>JAPYKT020000013.1:0-1200000 GCA_028749325.2 Caryopteris x clandonensis
CTCAATGAATTCTACCCATTTGATGTGCCTTTTGCTAAGCTTACCTTGACCTTTGAGGTATTTGAGAGATTCATGATCAGTATGAATAACAAACTCTCTCGACCATAAGTAATGCTGCCATGTCTCCAACGCCCTCACTAAAGCATACAACTCCTTGTCATATGTAGGGTAGTTCAATTGAGCTCCTTTCAACTTCTCGCTAAAGTAAGCAATTGGTTTTCCATCCTGCATCAAAACAGCTCCTACACCCACTCCGGATGCATCACATTCAAGTTCAAACATTTTATCAAAGTTAGGTAATGCAAGAACAGGTGCTGTAGTTAGTTTTTCTTTAAGGAGATTAAAAGCATGTTCTTGTTTTTCTCCCCAATGAAAACCAACTTCCTTTTTCACAATCTCATTCAAAGGTGCAGCAATGGTGCTAAAATCTTTCACAAACCTCCTATAAAAACTAGCAAGACCATGAAAACTTCTTACTTGAGCAATGTTCTTAGGAACAGGCCATTCTAGAATAGCTTTCACTTTGTCTTTTTCCATTTCAATTCCATTAGCACTCACTACAAAACCAAGAAAAACAACTTTTTCCATGCAAAATGAACACTTTTTCAAATTAGCATACAATGATTCTTTTCTCAAAGTATCCAACACAACACGCACATGTTCAAGATGCTCCTCTATGCTTTTGCTATAAATCAGAATATCGTCAAAGTAGACAACCACAAATTTTCCAATGAAATTTCTCAAAACATGGTGCATTAGTCTCATGAAAGTACTTGGTGCATTAGTTAAACCAAAAGGCATGACTAACCACTCATATAAACCATATTTTGTTTTAAATGCTGTTTTCCACTCATCTCCTTCCCTAATTCGAATTTGATGATATCCACTCTTCAAATCAATTTTACTAAACACAACAGCACCAAACAATTCATCAAGCATATCATCTAACCTAGGAATAGGATATCGATACTTTACAGTGATTTTGTTGATGGCTCGACAATCGGTGCACATTCTCCAAGACCCATCTTTCTTGGAAACAACAATCACCGGTACGGCACATGGACTCATGCTTTCACGAATTTTCCCCTTCATCAGCAGCTCTTCGACTTGCCTTTGGATCTCCTTAGTCTCTTCCGGATTGGCTCTATAAGCTGGTCGGTTCGGAAGTACAGCTCCCGGGGCAAAGTCAATTTGGTGTTCAATACCTCTTAGAGGAGGTAATCCACTTGGATCCTCATCGGGAAAGATGTCCTCATAATCCTGCAAAAGAGACACAAATATACTAGGCAAAGATGGAGTTAGTTCGTTAGTGCTAAAGTAAGACTCTTTGTACACCAAGATGAACGCACTCTTTTCTTCAACTACTGCTCTCTTGATCTCTCTTGCTCTCATATAGAAATTTTCTTTCTCTTTTCCCTCTCTTTTTTTCTCTCCACTCTTTTTTTCACTCAATTTTTTTTTACTTTCCTCACTCTCTCTTGCAGCTTTCCTTGATTGAGACATTTCTTGCTGATCCTCTTGCACTTGTTGTGCACTTAATGGAACAAGCATGATTGGTTTGCTTTTGTGCTTGAATGTGTATCTATTCAGATAGCCATCATGAATCACTCTTCGATCGAATTGCCAAGGTCTCCCCAACAGAATATGACTAGCATGCATTGGCACCACATCACAAAGAACTTCATCACAATAGTTACCAATGGAGAACGAAATTAGAACTTGTTTAGTCACTCGAATTTCTCCACACTCGTTAAGCCATTGCAGCTTGTATGGATGCGGATGCCTGATAGTGGCTAAATTCAGTTTCTCCACCATTTCAGAACTAGCAACATTAGTACAGCTCCCTCCATCAATAATCAACATGCAAACTTTACCTTGAACTTTGCACCTCGTGTGGAAGATGTTCTCTCTTTGTTGTTCATCACCTTTAATTTGTACGTTCAGAGCTCTTCGAACCACTAAAAGCTTTCCATATTCAGGTGTTATCTCCTCCGGTGGCTCTTCCTCATCAACTTCATCTTCATGTTCACTTTCAGATTCTATCTCCCCATTGGGCTTCAAGACCATCAATCTTTTGTTTGGACAATCCGATGCATAATGTCCAACACCATGACAACGAAAGCATTTAATATCTCGATTTCTAGTAGAAGTAGAAATACCTTTGCCTTTATCATCTTTATTGAACTTCAGTTTTGAAATCTCACTTTGAGGTTTAGAGGCAGCCCCAAAAGTAGGTTTGGGTGATGTCCACTCCTTCGGCTTTTGAATGGTTGTTCCCTTTTTCTTCAATTGTCCTCAAGCTCCACATAGTGTTGGAGGTCCACAATATTAGCAATCTCCCAATTCAGCCCGCATAGGAATCGAGCCATTGTTGCCTCTCTATCTTCCTCAAAATTTGCCCGAATCAAGGCAATCTCCATTTCTTTGTAGTACTCATCAACAGATTTGGTTCCTTGACTCATGCGTTGGAGTTTTTGATATAAGTCACGATAATAATGAGAAGGTACAAATCTCTTACGTATAATTCTCTTCATTTCAGCCCAATTAGAAACTGGCCTTTCTCCATAGCGTCGTCGACTTGTATTCAATTGATCCCACCAATCTAAGGCTTAGTCGGTGAATTCAATGGCAGCAAGCTTCACCTTCTTCTCTTCGGAATAGTTATGACACTCGAAGATGAGTTCCACTTTCCTTTCCCATTCCAAGTAATCTTCTGGATCACTCCTTCCTTTGAATGTAGGAATATTAATTTTGATGTTTCCCAAGTCGCGATCAACTTCATTTTGTTGCCTTCTTCAATTTCCTTGATGTCTCGCAACGTCTTCTTCATCCGGTTGTTGTTCATGTTCACCTCTTTGCAACTCCAATCTTTCCAAGCGATCGGTTACATTCTGCATTATATTTCCAAACCTTGCGAATTGTTGTTGCATAGCTTGCAACATAAACTCAGTTGGATGCTGATTACTAGACGTTTCTTCCATTTTCCTCACAATTCGAGATCAATACCAGATAGCTTTGATACCAAAATGGTACGGACGAAGGACCCGTTGGATATAACGATCCAAGAACCCTAAGTATAATGATCGGCAGCGGTCTCCCTAGATCGAAAATCTAGTTTGATTTTTCCTAGAGCGATATAAACCTTGACCCGTTGGCATAAAATAGGCAAGAACCTTGGTATGGTTGAACGCCACAAGATCTTGCTCAAGAATCTTGATAAGTTCTTTAAATGTGAAAGAAAACTCTACAAAGAGAAGTAACTCACAAAACAAATATTATGATTTTGATATTTTTTGTTCCTTTTTAAATACATGTGGTTACAATGCTATTTATAGGCTGAAATGGGATGCTTAAGAGTCAATCCCGAATTTGCCACTCCCTTAATGCGGTTACAACTAATTCAGTGGTTACAACTAATGCCTAAGAGACCCTTTGACTAACAAGTGTCCTTAGCCTTCCAAGATGTTGAAAATTGACTATTCTAGATAAGATTAAAGGTCACTCTTCTTGGGCTTCATGTGCTGGACGAAAATTGATGCTCTTATTCTTCATTTTGGGCCTCCAAGACATGATTGTTTTATGACCCCATATTTCAAGTAGAAGGCAGCCCACCAACTTGAATAACATTCACAATTTGGCCCAATTTGGATTGAACTTGGACTTGGCCTTTTAATTCAATTAGTAAAAGTATCAAGGCCTCCTTTATTCTCTTAGCCCTAGCTCTTGTAATCGGACCACCATGAACAACCAAAGGATCCGTGTTGTTGTCATTGGGCAGCTTGGATGCATCTCCATCACCCCATATTTCAAGTAGAAGGCAGCCCACCAACTTGAATAACATTCACCATTTGGCCCAACTTGGATTGAACTTGGACTTGGCCTTTTAATTCAATTAGTAAAAGTATCAAGGCCTCCTTTATTCTCTTAGCCCTAGCTCTTGTGATCGGACCACCATGAACATCCAAAGGATCCATGTTGTTGTCATTGGGCAGATTGGATGCATCTCCATCAACAAGTTCAATCATAAATTTAAACCTTGTAAAAACTACCCATATAAATATTCGAAGCCTTTGGAGTTGGTACACTCAGATTTATGGGGACCTACTCCTACACTCTCTTCTAGTGTTTATATATCAGTTTCATAGATTCATTTTCCAGATTCACTTGGATTTTTCTCCTTAAACCAAAATATGATGCCTTACATGCTTTTTTGGTTTTCAAGTCCCAATTTGAAAAATTACTGAATTGTCCCTTGCAAATATTACAATCTGATTGGCGAGGGGAATATAGACCGATTTCTGATCTCTTAGTGATAGCAATCAAACCACACTTTCTGGAGCTCGGGATGCCAAGGAATGCCAAGGGTCACAGGAAGATGAAAAGTCACCGGAAGCTGAAGAGTCACCATTTGAGCAATTGGAGGGTCCTATGACTAGAGGGCGACTTAAGAGACTTCAAGAAGCTATTTCCAAGTTTCTAACATCTCGGGAATACGAAGAGTCACGGAGCGTTATTTGCTTGCAAGCACTTGAAGGAATTTTCAGATGTGCTCACGGAGGAGGTACCTCACGGTTTACCACCGATTCGAGGGATTGAACACCAAATAGACTTCATCCCAGGAGCTTCAATTTCAAACAAACCAGCCTATAGAGCATATCCGGAGGAGACCAAAGAGCTTCAAAAACAGGTTCATGAGTTACTTTCTAGAGGTTTAATTCGTGAGTCTTTGAGTCCTTGTGCCATTCCCGTCATTTTAGTCCCTAAAAAGGATGGAACTTGGCGTATGTGCATAGATTGTAGGGCTGTGAATAAAATCACCATTAAGTATAGACATCCTATTCCAAGACTTGATGATATGCTCGATGAGCTTAATGGTGCTTCCTTGTTCTCTAAAATTGATTTGAAATCCGGTTACCATCAAATTAGAGTTAAGGAAGGTGATGAGTGGAAAACAGCCTTTAAAACAAAATTTGGACTTTATGAGTGGTTAGTTATGCTCCAACCACTTTCATGAGACTTATGAATCATGTTTTAAGAGCTTTTATTGGAAAGTTTGTTGTTGTGTACTTTGATGACATCTTAGTATATAGCAAAAGTTTAAGTGATCATGTTGAACATCTTAGACTTATACTTGCTGTTTTAAGGAAAGAACAACTTAATGTTAATCTTAAAAAGTGTACTTTTTGTGTTAATGAAGTTGTTTTCCTTGGATTTGTTGTGAGTGTTAACGGTTTGCGAGTTGATGAAGCAAAGGTCCAAGCTATTCAAGAATGGCCTACACCTACAAGTGTAACCGAGGTAAAAAAATTTCTTCTAAAGCAGCACCGTTGAATGAGTTAGTTAAAAAGAATGTGCCATTTGTTTGGGGTGAATCTCAACAAAAAGCTTTTGATCTTTTAAAACATGAACGAACTCATGCTCTTTGTTTGGTTTTACCTAATTTTGACAAGACTTTCGAAGTTGAATGTGATGCTTCAGGTTTAGGAATTGGAGCCGTGCTACTTCAAGGAGGAAGACCAATTGCTTACTTTAGTGAGAAATTGGGAGGTGCAACACTCAACTACCCAACATATGACAAGGAGTTGTATGCGGTGGTGAGGGCATTAGAGACATGGGGACACTACCTACTGCCCAAGGAGCTTGCGATCCACACGGATCATGAAAGTTTGAAGTACTTCAAGGGACAAGACAACCTTCAAAGAAGACATGCCAAGTGGGTTGCTTTTATTGAAACTTTTCCATACGTGGTTAAGTACGAGAAAGGTAAGGAGAATATAGTGGTTGATGCACTATCTCGAAGGTACAATCTTCTTGTTGTTTTAGATGCCAAAATTTTGGGATTTGAATATATTAAGGAGTTGTATGCAAAAGATCATGACTTTAAACATGAAGGCTTCCTTTTTAAAGGAAACAGATTGTGTGTGCCACAAAGTTCCTTAAGGGATCTACTAGTTCAAGAAGCACACAATGGAGGGTTAATGGGACACTTTGGTGTTCTTAAGACCTTAGACATCTTAAAAGAACATTTTTATTGGCCTCACATGAAAACTAATGTCGAAAAGTTTTGTGTAGGTTGTGTAAGGTGCAAACAAGCTAAGTCAAGGACATTACCACAAGGATTGTATACCCCGCTGCCCGTGCCTAATTCACCATGGGTGGATGTGTCTATGGACTTCATTTTAGGCCTACCTAGGTCTCAAAGAGGTAAGGATAGCATATTTGTAGTTGTGGACAGATTTTCTAAGATGTCTCATTTTATTCCTTGTAGGAAAGTGGATGATGCAAAACATGTTGCAAGCTTGTTTGTCAATGAGGTAGTTCGTTTGCATGGTGTTCCAAGAAGCATAGTTTCCAATCGTGATGTGAAGTTCCTTAGTTACTTTTGGAAGACACTTTGGGGAAAGTTGGGGAACTAAGCTTTTGTTTTCAACATCAAGTCATCCTCAAATGGATGGGCAAACGGAGGTCACAAATAGGACACTTGGAGCTCTACTTAGGGCCATCATCCAAAAGAACCTCAAAGGATGGGAGGATTGTCTCCCAATTGCTGAGTTTGCTTATAATAGAACGATTCATTCTTCTACTAATAAGTCACCATTTGAAGTTGAATATGGATTTAATCCATTAACTCCTTTAGACTTATCTCCTTTGCCATTTCAGGAACATGCGACCATGGATGGAGCTAAAAGAGCTGAAGTGGTTTATAAATATATAATATATATCATATTATATATTAATAATATATTATATACTATATATATTAATATAATATATGAATAATATGTATAATTATATTAATATATAAATAATATTAGTATCATATATAATATAATTAATAATACATATTATAGTATATTATAATATATATAGTATTCTATATGTTTTCTCTCCGCTAGGCCGTTTTGTTGATGAATATGTGTACAAGATATTTTGTGCAAGATTCTCTCTTTTGCTAAGAGATCAGAAAACGGTCTATACTCCCCTCGCCAATCACATTGTAATATTTGCAAGGGACAATTTAGTTATTTTTCTGCTTGGGACTTGAAAACCAAAAAAAGCATGTAAGGCATCAGATTTTGGTTTAAGAAGAAAAATCCAAGTGAATCTGGAAAATTAACCTATGAAACTGATATATAACCACTAGAAGATACTGTAGGAGCAGGTCCCCATAAATCTGAGTGTACCAACTCCAAAGGCTTGGAATATTTATATGGGTATTTATTACAAGGTTTAAATTTATGATTGAACTTGTCTTGGTCGAACTCGGGTTCATACTCGAACTCTTCATCTTGAGTAGTTCGAGGTTGGTGTGCTCCTAATTCTTCAGTAATAGGATTGACTATGAACGATGTATAAGTAAGTCCGTCAGTATTCTCATGTGGATGACTTTTATTGGCAAAACATAGATGGACATAAAGTTCTCGGTGCTCTTCCTTATTATGTTCGATTGGACATATTAATTATATAAATATGTAATATATTAATTTACAATAAGATACTATTATAATATTATATATATAATATATTATTATTAATATATAATATTATATATAATATGTATATGTTATAATTAATATATATAATTATAATAGATTACATAATACATTATTTAATTAATTATTATTTCATATAATGACTATCATATTACTACATATTTTATTAATTATAATATATTATATGTATTAATATTATATGCATATATATATAAGTATATTATTTATAATATATAATTACAAATATTATATTATATATTAATAATATATTATATACTATATATATTAATATAATATATTAATATTATGTACAATTATACTAATATATAAATAGTATTAGTATAATATATAATATAATTAATTATACATATTATAGTATATTAAAATATATCCAGTATTATATATGTTTTCTCTCCGCTAGGCCATTTTGTTGATGAATACGTGTACAAGATATTATGTGCAAGATTCCCTCTTTGGCTAAGAGATCAGAAAACGGTCTATATTCCCCTCGCCAATCAGATTATAATATTTGCAAGGGACAATTTAGTTATTTTTTAGCTTGGGACTTGAAAACCAAAAAAAGCATGTAAGGCATCAGATTTTAGTTTAAGGAGAAAAATCCAAGTGAATCTGGAAACTGAATCTATTAAACTGATATATAACCACTAGAAGAGAGTGTAGGAGCAGGTCCCAATAAATCTGAGTGTACCAACTCCAAAGGCTTGTAATATTTATATGGGTATTTATTACAAGGTTTAAATTCGTGATTGAACTTGTATTGGTCGAACTCGGGTTCATACTCGAACTCTTGATCTTGACTAATTCCAGGTTGGTTTGATCCTGATTCTTCAGTAATAGGATTGACTATGAACGATGTATAAGTAAGTCCTTCAGTATCCTCATGAGGATGGCTTTTATTGGCAAAACATAGATGGAGATAAAGTTCTCGGTGCTGTTCCTTATTATCATGGATTGGACATATTAATTATATAAATATGTAATATATTAATTTATTATAAGATACAATTATAATATTAATATTATAATATTATATATAATATTATATATTATATGTATATGTTATAATTAATATATATAATTATAATAGATTACATAATTTATTATTTAATTAATTATTATTTCATATAATGACTATCATATAATACTACGTATATATTAATTATAATATATAATACGTATTAATATTATTTGCACATATATGCATATATTATTTATAATATATAATTACATATATTAAAAATATATAAAATATATTATATTATATATAAATAATATATTATATACTATATATATTAATATAATATTTTAATAATATGTATAATTATATTAATATATAAATAATATTTGTATCATATATAATATAATTAACTATACATATTATTGTATATTATAATATATACAGTACTATATATGTTTTCTCTCCGGTAGACCGTTTTGTTGATGAATATGTGTACAAGATATTCTGTGCATGATTCCCTCTTTGGCTAAGAGATCAGAAAACAGTTTATATTCCCCTCGCCAATCAGATTGTAATATTTGCAAGGGACAATTTAGTTATTTTTCAGATTGGGACTTGAAAACCCAAAAAGCATGTAAGGCATCAGATTTTGGTTTAAGGAGAAAAATCCAAGTGAATCTGGAAAATGAATCTATGAAGCTGATATATAACCATTAGAAGAGAGTGTAGGAGCAGGTCCCCATAAGTCTGAGTGTACCAACTCCAAAGGCTTGGAATATTTATATGGGTATTTATTACAATGTTTAAATTTAGGATTGAACTTGTCTTGGTCGAATTCGGGTTCATACTCGAACTTTGATCTTGACAAGTTCCAGGTTGGTTTGATCCTGATTCTTCAGTAAGAGGATTGACTATGAACGATGTATAAGTAAGTCCTTCAGTATCTTTATGTGGAGGGCTTTTATTGGCAAAACAAAGATGGACATAAAGTTCTCGGTGCTCTTCCTTATTATCTTGGATTGGACATATTAATTATATAAATATGTAATATATTAATTTCTTATAAGATACTATTATAATAATAATATTATAATATTATATATAAAATATAGTATTATTAATATATAATATATAATATTATATGTATATGTTATTTAATTAATTATTATTTCATATAATGACTATCATATAATACCACATATATATTAATTATAATATATTGTACGTATTAATATTATATGCATATATATAAGTATATTATTTATAATATATAATTATATATATTATAAATTTATAAAATATATTATATTATATATTAATAATATATTATATACTATATATATTAATATAATATATGAATAATATGTATAATTATATTAATATATAAATAATATTAGTATCCTATATAATATAATTAATTATACATATTATAGTATATTATAATATATACAGTATTATATATGTTTTCTCTCCGGTAGGCCCTTTGTTGATGAATATGTGTACAAGATATTTTGTGCAACATTCCCTCTTTGGCTAAGAGATCAGAAAACGGTCTATATTCCCCTCGCCAGTCACATTGTAATATTTGCAAGGGACAATTTAGATATTTTTCAGCTTGGGACTTGAAAACCAAAAAAAGCATGTAAGGCATCAGATTTTGGTTTGAGGAGAAAAATCCAAGTGAATCTGTAAAATGAACCTATGAAACTGATATATAACCACTAGAATATAGTGTTGGAGCAGGTCCCCATAAATCTGAGTGTACCAACTCCAAAGGCTTGGAATATTTATATGGGTATTTATTACAATGTTTAAATTTAGGATTGAACTTGTCTTGGTCGAATTCGGGTTCATACTCGAACTTTGATCTTGACAAGTTCCAGGTTGGTTTGATCCTGATTCTTCAGTAATAGGATTGACTATGAACGATGTATAAGTAAGTCCTTCAGTATCTTTATGTGGAGGGCTTTTATTGGCAAAACAAAGATGGACATAAAGTTCTCGGTGCTCTTCCTTATTATCTTGGATTGGACATATTAATTATATAAATATGTAATATATTAATTTCTTATAAGATACTATTATAATAATAATATTATAATATTATATATAAAATATAGTATTATTAATATATAATATATAATATTATATGTATATGTTATTTAATTAATTATTATTTCATATAATGACTATCATATAATACCACATATATATTAATTATAATATATTGTACGTATTAATATTATATGCATATATATAAGTATATTATTTATAATATATAATTATATATATTATAAATTTATAAAATATATTATATTATATATTAATAATATATTATATACTATATATATTAATATAATATATGAATAATATGTATAATTATATTAATATATAAATAATATTAGTATCCTATATAATATAATTAATTATACATATTATAGTATATTATAATATATACAGTATTATATATGTTTTCTCTCCGGTAGGCCCTTTGTTGATGAATATGTGTACAAGATATTTTGTGCAACATTCCCTCTTTGGCTAAGAGATCAGAAAACGGTCTATATTCCCCTCGCCAGTCACATTGTAATATTTGCAAGGGACAATTTAGATATTTTTCAGCTTGGGACTTGAAAACCAAAAAAAGCATGTAAGGCATCAGATTTTGGTTTGAGGAGAAAAATCCAAGTGAATCTGTAAAATGAACCTATGAAACTGATATATAACCACTAGAATATAGTGTTGGAGCAGGTCCCCATAAATCTGAGTGTACCAACTCCAAAGGCTTGGAATATTTATATGGGTATTTATTACAAGGTTTAAATTTATGATTGAACTTGTCTTGGTCGAACTCAGGTTCATACTCGAACTCTTGATCTTGAGTAGTTCGAGGTTGGTGTGCTCCTGATTCTTCATTAATAGGATTGACTATGAATGATGTAAAAGTAAGTCCTTCAGTATTCTCATGTAGATGACTTTTATTGGCAAAACATAGATGGACTTATGTTTTCGGTGCTCTTCCTTATTATGTTCGATTGGACGTATTAATTATATAAATATGTAATATATTAATTTACTATAAGATACTATTATAATATTAATATTATAATTTTATATATATAATAAATTATTATTAATATATAATATTATATATTATATGTATATGTTATAATTAATATATATAATTATAATAGATTACATAATACATTATTTAATTAATTATTATTTCATATAATGACTATCATATAATACGACATATTTTATTAATTATAATATATTACACGTATTTATATTATATGCATATATATAAGTATATTATTAATAATATATAATTACATATATTTTAAATATGTAATTTATATTATATTATATATTAATAATATATTATATACTATCTATATTAATATAATATATTAATATATAAATAATAATTGTATCATATATAATATAATTAATTATTCATATTATTGTATATTATAATATATACAGTATTATATATGTTTTCTCTCTGCTAGGCCGTTTTGTTGATCAATATATGTAAAAGATATTCTGTGCAAGATTCCCTCTTGGGCTAAGAGATCAGAAAACAGTCCATATTCCCCTCGCCAATCAGATTGTAATATTTGCAAGGTACAATTTAGTTATTTTTCAGCTTGGGACTTGAAAACCAAAAAAACATGTAAGGCATCAGATTTTGGTTTAAGGAGAAAAATCCAAGTGAATCTGAAAAATGAATCTATCAAACTGATATATAACCACTAGAAGAGAGTGTAGGAGCAGGTCCCCATAAATCTGAGTGTTACAACTCCAAAGGCTTGGAATATTTATAGGGGTATTTATTTAAAGGTTTAAATTTATGATTGAAGTTGTCATGGTCGAACTCGTGTGTTCAAACTCGGACTCTTGATCATGACTAGTTCCAGGTTTGTTTGATCCTGATTCTTCAGTAATAGGATTGACTATGAACGATGTATAAGTAAGTCCTTCAGTATCTTCATGTGGATGGCTTTTATTGGCAAAACATATATGAACATAAAGTTCTCGGTGCTGTTCCATATTATCTTGGATTGGACATATTAATTATATAAATATGTAATATATTAATTTATTATAAGATACTATTAATATTAATATTATAATATTATATACAAAATATATTATGATTAATATATAATATTATATATTATATGTATATGTTATAATTAATATATATAATTATAATAGATTACATAATACATTATTTAATTAAATATTATTTCATATTATGACTATCATATAATACCACATATATATTAATTATAATATATTGTACGTATTAATATTATATGCATATATATAAGTATATTATTTATAATATATAATTATATATATTATAAATTTTTAAAATATATTATATTATATATTAATAATATATTATATACTATATATATTAATATAATATATGAATAATATGTATAATTATATTAATATATAAATAATATTAGTATCCTAGATAATATAATTAATTATACATATTATAGTATATTATAATATATACAGTATTATATATGTTTTCTCTCCGCTAGGCCGTTTTGTTGATGAATATGTGTACAAGATATTTTGTGCAAGATTCCCTCTTTGGCTAAGAGATCACCAAACGGTCTATACTCCCCTCGCCAGTCACATTGTAATATTTGCAAGGGATAATTTAGTTATTTTTCAGCTTGGCACTTGAAAACTAAAAAAAGCATGTAAGGCATCAGATTTTGGTTTTAGGAGAAAAATCCAAGTGAATCTGGAAAATGTACCTATGAAACTGATATATAACCACTAGAAGATAGTGTTGGAGCAGGTCCCCATAAATCTAAGTGTACCAACTCCAAAGGCTTGGAATATTTATATGGGTATTTATTACAAGGTTTAAATTTATGATTGAACTTGTCTTGGTCGAACTCGGGTTCATACTCGAACTCTTGATCTTGAGTAGTTCGAGGTTGGTGTGCTCCTGATTCATCATTAATAGGATTGACTATGAATGATGTATAAGTAAGTCCTTCAGTATTCTCATGTAGATGACTTTTATTGGCAAAACATAGATGGACTTATGTTTTCGGTGCTCTTCCTTATTATGTTCGATTGGACATATTAATTATATAAATATGTAATATATTAATTTACTATAAGATACTATTATAATATTATATATATAATATATTATTAATAATATATAATATTATATATTATATGTATATGTTATAATTAATATATATAATTATAATAGATTACATAATACATTACTTAATTAATTATTATTTCATATAATGACTATCATATAATACTACATATTTTATTAATTATAATATATTACACGTATTTATATTATATGCATATATATAAGTATATTATTAATAATATATAATTACATATATTATAAATATGTAATATATATTATATTATATATTAATAATATATTATATAATATAATATATTAATATATAAATAATATTTGTATCATATATAATATAATTAATTATTCATATTATTGTATATTATAATATATACAATATTATTTATGTTTTCTCTCCGCTAGGCCGTTTTGTTGATGAATATGTGTAAAAGATATTCTGTGCAAGATTCCCTCTTGGGCTAAGAGATCATAAAACAGTCCATATTCCCCTCGCCAATCAGATTGTAATATTTGCAAGGGACAATTTAGTTATTTTTCAGCTTGAGACTTGAAAACCAAAAAACATTTATGGCATCAGATTTTGGTTTAAGGAGAAAAATACAAGTGAATCTGAAAAATGAATCTATCAAACTGATATATAACCACTAGAAGAGAGTGTAGGAGCAGGTCCCCATAAATCTGAGTGTACCAACTCCAAAGGCTTGGAATATTTATAGGGGTATTTATTTAAAGGTTCAAATTTATGTTTGAAGTTGTCTTGGTCGAACTCGTGTGTTCAAACTCGGACTCTTGATCATGACTAGTTCCAGGTTTGTTTGATCCTGATTCTTCACTAATAGGATTGACTATGAACGATGTATAAGTAAGTCCTTCAGTATCTTCATGTGGATGGCTTTTATTGGCAAAACATAGATGAACATAAAGTTCTCGGTGCTGTTCCTTATTATCTTGGATGGGACATATTAATTATATAAATATGTAATATATTAATTTATTATAAGATACTATTATAATATTAATATCATAATATTATATATAAAATATATTATTATTAAAATATAATATATAATATTATATGTATATGTTATAATTAATATATATAATTATAATAGATTACATAATACATTATTTAATTAAATATTATATCATATTATGACTATCATATAATACTACATACACATAAATTATAATATATTATACGTATTAATATTATATGCATATATATAAGTATATTAGTTATAATATATAATTACATATATTATAAATATATAAAATATATTATATTATATACTATATTTATTAATATAATATGTTAATAATAAGTATAATTATACTAATATATAAATAATATTAGTATCATATATAATATAATTAATAATACATATTATAGTATATTATAATATATACAGTATTACATATGTTTTCTCTCCACTAGGCCGTTTTGTTGATGAATATGTGTACAAGATATTTTGTGCAAGATTCCATCTTAGGCTAAGAGATCAGAAAATGGTCTATATTCCCCTCGCCAATCAGATTGTAATATTTGCAATGGACAATTTAGTTATTTTTCAGCTTGGGACTTGAAAACCAAAAAAGAATGTAAGGCATCAGATTTTGGTTTGAGGAGAAAAATCCATGTGAATATGGAAACTGAATCTATGAAACTGATATATAACCACTAGAAGAGAGTGTAGGAGCAGGTCCCCATAAATCTGAGTGTTACAACTCCAAAGGCTTGGAATATTTATTTGGGTATTTATTACTAGGTTTAAATTTATGATTGAACTTGTCTTGGTCGAACTCGGGTTTATACTCGAACTCTTGATCTTGACAAGATCCAGGTTGGTTTGATCCTGATTCTTCAGTAATAGGATTGACTATGAACGATATATAAGTAAGTCCTTCAGTATCCTTATGTGGAGGGCTTTTATTGGCAAAACATAGATGGACATAAAGTTCTCGGTGCTCTTCCTTATTATCTTGGGTTGGACATATTAATTATATAAATTTGTAATATATTAATTTCTTATAAGATACTATTATAGTATTAATATTATAATACTATATATAAAATATAGTATTATTAATATATAATATATAATATTATATGTATATGTTATTTAATTAATTATTATTTCATATAATGACTATCATATAATACCACATATATATTAATTATAATATATTGTACGTATTAATATTATATGCATATATATAAGTATATTATTTATAATATATAATTATATATATTATAAATTTATAAAATATATTACATTATATATTAATAATATATTATATACTATATATATTAATATAATATATGAATAATATGTATAATTATATTAATATATAAATAATATTATTATCCTATATAATATAATTAATTATACATATTATAGTATATTATAATATATACAGTATTATATATGTTTTCTCTCCGCTAGGCCGTTTTGTTGATGAATATGTGTACAAGATATTTTGTGCAAGATTCCCTCTTTGGCTAAGAGATCAGAAAACGGTCTATACTCCCCTCGCCAGTCACATTGTAATATTTGCAAGGGATAATTTAGTTATTTTTCAGCTTGGGACTTGAAAACTAAAAAAAGCATGTAAGGCATCAGATTTTGGTTTGAGGAGAAAAATCCAAGTGAATCTGGAAAATGTACCTATGAAACTGATATATAACCACTAGAAGATAGTGTTGGAGCAGGTCCCCATAAATCTAAGTGTACCAACTCCAAAGGCTTGGAATATTTATATGGGTATTTATTACAAGGTTTAAATTTATGATTGAACTTGTCTTGGTCGAACTCGGGTTCATACTCGAACTCTTGATCTTGAGTAGTTCGAGGTTGGTGTGCTCCTGATTCTTCATTAATAGAATTGACTATGAATGATGTATAAGTAAGTCCTTCAGTATTCTCATGTAGATGACTTTTATTGGCAAAACATAGATGGACTTATGTTTTCGGTGCTCTTCCTTATTATGTTCGATTGGACATATTAATTATATAAATATGTAATATATTAATTTACTATAAGATACTATTATAATATTATATATATAATATATTATTAATAACATATAATATTATATATTATATGTATATGTTATAATTAATATATATAATTATAATAGATTACATAATACATTACTTAATTAATTATTATTTCATATAATGACTATCATATAATACTACATATTTTATTAATTATAATATATTACACGTATTTATATTATATGCATATATATAAGTATATTATTAATAATATATAATTACATATATTATAAATATGTAATTTATATTATATTATATATTAATAATATATTATATAATATAATATATTAATATATAAATAGTATTTGTATCATATATAATATAATTAATTATTCATATTATTGTATATTATAATATATACAGTATTATATATGTTTTCTCTCCACTAGGCCGTTTTGTTGATGAATATGTGTAAAAGATATTCTGTGCAAAATTCCCTCTTGGGCTAAGAGATCATAAAACAGTCCATATTCCCCTCGCCAATCAGATTGTAATATTTGCAAGGGACAATTTAGTTATTTTTCAGCTTGAGACTTGAAAACCAAAAAACATGTATGGCATCAGATTTTGGTTTAAGGAGAAAAATCCAAGTGAATCTGAAAAATGAATCTATCAAACTGATATATAACCACTAGAAGAGAGTGTAGGAGCAGGTCCCCATAGATCTGAGTGTACCAACTCCAAAGGCCTGGAATATTTATAGGGGTATTTATTTAAAGGTTCAAATTTATGTTTGAAGTTGTCTTGGTCGAACTCGTGTGTTCAAACTCGGACTCTTGATCATGACTAGTTCCAGGTTTGTTTGATCCTGATTCTTCACTAATAGGATTGACTATGAACGATGTATAAGTAAGTCCTTCAGTATCTTCATGTGGATGGCTTTTATTGGCAAAACATAGATGAACATAAAGTTCTCGGTGCTGTTCCTTATTATCTTGGATGGGACATATTAATTATATAAATATGTAATATATTAATTTATTATAAGATACTATTATAATATTAATATTATAATATTATATATAAAATATATTATTATTAATATATAATATAATATTATATGTATATGTTATAATTAATATATATAATTATAATAGATTACATAATACATTATTTAATTAAATATTATTTCATATTATGACTATCATATAATACTACATACACATAAATTATAATATATTATACGTATTAATATTATATGCTTATATATAAGTATATTATTTATAATATATAATTACATATATTATCAATATATAAAATATATTATATTATATACTATATTTATTAATATAATATGTTAATAATAAGTATAATTATACTAATATATAAATAATATTAGTATCATATATAATATAATTAATTTTACATATTATAGTATATTATAATATATACAGTATTACATATGTTTTCTCTCCGCTAGGCCGTTTTGTTGATGAATATGTGTACAAGATATTTTGTGCAAGATTCCATCTTAGGCTAAGAGATCAGAAAACGGTCTATATTCCGCTCGCCAATCAGATTGTAATATTTGCAATGGACAATTTAGTTATTTTTCAGCTTGGGACTTGAAAACCAAAAAAGAATGTAAGGCATCAGATTTTGGTTTGAGGAGAAAAATCCATGTGAATATGGAAACTGAATCTATGAAACTGATATATAACCACTAGAAGAGAGTGTAGGAGCAGGTCCCCATAAATCTGAGTGTTACAACTCCAAAGGCTTGGAATATTTATTTGGGTATTTATTACTAGGTTTAAATTTATGATTGAACTTGTCTTGGTCGAACTCGGGTTTATACTCGAACTCTTGATCTTGACAAGATCCAGGTTGGTTTGATCCTGATTCTTCAGTAATAGGATTGACTATGAACGATATATAAGTAAGTCCTTCAGTATCCTTATGTGGAGGGCTTTTATTGGCAAAACATAGATGGACATAAAGTTCTCGGTGCTCTTCCTTATTATCTTGGGTTGGACATATTAATTATATAAATTTGTAATATATTAATTTCTTATAAGATACTATTATAGTATTAATATTATAATACTATATATAAAATATAGTATTATTAATATATAATATATAATATTATATGTATATGTTATTTAATTAATTATTATTTCATATAATGACTATCATATAATACCACATATATATTAATTATAATATATTGTACGTATTAATATTATATGCATATATATAAGTATATTATTTATAATATATAATAATATATATTATAAATTTATAAAATATATTATATTATATATTAATAATATATTATATACTATATATATTAATATAATATATGAATAATATGTGTAATTATATTAATATATAAATAATATGAGTATCCTATTTAATATAATTAATTATACATATTATAGTATATTATAATATATACAGTATTATATATGTTTTCTCTCCGCTAGGCCGTTTTGTTGATGAATATGTGTACAAGATATTTTGTGCAAGATTCCCTCTTTGGCTAAGAGATCAGAAAATGGTCTATACTCCCCTCGCCAGTCACATTGTAATATTTGCAAGGGATAATTTAGTTATTTTTCAGCTTGGGGCTTGAAAACTAAAAAAAGCATGTAAGGCATCAGATTTTGGTTTGAGGAGAAAAATCCAAGTGAATCTGGAAAATGTACCTATGAAACTGTTATATAACCACTAGAAGATAGTGTTGGAGCAGGTCCCCATAAATCTAAGTGTACCAACTCCAAAGGCTTGGAATATTTATATGGGTATTTATTACAAGGTTTAAATTTATGATTGAACTTGTCTTGGTCGAACTCGGGTTCATACTCGAACTCTTGATCTTGAGTAGTTCGAGGTTGGTGTGATCCTGATTCTTCATTAATAGGATTGACTATGAATGATATATAAGTAAGTCCTTCAGTATTCTCATGTAGATAACTTTTATTGGCAAAACATAGATGGACTTATGTTTTCGGTGCTCTTCCTTATTATGTTCGATTGGACATATTAATTATATAAATATGTAATATATTAATTTACTATAAGATACTTTTATAATATTATATATATAATATATTATTATTAATATATAATATTATATATTATATGTATATGTTATAATTAATATATATAATTATAATAGATTACATAAGACATTATTTAATTAATTATTATTTCATATAATGACTATCATATAATACTACATATTTTATTAATTATAATATATTACACGTATTTATATTATATGCATATATATAAGTATATTATTAATAATATATAATTACATATATTATAAATATGTAATATATATTATATTATATATTAATAATATATTATATAATATAATATATTAATATATAAATAATATTTGTATCATATATAATATAATTAATTATTCATGTTATTGTATATTATAATATATACAGTATTATATATGTTTTCTCTCCGCTAGGCCGTTTTGTTGATGAATTTGTGTAAAAGATATTCTCTGCAAGATTCCCTCTTGGGCTAAGAGATCATAAAACAGTCCATATTCCCCTCGCCAATCAGATTGTAATATTTGAAAGGGACAATTTAGTTATTTTTCAGCTTGGGACTTGAAAACCAAAAAACATGTATGGCATCAGATTTTGGTTTAAGGAGAAAAATCCAAGTGAATCTGAAAAATGATTGTATCAAACTGATATATAACCACTAGAAGAGAGTGTAGGAGCAGGTCCCCATAAATCTGAGTGTACCAACTCCAAAGGCTTGGAATATTAATAGGGGTATTTATTTAAAGGTTCAAATTTATGTTTGAAGTTGTCTTGGTCGAACTCGTGTGTTCAAACTCGGACTCTTGATCATGACTAGTTCCAGGTTTGTTTGATCCTGATTCTTCACTAATAGGATTGACTATGAACGATGTATAAGTAAGTCCTTTAGTATCTTCATGTGGATGGCTTTTATTGGCAAAACATAGATGAACATAAAGTTCTCGGTGCTGTTCCTTATTATCTTGGATGGGACATATTAATTATATAAATATGTAATATATTAATTTATTATAAGATACTATTATAATATTAATATTATAATATTATATATAAAATATATTATTATTAATATATAATATATAATATTATATGTATATGTTATAATTAATATATATAATTATAATAGATTACATAATACATTATTTAATTAAATATTATTTCATATTGTGACTATCATATAATACTACATACACATAAATTATAATATATTATACGTATTAATATTATATGCATATATATAAGTATATTATTTATAATATATAATTACATATATTATAAATATATAAAATATATTATATTATATACTATATTTATTAATATAATATGTCAATAATAAGTATAATTATACTAATATATAAATAATATTAGTATCATATATAATATAATTAATTATACATATTATAGTATATTATAATATATACAGTATTACATATGTTTTCTCTCCGCTAGGCCGTTTTGTTGATGAATATGTGTACAAGATATTTTGTGCAAGATTCCATCTTAGGCTAAGAGATCAGAAAACGGTCTATATTCCCCTCGCCAATCAGATTGTAATATTTGCAATGGACAATTTAGTTATTTTTCAGCTTGGGACTTGAAAACCAAAAAAGAATGTAAGGCATCAGATTTTGGTTTGAGGAGAAAAATCCATGTGAATATGGAAACTGAATCTATGAAACTGATATATAACCACTAGAATAGAGTGTAGGAGCAGGTCCCCATAAATCTGAGTGTTCCAACTCCAAAGGCTTGGAATATTTATTTGGGTATTTATTACTAGTTTTAAATTTATGATTGAACTTGTCTTGGTCGAACTCGGGTTTATACTCGAACTCTTGATCTTGACAAGATCCAGGTTGGTTTGATCCTGATTCTTCAGTAATAGGATTAACTATGAACGATGTATAAGTAAGTCCTTCAGTATCCTTATGTGGAGGGCTTTTATTCGCAAAATATAGATGGACATAAAGTTCTCGGTGCTCTTCCTTATTATCTTGGATTGGACATATTAATTATATAAATATGTAATATATTAATTTCTTATAAGATACTATTATAATATTAATATTATAATACTATATATAAAATATAGTATTATTAATATATAATATATAGTATTATATGTATAAGTTATTTAATTAATTATTATTTCATATAATGACTATCATATAATACCACATATATATTAATTATAATATATTGTACGTATTAATATTATATGCATATATATAAGTATATTATTTATAATATATAATTATATATATTATAAATTTATAAAATATACTATATTATATATTAATAATATATTATATACTATATATAATAATATAATGTATGAATAATATGTATAATTATATTAATATATAAATAATATTAGTATCCTATATAATATAATTAATTAAACATATTATAGTATATAGGCCGTTTTGTTGATGAATATGTATACAAGATATTTTGTGCAAGATTCCCTCTTTGGCTAAGAGATCAGAAAACGGTCTATACTCCCCTCGCCAGTCACATTGTAATATTTGCAAAGGACAATTTAGTTATTTTTCAGCTTGGGACTTGAAAACCAAAAAAAGCATGTAAGGCTGATTTTGGTTTGAGGAGAAAAATCCAAGTGAATCTGGAAAATGTACCTATGAAACTGATATATAACCACTAGAAGATAGTGTTGGAGCAGGTCCCCATAAATCTAAGTGTACCAACTCCAAAGGATTGGAATATTTCTATGGGTATTTATTACAAGGTTTAAATTTATGATTGAACTTGTCATGGTCGAACTCGGGTTCATACTCGAACTCTTGATCTTGAGTAGTTCGAGGTTGGTGTGCTCCTTATTCTTCATTAATAGGATTGACTATGAATGATGTATAAGTAAGTCCTTCAGTATTCTCATGTAGATGACTTTTATTGGCAAAACATAGATGGACTTATGTTTTCGGTGCTCTTCCTTATTATGTTCGATTGGACATATTAATTATATAAATATGTAATATATTAATTTACTATAAGATACTATTATAATATTATATATATAATATATTATTATTAATATATAATATTATATATTATATGTATATGTTATAATTAATATATATAATTATAATAGATTACATAATATATTATTTAATTAATTATTATTTCATATAATGACTATCATATAATACTACATATTTTATTAATTATAATATATTACACGTATTTATATTATATGCATATATATAAGTATATTATTAATAATATATAATTACATATATTATAAATATGTAATATATATTATATTATATATTAATAATATATTATATAATATAATATATTAATATATAAATAATATTTGTATCATATATAATATAATTAATTATACATATTATTGTATATTATAATATATACAGTATTATATATGTTTTCTCTCCGCTAGGCCGTTTTGTTGATGAATATGTGTACAAGATATTTTGTGCAAGATTTCCTCTTCGGCTAAGAAATAAGAAAACGGTCTATACTCCCCTCGCCAGTCACATTGTAATATTTGCAAGGGACAATTTAGTTATTTTTCAGCTTGGGACTTGAAAACCAAAAAAAGCATGTAAGGCATCAGATTTTGGTTTGAGGAGAAAAATCCAAGTGAATCTGAAAAATAAACCTATGAAACTGATATATAACCACAAGAAGATAGTGTTGGAGCAGGTCCCCAGAAATCTGAGTGTACCAACTCCAAAGGCTTGGAATATTTGTGTGGGTATTTATTACAAGGTTTAAATTTATGATTGAACTTGTCTTGGTCGAACACGTGTTCATATTCGAACTCTTGATCTTGAGTAGTTCGAGGTTGGTGTGCTCCTGATTCTTCATTAATAGGATTGACTATGAATGATGTATAAGTAAGTCCTTCAGTATTCTCATGTAGATGACTTTTATTGGCAAAACATAGATGGACTTATGTTTTCGGTGCTCTTCCTTATTATGTTCGATTGCACATATTAATTATATAAATATGTAATATATTAATTTACTATAAGATACTATTATAATATTAATATTATAATTTTATATATATAATATATTATTATTAATATATAATATTATATATTATATGTATATGTTATAATTAATATATATAATTATAATAGATTACATAATACATTGTTTAATTAATTATTATTTCATATAATGACTATCATATAATACTACATATTTTATTAATTATAATATATTACACGTATTTATATTATATGCATATATATAAGTATATTATTAATAATATATAATTACATATATTATAAATATGTAATATATATTATCTTATATATTAATAATATATTATATACTATATATATTAATATAATATATTAATATATAAATAATATTTGTATCATATATAATATAATTAATTATTCATATTATTTTATATTATAATATATACAGTATTATATATGTTTTCTCTCCGCTAGGCCGTTTTGTTGATGAATATGTGTAAAAGATATTCTGTGCAAGATTCCCTCTTGGGCTAAGAGATCAGAAACAGTCCATATTCCCCTCGCCAATCAGATTGTAATATTTGCAAGGGACAATTTAGTTATTTTTCAGCTTGGCACTTGAAAACCAAAAAAACATGTATGGCATCAGATTTTGGTTTAAGGAGAAAAATTCAAGTGAATCTGAAAAATGAATCTATCAAACTGATATATAACCACAAGAAGAGAGTGTAGGAGCAGGTCCCCATAAATCTGAGTGTACCAACTCCAAAGGCTTGGAATATTTATAGGGGTCTTTATTTAAAGGTTCAAATTTATGTTTGAAGTTGTCTTGGTCGAACTCGTGTGTTCCAACTCGGACTCTTGATCATGACTAGTTCCAGGTTTGTTTGATCCTGATTCTTCAGTAATAGGATTGACTATGAACAATGTATAAGTAAGTCCTTCAGTATCTTCATGTGGATGGCTTTTATTGGCAAAACATAGATGAACATAAAGTTCTCGGTACTGTTCCTTATTATCTTGGATTGGACATATTAATTATATAAATATGTAATATATTAATTTATTATAAGATACTATTATAATATTAATATTATAATATTATATATAAAATATATTATTATTAATATATAATATTATATATTATATGTATATGTTATAATTAATATATATAATTATAATAGATTACATAATACATTATTTAATTAAATATTATTTCATATTATGACTATCATATAATACTACATACACATAAATTATAATATATTATACGTATTAATATTATATGCATATATATAAGTATATTATTTATAATATATAATTACATATATTATAAATATATAAAATATATTATATTATATATTAATAATATATTATATACTATATTTCTTAATATAATATATTAATAATATGTGTAATTATACTAATATATAAATAATATTAGTATCATATATAATATAATTAATTATACATATTATAGTATATTATAATATATACAGTATTATATATGTTTTCTCTCCGCTAGGCCGTTTTGTTGATGAGTATGTGTACAAGATATTTTGTGCAAGATTCCATCTTTGTCTAAGAGATCAGAAAACGGTCTATATTCCCTCGCCAATCAGATTGTAATATTTGCAAGGGACAATTTAGTTATTTTTCAGCTTGGGACTTGAAAACCAAAAAAGAATGTAAGGCATCAGATTTTGGTTTGAGGAGAAAAATCCAAGTGAATCTGGAAAATGAACCTATGAAACTGATATATAACCAATAGAAGATAGTGTTGGAGCAGGTCCCCATAAATCTGAGTGTACCAACTCCAAAGGCTTGGAATATTTATATGGGTATTTATTACAAGGTTTAAATTTATGATTGAACTTGTCTTGGTTGAACTCGGGTTCATACTCGAACTCTTGATCTTGAGTAGTTCGAGGTTGGTGTGCTCCTGATTCTTCATTAATAGGATTTACTATGAATGATGTATAAGTAAGTCCTTCAGTATTCTCATGTAGATGACTTTTGTTGGCAAAACATAGATGGACTTATGTTTTCGGTGCTCTTCCTTATTATGTTCGATTGGACATATTAATTATATAAATATGTAATATATTAATTTACTATAAGATACTATTATAATATTAATATTATAATTTTATATATATAATATATTATTATTAATATATAATATTATATATTATATGTATATGTTATAATTAATATATATAATTATAATAGATTACATAATACATTATTTAATTAATTATTATTTCATATAATGACTATCATATAATACTACTTATTTTATTAATTATAATATATTACACGTATTTATATTATATGCATATATATAAGTATATTATTAATAATATATAATTACATATATTATAAATATGTAATATATATTATATTATATATTAATAATATATTATATACTTTATATATTAAAATAATATATTAATATATAAATAATATTTGTATCATATATAATATAATTAATTATTCATATTATTGTATATTATAATATATACAGTATTATATATGTTTTCTCTCATCTAGGCCGTTTTGTTTATGAATATGTGTAAAACATATTCTGTGCAAGATTCCCTCTTGGGCTAAGAGATCAGAAAATAGTCCATATTCCCCTCGCCAATCAGATTGTAATATTTGCAAGGGATAATTTAGTTATTTTTCAACTTGGGACTTGAAAACCAAAAAAACATGTATGGCATCAGATTTTGGTTTAAGGAGAAACATCCAAGTGAATCTGAAAAATGATTCTATCAAACTGATATATAACCACTAGAAGAAAGTGTAGGAGCAGGTCCCCATAAATCTGAGTTACCAACTCCAAAGGCTTGGAATAGTTATAGGGGTATTTATTTAAAGGTTTAAATTTATGATTGAAGTTGTCTTGGTTGAACTCGTGTGTTCAAACTCGGACTCTTGATCGTGACTAGTTCCAGGTTTGTTTGATCCTGATTCTTCAGTAATAGGATTGACTATGAACGATGTATAAGTAAGTCCTTCAGTATCTTCATGTGGATGGCTTTTATTGGCAAAACATAGATGAACATAAAGTTCTCGGTGCTGTTCCTTATTATCTTGGATTGGACATATTAATTATATAAATTTGTAATATATTAATTTATTATAAGATACTATTATAATATTAATATTATAATATTATATATAAAATATATTATTATTAATATATAATATATAATATTATATGTATATGTTATAGCCAGGGCTCGCTCTCGTCTTTTCCGCCGGAGAATATTTTGGGCTAGCAGAACTGCGCTGGAGGGGCGGCCGGAGAAGGCACGTTCCCAAACATGGAAAACCCAGGTTCTATTTCATCACATATTTTATCTCAGTCTTCGTCGCTTTCATTACCTAAACACTGTACTAGTAGATTAGAAAACCTTGTAGAATATACAACTATTCCCGAGGATGCTATTGTAGAACAAACAGTTCCTCCCCTAGTTAGTCCTTATAATGTTTATAGAAAATATGGTAGCCTCACCAAGAGCATCTATAAGACGGAACCTGAAGAAAGTTCAACTCCTATGTTCCAGCTTATGATCCAGCCAGTCTTCAAACAAAGGGACGAAGACATTCCTATCTCTTCGTTCTCACCAGATGGAAGCCATGTATATACAGACCGAATCAACGGTCATTTTATCTGGGATGTCCTTCCATGTGTGATCCACGGTGTTCTTGTAACACCTGGGAAGATAGCGATGAAGAAGAAGAGGAGGTTCCTAAAAGAAGGAGGAGAAGGCGTTGTAAGAAACCTGTCCATAAGTACAACGACCCACCTGATCCACCTTCACCAAAGATATTGGTTCCCCAAGAGAACTATGCATGTAGATATGAGGAGAGATTATTACCTCCAAATCCACCAGCTCCTCAATCGTGTTTCATGTTCAAAAGCCGGGAGGAGGATTTTCCACCTCTTGAAAGACGTGAAGATCATACCTCAAAGGTAACCTCAAGACCGTATGTCCAAAGTACGGTGGTGGAAACAAGTGGCCAACTAAAGCCTCTGAGTCAAGGAGAAGAAGTCCTCAATTGGCAGACAACAAATGCTCGAGCACAAAATCAAACGCTTCAGAGCATTGACCACAAGGTAACTCAAGTTCTAGATAAAGTTCAGAACTCATATAATCAAACGAGTTACTTGCAGACTCAACTCTTGAGAATAGAACAAAAACTTACTGGGAAAATAACCCAGTTGGATAGAGAGCTCAGAAGCCTTATGGCAAATCGACAGTATGGATCTGAGTTCGCATCCAAAGAAGCTGAGATCAGACAGCCCAAGAAAGAGCTTGCTCAAATTGAACAGGACAAAGCCGAAAGAAGCATGCCCACAGATAGTGGCTATGGCTCAACGTTCATGTCAACGTTCAGTACTCCACCAACATATCAACCCCCAAGTGAATCAAAAACGGAGTCACAACTGTATGCCAAACATTTCAGGATGATCTCCAGCATACCCTTGCCACCTTCAAAACCAAAGGAAGAACCAGAAGAGGAACAATAAAAGGCTGAAGGGAAAAAACCTATCAACACTTTAATGGCCCATCCTATGTTTTCTGGTCTCCCTGGAGAAACAGTTGATCCAGAAGAAAGTCAAAGTTACACATCAGAATCAACTGAAACCTTTCCATCATCCAGTGGAACAAAAGAGGATATGGCTGATGTTTCAGCAGTCCTCATGGCTGATGCAGGAGAAAGCCAACCCTTCACAGAGCCTGTTTCTGACGACTCGGATCAAGAGACTACTGACTGAAAAGCAAGGTACGAAACCTTCTATTGGTCCTTGGTTTTCATTTGATGATGTACCATCCAAAAACGGAGAGAGAAGATGCATATACTATCCGCCTGGATAGATAACCAACTAAACAGAGAAGGAGCTGATCTGAGGACAGTTCTCAAGGAATTTACATCAAGATTTCTTGGTGTCCTTAGAGAATGGTTCTTAAGCCTTGGAGAATACAGGCAGAGACAACTGATTGATGCACCGACACCAGCTGACGTGCTTGGAGAAATACATAGAGAATTTATCGATGAGATATCACTCTATACCAAAGCCATATCTCAAGAATACTTCTCCATGAGATGCTGTTTGTTGTTGAAAAAAGATCTGGATACGCATTTCAAAAGGATGTCTGAAAGATTCTACGTCCTAAATGGCTATAATGATCCTAATTTGAAGAATGTCTACCTAGCCTCCTTACCACAGGAGCTACAACATGAAATGGCGAGGATGTTTCAAGCCATGAAGAAAGATATGACCCAAATCAGCATGGGTCAGATTCACCAAACCTGCTTGGCTGCTCTAGAGAAGCTCTGTGAGCAACAAAACCTTTTCAAAGAAATGATGGAGAGACGAAAAATCTCAAAAAAGGTATGTGATAAATCCTACCTTCAAATAAAATGCCATGAAAAAGTCTGTCATTGTTCCAAAAAAGAAAAAGAAAAGGGAAAGAAGCAGCTCAGAAGGAAAAAGAAAAACCAAACATACAGGTTTTTCCGAAGGAAGCCATTCAGAAAGAAGTCCACAGATAGATGTTATCTATGTGGACAAAAGGGGCATTTTGCAAAGAACTGCCCTACCAAGAAGGGGAAGGCGGCTAAACTGGCATCACAAACCTTCCACTATCATGAAGCAGAAGTGTCTGAAGCTGACATAGAATCTCTCTACTCCGAACAAGATGGCCAGGATTCTGATACAGCTTTCGTCCTACATGAGACAACTGATGAAGAAGATTTAGAAGAGAATGTCCCAATTCTCATGATGAACCAATCACCAATGTTGAGAACAAACATGTTAATACAAGAAGGGATGCCATCACCACATCTTGAAGTCCAGGTGCTCCAGTCAAAATATGACAGACCTGTCAAAGTTATTGGGGTCCTCGATACAGGAGCAAGAAAAACCATGATGAATCCAGACATCCTTCCAGATGATGCTTGGGAGTCTCATCATGAATACTTCTTTGCTGCAGATGGTCAAACCTTTCATACGGCCCTTATTTCTCGACAACCAGTGGGAATACAAATCCTCCCAGACTGTGTTGTTTGGACTAAGGTCATTGGAAGCAAGCTCCACGGACATGATCTATTAATGGGCTTTGATGTTTTCTTCAAAGCTCAAAAGCTACAAATATTCTCTCATGGAGTCAAATACAAAAGGACATTCCTACCTTTCACACCAACACAGAAGCTGTTCACGGTAAAGGAAATACCAGAACCTGATCCACTTATCAACAGACTGAAAAAATGCTTTGCGGAGACTCATGCAGACTTCACCAATCCTCATCCACTTTGGAAGAACTCAGAGTTCTATGTCCAACTTCCTTTCAAGAAAAATGAGGATATCAATGCAACTAAGGCAACCCATCCGGGCATGACACCTGAAGAGTTATATCTGGTCCGTCAAGAATGCAGTGAGCTATTATCCTTGGGTCTGATTGAAGCCACCAACTCAAATTGGGCTTGCCCAGCCTTTTATGTCAATAAAAGGGCAGAACAGGTTCGAGGAAAGAAGAGGTTAGTCATTGATTACAAACCTCTCAACTATTACTTGCTTGATGATAAGTTTCCTCTGCCTAGGACAAAAGTCATGTTTTCTTACCTCTCAGAAGCCCAAATCTTTTCTAAATTTGACCTTAAATCTGGTTTCTGGCAAGTGGGTTTACACCCAGATGATAGATATAAAACAGCCTTTTGCCTACCCACAGCTCAATATCAATGGACGGTTCTACCATTTGGTCTTAAGGTTGCACCATCCCTTTTCCAAAAGACCATGATGAGAATCTTCGAACCAATACTAAACAGTACCCTCATCTACATAGATGACATCCTCTTATATTCCAAAAATATAGAGGAACATGAGCAACTTCTCAACATGTTTGTAGACTTGGTACAAAAGTATGGTATCATGTTATCCCAGAAGAAAAGTGCTATCAAGCGAAAATCTATTGATTTTCTGGGTATGAAGATTGAAGACGGGGAGTATGAACCAGGATCACATTTATCCCAAGAACTACTTAAGTTCCCGAAGGAACATTTGACTGTTAAACAGGTTCAACAGTTCCTTGGAATAGTCAACTATCTAAAAGATTTCATCCCCAAATGCTCAGCCTACACAAGCAAGTTGTCCAAACTTTTAAAAAAGAGTCCACCGCCTTGGGATGAAGAACAAACTGCCGCAATCAGACATCTTAAAGAAATATGTCAAAAGCTCTCACCCTTAAGAATTCCAGGAGATGGCCAAAGAATCTTACAAACAGATGCCAGTGATGATTTTTGGGGAGCCATCTTATTAGAAAACGAAGGTGGGAGAATTCACTATTGCGGACATGCCAGCGGTCAATTCAAGGAATCTGAAGCACATTACCACGCTGTCTACAAAGAGATACTAGCTGTCAAATATGGAATTAAAAAATTCGAATTCCATCTGGTGGGTTACAATTTCATCGTCCAACTGGACAATACTTCATTCCCAGCAATCATGGAGCTCAAGAATAAAGGAGTCCCAGAAAAACAGCTACTCAGGCTCAAAGACTGGTTTTCAAAATACCAGTTTGAAGTCCAACACATAAAGGGCAAGGACAATGTTGTGCCTGATTATCTTTCCAGACAAGTTCAGCTTCAACTCATATCATCTACCAAGGTACTGCCTGTTATCTTTATGACAGGGAAACGGAGGAAGATAATATCTTCCAAAACCGTTTTTGGAGACAAGCTCCCATCCATCTCATTAATCCTGACCTATCATTCCCTCCACGAGATGAGCCTTTCAAAACTCTTGGAGATATCCAACAACATGCAATGACGAATTTGTTTCGATATTTATCGAAATATATTTCTGAAGAAGGAATCCAGGATGAACAAGCTTGCTATCATCTCCAGAAACCATACCTGGGCATAATACATGTTGATCTTTCTAAAGATCTCACCTTCAACAGTTTATGGTACCTATGGTGTTTATCCTCTTTATACTTCCACCCGATTGAGCTTTCAGTATGGGATACGCTCATCTTTTTCCAAGATACTGAAAATGACTCCACTCTGTGGTGGTCATTCCTACTATGGTATGCAACCGTGGAAGAATGGATAAGAGTTCTCCAAAATGAGTATCAGGATGATGAAGACCCTCATGTCATATTCCTCTGCCATAGGCCTTATTCCACTGGAATCCAAGAAGAACTTCGTCCAGTACCTCTACACTATAAATGGAAGACAATCAAAGGTCCAATCCAAGATGATAAAGGAGAACGCCGAGAGCTATATGTCCATCTATGCTTTGCCAACAAGAGCCATCCACATGAAGATACTTAGGGGCTTACTTACACCTCGTTCGTAGTAAACCCTATCACAGATGAATCCAAATCAGACCAACCGGAAACTAGCCAAGACCAAGACTTCGAGTATGAACCAGAGTTCGACCCAAGACAAGTCCAACAATAAAGAAAGCTACACAAAAGTCACGTTTTTAGTTTTGGAATGTAATAATACCCATGTTAAAAGGGTAATCTTGTAATTTCTGCTTTCCTAGGTCTAAGGTGTCCATGCAACTAGCATGATGTGTCTCACATGCAAGGTAGCATGAGGTGTCCTGCATGCAAGGTAGCACGACATGGCGCACATGCAAGATAGCACGACGCGGCGCACATGCAAGAAAGCACGACGTGGCGCACATGCAAACCAGGACGATGTGTCTCACATGCAAGGTAGCATGAGGTGTCCTACATGCAACCTAGCATGACGTGTCCTACATGCAGCCATCCTAAAGTGAGGTGTCATTCAAAGGGGCTGCCTCTTTGACACTTGTCTTGCATGAGGTCCATGACTCATCACTCCCAAGGGTCTATAAATAGGGGAATTAAATCACTTGTAAGATACACGAACATAAATAAACACTCTCGTTTTCCTTACTTATGAATTTCTAAGCTTTTAGTTGTCTTCTCCAAAGCCTTCAAGCCAGTCTATGGCTCATCATATTCTCCATCTTACTATCTCTATAGCATAAAGTATGCTCTATACTCGCCTCTTATGAGGATCTTGTATATCAGAAATATGCTATAATCTTGAAAAAGAGTAACGGTCCCTATGGTTCACACGAAGATCACAATCCATGTTTTTGATTGATTCTACTCGGTTGGTCTGAACAAGGCTCTATATGGCCAGGGTGCCGACGAGAGAGTGAAAGTTCAGATTTGGCCAAGTATCGAGTCGATACGAGTGCATGGTGTCAGTGGTCCTCTAAGGGTGTGGTCTCGTGGGGCTCCCGTACCCCGCTTTGGTATCAGAGCCAGGGCTCGCTCTCGTCTTTTCCGCCGGAGAATATTTTGGGCTAGCAGAACTGCGCTGGAGGGGCGGCCGGAGAAGGCACGTTCCCAAACATGGAAAACCCAGGTTCTATTTCATCAAGTATTTCCGGCCGCCCCTCCAGCGCAGTTCTGCTAGCCCAAAATATTCTCCGGCGGAAAAGACGAGAGCGAGCCCTGGCTTTGATACCAAAGCGGGGTACGGGAGCCCCACGAGACCACACCCTTAGAGGACCACTGACACCATGCACTCGTATTGACTCGATACTTGGCCAAATCTGAACTTTCACTCTCTCGTCGGCACCCTGGCCATATAGAGCCTTGTTCAGACCAACCAAGTAGAATCAATCGAAAACATGGATTGTGATCTTCGTGTGAACCATAGGGACCGTTACTCTTTTTCAAGATTATAACATATTTCTGATATACAAGATCCTCATAAGAGGCGAGTATAGAGCATACTTTATGCTATAGAGATAGTAAGATGGAGAATATGATGAGCCATAGACTGGCTTGAAGGCTTTGCAGAAGACAACTAAAAGCTTAGAAATTCATAAGTAAGGAAAACGAGAGTGTTTATTTATGTTCGTGTATCTTACAAGTGACTCAATTCCCCTATTTATAGACCCTTGGGAGTGATGAGTCATGGACCTCATGCAAGACAAGTGTCAAAGAGGCAGCCCCTTTGAATGACACCTCACTTTAGGATGGCTGCATGTAGGACACGTCATGCTAGGTTGCATGTAGGACATCTCATGCTACCTTGCATGTGAGACACATCGTCCTGGTTTGCATGTGCGCCACGTCGTGCTTTCTTGCATGTGCGCCGCGTCGTGCTATCTTGCATGTACGCCATGTCGTGCTACCTTGCATGCAGGACACCTCATGCTACCTTGCATGTGAGACACATCATGCTAGTTGCATGGACACCTTAGACCTAGGAAAGCAGAAATTACAAGATTACCCTTTTAACATGGGTATTATTACATTCCAAAACTAAAAACGTGACTTTTGTGTAGCTTTCTTTATTGTTGGACTTGTCTTGGGTCGAACTCTGGTTCATACTCGAAGTCTTGGTCTTGGCTAGTTTCCGGTTGGTCTGATTTGGACTCATTTGTGATAGGGTTTACTACGAACGAGGTGTAAGTAAGCCCCTCAGTATCTTCATGTGGATGGCTCTTGTTGGCAAAGCATAGATGGACATATAGCTCTCGGCGTTCTCCTTTATCATCTTGGATTGGACCTTTGATTGTCTTCCATTTATAGTGTAGAGGTACTGGACGAAGTTCTTCTTGGATTCCAGTGGAATAAGGCCTATGGCAGAGGAATATGACATGAGGGTCTTCATCATCCTGATACTCATTTTGGAGAACTCTTATCCATTCTTCCACGGTTGCATACCATAGTAGGAATGACCACCACAGAGTGGAGTCATTTTCAGTATCTTGGAAAAAGATGAGCGTATCCCATACTGAAAGCTCAATCGGGTGGAAGTATAAAGAGGATAAACACCATAGGTACCATAAACCGTTGAAGGTGAGATCTTTAGAAAGATCAACATGTATTATGCCCAGGTATGGTTTCTGGAGATGATAGCAAGCTTGTTCATCCTGGATTCCTTCTTCAGAAATATATTTCGATAAATATCGAAACAAATTTGTCATTGCATGTTGTTGGATATCTCCAAGAGTTTTGAAAGGCTCATCTCGTGGAGGGAATGATAGGTCAGGATTAATGAGATGGATGGGAGCTTGTCTCCAAAAAACGGTTTTGGAAGATATTATCTTCCTCCGTTTCCCTGTCATAAAGATAACAGGCAGTACCTTGGTAGATGATATGAGTTGAAGCTGAACTTGTCTGGAAAGATAATCAGGCACAACATTGTCCTTGCCCTTTATGTGTTGGACTTCAAACTGGTATTTTGAAAACCAGTCTTTGAGCCTGAGTAGCTGTTTTTCTGGGACTCCTTTATTCTTGAGCTCCATGATTGCTGGGAATGAAGTATTGTCCAGTTGGACGATGAAATTGTAACCCACCAGATGGAATTCGAATTTTTTAATTCCATATTTGACAGCTAGTATCTCTTTGTAGACAGCGTGGTAATGTGCTTCAGATTCCTTGAATTGACCGCTGGCATGTCCGCAATAGTGAATTCTCCCACCTTCGTTTTCTAATAAGATGGCTCCCCAAAAATCATCACTGGCATCTGTTTGTAAGATTCTTTGGCCATCTCCTGGAATTCTTAAGGGTGAGAGCTTTTGACATATTTCTTTAAGATGTCTGATTGCGGCAGTTTGTTCTTCATCCCAAGGCGGTGGACTCTTTTTTAAAAGTTTGGACAACTTGCTTGTGTAGGCTGAGCATTTGGGGATGAAATCTTTTAGATAGTTGACTATTCCAAGGAACTGTTGAACCTGTTTAACAGTCAAATGTTCCTTCGGGAACTTAAGTAGTTCTTGGGATAAATGTGATCCTGGTTCATACTCCCCGTCTTCAATCTTCATACCCAGAAAATCAATAGATTTTCGCTTGATAGCACTTTTCTTCTGGGATAACATGATACCATACTTTTGTACCAAGTCTACAAACATGTTGAGAAGTTGCTCATGTTCCTCTATATTTTTGGAATATAAGAGGATGTCATCTATGTAGATGAGGGTACTGTTTAGTATTGGTTCGAAGATTCTCATCATGGTCTTTTGGAAAAGGGATGGTGCAACCTTAAGACCAAATGGTAGAACCGTCCATTGATATTGAGCTGTGGGTAGGCAAAAGGCTGTTTTATATCTATCATCTGGGTGTAAACCCACTTGCCAGAAACCAAATTTAAGGTCAAATTTAGAAAAGATTTGGGCTTCTGAGAGGTAAGAAAACATGACTTTTGTCCTAGGCAGAGGAAACTTATCATCAAGCAAGTAATAGTTGAGAGGTTTGTAATCAATGACTAACCTCTTCTTTCCTCGAACCTGTTCTGCCCTTTTATTGACATAAAAGGCTGGGCAAGCCCAATTTGAGTTGGTGGCTTCAATCAGACCCAAGGATAATAGCTCACTGCATTCTTGACGGACCAGATATAACTCTTCAGGTGTCATGCCCGGATGGGTTGCCTTAGTTGCATTGATATCCTCATTTTTCTTGAAAGGAAGTTGGACATAGAACTCTGAGTTCTTCCAAAGTGGATGAGGATTGGTGAAGTCTGCATGAGTCTCCGCAAAGCATTTTTTCAGTCTGTTGATAAGTGGATCAGGTTCTGGTATTTCCTTTACCGTGAATAGCTTCTGTGTTGGTGTGAAAGGTAGGAATGTCCTTTTGTATTTGACTCCATGAGAGAATATTTGTAGCTTTTGAGCTTTGAAGAAAACATCAAAGCCCATTAATAGATCATGTCCGTGGAGCTTGCTTCCAATGACCTTAGTCCAAACAACACAGTCTGGGAGGATTTGTATTCCCACTGGTTGTCGAGAAATAAGGGCCGTATGAAAGGTTTGACCATCTGCAGCAAAGAAGTATTCATGATGAGACTCCCAAGCATCATCTGGAAGGATGTCTGGATTCATCATGGTTTTTCTTGCTCCTGTATCGAGGACCCCAATAACTTTGACAGGTCTGTCATATTTTGACTGGAGCACCTGGACTTCAAGATGTGGTGATGGCATCCCTTCTTGTATTAACATGTTTGTTCTCAACATTGGTGATTGGTTCATCATGAGAATTGGGACATTCTCTTCTAAATCTTCTTCATCAGTTGTCTCATGTAGGACGAAAGCTGTATCAGAATCCTGGCCATCTTGTTCGGAGTAGAGAGATTCTATGTCAGCTTCAGACACTTCTGCTTCATGATAGTGGAAGGTTTGTGATGCCAGTTTAGCCGCCTTCCCCTTCTTGGTAGGGCAGTTCTTTGCAAAATGCCCCTTTTGTCCACATAGATAACATCTATCTGTGGACTTCTTTCTGAATGGCTTCCTTCGGAAAAACCTGTATGTTTGGTTTTTCTTTTTCCTTCTGAGCTGCTTCTTTCCCTTTTCTTTTTCTTTTTTGGAACAATGACAGACTTTTTCATGGCATTTTATTTGAAGGTAGGATTTATCACATACCTTTTTTGAGATTTTTCGTCTCTCCATCATTTCTTTGAAAAGGTTTTGTTGCTCACAGAGCTTCTCTAGAGCAGCCAAGCAGGTTTGGTGAATCTGACCCATGCTGATTTGGGTCATATCTTTCTTCATGGCTTGAAACATCCTCGCCATTTCATGTTGTAGCTCCTGTGGTAAGGAGGCTAGGTAGACATTCTTCAAATTAGGATCATTATAGCCATTTAGGACGTAGAATCTTTCAGACATCCTTTTGAAATGCGTATCCAGATCTTTTTTCAACAACGAACAGCATCTCATGGAGAAGTATTCTTGAGATATGGCTTTGGTATAGAGTGATATCTCACCGATAAATTCTCTATGTATTTCTCCAAGCACGTCAGCTGGTGTCGGTGCATCAATCAGTTGTCTCTGCCTGTATTCTCCAAGGCTTAAGAACCATTCTCTAAGGACACCAAGAAATCTTGATGTAAATTCCTTGAGAACTGTCCTCAGATCAGCTCCTTCTCTGTTTAGTTGGTTATCTATCCAGGCGGATAGTATATGCATCTTCTCTCTCCGTTTTTGGATGGGTACATCATCAAATGAAAACCAAGGACCAATAGAAGGTTTAGTACCTTGCTTTTCAGTAGGATGTGTTACATATGGCCTGTCAGTAGTCTCTTGATCCGAGTCGTCAGAAACAGGCTCTGTGAAGGGTTGGCTTTCTCCTGCATCAGCCATGAGGACTGCTGAAACATCAGCCATATCCTCTTCTGTTCCACTGGATGATGGAAAGGTTTCAGTTGATTCTGATGTGTAACTTTGACTTTCTTCTGGATCAACTGTTTCTCCAGGGAGACCAGAAAACATAGGATGGGCCATTAAAGTGTTGATAGGTTTTTTCCCTTCAGCCTTTGATTGTTCCTCTTCTGGTTCTTCCTTTGGTTTTGAAGGTGGCAAGGGTATGCTGGAGATCATCCTGAAATGTTTGGCATACAGTTGTGACTCCGTTTTTGATTCACTTGGAGGTTGATATGTTGGTGGAGTACTGAACGTTGACATGAACGTTGAGCCATAGCCACTATCTGTGGGCATGCTTCTTTCGGCTTTGTCCTGTTCAATTTGAGCAAGCTCTTTCTTGAGCTGTCTGATCTCAGCTTCTTTGGATGCGAACTCAGATCCATACTGTCGATTTGCCATAAGGCTTCTGAGCTCTCTATCCAACTGGGTTATTTTCCCAGTAAGTTTTTGTTCTATTCTCAAGAGTTGAGTCTGCAAGTAACTCGTTTGATTATATGAGTTCTGAACTTTATCTAGAACTTGAGTTACCTTGTGGTCAATGCTCTGAAGCGTTTGATTTTGTGCTCGAGCATTTGTTGTCTGCCAATTGAGGACTTCTTCTCCTTGACTCAGAGGCTTTAGTTGGCCACTTGTTTCCACCACCGTACTTTGGACATACGGTCTTGAGGTTACCTTTGAGGTATGATCTTCACGTCTTTCAAGAGGTGGAAAATCCTCCTCCCGGCTTTTGAACATGAAACACGATTGAGGAGCTGGTGGATTTGGAGGTAATAATCTCTCCTCATATCTGCATGCATAGTTCTCTTGGGGAACCAATATCTTTGGTGAAGGTGGATCAGGTGGGTCGTTGTACTTATGGACAGGTTTCTTACAACGCCTTCTCCTCCTTCTTTTAGGAACCTCCTCTTCTTCTTCATCGCTATCTTCCCAGGTGTTACAAGAACACCGTGGATCACACATGGAAGGATCAGCATCCCAGATAAAATGACCGTTGATTCGGTCTGTATATACATGGCTTCCATCTGGTGAGAACGAAGAGATAGGAATGTCTTCGTCCCTTTGTTTGAAGACTGGCTGGATCATAAGCTGGAACATAGGAGTTGAACTTTCTTCAGGTTCCGTCTTATAGATCGTCTTTACTCGTCCATCCTTCAGTCTTTGAAAGCTGAAGTCAGTGGCTCGGACTGACCTCGTCACTTGGTGGAGAGATTCATAATTAGTGATCCATTCAGTTGGAACTAACCGTTGGAGATCATCTCTGCTTATCTGTCTCGGGATTTGGATGATGGTGGGGACTTCTGAACTGGATTCTGCTAGTACAATCAGAGCGTCTTTTATCCCCTGATTTTTTAGATCAAGGGCATGATTCTGTAACCGGTACACGATCTGATGATGTAAGGTTCCCATTATGGAATTGGGAATCTGCTCAGCACCAGTTATTTGGATTTGCACCTTAAAAGCATCCGCCAATGAGGAATCCTGCAGGGATAAAGCAAAGTTGGGGAAAAAGGTTATTACCACACTTCCGGCATTGAGAGTGGATAGAACCGTTCCCACAACAGCATGCTCATATTTGAGGAATCTGGTGTCAAGGAGAGCAATCCTTGCTGTAATAGGAAGCCCTCTTCTGCCATGATATGATAACACCAGTCTCACAGCTCCTAGATGGAGGTGAGTGTACCCCTCTCTCTTCCATGTCTCTATATATTCAGGAGGAATGGACAGCGTAACATATTGCTCATGATTTGTGGCTGGAAGTCCACAGTGATCCATCCTAGATGATTGGACATACTCCTTGGTTGGAGGATTTCGAGAGGAGATTAACGTCTTGATGCTCTTGGTGAGGCTACCATATTTTCTATAAACATTATAAGGACTAACTAGGGGAGGAACTGTTTGTTCTACAATAGCATCCTCAGGAATAGTTGTATATTCTACAAGGTTTTCTAATCTACTAGTACAGTGTTTAGGTAATGAAAGCGACTAAGACTGAGATAAAATACGTGATGAAATAGAACCTGGGTTTTCCATGTTTGGGAACGTGCCTTCTCCGGCCGCCCCTCCAGCGCAGTTCTGCTAGCCCAAAATATTCTCCGGCGGAAAAGACGAGAGCGAGCCCTGGCTCTGATACCAAAGCGGGGTACGGGAGCCCCACGAGACCACATCCTTAGAGGACCACTGACACCATGCACTCGTATCGACTCGATACTTGGCCAAATCTGAACTTAATAGATTACATAATACATTATTTAATTAAATATTATTTCATATTATGACTATCATATAATACTACTACATACACATAAATTATAATATATTATACGTATTAATATTATATGCATATATATATATTATTTATAATATATAAATATATATTATAAATATATAAAATATATTATATTATATATTAATAATATATTATATACTATATTTATTAATATAATATATTAATAATATGTATAATTATACTAATATATAAATAATATTAGTATCATATATAATATAATTAATTATACATATTATAGTATATTATAATATATACAGTATTATATATGTTTTCTCTCTGCTAGGCCGTTTTGTTGATGAATATATGTACAAGATATTTTGTACAAGATTCCATCTTAGGCTAAGAGATCAGAAAACGGTCTATATTCCCCTCGCCAATCAGATTGTAATATTTGCAAGGGACAATTTAGTTATTTTTCAGCTTGGGACTTGAAAACCAAAAAAGAATGTAAGGCATCAGATTTTGGTTTGAGGAGAAAAATCCATGTGAATATGGAAACTGAATCTATGAAACTGATATATAACCACTAGAAGAGAGTGTAGGAGCAGGTCTCCATAAATCTGAGTGTTCCAACTCCAAAGGCTTGGAATATTTATTTGGGTATTTATTACTAGGTTTAAATTTATGATTGAACTTGTCTTGGTCGAACTCGGGTTTATACTCGAACTCTTGATCTTGACCAGTTCCAGGTTTGTTTGATCCTGATTCTTAAATAATAGGATTGACTATAAATGATGTATAAGTAAGTCCTTCAGTATCCTCATGTGGATGGCTTTTATTGGCAAATCATAGATGGACATAAAGCTCTCGGTGCTCTTCCTTATTATCTTGGATTGGACATATTAATTATATAAATATGTAATATATTAATTTATTATAAGATACTATTATAATATTAAAATTATAATATTATATATATTATATTATTATTAATATATAAGATTATATATTATATGTATATGTTATAATTAATATATATAATTATAATAGATTACATAATACATTATTTAATTAATTATTATTTCATATTATGACTATCATATAATACTACATATATATTAATTATAATATATTATACATATTAATATTATATGCATATATATAAGTATATTCCAAGCGTTTGATTTTGTGCTCGAGCATTTGTTTTCTACCAATTGAGGACTTCTTCTCCTTGACTCAGAGGCTTTAGTTGGCCACTTGTTTACACCACCGTACTTTGTACATACGGTCTTGAGGTTACCTTTGAGGTATGATCTTCACGTCTTTCAAGAGGTGGAAAATCCTCCTCCCGGCTTTTGAACATGAAACACGATTGAGGAGCTGGTGGATTTGGAGGTAATAATCTCTGCTCATATCCACATGCATGGTTCTCTTGGGGAACCAATATCTTTGGTGAAGGTGGATCATGTGGGTCGTTGTACTTATGAACAGGTTTCTTACAACGCCTTCTCCTCCTTCTTTTGGGAACCTCCTCTTCTTCTTCATCGCTATCATCCCAGGTGTTCCAAGAACACCGTGGATCACACATGGAAGGATCAGCATCCCAGATAAAATGACCGTTGATTCGGTCTGTATATACGTGGCTTCCATCTGGTGAGAACGAAGAGATAGGAATGTCTTCGTCCCTTTGTTTAAAGACTGGCTGGATCATAAGCTGGAACATAGGGGTTGAACTTTCTTCAGGTTCCGTCTTATAAATCGTCTTTACTCGTCCATCCTTCAGTCTTTGAAAGGTGAAGTCAGTAGCTCGGACTGACCTCGTCACTTGGTGGAGAGATTCATAATTAGTGATCCATTCAGTTGGAACTAACCGTTGGAGATCATCTCTGCTTATCTGCCTCGGGATTTGGATGATGGTGGGGACTTCTGAACTGGATTCTGCTAATACCATCAGAGCGTATTTTATCCCCTGATTTTTGAGATCAAGGGCATGATTCTATAATCGGTCTACGATCTGATGATGTAAGGTTCCGATTATGGAATTGGGAATCTGCTCAGCACTAGTTATTTGGATTTGCACCTTAAAAGCATCCGCCAATGAGGAATCCTGCAGGGATAAAGCAAAGTTGGGGAAAAAGATTATTACCACACTTCCGGCGTTTAGAGTGGATAGAACCGTTTCCACAACAGCATGCTCATATTTGAGGAATCTAGTTTCAAGGAGGGCGATCCTTGCTGTAATATGAAGCCCTCTTCTGCCATGATAAGATAACACCAGTCTCACAGCTCCTAGAAGGAGCTGAGTGTACCCCTCTCTCTTCCATGTCTCTATATATTCAGGAGGAATGGATAGGGTGACATATTGCTCATAATTTGTGGCTGGAAGTCCACAGTGATCCATCCTGGATGATTGGACATACTCCTTGGTTGGAGGATTTCGAGAGGAGATTAACGCCTTGATGCTCTTGGTGAGGCTACCATATTTAAATTTATGATTGAACTTGTCTTGGTTTAACCTGGGTTCATACTTGAACTCTTGATCTTGACTAGTTCGAGGTTGGTGTGATCCTAATTCTTCAATAATAGGATTGACTATGAACAATGTATAAGTAAGTCCTTCAGTATCCTCATGTGGATGGCTTTTACTGGCAAAACATAGATGGACATAAAGTTCTCGGTGCTCTTCCTTATTATGTTGGATTGGACATATTAATTATATAAATATGTAATATATTAATTTATTATAAGATACTATTATAATATTAATATCATAATATTATATATATAATATATTATTATTAATATATAATATTATATATTATATGTATATGTTATAATTAGTATATATAATTATAATAGATTACATAATACATTATTTAATTAATTATTATTTCATATAATGACCACCATATAATACTACATATTTTATTAATTATAATATATTATACGTATTTATATTAGATGCATATATATGCATATATTATTTATAATATATAATTACATATATTATAAATATATAAAATATATTATATTATATATTAATAATATATTATATACTATATATATTAATATAATATATTAATAATATGTACAATTATATTAATATATAAATAGTATTAGTATCATATATAATATAATTAATTATACATATTATAGTATATTATAATATATACAGTATCATATATGTTTTCTCTCCGCTAGGCCGTTTTGTTGATGAATATGTGAACAAGATATTCTGTGCAAGATTCCCTCTTTGGCTAAGAGATCAGAAAATGGTCTATATTCCCCTCGCCAATTAGATTGTAATACTTGCAAGGGACAATTTAGTTATTTTTCAGCTTGGGACTTGAAAACAAAAAAAGCATGAAAGGCATCAGATTTTGGTTTAAGGAGAAACATCCAAGTGATTCTGGAAAATGAATCTATGAAACTGATATATAACCACTAGAAGAGAGTGTAGGAGGAGGTCCCCATAAATCTGAGTGTACCAACTCCAAAGGCTTGGAATCTTTATATGGGTATTTATTACATAGTTTAAATTTATGATTGAACTTGTCTTGGTCGAACTCGGGTTGATACTCGGACTCTTGATCTTGACTAGTTCCAGGTTGGTTTCATCCTGATTCTTCAGTAATAGGATTGACTATGACCGATGTATAAGTAAGTCCTTCGGTGTCTTCATGTGGATGACTTTTATTGGCAAAACATAGATGGATATAAAGTTCTCGGTGCTCTTCCTTATTTTCTTGGATTGGACATATTAATTATATAAATATGTAAAATATTAATTTATTATAAGATACTATTATAATATTAATATTATAATATTATATATGTAATATATTATTATTAATATTATATATTATATATTATATGTATATGTTATAATTAATATATAATTATAATAGATTACATAATATATTATTTAATTAATTATTATTTCATATTATGACTATCATATAATACTACATATATATTAATTATAATATATTATACGTATTAATATTATATGCATATATATAAGTATATTATTTATAATATATAGTTACATATATTATAAATATATTATATTATATATTAATAATATATTATATACTATATATATTAATATAATATATTAATAATATTTATAATTATATTAATATATAAATAATATTAGTATCATATATAATATAATTAATTATACATATTATAGCATATTATAATATACGCCACTAAAGCCACGCATCCTGGCATGACACCAGAATGGCTGAATTTGGCCCGACAAGAATGTAGCGAGCTATTATACTTTGGCCTAATTGAAGCGAAGAGTCAAGGGCAACCCAAGAGTCTCAAGAAGACGAAGAGCCACCTTCTTTGAAGATCAAGGGTCCAATGACAAGGGGACGTCTCAAGAGACTTCAAGAGGCAATTTCCCAATTTCCGGCATCTCGGGAATACCAAGGGTCAAGTGGAGTTCATTGTTTACAAGTCATAGAAGGTGATGGTTCAACTTCCTTCTTGGGAAGGTCCAAGGTCGTGGATGCTTCATTTTCTACCTTGGGGAGCTCAAAAGACAAGAATCTAGAGTTGGACTTTTGGCCTTCTCCTACCTATGCATTCGGCCGAACCAACAAGGAGGGAACAAAAGTCAATTTTGCTTGTTCCACATTTATGGCTCTAGAAGATTACAAAGGACCAGAATTAAAGCCTATCCCCACACATAAATTCGGCCACCTACATGAATATAAGAGCCTTGGAAGATCAAGAGGAGCAAGCACTTGTCATGATAAGTTATCAAGTGATAAGGCTGTCCACATTACTTAGCATGATAAGCTATCAAGTGATAAGGCTTTCAAGATCTAAGAAGACTTTTCAAGTACCATGAAAGCTTATCAAGTGATAGGACCTTTCAAATCTGATCTATAGCTTTTCTTATTTTATAACTTATTAGATAAGTCTTTTTAGTTCCTTGGACGAGATTTCATGCCTATAAATAGGCCTTGTACTCAAGTTCTCTTTTCAAGTTTTGAATTACAACCTTGATAGGATTTCTTCCTTTCTTACTAGTAAGTTTTAGTTTGTGTCTTGCAATCTAGCTTGCTAAGTTATCTAGCTTATCTATTCAAGAGTTCTCATTGAGTAGTGGCGCTTAGGCCTCACTTGTTCAACTAGATATTCTAAGAAGGGCAACACTTCTATTGTTGTCCTAGCTTGTTTTCTAAGTTGATAAAGTCGGGTAACACCCTAACAATTCTCTTAAGTATATCAAAGGGAAGGTAGTAGTCTTATTGCTGCCTTAACCTTGTTTGCCTAATTCTTGAAGTGTAGGGTTGAGAACATAGGTGTTTATCACCATATCCATTAAAGGGTTTCTCAAGACGATCTCATTTTCAATAGCTCTTCCGTTCTCCTCGGGAGTTGCTATCATTTTGGTATCAGAGCTAGTTCTCTTGAGCTACCCTCATTTTGTAAGTCTTTCTTTCGTTCCATTCTGTTTTTTTTACAAGTTTTAAAAGCCGAGACTACAAGTTCAAAAAAAAAAAAAAAAAAAAAAAGGAGGCAAGTCTCAAGTTTCTGATTTTTATTGTTTAAAAGCCAAGGCACATATCAAAAACAAAAAAATATATAAAAGGCGTGCCAAAGTGAAAAAAAAAAAAAAAAAAAAAAAACAGAAAGTTTAAAAAAAAAAAAAAAAAAAAAAAAAATTCATCTCTTGAGTCTAAGTTCTCTTCCTTTTGTTCTCAACCATAACCCTTTCATTTCTCACTTCTTTCTATCTAGTTGAAACATTTTGAGGTTCTTTGTGCTCTAGTTATTGAGTTTCTTTTGGAAGGAGGCTAGAAAACGAGGCTTGAACTTGTTGTAAGCCTTAACTTTTAATTCCTAGTGAGTTGGAAGAAAGAGTGGTAAGAAAAGAGTGAATCCAGCCCAAAATAAGCCGAGAGTCCACAAATATACATTGGTGAGTGTCATTTTGGGGATTGGGGGTTAAGGGCCGTGAGGAAATTCTTGTTATTTTTTTCTTACTAATCACTTCATGGGTTCGCCTTCGGGTTCCGGAGTTCCTCCAAATTCTCCTAACTTGGATAGGGAACAAGAAGCTTGGAGGGGACATCTTCTAAGGCAGTTTCAAATAATGATGGACGGAGTACGAGAAGAAATGAATGACCTTCGGATTTCGGTTCAACAGGCCGTGGACAACTCAAGACAAGCCGTGGAAAATACGAGTCGACACCTAAGGAGTCCACGAGCATCACGGGGTGGTTCTAGAGCAAGTCGGAGATCAAGGAGTTATCACAACACAACTCCTCCAGAGACCACCGAAGAAAGTGAGTTCGAAGAACCAAGGAGGCCGAGGAGGGAAAGGAGAAACCAAGGAGGGAATGATCAAATCCGCAACATCAGAATGGAGATTCCGAAATTCCTTGGTAAGAACGATCCCGAAGCCTACCTGGAGTGGCAAAGCAAGGTGGATAAGATCTTTGCACTTCAGAACTACACCGAAGATCAAAAGGTAACCCTTGCTTCCTTAGAATTTGGTGGATATGCAGCAACTTGGTGGGAGAAGCTCGTGAATACAAGAGCTAGAAACCGGGAGCCACTTGTGCGGACTTGGGAGGAAATGAAGTTGCTAATGAAGAAAAGGTTCGTACCTCCTCACTTTTACCGAGACCTATATAACCGGGTTCAAACAATGTCTCAAGGTACTAAGAGCGTGGAGGAGTACTATCAAGAGCTGGACTTAGCTATGTCCCGCGCCGGAATTGAGGAGGATCCCGAGGCTACTATGGCGAGGTTCTTGGGTGGACTACGGAAGGACATCGCTGATGTGGTGGAGCTTCACCAATATATGGACCTTGAAGAGATGCTACATATGGCCGAGAAGGTGGAGAGACAATTGAAGCGGAAAAGTGCTAGTAAGTTCTCGCAATCTAGCACGTGGAAAGGTAACTCCGTCTCGAAGCCTAAATCTGATTTTAAGAAGGCGGACACCAAGGAAACAAGTAAACCCTCTAAATTTGCTCCTAAAGGTGATACTAACAAGGGTGCTTCCAAGGTTACTTGTTTCAAGTGTCTAGGGAAGGGCCATATAGCTAAGGACTGTCCAAATTCCAAGGTGATGGTGATGCTCGAAGATGGCACCATATTGAGCCAAAGCGAAGGTGAAGAATCGGATGCGGGAAGGGCCGAGCCAACACACGATGATGAAGAAGAGCAATTTGAGTCTAGCAGTGATGAAGTTCTAGTCACCATGAGATCACTAAGCGTTCGTGAGGGGGAGGATGACCAAGATCAGAGGTCAAACATTTTCCACTCGAGATGCAAAGTTGGGGATAAAAAGTGTATGCTCATCATCGACGGCGGGAGTTGCACAAACTGCGTAAGTTCTTATTTAATTGAGAAATTGAACTTACCTACTCTTAAGCATCCTAGGCCCTACCAGTTACATTGGCTCAATCAAGTGGGGAAAATCAAAGTGACCAAGCAGGCCAAAGTCAAATTCTCCATTGGAAGGTACGAGGACGAGGTGCTTTGTGACGTCATTCCAATGAACGCCACACACATGCTGTTGGGAAGGCCGTGGGAATTCGACCGCAATGCAATTCATGAAGGCCGCACCAACAAGTACAAGATCACTCAAGATAACAAGTCTTTCACCCTTATTCCTTTATCTACTCTTGATGTTGTAAAAGAACAAAGGAAAATGATTGAAAATCAGAAAAAGCATGAAGAGGAAAAAAAGAATTTGAGAGAAAAAAATTCATGTGAGAGCCGAGAGGGTGAGGAAAAAGAAAAATCAGATTGTGAGTTAGTCTTGAGTGAAAAGAAAGAGAGGAAAAAGACAAGGGCAAGTGAGAAAAAAGTCGCCCTGTTTGGAAGTAGTAGAGATGTTGAGAGGGCACTTGGGTCAAACGATCCAATTTTCTTACTTATGTTTTTAGAAAATTCACTTGATGCTAACCAGCTTTCTAGTCTTCCTAACTCTGTTTTGCAGGTCTTAAAAGAATTCGAGGATGTGTTGGAAGACAAGGATCACATGGAGCTTCCTCCATTCCGTGGGATAGAGCACCAGATAGATTTCGTGCCGGGATCATCCATTCCCAATAGGCCGGCGTACCGAGCTAACCCAGAAGAAACTAAGGAGCTCCAGAAACAAGTTGAGGACTTGCTCTCGAAAGGGTATATCCGTGAGTCTCTCTCCCCTTGCGCTATTCCTGTCATACTTGTGCCTAAAAAAGATGGATCTTGGAGGATGTGTATGGACTGTAGGGCGGTAAACAAAATAACCATTAAGTACCGTCATCCCATACCTAGGTTAGATGACATGTTGGATGAACTAAATGGTGCATCATTGTTTTCTAAAATTGATCTCAAATCAGGATATCATCAAATAAGGATCAAAGAGGGAGATGAGTGGAAAACTGCCTTCAAGACCAAATTCGGTCTTTATGAATGGTTGGTTATGCCCTTTGGTCTCACCAATGCACCGAGCACTTTTATGAGACTCATGAATCATGTTTTGCGTGCTTTCATTGGCAAGTTTGTTGTAGTTTATTTCGATGATATCTTGGTTTTTAGCAAATCATTAAATGAGCATGTTGATCACTTAAGGGCTGTTCTTAACACATTAAGGACAGAGAAATTATTTGCTAATCTTAAAAAGTGTTCCTTTTGTGTTGAAGAAGTTTCTTTTCTTGGGTTTGTGATTAATGCTAACGGTTTGCAAGTGGATGAAAGCAAAGTGCAGGCAATAGTGGAGTGGCCGGTGCCAACAAGTGTCACGCAAGTTAGATCTTTCTTAGGGCTTGCAGGTTTTTACCGGAGATTCGTGAAGGAATTCTCTACCAAGGCAGCACCACTTCACGAGTTGGTGAAGAAAGGAATCAAGTTCGAATGGGGTGAAATGCAGGATAAGGCGTTTAATTTGCTGAAATTCGAACTAACCCATGCTCCTATCTTAGCTCTCCCTAACTTTGATAAAACATTTGAATTGGAGTGTGATGCCTCAGGTATAGGGATCGGAGCAGTGCTTATGCAAGAAGGAAGGCCCATAGCTTATTTTAGCGAGAAGTTGAGCGGAGCCACACTCAACTACCCGACGTACGACAAGGAGTTGTACGCTGTAGTTCGAGCCCTAGAGACTTGGCAGCACTATCTCATGCCAAGGGAGTTCATCATACACACCGACCATGAATCGATCAAATACCTCAAGGGGCAAAGGAGCTTGCATAGGAGGCATGCCAAGTGGGTGGCCTTTATCGAAACATTCCCCTACATGGTCAGGTATAAAAAGGGTAAGGATAACTTGGTGGCTGATGCTCTTTCTCGTAGGTACAATGTTCTTACAATTTTAGAAACTAAAATCTTAGGTTTTGAGTTTCTTAAGAATTTGTATGATCATGATCATGATTTTTCCGATATCTTTGCTAAATGTGAAAAAGGGGCCTTTGAAAAGTTTTTCAAACATGAAGGGTTTCTGTTTAAGGGCAATTGCTTATGTGTACCATCTTGCTCTACTAGGGAATTACTTGTTCGGGAAGCTCATAGTGGGGGCTTGATGGGGCACTTTGGAATTCCTAAGACTCTTGACATCTTACAAGAACATTTCTTTTGGCCTAACATGAAAAAAGATGTTGAGAAAGTGTGTGCAGGTTGTGTGGAGTGTAAGCTGGCCAAATCAAAGGTTCTACCACAGGGGCTTTATTCGCCACTGCCAATACCTCAGGCTCCTTGGACGGATATTTCAATGGACTTTATCTTGGGGCTTCCGAGGTCCTCTCGAGGTAAGGATAGTGTCTTCGTCGTTGTTGATCGCTTTTCTAAAATGGCACACTTTATCCCTTGCAGAAAGGCGGATGATGCTAAACACGTGGCAGACTTATTCTTTCAAGAGGTAGTTAAGCATCATGGGGTTCCCAAGACCATAGTCTCCGACCGAGACGTAAAATTCTTGAGCTACTTCTGGAAGACATTGTGGGGAAAGCTTGGAACCAAGCTTCTATTCTCGACCACTAGTCACCCACAGACTGATGGCCAGACCGAGGTGACGAATCGGACTTTGGGCCAACTTCTTAGGGCTATCATCAAGAAGAACTTGAAAGGATGGGAGGACTGCCTACCCATAGCCGAGTTTGCCTACAATAGGACAACTCACAAGTCCACAGGTTATTCTCCTTTCGAAGTGGTTTACGGATTTAACCCCTTAACACCCTTGGATTTGTTTCCTTTGCCTTCACAGGAATACACTAGCATGGATGGAGTCAAAAGGGCTGAGGAAGTGCAAAAGTTGCATTCTCAAGTGAGAGAGCACCTTGAGAAAAGGAACGACCAGATTGCAAAGCTACGAAACAAGGGTCGGAAGGAGTTAGTCTTGAAGGAAGGAGATTGGGTGTGGGTTCACATGCGGAAGGAGCGGTTTCCCAATGCACGAGCTACAAAATTGCACCCTAGAGCCGTGGGACCCTTTCAAGTCTTGAGAAGGATTAACGACAACGCCTACTTGCTAGACCTACCAAGTAAGTATGGAATTAGTCCGACTTTTAATGTTTCTGACCTTTCTCTTTATGATGCAAGATCCGATTCGAGGACGAATCTTCAAAAGGGGGAGGAAACTGATAGGAATCAAGCACAAGCTCTTGACAAGGAAGCTCAAAAGTCATGGGAAGACGAAGAGTCAAGGGCAACCCAAGAGTCTCAAGAAGACGAAGAGCCACCTTCTTTGAAGATCAAGGGTCCAATGACAAGGGGACGTCTCAAGAGACTTCAAGAGGCAATTTCCCAATTTCCGGCATCTCGGGAATACCAAGGGTCAAGTGGAGTTCATTGTTTACAAGTCATAGAAGGTGATGGTTCAACTTCCTTCTTGGGAAGGTCCAAGGTCATGGATGCTTCATTTTCTACCTTGGGGAGCTCAAAAGACAAGAATCTAGAGTTGGACTTTTGGCCTTCTCCTACCTATGCATTCGGCCGAACCAACAAGGAGGGAACAAAAGTCAATTTTGCTTGTTCCACATTTATGGCTCTAGAAGATTACAAAGGACCAGAATTAAAGCCTATCCCCACACATAAATTCGGCCACCTACATGAATATAAGAGCCTTGGAAGATCAAGAGGAGCAAGCACTTGTCATGATAAGTTATCAAGTGATAAGACTGTCCACATTACTTAGCATGATAAGTTATCAAGTGATAAGGCTTTCAAGATCTAAGAAGACTTTTCAAGTACCATGAAAGCTTATCAAGTGATAGGACCTTTCAAATCTGATCTATAGCTTTTCTTATTTTATAACTTATTAGATAAGTCTTTTTAGTTCCTTGGACGAGATTTCATGCCTATAAATAGGCCTTGTACTCAAGTTCTCTTTTCAAGCTTTGAATTACAACCTTGATAGGATTTCTTCCTTTCTTACTAGTAAGTTTTAGTTTGTGTCTTGCAATCTAGCTTGCTAAGTTATGTAGCTTATCTATTCAAGAGTTCTCATTGAGTAGTGGCGCTTAGGCCTCACTTGTTCAACTAGATATTCTAAGAAGGGCAACACTTCTATTGTTGTCCTAGCTTGTTTTCTAAGTTGATAAAGTCGGGTAACACCCTAACAATTCTCTTAAGTATATCAAAGGGAAGGTAGTAGTCTTATTGCTGCCTTAACCTTGTTTGCCTAATTCTTGAAGTGTAGGGTTGAGAACATAGGTGTTTATCACCATATCCATTAAGGGTTTCTCAAGACGATCTCATTTTCAATAGCTCTTCCGTTCTCCTCGGGAGTTGCTATCATCTTACCTCTCAGAAGCTCAAATATTTTCCAAATTTGACATGAAATCTTGTTTCTGGCAAGTGGGTTTACACCTAGATGAAAGGTATAAAATAACTTTTTGCCTATCCACAGCTCAATACCAATGGACAGTTCTATATGGATGATATCCTCTTATATTCCAATAATATAGAGGAACATGAACAACTTTTCAACATGTTCATAGACTTGCTATAAACATATGGTATTATGCTATTCCAAAAGAAAAGTGTGATCAAGCAAAAATTTATTGATTTTCTGGGCATGAAGATTAAGGATGGGGAGATGAACTGGGATCACACCTATCCTAAGAACTACTTAAGTTCCTGGATAAGCATTTATCTATTAAACGGGTTCAATTGTTCCTTGGAATCGTCAACTATCTTAAAGATTTTATCCCCAAATGTTCAGCCTGTACAAGCAACTTGTCAAAGCTTCTAAGGAAAAGTCCACCTCCTTGGGATGTCGACCGAACTGCAGTAGTCAAACATATTAAAGAAGTGTGTCAAAAGCTCTCACCCTTGAGAATTCCTGGAGATGGCCAACAGATCTTACAAACAGATTCCAGTGATGATTGTTAGAAAACGAAGGTGTGAAACTTCATTATGTAGAGATATCCGACAACATGCAACTGCAAATTTGGTTTGATATCTATCGAAATATATTTCTGAAGAAGGAATCCAAGAGGAACAAGCCTGCTATCATCTCCAGAAATAATTCTTGGGCATAATACATGTTGCTCTTTCTAAAGATCTCACCTTCAACGGTTTATGGTACCTATGGTGTTTGACCACCTTATACTTTCATCTGATTTAGTTCTTAGTAAGGGATACACTCATCCTTTTCCAAAATACAGAAAATGACTCTATCGTCTGGTGGTTATTCGTCCTATGGTATGCAACTGTAGAAGAATGGATACAAGTGCTCCAAAATGAATATTAGGATGATGACGACCCTCATATCATATGCCTCTGTCATAGGCTAGATTCTACAGGAATCCAAGAAGAACTTTGTCTGGTCCCCCTACACTATAAATGGAAGACAATCAAGGGCCCAGTCCAAGATAATAAGGAAGAGCACCGAAAACTTTATGTCCATCTATGTTTTGCCAATAAAAGTCATCCACATGAAGATACTGAAGGACTTACTTATACCTCGTTCATAGTCAACTCTATCACTGAAGAATCTAGATCAAACCAACCTGGAACAAGTCAAGATCAAGAGTTCGAGTTGAACCCAAGTTCGACCCAAGATAAGTTCAATCATAAACTTAAGCCTTGTAATAAATACCCATATAATAATGGTAGTCTTGTATTTTCCTAGGCATGACATCTCATCTAGTGAGGTGTACTTAAAGCTTCGTTTTATGTTTAAAATAATGTAATACCCATGTTATAAGGGTAGTTGTGTACTTTCCTAGACATGACATCTCATCTAGTGAGGTGTCTTTGAGATAAGTGTCTTGCAAGCAACCTAGGATGACATGTCCTACATGCAACCTTCTTAAAATGAGGAGTTATTTGTTGAAGGTTGCCAATCTAACACGTGTCTTTGTAAGCATGTATGACTCTTCACTCCCGAAACTTTATAAATAGAGGAGTTGAGTCAATTGTAAAACACACGAAAATAAATAACACTCCATTTTCCATACTTAAGAGTTTTTAAGTTCTTAATTATCTTCTCCAAAGCCCTTAAACTAGTCCATGGCTCATCATATTCTCCATCTTATTATTCTTATAGTATAAAGTATGCTCTATACTCGCCTCTTATGGTATCAGAGCAAGGTTATTCTCGTCTTGTCGGTCGAAAAATACTTTGATTAATATTATAAAATTATATAGTATATAATATATACAATATTATATTATGTAATATAAATATAATATAATTATATAATATTAATTAACCCTATTATACTACATATTATTACTATATATTAATATGTATAATAATTAATTATTATATATCATGTAATATAATATACTGTAATATACATTATAATATATTAATTATTATTATAATATATATGTTCTTAATAGTAGATATTAGTTTCTAAATATATACATATATGTATTTTATAATATATACTATATGTATATATTAATATATATTATAAATTATATATTATAATATAAATATTATTTATATATATTATAATATGAATATAATATATTATTATAATATAAACCTATTATAATATATTATTAATATATGATATAATATATAATCATAATGTATATATATTATTAATGTTATATGATATATACTATATAATATAATATTACAATATATTAATAGTATTATTATATTAATACATAAATATATGTATAATAATATTATTAATTATATTATGGATATTATATAATACATATATATTTATAATATATTAATACTATTATATACATTATAGTATATATAGTAATATAATTATACAATTAATATATTTTATTATTATAATTATATTTTAATATAATTATATATGAACACCATATAATATATATTTATAGTATGTATACATATTAATATTATATAATATATATGTATTATATGTATTATAATTAATATACTATTAATTAACTTATAATATACATATTTGTATAATTATATATATGTATGTTATATATACTAATATTAATTAGCATATATTATATAATATATATTAATAATATATTATACTATATATTAATATTATAATATTATTATATAATATAAGTATATTACAAAATATATTATATATAATATTAATTTTTAATATAATAATATATACATAATACACATATGTAATATTATAAAATAATATATATAATTACTATTAATATTATATTAATATATTATATATACTATAATATATAGTACATAATATATGTATTAATAGTTTTAATACATTAAGTATATAAATATACATACTATGTATACATAAATTATAATAATATATATATTTATAATATTATATAATGTACTTATTATAATGTATAATAATGAATATATACAATATTATATTATGTAATATAAATATAATATAATTATATAGTATTAATTAACCCTATTATACTACATACTATTAGTATATATTAATATGTATAATAATTAATTATTATATATCATGTAACATAATATACTGTAATATACATAATAATATATTAATTATTATTATAATATATATGTTCTTAATAGTAGATATTAATTTCTAAATATATACATATATGTATTTTATAATATATACTATATGTATATATTAATAAATATTATATATTATATATTATAACATAATTATTATTTATATATATTATAATATGAATATAATATATTATTATAATATATACCTATTATAATATATTATTAATATATGATATAATATATAATCATAATGTATATATATTATTAATGTTATATGATATTATATATATATGATATATACTATATAATATAATATTACAATATACTAATAGTATTATTATATTAATACATAAATATATGTATAATAATACTTTTAATTATATTATGGATATTATATAATACATATATTTATAATATATTAATACTATTATATACATTATTGTATATATAGTAATATAATTATACAATTAATATATTGTAATATTATAATTATATTTTAATATAATTATATATGAACACCATATAATATATATTTATAGTATATATACATATTAATATTATATACTATATATGTATTATAATTAATATACTATTAATTAACTTATAATATACATATTTGTATAATTATATATATGTATGTTATATATAATAATATTAATTAGCATATATAATATATATTAATAATATATTATACTATATTTTAATATTATAATATTATTATATAATATATGTATATTACAAAATATATTATATATAATATTAGTTATTAATATAATAGTATATACATAATACACATATGTAATATTATTATATAATATACGTAATTACTATTAATAGTATATTAATATATTATATATACTATAATATATAGTACATAATATATGTATTAATAGTTTTAATACATTAAGTATATAAATATACATACTATGTATACATAAATTATAATAATATATATATTTATAATATTATATAATGTACATATTATAATGTATAATAATGAATATACTTATTAATATAATATTATATAGTAATATATGTATAATATAATGTTATAAAATGTATAAATATTATAACATATTATATACATTATATAATATTAACTATATATATTAATAATTATATAATTATTAATAAAGCTCAACCTTTATGCCCCCTAATCGAGCCTCCACTTTTATGACTTCACCAACCATATATTAATCTCCAAATGAGTCAAAGACAGAGTCCCAGTTGTATGCCAAATATTTTGGGATTATCTCCAGTATACCTTTACCACCTTCAAGACAGAAAGAAGCAGAATGTGATCAATCAAAGGCTGAAGGTAAAAAAAAACCCATTAATACTTTAAGAGCCCAACCTATGTTCTCTACTATCCCAGGAGAAATAAGTGATCCAGAAAAAAGTCAAAGCTATACATCAGAATAAACTGAAACCTTTCCAGCATCAAGTGGAATAGAGGAAGAGATAGCTGATGTTTCAACAATCCTTATGGCTGATGCAGGAGAAAGTCAACCTTCACTGAACCTATTTCTGATGACTCGGATCAAGAGACTATTGACAGATCATATGTGACACATCCTACTGAAAAACAAGGTACTAACAGATCATATGTTACATAATACACATATGTAATATTATAATATAATATATTGATATATAATTAATATATATATACTATTATTGTATAATGACTACCATATAATACTACATATTTTATTAATTATAATATATTATACGTATTTATATTATATGCATTTATATGCATATATTATTTATAATATATAATTACATATATTATAAATATATAAAATATATTATATTATATATTAATAATATATTATATACTATATATATTAATATAATATATTAATAATATGTAAAATTATATTAATATATAAAAAATATTAGTATCATATATAATATAAATAATTATACATATTATAGTATATTATAATATATACAGTATTATATATGTTTTCTCTCTGCTAGGCCGTTTTGTTGATGAATATGTGTACAAGATATTCTGTGCAAGATTCCCTCTTTGGCTGAGAGATCAGAAAACGGTCTATATTCCCCTCGCCAATCAGATTGTAATATTTACAAGGGACAATTTAGTTAGTTTTCAGCTTGGGACTTGAAAACCAAAAAAACATGTAAGGCATCAGATTTTGGTTTAAGGAGAAAAATCCAAGTGAATCTGGAAAATGAACCTATGAAACTGATATATAACCACTAGAAGATAGTGTAGGAGCAGGTCCCCATAAATCTGAGTGTACCAAAGCAGGGTACGGGAGCCCCACGAGCCCACACCCTTAGAGGACCACGGACACCATGCACTCAGATCGACTCGATACTTGGCTGACTCTGAACTTCCACTCTCTCATCGGCACCCTGGCCATATAGAGCCTTGTTCAGACCAACCGAGTATAATTAATTGAAAACATGGATTGTGATCTTCGTGTGAACCATAGGGACCGTTACTCTTTTCAAGATTATAGCATATTTCTTATATACAAGATCCTCATAAGAGGTGAGTATAGAGCATACTTTATGCTATAGAGATAGTAAGATGGAGAATATGATGAGCCATAGACTGGCTTGAGGGCTTTGGAGAAGACCACTAAGAGCTTAGAAATTCATAAGTATGGAAAATGGGAGTGTTTATTTATTTTCGTGTGTCTTACAAGTGACTCAATTCCCCTATTTATAGACCCTTGGGAGTGATGAGTCGTGGACCTCATCCAAGACATGTGTCAAAGTGGCAGACCCTTTAAATGACACCTCACTTCAGGATGGCTGCATGTAGGACACGTCATGCTAGGTTGCATGTAGGACACCTCATGCTACCTTGCATGTGAGACACGTCGTTCTGGCTTGCATGTACGCCACGTCGTGCTACCTTGCATGTACGCCACATCATGCTAGGTTGCATGCAGGACACCTCATGCTAGCTTGCATGTGAGACACGTCATGCTAGTTGCATGGACACCTTAGACGGTTAGACCTAGGAAAGCAGAAATTACAAGATTACCCTTTTAACATGGGTATTATTACATTCCTAAACTAAAAACGTGGCCTTTGTGTAGCCTTCTTTATTGTTGGACTTGTCTTCGGTCGAACTCGGGTTCATACTCAAAGTCTTGGTCTTGACTGGTTTCAGGTTGGTCTGATTTGGGTTTATTTGTGATAGGGTTTACTACGAACGAGGTGTAAGTAAGCCCCTCAGTATCTTCATGTGGATGGCTCTTGTTGGCAAAGCATAGATGGACATATAGCTCTCGGCATTCTCCTTTATCATCTTGGATTTGACCTTTCATTGTCTTCCATTTATAGTGTAGAGGTACTGGACGAAGTTCTTCTTGGATTCCAGTGGAATATGGCCTATGGCAATGGAATATGACATGAGGGTCTTCATCATCCTGATACTCATTTTGGAGAACTCATATCCATTCTTCCATAGTTGCGTACCATAGTAGGAATGACCGCCACAGAGTGGAGTCATTTTCAGTATCTTGGAAAAAGATGAGCGTATCCCACACTGAAAGCTCAATCGGGTGGAAATATAAAGAGGATAAACACCATAGGTACCATAAACCGTTGAAGGATCTTTAGAAAGATCAACATGTATTATGTCCAGGTATGGTCTCTGGAGATGGCAGCAAGCTTGTTCATCCTGGATTCCTTCTTCCGAAATATATTTTGATAAATATCGAAACAAATTCGCCATTGCATGTTGTTGGATTTTTCTCCTTAAACCAAAATTTGATGCCTTACATGCTTTTTTGGTTTTCAAGTGCCAAGCTGAAAAATAACTAAATTGTCCCTTGCAAATATTACAATCTAATTGGCGAGGGGAATATAGACCATTTTCTGATCTCTTAGCCAAAGAGGGAATCTTGCATAGAATATCTTGTACACATATTCATCAACAAAACGGCCTACCGGAGAGAAAACATAAATAATACTGTACATATAATAATATACTATAATATGGATAATTAATTATATTATAAATGATACTAATGTTATTTATATATTAATATAATTATACGCATTATTAATATATTATATTAATATATTTAGTATATAATATATTATAAATATATAATATAATATATTTTATATATTTATAATATATGTAATTATATATTATAAATAAATTATACATATATATGAAAATAATATTAATATGTATTATATATTATAAATAATATATACGTAGTAATATAGGATAGTCATTATATGAAAAAATAATTAATTAAATAATGAATAATGTAATATATTATAATTATATATATTAATTATAGCACATACAAATAATATATAATATTATATATTAATAATAATATATTATACATATCATATTATAATATTAATATTATAATAGTATCTTATAATAAATTAATATATTACATATTTATATAATTAATATGTCCAATCCAAGATAATAAGGAACAGCACCGAGAACTTTATGTTCATCTATGTTTTGCCAATAAAAGCCATCCACATGAAGATACTGAAGGACTTACTTATACATCGTTCATAGTCAATCCTATTACTGAAGAATCAGGATCAAACCAACCTGGAACTAGTCATGATCAAGAGTCTGAGTATGAACACGAGTTCGACCAAGACAAGTTCAATCATAAATTTAAACCTTGTAATAAATACCCCTATAAATATTCCAAGCCTTTGGAGTTGGTAAACTCAGATTTATGGGGACCTGCTCCTACACTCTCTTCTAGTGGTTATATATCAGTTTGATAGATTCATTTTCCAGATTCACTTGGATTTTTCTCCTTAAACCAAAATCTGATGCCATACATGTTTTTTTGGTTTTCAAGTCCCAAGCTGAAAAAAAATTAAATTGTCCCTTGCAAATATTACAATCTTATTGGCGAGAGGAATATGGACCGTTTTCTGATCTCTTAGCCAAAGAGGGAATCTTGCACAGAATATCTTATAGACATATTCATAAACAAAACAGCCTAGCAGAGAGAAAACATATATAACACTGTATATATTATAATATACAATAATATATATAATTAATTATATTATATATGATACTAATATTATTCATATATTAATATATCATATTAATATATATAGTATATAATATAATATATTTTATATATTTATAATAAATCTAATTATATATTATAAATAATATACTTATATATAAGCATAAAATATTAATACGTATAATATATTATAATTAATAAAATATGTAGTATTATATGATAGTCATTATATGAAATAATAATTAATTAAATAATGTATTATGTAATCTATTATAATTATATATATTAATAATAACATATACATATAATATATAATACATTAATAATAATATATTATATATAATATTATAATATTAATATTATAATAGTATCTCAAAGTAAATTAATATATTACATATTTTTATAATTAATATGTCCAATCCAACAAAATAAGGAAGAGCACCGAGAACTTTATGTCCATCTATGTTTTGCAAATAAAAGTCATCCACATGAGAATACTGAAGGACTTACTTATACATCGTTCATAGTCAATCCTATTACTGAAGAATCAGGATCACACCAACCTCGAACTCGTCAAGATCAAGAGTTCGAGTATGAACCCGAGTTCGACCAAGACAAGTTCGTTCATAATTTAAACCTTGTAATAAATACCCAAATAAATATTCCAAGCCTTTGAAGTTGGTACACTCCGATTTATGGGAACCGGCTCCTACACTCTCTTCTAGTGGTTATATATAAGTTTCATAGATTCATTTTCTAGATTCACTTGGATTTTTCTCCTTAAACCAAAATCTGAAGCCTTACATGCTTTTTTGGTTTTCAAGTCCCAAGCTGAAAAATAACTAAATTGTCCCTTGCAAATATTACAATCTGATTGGCGAGGGGAATATAGACCGTTTTTTGATCTCTTAGCCAAAGATGGAATCTTGCACAGAATATCTTGTACACATAGTCATCAACAAAACGGCGTAGCGGAGAGAAAACATATATAATACTGTATATATTATAATATACTATATAATACGTATACTTAATTATATTATATATGATACTAATATTATTTATATATTAATATAATTATACATATTATTAATATATTAAATTAATATATATAGTATATAATATATTATAATTATATAATAAAATATATTTTATATATTTACAATATATGTAATTATATATTATGAATAATATACCTATATATATGCAGATAATATTAATACGTATAATATATTAAAATTAGTATATATGTAGTATTATATGATAGTCATAATATGAAATAATAATTAATTAAATGATGTATTATGTAATCTATTATAATTATATATATTAATTATAACAAATACATATAATATATATTATTATATATTAATAATAATATATTACATATATAATATTATAATATTAATATTATAATAGTATCTTATAATAAATTAATATATTACATATGTCCAATCCAACATAATAAGGAAGAGCACCGATATCTTTATATCCATCTTTGTTTTGCCAATAAAAGCCATCCACATGAGGATACTGAAGGACTTACTCATACATCGTTCATATTCAATCCTATTACTGAAAAATCATAATCAAACCAACCTGGAACTAGTCAAGATCAAGAGTACAAGTATGAACCCGAGTTCGACCAAGACAAGTTCGTTCATAATTCAAACCTTGTAATAAATACCCAAATAAATATTCCAAGCCTTTGGAGTTGGTACACTCAGATTTATGGGAACCGGCTCCTACACTCTCTTTAAGTGGTTATATATAAATTTCATAGATTCATTTTCCAGATTCACTTGGATTTTTCTCCTCAAACCAAAATCTGAAGCCTTACATGCTTTTTTGGTTTTCAAGTCCCAAGCTGAAAAATAACTAAATTGTCCCTTGCAAATATTACAATCTTATTGGCGAGGGGAATATAGAGCCTTTTTTGATCTCTTAGCCAAAGAGGGAATCTTGCACAGAATATGTTGTACACATATTCATCAACAAAACGGCGTAGCGGAGAGAAAACATATATAATACTGTATATATTATAATATACTATATAATACGTATACTTAATTATATTATATATGATACTAATATTATTTATATATTAATATAATTATACATATCATTAATATATTATATTAATAAATAAAGTATATAATATATTATAATTACATAATATAATATATTTTATATATTTATAATATATGTAATTATATATTATAAATAATATACTTATATATATGCAGATAATATTAATACATATAATATATTATAATTAGTATATATATAGTATTATATGATAGTCATAATATGAAATAATAATTAATTAAATGATGTATTATGTAATCTATTATAATTATATATATTAATTTTAACATATACATATAATATATATTACTATATATTAATAATAATATATTACATATATAATATTATAATATTCATATTATAATACTATCTTATAATAAATTAATATATTACACATGTCCAATCAACCATAATAAGGAAGAGCACCGAGATCTTTATATCCATTTTTGTTTTGCCAATAAAAGCCATCCACATGAGGATACTGAAGGACTTACTTATACATCGTTCATAGTCAATCCTATTACTGAAAAATCATGATCAAACCAACCTGGAACTAGTCAAGATCAAAAGTACAAGTATGAACCCGAGTTCGACCAAGACAAGTTCGTTCATAATTTAAACCTTGTAATAAATACCCAAATAAATATTCAAAGCCTTTGGAGTTGATACACTCAGATTTATGGGAACCGGCTCCTACACTCTCTTCTAATGGTTATATATAAGTTTCATAGATTCATTTTCCAGATTCACTTGGATTTTTCTCCTTAAACCAAAATCTGAAGCCTTACATGCTTTTTTGGTTTTCAAGTCCCAAGCTGAAAAATAACTAAATTGTCCCTTGCAAATATTACAATCTGATTGGCGAGGGGAATATAGACCGTTTTTTGATCTCTTAGCCAAAGAGGGAATCTGGCACTGAATATCTTGTACACATATTCATCAACAAAACGGCGAAGCGGAGAGAAAACATATATAATACTGTATATATTATAATATACTATATAATACGTATACTTAATTATATTATATATGATACTAATTTTATTTATATATTAATATAATTATACATATTATTAATATATTATATTAATATATATAGTATATTAATACGTATAATATATTATAATTAGTATATATGTAGTATTATATGATAGTCATAATATGAAATAATAATTAATTAAATGATGTATTATGTAATCTATTTTAATTATATATATTAATTATAACATATACATATAATATATATTATTATATATTAATAATAATATATTACATATATTATATTATAATATTAATATTATAACAGTATCTTATAATAAATTAATATATTACATATGTCCAATCCAACATAATATGGAAGAGCACCGAGATCTTTATATCCATCTTTGTTTTGCCAATAAAAGCCATCCATATGAGGATACTGAAGGACTTTCTTATACATCGTTCTTAGTCAATCTTATTACTGAAAAATCATGATCAACCCAACCTGGAACTAGTCAAGATCAAGAGTACAAGTATGAACCCGAGTTCGACCAAGACAAGTTCGTTCATAATTTAAACCTTGTAATAAATACCCTAATAAAAATATTCCAAGCCTTTGGAGTTGGTACACTCAGATTTATGGGAACCAGCTCCTACTCTCTCGTCTAGTGGTTATATATAAGTTTCATAAATTCATTTTCCAGATTCACTTGGATTTTTCTCCTTAAACCAAAATCTGAAGCCTTACATGCTTTTTTTGGTTTTCAAGTCCCATGCTGAAAAATAACTAAATTATCCCTAGCAAATATAACAATCTGACTGGCGAGGGAAATATAGACCGTTTTTTATCTCTTAGCCAAAGAGGGAATCTTGCACAGAATATCTTGTACACATATTCATCAACAAAACGGCGTAGCGGAGAGAAAACATATATAATACTGTATATATTATAATATACTATACAATACGTATACTTAATTATATTATATATGATACTAATATTATTTATATATTAATATAATTATACATATTATTAATATATTAAATTAATATATATAGTATATAATATATTATAATTATATAATATAATATATTTTATATATTTATAATATATGTAATTATATATTATAAATAATATACTTATATATATGCAGATAATATTAACACGTATAATATATTATAATTAGTATATATGTAGTATTATATGATAGTCATAATATGATATAATAATTAATTAAATGATGTATTATGTAATCTATTATAATTATATATATTAATTATAACATATACATATAATATATATTATTATATATTAATAATAATATATAACATATATAATATTATAATATTAATATTATAATAGTATCTTATAATAAATTAATATAATACATATGTCCAATCCAACATAATAAGGAAGAGCACCGAGAACTTTATGTCCATCTATGTTTTGCAAATAAAAGTCATCCACATGAGAATACTGAAGGACTTACTTATACATCGTTCATAGTCAATCCTATTACTGAAAAATCATGATCAAACCAACCTGGAACTAGTCAAGATCAAGAGTACAACTATGAACCCGAGTTCGACCAAGACAAGTTCGTTCATAATTTAAACCTTGTAATAAATACCCAAATAAATATTCCAAGCCTTTGGAGTTGGTACACTCAGATTTATGGGAACCGGCTCCAACACTCTCTTCCAATGGTTATATATAAGTTTCATAGATTCATTTTCCAGATTCACTTGGATTTTTCTCCTTAAACCAAAATATGAAGCCTTACATGCTTTTTTGGTTTTCAAGTCCCAAGCTGAAAAATAACTAAATTGTCCCTTGCAAATATTACAATCTGATTGGCGAGGGGAATATAGACCGTTTTTTGATCTCTTAGCCAAAGAGGGAATCTTGCACAGAATATCTTGTACACATATTCATCAACAGAACGGCGTAGCGGAGAGAAAACTTATATAATACTGTATATATTATAATATACTATATAATACGTATACTTAATTATATTATATATGATACTAATATTATTTATATATTAATATAATTATACATATTATTAATATATTATATTAATATATATAGTATATAATATATTATAATTATATAATATAATATATTTTATATATTTACAATATACGTAATTATATATTATAAATAATATACTTATATATATGCAGATAATATTAATACGTATAATATATTATAATTAGTATATATGTTGTATTATATGATAGTCATAATATGAAATAATAATTAATTAAATGATGTATTATGTAATCTATTATAATTATATATATTAATTATAACATATACATATAATATATATTATTATATATTAATAATAATATATTACATATATAATATTATAATATTAATATTATAATAGTATCTTATAATAAATTAATATATTACATATGTCCAATCCAACATAATAAGGAAGAGCACCGAGATCTTTATATCCATCTTTGTTTTGCCAATAAAAGCCAACCACATGAGGATACTGAAGGACTTACTTATACATCGTTCATAGTCAATCCTATTACTGAAAAATCATGATCAAACCAACCAGGAACTAGTCAAGATCAAGACTACAAGTATGAACCCGAGTTCGACCAAGACAAGTTCGTTCATAATTTAAACCTTGTAATAAATACCCAAATAAATATTTCAAGCCTTTAGAGTTGGTACACTCAGATTTATGGGAACCGGCTCCTGCACTCTCTTCTAGTGGTTATATATAAGTTTCATAGATTCATTTTCCAGATTCACTTGGATTTTTCTCCTTAAACCAAAATCTGAAGCCTTACATGCTTTTTTGGTTTTCACGTCCCAAGCTGAAAAATAACTAAATTGTCCCTTGCAAATATTACAATCTGATTGGCGAGGGAAATATAGACTGTTTTTTGATCTCTTAGCCAAAGAGGGAATCTTGCACAGAATATCTTGTACACATATTCATCAACAAAACGGCGTAGCGGAGAGAAAACATATATAATAGTGTATATATTATAATATACTATATAATCCGTATACTTAATTATATTATATATGATACTAATATTATTTATATATTAATATAATTATACATATTATTAATATATTATATTAATATATATAGTATATAATATATTATAATTATATAATATAATATATTTTATATATTTATAATATATGTAATCATATATTATAAATAATATACTTATATATATGCAGATAATATTAATACGTATAATATATTATAATTAGTATATATGTAGTATTATATGATAGTCATAATATGAAATAATAATTAATTAAATGATGTATTATGTAATCTATTATAATACATATATTAATTATAACATATACATATAATATATATTATTATATATTAATAATAATATATTACATATATAATATTATAATATTAATATTATAATAGTATCTTATAATAAATTAATATATTACATATGTCCAATCCAACATAATAAGGAAGAGCACCGAGATCTTTATATCCATCTTTGTTTTGCCAATAAAAGCCATCCACATGAGGATACTGAATGACTTACTTATACATCGTTCATAGTCAATCCTATTACTGAAAAATCATGATCAAACCAACCTGGAACTAGTCAAGATCAAGAGTTCGAGTATGAACCCGAGTTCGACCAAGACAAGTTCGTTCATAATTTAAACCGTGTAATAAATACCCAAATAAATATTCCAAGCCTTTGGAGTTGGTACACTCAGATTTATGGGAACCTGCTCCTACTCTCTCTTCTAGTGGTTATATATAAGTTTCATAGATTCATTTTCCAGATTCACTTGGATTTTTCACCTTAAACCAAAATCTGAAGCCTTACATTCTTTTTTGGTTTTCAAGTCCCAAGCTGAAAAATAACTAAATTGTCCTTTGCAAATATTACAATCTGATTGGCGTGGGGAATATAGACCGTTTTTTGATCTCTTAGCCAAAGAGGGAATCTTGCACGGAATATCTTGTACACATATTCATCAACAAAACGGCGTAGCAGAGAGAAAACATATATAATACTGTAAATATTATAATATACTATATAATACGTATACTTAATTATATTATATATGATACTAATATTATTTATATATTAATATAATTATACATATTATTAATATATTATATTAATATATATAGTATATAATATATTATAATTATATAATATAATATATTTTATATATTTATAATATATGTAATTATATATTATAAATAATATACTTATATATATGCAGATAATATTAACACGTATAATATATTATAATTAGTATATATGTAGTATTATATGATAGTCATAATATGAAATAATAATTAATTAAATGATGTATTATGTAATCTATTATAATTATATATATTAATTATAACATATACATATAATATATATTATTATATATTAATAATAATATATTACGTATATAATATTATAATATTCATATTATAATACTATCTTATAATAAATTAATATATTACACATGTCCAATCAACCATAATAAGGAAGAGCACCGAGATCTTTATATCCATCTATGTTTTGCAAATAAAAGTCATCCACATGAGAATACTGAAGGACTTACTTATACATCGTTCATAGTCAATCCTATTATTGAAAAATCATGATCAACCCAACCTGGAACTAGTCAAGATAAGGAGTACAAGTATGAACCCGAGTTCGACCAAGACAAGTTCGTTCATAATTTAAACCTAGTAATAAATACCCAAATAAATATTCCAAGCCTTTGGAGTTGGTACACTCAGATTTATGGGAACCAGCTCCTACTCTCTCGTCTAGTGGTTATATGTAAGTTTCATAGATTCATTTTCCAGATTCACTTGGATTTTTCTCCTTAAACCAAAATCTAAAGCCTTACATGCTTTTTTGGCTTTCAAGTCCCAAGCTGAAAAATAACTAAATTGTCCCTAGCAAATATTACAATCTGATTGGCGAGGGGAATATAGACCGTTTTTTTATCTCTTAGCCGAAGAGGGAATCTTGCACAGAATATCTTGTACACATATTCATCAACAAAACGGCGTAGCGGAGAGAAAACATAAATAATACTGTATATATTATAATATACTATACAATACCTATACTTAATTATATTATATATGATACTAATATTATTTATATATTAATATAATTATACATATTATTAATATATTATATTAATATATATAGTATATAATATATTATAATTATATAATATATGTAATTATATATTATAAATAATATACTTATATATATGCAGATAATATTAACACGTATAATATATTATAATTAGTATATATGTAGTATTATATGATAGTCATAATATGATATAATAATTAATTAAATGATGTATTATGTAATCTATTATAATTATATATATTAATTATAACATATACATATAATACATATTATTATATATTAATAATAATATATAACATATATAATATTATAATATTAATATTATAATAATATCTTATAATAAATTAATATATTACATATGTCCAGTCCAACATAATAAGGAAGAGCACCGAGACTTTATGTCCATCTATGTTTTGCAAATAAAAGTCATCCACATGAGAATACTGAAGGACTTACTTATACATCGTTCATAGTCAATCCTATTACTGAAAAATCATGATCAAACCAACCTGGAACTAGTCAAGATCAAGTGTACAACTATGAACCCGAGTTCAACCAAGACAAGTTCGTTCATAATTTAAACCTTGTAATAAATACCCAAATAAATATTCCAAGCCTTTGGAGTTGGTACACTCAGATTTATGGGAACCGGCTCCAACACTCTCTTCTAATGGTTATATATAAGTTTCAGAGATTTATTTTCCAAATTCACTTGGATTTTTCTCCTTAAACCAAAATATGAAGCCTTACATGCTTTTTTGGTTTTCAAGTCCCAAGCTGAAAAATAACTAAATTGTCCCTTGCAAATATTACAATCTGATTGGCGAGGGGAATATAGACCGTTTTTTGATCTCTTAGCCGAAGAGGGAATCTTGCACAGAATATCTTGTACACATATTCATCAACAAAACGGCGTAGCGGAGAGAAAACATATATAATACTGTATATATTATAATATACTATATAATACGTATACTTAATTATATTATATATGATACTAATATTATTTATATATTAATATAATTATACATATTATTAATATATTATATTAATATATATAGTATATAATATATTATAATTATATAATATAATATATTTTATATATTTACAATATATGTAATTATATATTATAAATAATACACTTATATATATGCAGATAATATTAATACGTATAATATATTATAATTAGTATATATGTAGTATTATATGATAGTCATAATATGAAATAATAATTAATTAAATGATGTATTATGTAATCTATTATAATTATATATATTAATTATAACATATACATATAATATATATTATTATATGTTAATAATAATATATTACATATATAATATTATAATATTAATATTATAATAGTATCTTATAATAAATTAATATATTACATATGTCCAAACCAACATAATAAGGAAGAGCACCGAGATCTTTATATCCATCTTTGTTTTGCCAATAAAAGCCATCCACATGAGGATACTGAAGGACTTACTTATGCATCGTTCATAGTCAATCCTATTACTGAAAAATCATGATCAAACCAACCTGGAACTAGTCAAGATCAAGACTACAAGTATGAACCCGAGTTCGACCAAGACAAGTTCGTTCATAATTTAAACCTTCTAATAAATACCCAAATAAATATTCCAAGCCTTTGGAGTTGGTACACTCAGATTTATGGGAACCGGCTCCTACACTCTCTTCTAGTGGTTATATATAAGTTTCATAGATTCATTTTCCAGATTCACTTGGATTTTTCTCTTTAAACCAAAATCTGAAGCCTTACATGCTTTTTTGGTTTTCAAGTACCAAGCTGAAAAATAACTAAATTGTCCCTTGCAAATATTACAATCTGATTGGCGAGGGAAATATAGACCGTTTTTTGATCTCTTAGCCAAAGAGGGAATCTTGCACAGAATATCTTGTACACATATTCATCAACAAAACGGCGTAGCGAAGAGAAAACATATATAATACTGTATATATTATAATATACTATATAATCCGTATACTTAATTATATTATATATGAAACTAATATTATTTATATATTAATATAATTATACATATTATTAATATATTATATTAATATATATAGTATATTATTAATATATTATATTAATATATAGTATATAATATATTATAATTATATAATATAATATATTTTATATATTTATAATATATGTAATTATATATTATAAATAATATACTTATATATATGCAGATAATATTAATACGTATAATATATTATAATTAGTATATATGTAGTATTATATGATAGTCATAATATGAAATAATAATTAATTAAATGATGTATTATGTAATCTATTATAATTATATATATTAATTATAACATATACATATAATATATATTATTATATGTTAATAATAATATATTACATATATAATATTATAATATTAATATTATAATAGTATCTTATAATAAATTAATATATTACATATGTCCAATCCAACATAATAAGGAAGAGCACCGAGATCTTTATATCCATCTTTGTTTTGCCAATAAAAGCCATCCACATGAGGATACTGAAGGACTTACTTATAGATCGTTCATAGTCAATCCTATTACAGAAAAATCATGATCAAACCAACCTGGAACTAGTCAAGATCAAGACTACAAGTATGAACCCGAGTTCGACCAAGACAAGTTCGTTCATAATTTAAACCTTGTAATAAATACCCAAATAAATATTCCAAGCCTTTTGAGTTGGTACACTCAGATTTATGGGAACCGGCTCCTACACTCTCTTCTAGTGGTTATATATAAGTTTCATAGATTCATTTTCCAGATTCACTTGGATTTTTCTCATTAAACCAAAATCTGAAGCCTTACATGCTTTTTTGGTTTTCAAGTCCCAAGCTGAAAAATAACTAAATTGTCCCTTGCAAATATTACAATCTGATTGGCGAGGGAAATATAGACCGTTTTTTGATCTCTTAGCCAAAGAGGGAATCTTGCACAGAATATCTTGTACACATATTCATCAACAAAACGGCGTAGCGAAGAGAAAACATATATAATACTGTATATATTATAATATACTATATAATCCGTATACTTAATTATATTATATATGAAACTAATATTATTTATATATTAATATAATTATACATATTATTAATATATTATATTAATATATATAGTATATTATTAATATATTATATTAATATATATAGTATATAATATATTATAATTATATAATATAATATATTTTATATATTTATAATATATGTAATTATATATTATAAATAATATACTTATATATATGCAGATAATATTAATACGTATAATATATTATAATTAGTATATATGTAGTATTATATGATAGTCATAATATGAAATAATAATTAATTAAATGATGTATTATGTAATCTATTTTAATTATATATATTAATTATAACATATACATATAATATATATTATTATATATTAATAATAATATATTACATATATTATATTATAATATTAATATTATAACAGTATCTTATAATAAATTAATATATTACATATGTCCAATCCAACATAATAAGGAAGAGCACCGAGATCTTTATATCCATCTTTGTTTTGCCAATAAAAGCCATCCATATGAGGATATTGAAGGACTTTCTTATACATCGTTCTTAGTCAATCTTATTACTGAAAAATCATGATCAAACCAACCTGGAACTAGTCAAGATCAAGAGTACAAGTATGCACCCGAGTTCGACCAAGACAAGTTCGTTCATAATTTAAACCTTGTAATAAATACCCAAATAAATATTCCAAAGCCTTTGGAGTTGGTACACTCAGATTTATGGGAACAGGCTCCAACACTCTCTTCTAATGGTTATATATAAGTTTCATAGATTCATTTTCCAGATTCACTTGGATTTTTCTCCTTAAACCAAAATATGAAGCCGTACATGCTTTTTTGGTTTTCAAGTCCCAAACTGAAAAATAACTAAATTGTCCCTTGCAAATATTTCAATCTGATTGGCGAGGGGAATATAGACCGTTTTTTGATCTCTTAGCCAAAGAGGGAATCTTGCACAGAATATCTTGTACACATATTCATCAACAGAACGGCGTAGCGGAGAGAAAACATATATAATACTGTATATATTATAATATACTATATAATACGTATACTTAATTATATTATATATGTTACTAATATTATTTATATATTAATATAATTATAAATATTATTAATATATTATATTAATATATATAGTATATAATATATTATAATTATATAATATAATATATTTTATATATTTACAATATACGTAATTATATATTATAAATAATATACTTATATATATGCAGATAATATTAATACGTATAATATATTATAATTAGTATATATGTAGTATTATATGAGAGTCATAATATGAAATAATAATTAATTAAATGATGTATTATGTAATCTATTATAATTATATATATTAATTATAACATATACATATAATATATATTATTATATATTAATAATAATATATTACATATATAATATTATAATATTAATATTATAATAGTATCTTATAATAAATTAATATATTACATATGTCCAATCCAACATAATAAGGAAGACCACCGAGATCTTTATATCCATCTTTGTTTTGCCAATAAAAGCCATCCATATGAGGATACTGAAGGACTTTCTTATACATCGTTCTTAGTCAATCTTATTACTGAAAAATCATGATCAAACCAACCTGGAACTAGTCAAGATCAAGAGTACAAGTATGAACTCGAGTTCGACCAAGACAAGTTCGTTCATAATTTAAACCTTGTAATAAATACCCAAATAAATATTCCAAAGCCTTTGGAGTTGGTACACTCAGATTTATGGGAACCGGCTCCAACACTCTCTTCTAATGGTTATATATAAGTTTCATAGATTCATTTTCCAGATTCACTTGGATTTTTCTCCTTAAACCAAATTATGAAGCCTTACATGCTTTTTTGGTTTTCAAGTCCCAAACTGAAAAATAACTAAATTGTCCCTTGCAAATATTACAATCTGATTGGCGAGGGGAATATAGACCGTTTTTTGATCTCTTAGCCAAAGAGGGAATCTTGCACAGAATATCTTGTACACATATTCATCAACAGAACGGCGTAGCGGAGAGAAAACATATATAATACTGTATATATTATAATATACTATATAATACGTATAATTAATTATATTATATATGATACTAATATTATTTATATATTAATATAATTATACATATTATTAATATATTATATTAATATATATAGTGTATAATATATTATAATTATATAATATAATATATTTTATATATTTACAATATACGTAATTATATATTATAAATAATATACTTATATATATGAAGATAATATTAATACGTATAATATATTATAATTAGTATATATGTAGTATTATATGATAGTCATAATATGAAATAATAATTAATTAAATGATGTATTATGTAATCTATTATAATTATATATATTAATTATAACATATACATATAATATATATTATTATATATTAATAATAATATATTACATATATAATATTATAATATTAATATTATAATAGTATCTTATAATAAATTAATATATTACATATGTCCAATCCAACATAATAAGGAAGAGCACCGAGAACTTTATGTCCATCTATGTTTTGCAAATAAAAGTCATCCACATGAGAATACTGAAGGACTTACTTATACATCGTTCATAGTCAATCCTATTATTGAAAAATCATGATCAACCCAACCTGGAACTAGTCAAGATAAGGAGTACAAGTATGAACCCGAGTTCGACCAAGACAAGTTCGTTCATAATTTAAACCTAGTAATAAATACCCAAATAAATATTCCAAGCCTTTGGAGTTGGTACACTCAGATTTATGGGAACCGGCTCCAACACTCTCTTCTAATTTTTATATATAAGTTTCAGAGATTTATTTTCCAAATTCACTTGGATTTTTCTCCTTAAACCAAAATATGAAGACTTACATGCTTTTTTGGTTTTCAAGTCCCAAGCTGAAAAATAACTAAATTGTCCCTTGCAAATATTACAATCTGATTGGCGAGGGGAATATAGACCGTTTTTTGATCTCTTAGCCGAAGAGGGAATCTTGCACAGAATATCTTGCACACATATTCATCAACAAAACGGCGTAGCGGAGAGAAAACATATATAATACTGTATATATTATAATATACTATATAATACGTATACTTAATTATATTATATATGATACTAATATTATTTATATATTAATATAATTATACATATTATTAATATATTATATTAATATATATAGTATATAATATATTATAATTATATAATATAATATATTTTATATATTTACAATATACGTAATTATATATTATAAATAATACACTTATATATATGCAGATAATATTAATACGTATAATATATTATAATTAGTATATATGTTGTATTATATGATAGTCATAATATGAAATAATAATTAATTAAATGATGTATTATGTAATCTATTTTAATTATATATATTAATTATAACATATACATATAATATATATTATTATATATTAATAATAATATATTACATATATTATATTATAATATTAATATTATAACAGTATCTTATAATAAATTAATATATTACATATGTCCAATCCAACATAATAAGGAAGAGCACCGAGATCTTTATATCCATCTTTGTTTTGCCAATAAAAGCCATCCATATGAGGATACTGAAGGACTTTCTTATACATCGTTCTTAGTCAATCTTATTACTGAAAAATCAGGATCAAACCAACCTGGAACTAGTCAAGATCAAGAGTTCGAGTATGAACCCGAGTTCGACCAAGACAAGTTCGTTCATAATTTAAACCTTGTAATAAATACCCAAATAAATATTCCAAGCCTTTGGAGTTGGTACACTCAGATTTATGGGAACCGGCTCCTACACTCTCTTCTAATGGTTATATATAAGTTTCATAGATTCATTTTCCAGATTCACTTGGATTTTTCTCCTTAAACCAAAATATGAAGCCTTACATGCTTTTTTGGTTTTCAAGTCCCAAACTGAAAAATAACTAAATTGTCCCTTGCAAATATTTCAATCTGATTGGCGAGGGGAATATAGACCGTTTTTTGATCTCTTAGCCAAAGAGGGAATCTTGTACAGAATATCTTGTACACATATTCATCAACAGAACGGCGTAGCGGAGAGAAAACATATATAATACTGTATATATTATAATATACTATATAATACGTATACTTAATTATATTATATATGATACTAATATTATTTATATATAAATATAATTATACATATTATTAATATATTATATTAATATATATAGTATATAATATATTATAATTATATATTATAATATATTTTATATATTTATAATATATGTAATTATATATTATAAATAATATATTTATATATATGCAGATAATATTAATACGTATAATATATTATAATTAGTATATATGTAGTATTATATGATAGTCACAATATGATATAATAATTAATTAAATGATGTATTATGTAATCTATTATAATTATATATATTAATTTTAACATATACATATAATATATATTATTATATATTAATAATAATATATAACATATATAATATTATAATATTAATATTATAATAGTATCTTATAATAAATTAATATATTACATATGTCCAGTCCAACATAATAAGGAAGAGCACCGAGAACTTTATGTCCATCTATGTTTTGCAAATAAAAGTCATCCACATGAGAATACTGAAGGACTTACTTATACATCGTTCATAGTCAATCCTATTACTGAAAAATCATGATCAACCCAACCTGGAACTAGTCAAGATAAGGAGTACAAGTATGAACCCGAGTTCGACCAAGACAAGTTCGTTTATAATTTAAACCATGTAATAAATACCCAAATAAATATTCCAAGCCTTTGGAGTTGGTACACTCAGATTTATGGGAACCAGCTCCTACTCTCTCGTCTAGTGGTTATATATAAGTTTCATAGATTCATTTTCCAGATTCACTTGGATTTTTCTCCTTAAACCAAAATCTAAAGCCTTACATGCTTTTTTGGTTTTCAAGTCCCAAGCTGAAAAATAACTAAATTGTCCCTAGCAAATATTACACTCTGATTGGCGAGGGGAATATAGACCTTTTTTGATCTCTTAGCCAAAGAGGGAATCTTGCACAGAATATCTTGTACACATATTCATCAACAAAACGGCGTAGCGGAGAGAAAACATATATAATACTGTATATATTATAATATACTATACAATACGTATACTTAATTATATTATATATGATACTAATATTATTTATATATTAATATAATTATACATATTATTAATATATTATATTAATATATATAGTATATAATATATTATAATTATATAATATAATATATTTTATATATTTATAATATATGTAATTATATATTATAAATAATATACTTATATATATGCAGATAATATTAACACGTATAATATATTATAATTAGTATATATGTAGTATTATATGATAGTCATAATATGATATAATAATTAATTAAATGATGTATTATGTAATCTATTATAATTATATATATTAATTATAACATATACATATAATATATATTATTATATATTAATAATAATATATAACATATATAATTCTCAATGTAAATCATTCTCAATCGGGAAACCTGATAGCGAATATTGTTGGTCTCAATGAGTACTTCACGTGGATATATTGTAGCCCTCATAATTCCAACTGAGTCGAATGTTGTGCGCGTTTGAAGGGTGGAGTCTTCTGGAAGAGTCATTTACATCTGCATAAGAGAAATCATTGCACTATCCATGTTGGGTGCGATCATACCTACACTAATGTACCAAATCTCATCAGAACTTTGAAGTTAAATGGGCTTGAGCGAGAGTGTAGTACTAGGATGGGAGATCCCCTGGGAAGTCCTCGTGGTGCACCCCTTTTTAACAATTTTTATTCACTATATATTTTATTAAATATGTGCACAATTAGAATAAGATTTCAAAAGCTAGCCTTCAGAGTGCGAAATTGATGGTAGAATATGGTGTTGGGCCGTAAATTACCGTTGGGCCGGGCCTGTACATGTTTTCTTGAAACAATGATCAAAATGAAGGCTTAACATTCAAATTTCTCAATGTAAATTACACCCAATCAAGAATCCCTATAGCCAGATCATCGGTCTCAAAAAATTCTTTGCGTGGGTATATTGTAGCCCCCGTAGTTCCAAACCGAGCTGAATATTATGCACATTTGAAGGATGGAGTCTTATAAAAGAGCCATTCGCATCTGTATAAGAGAAATAATCACACAATCTATGTTGGGTATGATCATACCAGCACTAATGCACCGGATCCCATCAGAATTTTGAAGTTAAGTATGTTTGGGCGAGGGTAGTACTTGGATGGGTGATCCCCTTGGAAGTCCTTGTTTTACACCCCCATTTTAGCAATTTTATTCAATATATATTTTATTAACTCCCTGCACAATTAGAATAAGATTTCAAAAACTAGCCTTCGGAGTAGGAACGTTATGGTAGAATATGGCGTTGGGTCGTAAAACACTATTGGGTCGGGCCCAAATGTATTTTCTCGACTAACAACCCAAATGGAGGATTAACATTGGAATTTCTCAATGTAAGTGACTCCCAATCAGGGAACTCGATAGCCCAAATCATAGGTCTCAAAGAGTACTTCATGTGGGTATATTGTAGCCCACGTAGTTCCAACCGAGCTGAATGTTATGCGTGTGAGAAGGCTGGAGTCTTCTAGAAGAGCCATTTGCTTTTGCATAAGAGAAATAATTGTACAATCCATGTTGGGTGTGATCATACCAGAACTAATGCACTAGATCCCATTAGAACTCTGAAGTTTAGCGTGCTTCGACTAGAGTATTTCTAGAATGGGTTACCCCCTGGGAAGTACTCGTGTTGCACCCTATTTTTAAAAATTTGTATTCAGTATATATTTTTTTAACTCCATGCACAATTAGAATAAGATTTCAAAACCTAGCCTTCCAAGTGCAAAAGTGATGGTAGAATAGTGCGTTTGGCCGTAAAACACCGTTTGTCGGGCCCGAACGTGTTTTCTTAATAAAGCAAACAAAACATAGGATTAACATTGGAATTTCTCAATGTAAATCATTCCTAATCTGGGAACTTGATAGTCTAGATTATCGGTCTCAAACAGTGCTTCGTGTGGGTATATTGTAGCCCCTGTAGTTCCAACCGAGCCGAATGTTATGCACGTGTGAAGGGTGGAGTCTTGTAGAAGAGTCATTTGCTTCTACATAAGGGAAGTAATCGCACTATCCATGTTGGGCGTGATCATACCAGCACTAATGCACCAAATCCCATCAAAACTCTGAAGTTAAGCGTACTTGGGCGAGAGTAGCACTAGGATGGGTGACCCCCTAGGAAGTCCTCGTGTTAAGGGCCCGGCCCAAACATGTTTTTACGATATATTTTTTTAACAATTTTTATTCACTATATATTTTTTTAACTTCATGTAAAATTGGAATAAAATTTTAAAAGCTATCCTTCGTAGTGCGAAAGTGATGGCAAAATATGGCGTTGGGCCGTAAAACACCGTCAGGTTAGGCCCGAACATATTTTCTTCAAAAAACCACAAAACAGACACTTAACATTGGAATTTCTCAACGTAAATCACTCCCAATTAGTGAACCTGATAGCCCAGATCATTAGTCTCAAAGAGTGCTTTGTGTGGGTATATTGTAGACCCCGTAGTTCCAACCGAGCTGAATGTTATTGGCGTTTGAAGGGTGGAGTCTTCTAGAAGATCCATTTGTACTTGCATAAGAGAAATAATTGCACTATCTATGTTGGGTGCAATCATACCAACACTAAAGCACAGGATCCCATAAGAACTCTGAAGTTAAGCATACTTTGGCGATAGTAGTACTAGGATGGGTGCCCCCCTGGGAAGTCCTCATGTTCCACCCCCTTTTTAACAAATTTTATTCGCTATATATTTTCTTAACTCCACACACAATTGGAATAAGATTTTAAAAGGTAGCCTTCAGAGTGCGAAACCGTAAATGTCGTTGTCCCAGGCCCGAACGTGTTTTCTCCAAAAAAAGACCAAAATGAAGGCTTAAATTTGGAATTTCTCAACGTTATCACTCCCAATCTAGGAACCCGCTAGCCCATATCATCAGCCTCAAAGAGTGCTTACTGGGGGTATATTGTATCCCCATTAGTTCCAACTGAGCCGAATATTATGCGAGTTTGAAGGGTGGAGTCTTTTAGAAGAGTCATTTGCATATGTGTAACAGAATTAATCACATAATCCATGTTGGGTGCGATCATACCAGCACTAATGCATTGAATCCCATCAGAATTTTGAAGTTAAGTGTGCTTGGGTGAGAGTAGTACTAGGATGGGTGACCCCCTAGGAATTCCTTGTGTTGCACCCCCATTTTCACAATTTTTATTCACTATACATTTTATTAACTCCGCACACAATTGGAGTAAGATGTCAAAACCTAACATTCGAAGTGCAAAAGTGAGGGTAGAATATGAAGTTGGACCGTAAAATGCCGTTGTGTGGGTCTATTGCAGCCCTCGTAGTTCCAACCGAGTTAAGCGTGCTCGGGCGAGACTACTACTAGGATGGGTAACCCCCTGGGAAGTCCATGTGTTGCACCTCATTTTTTAACAATTTTTATTCACTATATATTTTTGTAACTTCATGCCCAATTGGAATAAGATATTATAAGCTAGCCTTCGTAGCATAAAAGTGAGGGTTGAATATGGCGTTGGGCTGTAAAATGCCGTTGGACCGGGCTGGAACATGTTTTTTGCAAAAATAACCAAAAAGGAGGCTTATCGTTGGAATTTGGCAACGTAAATCACTCCCAATTAGGGAACCTGATAGACCAAATTGTCGGTCTCGGATATTTCTTTGCGTGGGTATATTGTAGCCCCTATATTTCCAACCGAATGGAATATATTATGCGCGTTTGAATGGTGGAGTCTTCTTGAATAACTATTTGCATCTCTATAAGAGAATTAATTGTACTATCCATGTTGGGTGCAATCATACCAGTTCTAATACATCGGATGCCATCAGAACTCCGAAGTTAAGCATTCTCGGGCGAGAGTAGTAGGATGGGTGACCCCCTAGGAAGTCCTCGTTTTACACCCCATTTTTAACCACATTGTCCCTAATATTTTTTATTCATCTTTATATTTTATAAACTATGCACATTTATGGAATAAGATTTCAATAGCTAGCCTTCGTAGCATGAAAGTGATGGTCGAATATGGCATTGGCCCGTAAAATGCTGTTGGGACAAACCGAAACATGTTTTCTTGGAAAAATGATAAAAATAAAGGCTTACTGTTGGAATTTTGCTATATAAATCACTCCCAATTGGGGAACCCAATAGCTCAGATCGTCGGTCTTGGACAGTTCTTCACGTAGGTATATTGTAGCCCCCGTAGTTCCAACTGAGTTGAATGTTATGCGCATTTGAAGTGTGGAGTCTTCTTGAAGAGTCATTTGCATCTCTATAAGAGAATTAATCACACTATCCATGTTGGGTGCGATCATACCAGCACTAATGCACCGGATCCCATTAGAACTCTGAAGTTTTGCACCCTTTTTTTAACGACATTGCCCCTAAGTTTTTTATTCATCTATATGTTTTATAAACTTCGCCCACTGATGGAATAAGATTTCTAAAGCTAGCCTTTGGAGCACCAAAGTGATGGTAAATTATGGCGTTGGGCCTTCAAATGCCGTTAGGTTGGGCTGGAAGGTGTTTTCTTGAAAAAATGACAAAAACAAGGCTTATCATTAGAATTTTGCTACGTAAATCACTCCCAATTGGGGAACCCAATAGCCCAGATTTTTGCTATAAGAGAGTTCTTTGTGTGGGTACATTGTAGCCCCCATAGTTCCAATCGAGTCAAATGTTATGCGCGTTTGAAGGGGCGGAGTCTTCTTGAAGAGCCATTTGCATCTCTACAAGAGAATTAATCGCACTATCCATGTTGGGTGCGATCATACCAACACTAATGCACCAAATCCCATCAGAACTCTAAAGTAAAGCGTGCTTGGGCGAGAGTAGTACTAGAATGGGTGACCCCCTGGGAAGTCCTCGTGTTGCACCCCTTTTTTAATGACGTTGCCCCTAATTTTTTTATTCATCTATATATTTTATAAACTATGTTCACTTATGTAATAATATTTCAAAACCTAGCCTTGATAGCATGAATGTGATGGTCGAACATGGTGTTGGGCCGTAAAATGCTGTTGGGCTGAATCGGAACATTTTTTCTTGCAAAAATGACAAAAATAGAGGCTTATTGTTGGAATTTTACTATATAAATCACTCCCAATTGGGGAACCCAATAGCCTAGATCGCCGCTCTTGGATATTTCTTCACGTGGGTATATTGTAGTCCCCGTAGTTCCAACCGAGCTGAATGTTATACGCGTTTGAAGGGAGGAGTTTTCTTGAAGAGCCATTTGCATCTCTACAAGAGAATTAATTGCACTATCCATGTTGAATGCAATCATACTAGAACTAATGCACCGAATTCCATCACAACTCTAAAGTTAAACGTGGTTAGCCGAGAGTAGTACTAGAATGGGCGACCCCCTAGGAAGTCCTCGTGTTGCACCCCTTTTTTTTAAGATGTTGCCCCTAATTTTTTTATTCATCTATATATTTTACAAACTATGTGTAGTTATGTAATAAATTTCAAAAGCTAGCCTTGATAGTAAGACCGTGATGGTCGAATATGGCGTTCGGCCGTAAAATGCCGTTGGGTCAGGCTAAAACTAGTTTTCTTGCAAAATAGAGGCTTATTGTAGGAATTTTGCCATGTAAATCACTCCCAATTGGGGAACCTGATAGCCCAGATTATCAGTCTTGGAGACTTCTTCGCGTGGGTATATTATAGCCCCCGTAGTTCCAACCAAGCTGAATATTATGTACGTTTGAAGGGTGCAGTCTTCTTGTAGAGCCATTTCCATCTCTATAAGATAATTAATCGCACTATCCATGTTGGGTGCGATGATACCAGCACTAATGCATCGGATCCCATCAAAATGCAAAGTTTTGCACCCCTATTTTAACGACGTTACCCCTAATTTTTTTCTTCCACTATATATTTTATAAACTTCGCCCACTTATGGAATAAGATTTCAAAAGGTAGCCTTCAGAGCACTACGGCGTTGGGCCTTAAAACATCATTGCGCTGAGCCGAAGTGTGTTTTCTTACAAAAACGACCAAAATGAAGGCTTATCATTAGAATTTTGCCATGTAAATCACTTCCAATTAGGGAACTCGATAGCCCAAATCATTGGTCTCATTGTGTTCTTTGCGTGGGTATAGTGTAACCCCCAAAGTTCCAACCGAGCCAAATGTTATGAACATTTGAAGGGCGGAGTTTTCTTGAAAACCCATTTGCATCTCTATAAGAGAATTAATTGCACTATCCAAGTTGGGTGTGATCATAACATTACTAATGCACCAAATCCCATCACAATTCTGAAGTTCAGCGTGCCTGGGCGAGAGTGGTAATAGGATGGGTGACCCCCTGGGAAGTCCTCGTGTTTTACCCCTTTTTAACGACGTTGTCCCTAATTATTTTTATTCATCTATATATTTTAGAAACTTTGCATACTTATGGAATAAGAATTCAAAAGCTAGCCTTCAGACCAAAAAAGTGAAGGTAGAATATGGCGTTGGGCTGTAAAACACCGTTGGGGTAGGCCGGAACGTGTTTTCTTACAAAAATGACTAAAATGGAGGCTTATTGTAGAAATTTTGTCATGTAAATCACTCCCAATTGGCGAAACTCATAGGCCAGATTGTTGGTGTTGGAGAGTTCTTTTTGTGGGTGTAATATATCCCCTGTAGTTCCAACCGAGTCGTATGTTATGTGCGTTTGAAGGGCGGAGTTTTCTTGAAGAGCCATTTGCATCTCTATAAGAGAATTAATCGCACTATCCATGTTGGGTGTGATCATACCAGCACCAACGCACATCCCATTACAACTACAAAGTTAAACATGTTTGGGCGAAAGTAGTACTTGGATGGGTGACCCCCTGGAAAGTCCTCGTGTTGCACCCCTTTTTTGGACGACGTTGCTCCTAACATCTATATATTTTATAAACTCCGCACACTTATGGAATAAGATTTTGAAAGTAAGCCTTCGTAGCATGAAAGTGATGGTCGAATGTGGCATTCGGTCGTAAAATACCATTGGGCCGGGCGAGACCATGTTTTCTTGCAAAAACAACCAAAATGGAGGCTTATTTTTGGAATTTCACCATATAAATCACTCACAATTAGGAAACTCGATAGTCCAAATCATCAATCTCAGAGAGTTCTTTGCGTGGGTATATTGTAACCCCCATAGTTCCAACCGAGCCGAATGTTATGTGCGTTTGAAGGGCGGAGTTTTCTTGAAGAGCCATTTGCATCTCTATAAGAAATTAATCGCACTATCCATATTAGGTGTGATCATACTAGCACCAATGCACCGGATCCCATTAGAATTCGAAGTTAAGCATGCTTTGTCGAGAGTAGTACTAAAATGGTTTACCCCCTGGGAAGTTCTCATGTTGCACTCCTTTTTTAACAACGTCGCCCCTAATTTTTTTATTCATCTATATATTTTATAAACTTCACCCACTTATGGAAAAAGATTTCAAAATCTAACGTTCAGAGCATGAAACAGATGGTAGAATATGGCATTGGGCTGTAAAACATTTTTGGGCCTTGCCGGAATGTGTTTTATTGAAAAAACAACCAAAATGGAGGCTTATCATTGGAATTTCACCATGTAAATCACTGTCAATAGGGGAAAACGATAGCCCAAATTGTTAGTCTCAGAGAGTTCTTCGCGTGGGAATATTGTAACCCCCGTAGTTCTAACCGAACCAAAATTTATACGCGTTAGAAGGGCGGAGTCTTCTAGAAGAGCTATTTACATCTCTATAAGAGAATTAACCGCACTATCCATCTTGGATGTAATCACACCAGCACTAATGCACCGGATCCCATCAGAACTCTGAAGTTTTGCACATCTTTTTTTAAGATATTTCCCCTAATTTTTTTATTCATTTATATATTTTATAAAATTCGCCCACTTATGGAATAAGATTTCAAAAGCTAACCTTCAGAGCACAAAAATGATGGTAGAATATGGCGTTGGGCCGTAAAATGCCGTTAGGCCGGGCCAAAACGTGTTTTCTTTAAAAAATAACTAAAATAGAGGCATATCATTAAACTTTTACCACGTAAATCACTCCCAAATAGGGAACTCGATAGCCAGATCGTCAGTCTTGGAGAGTTCTTCGTGTGGGTATATTGTAGCCGAATGTTATGCACGTTTGAAGGCTGGAGTCATCTTGAAGAGCCATTTGCATCTCTATGAGAGAATTAATCGCACTATTCATGTTGGGTGCGATCATACCAGCACCAATGCACCGGATCCCATTAGAACTCTAAAGTTAAGCATGCTTGGGCGAGAGTAGTACTAGGATGGATGACCTCCTGGGAGGTCCTCATGTTGCAACTTTTTTTGACCGACGTTGCCCCTATTTTTTTATTCATCTCTATAATTTATAAATTATACACACTTATGAAATAAGATTTCAAAAGCTAGCCTTCGTAGCACAAAAGTGATGGTCAAATATGGCGTTGGGCCGTAAAACATCATTGGGCCGGGCTGGAACATGTTATCTTGAAAAAACAACCAAAATGAAGGCTTATTATTGTAATTTTTCCATGTAAATCACTTCCAATTGGGGAACTCGATAGCCCAGATTATCATCTTAGAGTGTTCTTCGCGTGGGTATATTGTAGCCCCCATAATTCCAATCGCGCCGAATGTTATGCGTGTTTGAAGGACGTAGTCTTCTTGAAGAGCCATTTGCATCTTTATTAGAGAATTAATCGCACTATACATGTTGGGTGCGATCATACCAGCACTTTTTTTAACGAGGTTGCCCCTAATTTTTTTTATTCATCTATCTATTTTGTAAACTTCGCCCACTCATGGAATAAGATTTCAAAAGCTAGCTGTCGGAGCACTCACTTTCGCACTCCAAAGGCTAGCTTTTGAAATCTTATTCCAATTGTGCGCGGAGCTAAAAAAATATATAGTGAATAAAATTTGTTAAAAAAGGGGTGCAACACGAGGACTTCCAAAGGGGTCATCCATCCTAGTACTACTCTCGCCCAAACACGCTTAACTTCAAAATTCTTATGGGATCCAGTGCATTAATGTTGGTATGATCGCACCCAATATGAATAGTGCGATTATTTCTCTTATGCGGATGAAAATGGCTCTTCTTAAAGATTCCACCTATCAAACGCACATAACATTCGGCTCAGCTGGAACTACGGTTGCTACAATATACCCACGCAAAACACTCTTTGAGATCGACGATATGAGCTATCAGGTTCCCCTATTGGGAGTGATTTACATAGAGAAATTCCAATGTTATGTCTCCATTTTGGTCAGTTTTTCGAGAAATCATGTTCGAGCTTGACCATACGGCGTTTTACGACCCAACACCATATTCTTACATCACTTTCACAACATGAGGATTTCCCTGGGGGTCTCCTATCCTAATACTACTCTCGCCCAAGCACACTTAACTTTGGAGTTCTGATAGGATCTAGTGCATTAGTACTGGTATGATCACACCCAACATAAATTGTGCGATTATTTCTCTTATCCAGATGCAAATGGCTCTTCTAGAAGACTCCACCCTTCAAACGTACATAACATTCCGCTCAGTAGGAACTACGGGGGCTACAATATAGCCACGTGAAGCACTCTTTGAGATCGACGATGTGGGCTATCGGGTTCCCTATTGGGAGTGATTTACATTGAAAAATTCTAATGTTAAGCCTCCATTTTGGTCGTTTTTCAAGATTCAGGCCCGGTCCAACGCCATATTCTACCATCAGTTTCACACTTCAAAGGCTAGCTTTTGAAATCTTATTCCAATTATTCCCAGAGCTAAAAAAAATATATAGTGAATTAAAATTTGTTAAAAAGGGGGTGCAACACGAGGACTTCCCAGGGTGTCTCCATCCTAGTACTACTCTCGCCCAAGCATGCTTAGTTTCAGAGTTCTGATGGGATCTGGTGCATTAGTGCTGGTATAATCGCACCCAATATGGATAGTGCAATTATCTTATGCAGATGCAAATGGCTCTTCCAGAAGACACCACCCTTCAGACGTGCGTAATATTCGGCTTGGTAGGAGCTACGGGGACTACAATATACCCACATGAAACACTCTTTGAGACCAACGATCTGAGCTATCGGGTTCCCCAATTGGGAGTGATTTACATTGAGAAATTCTAATGTTAAGCCTCCATTTTGGTCATTTTTTGAAGAAAACACGTTCGGGCCTGGCCCAACGCTATATTGCCGTAAAATGCCATATTCTACCATTACTTTTGCACTCCAATTGCTAGCTTTTGAAATCTTATTTCAATTTTGCGTGGAGTTAATAAAATATATACTGAATAAAAATTGTTAAAATGGGGGTGCAACACGAGGACATCCCAGGGGTGACCCTCATCCTAGTATTACTCTCGCCCAAGCACGCTTAACTTCAGAGTTTGAATGGTCTTTGATGCATTAGTGCTGGTATGATCACACCCAACACGGATTGTATGATTATTTCTCTTATGCAGATGCAAATGGCTCTTCTAGAAGAATCCACCGGTAACGACCCAAAATTTCATAACATATAATTAAATAGTAAATTATAGTTATAAACAAGTAGACACATAAAATATGTTTTGGTAAGATTAATATTTCTAAAATCAGGCCGTTAAAAGAAAACCATATGGCATAAATTTTATCCAAGTACTAAAATGAATTACTAGATCTGTAACGACCCGAATTTCATAACATATAATTAAATAGTAAATTATAGTTATAAACAAGTAGACACACAAAATATGTTTTGGTAAAATTAATATTTTTAAAATCAGGCCATTAAAAGAGAACCATATGGCATAAATTTTATCCAAGCACTAAAATGAATTACTAGATTTTATAATACTAAATTTTTGTATGCCATAACCTCAAATAGTTATAACCAATAATATATTTTTGAAAACAAAATCCAATAACAAGTAGTTGCATGAAGACCTACACAACAAGAAATTGATTTCTCATTCCCATTCACCCAATACACAATATAGCCCATACGAATAATAAATAAAATAGTATTCATTCTAAAATGAGTCCGTAATTAAAATCAATCTAGTCTTGCCACTAATTAAATAATTTCCTGTACAATTAAAAATCTACTAAGCAGCGGAATAAATAAGCATAATTCCTAAAAGGATTCATAAATAATTAAATCAATAACTAATCCATACGGATAAATAAGTATATCAGTAACATAATGGTCCAAGTGACAATATTGAATTACAACCACTTATTAATCCCTTACCAGACTACTAATCTTTATCATAAAATGAATAATTAATTCAACTAGGGCGTTAATAATAAATAACTTAACAAAAGTCATATTTATCATATGTTCGTCGGCTTGCCCTACTCCACCGCTAGCTCCATCTTAACTTGAAAGGTTCAAAAGGTTGGGGTGAGCTTCCTTTAACTCGTGGGAGTACAGTTGCCAAAATCAATTATACAATTGACAGTAAAATATGTAGTACAGTTAAACATATGCCATAATATAATAAGTAAGCATCAAATACTTACATAACTTAGAACTTTGGGGTATGTAGCTGTGTAGCATGCATAGCTTAGGGGATTGATCAATCAACTTAGGGGTGCAACTTTATTCTTGCACAATTCATAAATCATAACATATAATAACAGTAAACATGTAAACGAATCAAATAATATAAATAATAATGACAAACTGTAAAAACCCCCACCTCGACTTTGAAATATGAATGAACTTCAAAAATTTCATGCAATAAGCCTAAACACCATGTTCTTGACCAGGAATTCCTACAGAAAAACTCTCTCTTTCTTCCCCTTTTTTTTTTCTCAAGTCGTAACTGTGTTGGGAGGGAAAATTATTGACTTTATACTCAGGGTTAACAATAAATACTTATTACATAGGAAATCTAATCGTATCCCTATCAATAAAGATTATTGTTATTCAAATCTTCTATTCTTTAGGATTCTTATTTTGGTAGGGACTACTCAATTTATGTAATGCACACAAACATGACAAAGGTTTTATGGGCCACAATATTGGGCCTAATTTCCTTCGAGGCCAAAAGATGCAATTTAACAATAAATAACTGACCTAGTGCAATATGGGCTTATTCAATACAACGGAACATATTAAAATATCAATATCTCAGCAGACTTTACTTAATAAAATAAATTGGGCCATTATAACCCAAGATTTAAAAAAAATAATAAAAATTATGTGTACTATTTGACTTGTCTTAGCCAATAATAATAAAATGACATATACTTAAAATTTAAATAATAAGATAAGGGTGAAAAAATACCGGGCGTTACATCCTACCCCTGTTGCAAAAAATTTCGTCCTCGAAAATTCATAACGTACCGCAGTAAAGAAATTGGGATAACGAGTTTTCATTCCCTCCTCGTGTTCCCACGTAGTTTTCTCTTTGGTATGATTACGCCATTGTACTTTTCAATACGTTCTCCTTATTTCTTTGCATTTGGATCTTCTTATCTAAGATCTCTTTGGGTTGTTCTTCATAAGTGAGATCTTGATTCACCTCCACCATAGAGTAGTTGATGATGTGACTCAGGACATGTACATACTTTCTCAACATAGATACATGGGAGATGTTATGAACGTATGCCAACTTGCGTGGTAAGGCCAATCTGTATGCCAAGTCACCAATACGATCGATGATTTCGAATGGCCCTACGTATCTTGGCCTCAACTTACCTCTTCTTCCAAAATGAATTACTCCTTTCATTCGAGCTACTTTCAAAAACACTTTCTTGCCCACATAAAACTCGAGATCTTTTCTACGCTTTTCCACATAAGACTTTTGACAATCTTGTGCTATACTAATCTTTTCTCGTATCTTCTCCACAACCCCAACCATTTTCTCAATCATTTTGGGCCCCAAAATCTTTCTTTCGCCAACTTCGTCCCAATACACCGGTGATCTACACTTCCTTCCATATAATGCTTCATAAGGAGCCATTCCAATGGTTGACTAAAAACTGTTATTATATGCAAACTCCACCAATGGCAAAAGTTGTTTCCAATTTTCACCCATGTCCAGAACGCAAGCTCTCAACATATCTTCGAGTATTTGAAATGTGTTGATTTTATAAGACGATCAACTACGACCCACATTGCTTTATTTACTTTCTCGGATCGTAGTAAACCCACCACAAAGTCCATCGTAATATGCTCCCATTTCCACTCTGGTATATGGAGCGGTTTCAACATTCCAAAAGGTCTCTAATGTTCGGCCTTCACTTGCTACACGTAATGTATTTTTTTTACAAAATCAATGACGTCCCTCTTCTATCCTTCCCACCAAAAGGTCTTTCTCAAATCTTGATACATTTTTGTACTATCGGGATGAGCAGTATAAGGAGTTTTGTGTGCTTCCTCCAAAATCATCTTCTTCAACTCTGTAAGATTTGGCACGCAAATTCTTCCTTCATAATATCTGAAATCCTTTATCTTCACCTGTAAGGGTACACTCCTTCATTTTACGCAGAAAATCATCTTGAAGTTGACCCTCCTTGATTCTATCCTTCAAGGTTGGTTGTGCCACTAAGGTTGCTAAAACTGATTTCACCGTCTTAGGTGGTGTAACCATTTCCAGATTCATTCTTGCAAATTCTTTTACTAACTCTTCCTCCTTAGTCAAAAGACAAGTTAATTCTCCTCGTGTTTTTTGACTTAGAGCATCGGCCACTACATTAGCTTTCCCTGGATGGTAATGAATTGTACAATCATAATCCTTCACTACTTCGAGCCATCTTCTTTGCCTCATATTCAATTCCTCTTGTGTAAACAAATACTTTAGACTTTTGTGGTCTGTGTAAATTTCACACTTACCTCCGTAAAGGTAGTGTCGCCATATCTTCAAGCATGAACCACATCATCTAATTCCAAATCATGCGTCGGGTAGTTCAACTCGTGTGTCTTTAGTTGCCTCGATGCATAGGCCACTACCTTACCATGTTGCATTAGCACGCATTATAATCCTTACTTGGATGCATCACTATAAATCACAAATTCCTCGGTAGGGTCTGGGATGGTCAGCACAGGAGCTGTAGTAAGTCTTTGCTTCAATTCTTGAAAACTATTCTCACACTTCTCATCCCACATGAACTTCTCACCCTTCCTCATCAAACGAGTCGTTGGAGTGGATATTTTTTAAAATCCCTCAATAAATCTTCAATAGTAACCAGCAAGACCCAAAAAGCTGCGAACTTCATTCGCATTCGTTGGTGCCTTCCAATCATTAACCGCTTCCACTTTGGCCGGGTCAACTTCTAATCCATGAGTGGTGACAACGTGCCCAAGAAATGCAACTTAATCATGCCAAAACTTACATTTGCTAAATTTTACGTACAACTTCTCCTTCTGAAGTGTCTCCAAAACTACACTCAGTTGTTGCTCGTGTTCATCCTTATCCTTCGAATACACTTGAACGTCATCGATGAAAATAATGACAAATCGATCCAAGTAAGGATGAAATACTTGATTCATTAAGTCCATAAAAATGGCTGGTGGATTACTCAAACCAAATGGCATCACCACAAACTCATAATGGCCATATCTCGTCCAAAATATCTCCATCCTTAATCTTCAATTAGTGATATCCGGACCTTAAATCAATTTTAAAGAACACTCCCGAGCCTTTGAGTTGATAAAACAAGTCTTCTATTCTTGGGAGAGGGTATTTATTCTTTATAGTAAGTCGATTAAGTTCACGATAATCAATGCACATTCTCATTGTTCCGTCCTTTTTCTTCACGAACCATACTGATGCACCCCATGGTGAAACACTTGGACGAATAAATCCTATCTCAAGCAACTCTTGAATTTGCACTTTCAACTCTTGTAATTCTTTTGATGCCTATCTATACGGGGCCTTCGAAATTGGGCCTGCCACATGTACTAAATCAATTATGAATTCCACTTGTCTGTCCGGTGGAATTCCTGGTAAGTTTTCAGGAAAGGCATCCAAAAACTCCTTCACAATTCGAACATCATCTATAGTCACTTCTTGGGTGGCCACTCCCATCAGACTTACAAAATATCTGTGACATCCTTTCTTTTTCAACATTTTCATTCCTTTCATTGTTATTATAACACGCAAGACCTTGTTGCATCTTGTTCCTTGGAAGACGACCTACCTATCATTCGGTGAACTTAGAGTAATCTTTCTTTCCTTGCACTAGATGTCAGCGTGGTGCTTGCTTGGCCAATCCAAACACGTGAGCTCTCCTACCAGAACCTTGATTTTGACTTCGACGGTCCACCCAACCATCCCTCCTTGGACACTGAGAGATCATGTGTCCTTCTTCATGGCAATGATAGCATCGATTCTAACCACGTATACACTCACCTTGGTGCTTCTTTCCAAACTTGGGGCAGTTAGGAAAATCAACAGGTGCTCTAGCCCCAGACGGCCCATCATTTCTTCCTTTCTTGTTGTTCTTATTCCCACCTTTCACATCATTCCACTTTCTCTTATTTGAGGTTTCAACGGTAGGATCCTTAGCCCTCTCCAAATCTATACTTGCCGAAATATCTTTAGCTCTTGCGACAGCATCAGCATAGGTCATCGGTCCATGACTCACCAGATGATGATGAATCTGTGGCCGTAATCAATCTCAAAATCTTTGTGCCTTCTTCTCTTTGGTATCAACCATGTGAGGTGCAAAATGACATATACGATTGAATTTTCGTTCATACTCAGTCACTATCATACTCCTTTAAGTGAGATCCATGAATTCTCTCTCCATCTTTCCCTTGTAGACACGAGCATAATACTTCTCCATTACTATCACTTTAAATTCATTCCATGTGAGTGCAGTACGTTCGGTTTCTTCTCTAAGTCTCCAGTATCCATTCCACCAAGTACGAGCATCCTCTTTGAGTTGAACAATAGCACATGACACCTTCTGTGCATCAGTACATGCCATATAATCAAAGACACTCTCCAAATTTAGCATCCATTCTTCAATAGCTTCCGGTCCCTCATGACCATGGAATGTAGGTGGCTTGAAACTATTGAATTGGCTGATCACCCATGATTGGACTTGCTCATGAGTTGCAGGTGGGTTGATTGTCACACCATGTAGTAGAGTAGCCAAACCAGACAATAGCTGTTGTTGATTAGGGGCATCATTCGGTGCATCGCGTGCATGGTTCCTAGCACTACGGTTAGCAATCTCTCTACGGGGGGCCATGATCCTATTATCTAGATATTGCTCTCGTGAATCATAGAATTATAATATAATATACCAAATATAAGAACAAATAGCAACCATAATCACAATCACAACCACAATCATAATCACGATAATCGTAATCATAATCATAATCACAATCACAACCATAGTTAAAATACTAAGTATATTCTTATTAATAATCATAATAAGGGTAAAACATAACTAATGTATATTAACATATAATATCGTCTTATAAGCATCCTATCTACTCTTCCGGTACTAACATCGAACGCAACCAAACCATAATAATAACTTAGGATCATACTCATAATTATATATATCATAACACCAGTCTTGTATCATAAGTCCCATATGCATGCATGTGTTTATACTTAATGATTTGCTTATCATACTTATGAGCCATACTTATGCATCATACTTATCAAACTCATGCTTATGATGTATGTAAATGTGAAATAACGAGATAAAGTGTTTGGTACCTTGGAGCTGCGCGACGAAGCAGAGGTGGCCACAAGCATATGATAATATTTCACAACATAATCTTATTAATAAATTTCTAGAGATACGAGTATACAGAAATGTAGACCCGCTCTGATACCACACTATAACGACCCAAAATTTCATAACATATAATTAAATAGTAAATTATAGTTATAAACAAGTAGACACATAAAATATGTTTTGGTAAAATTAATATTTCTAAAATCAGGCCGTTAAAAGAAAACCATATGGCATAAATTTTATCCAAGTACTAAAATGAATTACTAGATCTGTAACGACCCGAATTTCATAACATATAAGTAAATAGTAAATTATAGCTATCAACAAGTAGACACACAAAATATGTTTTGGTAAAATTAATATTTTTAAAATCAGGTCGTTAAAAGAGAACCATATGGCATAAATTTTATCCAAGCACTAAAATGAATTACTAGATTTCATAATACTAAATTTTTGTATGCCGTAACCTCAAATAGTTATAACCAATAATATATTTTCGAAAACAAAATCAAAGAACAAGTAGTTGCATGAAGACCTAAACAACAAGAAATTGATTTCTCATGCCCATTAACCCAACACACAATTTAGCCCATACGAATAATAAATAAAATAGTATTCATTCTAAAATGAGTTCGTAATTAAAATCAATCTAGTCATGCCACTAATTAAATAATTTCCTGTACAATTAAAAATCTACTAAGCAGCGGAATAAACAAGCATAATTACTAAAATGATTCATAAATAATTAAATCAATAACTAATCCATACGGATAAATAAGTATATCAGTAACATAATGGTCCAAGTGGCAATATTGAATTACGAGCACTTATTAATCCCTTACCAGACTAGTAATCATTATCATAAAATGAATAATTAATTCAACTAGGCCATTAATAATAAATAACTTAATGAAACTCATATTTATCATATGTTCGTCGGCTTGCCCTACTCCATTGCTAGCTCCATCTTAACCTGAAATGTTCAAAAGGTTGGGGTGAGCTTCCTTTATCTCGTGGGAGTACAGTTGCCAAAATCAATTATACAATTGAGTAAAACATGTAGTATAGTTAAACGTATACCATAACATAATAAGTAAGCATCAAATACTTACATAACTTAGAACTTAGGGGCATGTAGCTATGTAGCATGCATAGCTTAGGGGATTGATCAATCAACTTAGGGGTGCAACTTAATTCTTGCAAAATTCATAAATCATAACATATAATAACAGTAAACATGTAAACGAATCAAATAATATAAATAATAATGACAAACTATAAAAAACCCCACCTCGACTTTGAAATATGAATAAACTTTGAAAATTTCATGCAATAAGCTTAAACACCGTGCTCTTGACCAGGAATTCCTACAGAAAAACTCTCTCTTTCTTCCTCTTTTTTTTTTCTCAAGTCGTAACTGTGTTGGGAGGGAAAATTATTGACTTTATACTTACGGGTAACAATAAATACTTATTAGGTAGGGAATCAAATCGTATCCCTATCGATAAGGATTTTTGTTATTCAAATCTTCTATTCTTTAGGATTCGTATTTTGGTAGGGACTGGTCAATTTATGTAATGCACACAAACATGACAAAAATTTTATGGGCTCACAATATTGGGCCTAATTTCGTTCGAGGCCAAAAGATGCAATTTAACAATAAACAACTGACCTAATGCAATATGAGCTTATTCAATACAACGGGACATATTAAAATATGGATATCTCAGCAGACTATACTTAATAAAATAAATTGGGCCATTATAACCCATGACTTTTAAAAAAAATAATAGAAATTATGCGTACAATTTGACTTTTCTTAGCCAATAATAATAAGACGACATATACTTAAAATTTAAATAATAAGATAAGGGTGAAAAAATACCGGGTGTTACACCACCCTTCAAACGCGCATAACATTCGACTCGGTTGGAACTACGGGGGATTCAATATACCCACGCGAAGTACTCTTGGAGACCAATGATGAAGGCTATCGGGTTCCCCGATTGGGAGTGATTTACGTTGAGAATTTCCAATGTTAACCCTCTGTTTTAGTTGTTTTTTCAAGAAAACACGTTCGGGCCCGGTCCAACGGCATTTTACAGCCAAACACCATATTCTACCACCACTTTCCCACTCCGAAGGCTCACTTTTGAAATCTTATTCCAATTGTGCATAGAGTAAAAAAAATATATAGTGAATAAAAATTGTTAAAAAAGGGATGCAACACGACGTCCTCCCAGGGGGTCACCCATCCTAGTTATAATAACATATATAATATAATATTTATATAATATTATATAATATATGTAATATAATATATATACAATAATATAATAAAATTATATATATATTATATATAATTATAACATATAGTATACATATATTAATTATATAGTATAATGAATAATAGTACATAATATTATACATTATATATTATTGAACATTAATATATTATACATATAATATTATTATAATATGTTAATATATTATATATGTATTATATATGATAATATTATAATATTATAGTATATTATAATATATATCAGTAGTTGAGATGCCATGTTTAGGAAAGTACATAACTACCCTTATAACATGGGTATTACATTATTTTAAACTTAAAACGTGGCTTTAATATCATATATGTATAATATTATATAACATTAATAATATATAAAAATTATTATTATATATTAATAATATATTATAATAGGTATATATTATAATAATATAATATATTCATATTATAATATATATATATATAATATGTATAATATTAATAATTATAATCATATTATATTAATGTTATAATATATAATATATATTAATATTTACATATAATATATATTATAAAATACATATATGTATATATTTAGAAATTAATATCTACTATTAACAACATATATTTTATAATAATAATTAGTATATTATAATGTATTTTACAGTATATTTTATCATATCATTATATATTATAATTAATTATTATACATATTAATATATATACTAATAATATGTAGTATAATACATATACATAGTACGTAATTATAATATTATTAATATATGTATATATTACTATTATTAATTAATATGTATAATAGGGTAACATTAAATATTATATTATATAAATATAATTCATATATATATATAATTATATAATTATCTATATTATATATATATATATATAATTATATAATAGTTATATCTGTAATATATTATATATAATATTTATTAAAAGGTAATATATATATAATTATTAATAATTAATATATTACATATAATATATTTATATCATAATTATTATATATACATAACATAATATTAATAAACATATATAAATGTATATAGATTAATATATTTATTATGATTAATATAATACATATTATATATTATATATATAGATATATTATATATATTATATGTTATTAATTATATATGTTATAATATATAATTAATAATATATGTATAACTATTATATATATTAATTAATATATATTATACTCTTATATAATACATATAATATATAGTATAATATATAATAATATATTAATATAAATTATACTATTTATATAACTATATTAATTACCATATTTTATATAATATTATTATTATAATATATAAATATTATATAATATTGTATACAAATACCTATAGTATTATTTATATATATTCCATTATAATATATTATAATATTGTATAATATATATATATATATTATAATATGAATATAATATAATATTATAATATATAGCTATTACAATATATTTTTCATATATGATATAATATATAATCATAATATATACATATTATTAATGTTATATAATATTATCATATATGATATTAAAGTCATGTTTTATGTTTAAAATAATATCTATAGTATGTAATATTAATTACATAATAGTAAATATTTTATATATACATTATAAGGACTAATATATATGTATAAATAATGATAATAATATGAATATTATAATTATAATAATAATATAATATTAATTACATATATATAGTATATAATATTATTAATATATATAATTATACTATGTTATTAATAATTAATAGTATGTATATATGTATATTATAATACAATTAATATATGTATTATTGTATTATATACATATATAATTTTGTATTATATATATTATATCATATAATATATATAATACATATATTACTATATTAAAAATATGTTATTGTTATAGTATTACAATAATAATATTATGTAATTATAACATAGTTTTATATATGATAGCTATATATTAATAATTATATATAATTAATATATATTAACTGAAATAATTATATATTAATACTATTATAATATTATATTTATAGTATATATTATAATATATATGAATATATTGTAATCATAATATACATGACTATGATATTATTATAATAGCTCTTACACATAATATATAATATATTATAATTATATGTTATTATATATATTTATATAATGTGTATACCTATTAATATGTTATAATTAATATTATAGATATTAATTATTATAATATAATGTATATAGCTGTTAATATAAATATATATTATATTATTAATATATTATTATAACTACTACATATTATTATAAAATTATAATTAACATAATGTATATAAATTATAATGTATATATATACTAATTATAATATATAATACATATATGCATAATTATATAATTATAATATTATAATATATTATAATTATAATATTTACTATTATATTATAGAGTATATAATATTATAATATATTATAGTAAAAATTATATATTAATATAATACAGATCCATAAGATGGTAGAGTCATTTTCAGTATCCTGGAAAAGATGAGTGTATCCCATAGTAAGAAGTCAATCGGATGAAAGTAATATATAACATATACTATTAATACCACAAATAATATATAATATTATATTATTTATAATACAATATTATATATTCATATGTAATAGTAAATAAATTATATAGTATATTATATACATTATATATAATAATATTTATATTAATAGTATGCATAATAATATAATAATATGTCAATATATATTATATATATGTATCTTAATATTAATAATATGTATATTATTATATATTATAATTGTATATATGTAATACTAATATTAATATATAATTATTTATATATTATATATAATTATGTACATTATATTATATATTTTTAATATATAAATTAATACATATATACATATATATTACATTATTACATATATACTATAATATATGTATATTAATATTTGTTAATATAAGTATATTATATTTATTAATTATAAATATATATTATATATTAATATTAATAAGTACATATATCATAATATATAATATACATATTTAATATTATAACAGTTATAATACGTCTACATTATATAATATAATAATATTAATTATTATAATACATATATATTATATTAGTATATACTATAGATTATTATTATACATATCCTATTAATGATATATATATATACATATTATAATGTATTATAATAGTAATATAATAATATAGATTAATACTATTATATTATTAATATTAAATATATTATATTAATTGTTATAATATATATGTCATAATATAATATAGTATATATATTATATAATTAGTATATTTATGTATATAATAATATGTATTTATGTATAGTATAATTATGATTATATATAATTATACAAATTTATATATATAATACTAATATTATGTATATGTATAAATAATAATATATATATTATTAATATTAATTATTTATTAAATATTAAATTATAATTATTATACATAATATTAAAATATAGTATATATTATTATATAATATAATAATTTTTATATTAATTATATTATAACATATTAGTATTAATTATATATCATATTATATAATTATAGTATATCATAATAAATATATAATAATTTATGATAATATTATTAATTATATTATATAGTTAATTAATTATATTATTATAGCATATAATAATATATGTATTAATATATGCATAATATTATACATATATTTATATTATAATATGTATACATATATATTATTCATATATAATTATATGTATATAATATATATAATTATATATATAGTAATATTATATTATATTATATTATACATATATATATTATATTATTTAATTATATATATAATATATATTATAATTGTTATATATAGATATACCATATATTAATTATATAATATTATATTTATATTAATAGTATATATATATAATTATATAATGATTATATACTAATATCATATAATTAATAATATACATACATATACTATATATAGCTATATAAATATAATATAATTGTATTATATATATAATATGTTATGAATAAATTATATATATAAATATAATATAATATTAATGTATAATGATAATTGTATATAATATTACTATATAATATATACATATTATAATATCACTATAAAGTATAATATATTATATATTATAATTATGTTATATATAATATTAATTTATATTATATACTTAATAATACTTATATAATATAATTATGGTATTATATTAATATATTATAACACTATTATTATAATGTATATACATAATTAATTTAATATAGTATATATTAAATTATAATTAAGTGTACCTATAATAAATTAATATAATAGTGTTATAATATATATACATATTCTATAATATACATATTAATGTATATATGTATATTATATATTATATATAATTATAATAAATATATAATTATATAATACATATATTTAATATATTATTTATATAAATATATGTATATTATACATTAATATATGTATTATAATATTATGGGAGTTTCATCATGAATATTTCTTTGCTATAGATGGCCAAACCTTTCATATTGTATTGATATCTAAACAACCAGTCGGAATTCACATCCTTCCAGACTGTGTTGTCTGGATCAAAGTCATCGGAAGCAAACTTCACGGACATGATTTATTAATGGGCTTTGATGTCTTCTTCAAAGTTCAGAAGCTACAAATATTTTCCCATGAAGTCTAATACAAGAGGACATTCCTACCATTCACACTAACACAAAAGTTGTTCACAGTAAAGTAGATAACAGAACCTGATCCACTTATCAAAAGATTGAAAAATGTTATGTCGAGTCATATGCAAACTTCACCAATCCTCATCCACTTTGGAAGAACTGAGAATTCTATGTTCGACTTCCTTTTAAGAAGAATGAGGATATTAACTCTAGAGTCATGCATCGAATGTAGCGAGCTATTATCCTTGGGTCTAATTGAAGCGACCAACTCAAATTGGGCTTGCCCAGCTTTTTATGTCAATAAGAGAGCAGAACAAGTTCGAGGAAAGAAGACGTTAGTCATTGATTACACACCTCTCAACTATTACTTGCTTGATGATAAATTCGCTTTGCCTAGGACAAAAGTCATGTTCTCTTACGTCTGAAAAGCCCAAAACTTTCCAAATTTAACCCTAAATCTGGTTTATGGCAAGTGGGTTTACACCTAGATGAAAGGTATAAAACAACTTTTTGCCTACCCACAACTCAATACCAACGGATAGTTCTGTCATTTGTTCTTAAAATTGCACCATCCCTTTTCCAAAAGATCATGATGAAAATCTTCGAACCCATACTAAATAGCACCCTTGTCTATATAGATGATATCCTCTTATATTCCAATAATATAGAGGAACATGAACAAATTCTCAACATTTTCATAGACTTGGTACAAAAATATGGTATTATGCTATCCCAAAAGAAAAGTGTGATCAAGCAAAAATTTATTGATTTTCTGGGCATGAAGATTGAGGATGGGGAGTATGAACCAGGATCACACCTATCCCAAGAACTACTTAAGTTCACGGATAAGCATTTATCTATTAAACAGGTTCAACAGTTCCATGGAATCGTCAACTATCTTAAAGATTTTATCCCCATATGTTCAGCCTATACAAGCACATTGTCAAAGTTTCTGCCTCCTTGGGATGTCATTCAAACTGCAGTAGTCAAACATCTTAAAGAAATGTGTCCAAAGCTCTCACCCTTGAGAATTCCTGGAGATGGCCAACGGATCTTACAAACAAATGCCAGTGATGATTATTGGGAGTTATCTTATTAGAAAACGAAGGTGGGAAACTTCATTATTGTGGACATGCCAGCAGCCAATTCAAAGAATCTGAAGCACATTATCATGTTGTCTGCAAGGAGATATTAGCTGTCAAATATGGAATTAAAAATTTTGAATTTCATCTAGTGGGATACAATTTCATTAACCAACTAGATAATACATCTTTTCCAGCGATTATGGAGCTCAAGAATAAAGGAGTCCCAGAAAAACAGCTACTCAGACTCAAATACTAGTTTTCAAAATACCACTTTGAAGTCCAACACATAAAGGGCAAGGATATTGTTGTGCATGATTATCTCTGTCGACAATTTCAGCTTCAACTCATATCATCTACTAAGGTGATGCCCGTTATCTTTATGATAGGGAAACGAAAGAAGATAATATCTTCCAAAATTGGGTTTTGGAGCCAAGCTCTCATCTATTTTATCAATCCTGATTTATCATTTCCTCCTCATGATGAGCCTTCAAAACTCTTTGAGATATCCGACAATATGCAACTACAAAGTTGGTTCGATATCTATCGATATATATTTTTGAAGAAGGAATCCAAGAGGAACAAGCCTGCTATCATCTCCAGAAATGATTCTTGGGCATAATACATGTTGCTCTTTCTAAATATCTCACCTTCAATAGTTTATTGTATGCATGGTGTTTGTCCACCTTATACTTTCATCTGATTGAGTTCTCAATATGGGATACACTCATCTTTTTCCAAGATACTGAAAATGACTCTACCCTCTGGTGGTCATTCTTACTATGGTATGCAACTATGGAAGAATGGATACAAGTGCTCCAAAATGAATATTACGATGATGAAGACCCTCATATCATATTCCTCTATCATAGGCCATATTACAAGAATCCAAGAAGAACTTCGTCTGGTCCCCCTTCACTATAAATGGAAGACAATCAAGGGTTCAATCCAAGATAATAAGGAAGAGCACAGAGAACTTTATGTCGTTCTATGTTTTGCCAATAAAAGCCATCCGCATGAAGATACTCAAGAACTTACTTGTACCTCGTTCATAGTCAACCCTATCACTGAAGAATTTGGGTCAAACCAACCTGGAACTAGTTAAGATCAAAAGTTATGTATGAACCTGAGTTCGACCCAAGACAAGTTCAATCATAAAGTTAAACCTTGTAATAAATACCTATATAATAAGGATAGTCTTGTATTTTCCTAGGCATGACATCTCATCTAGTGAGGAGTACTTAAAGCCACGTTTTATGTTTAATATAATGTAATACCCATGTTATAAAGGTAGTTGTGTACTTTCCTAGACATGACATCTCATCTAGTTAGGTGTCTTTGAGATAAGTGTCTTGCATGTAACCTAGCATGACATGTCCTACATGCAACCTTCTTAAAGTGAGGAGTCATTTGATAAAGATTGTCACTCTGACACGTGTCTTTGTAAAGATTCTTGACTCTTCACTCCCGAAACTCTATAAATAGGGGAGTTGAGTCAATTGTAAAACACACAAAAATAAATAAACACTCCATTTTCCATGTGTATGAGTTTCTAAGTTCTTAGTTGTCTTCTCCAAAGCCCTTAAGCCAGTCTATGGCTCATCATATTCTCTATTTTATTATCCTTATAGTATAAAGTATGTTCTATACTCGCATCTTATAAGGATCTTGTATATCAGAAATATGATAGAACCTAGAAAAGAGTAACGGTCCCTATAGTTCTCACGAAGATTACAATCCATACTTTCAATTACTTTTTCTTGTCTTCACCAAAGCCCTTAAGCCAGTCTATGGCTCATCATATTCTCCATCTTATTATCCTTATAGTATAAAGTATGCTCTATACTCGCATCTTATGAGGACCTTGTATATCAGAAATATGCTATAACCTAGAAAAGAGTCACGATCCCTATAGTTCACACGAAGATCACAATCCATGCTTTCAATTGCTTTTACTTGGTGGATCTGAGCTTTGCTCGATAAGGCTAAGAGTTCCGAAGAAGGAGTGGAAATTCAGAGTCAACTTGCTCAAGGCAGTTTGAATATATGGAGGCATGGTCCTCTAAGGGTGTGAACGAGTAGGGTTCCTGTGCTAGCTTGGTATCAGAGTCAGATTGCTCTCATCTTGTCGGTCGGAGAATATTTTGATTAATATTATAATGTTATATAGTATATAGTATATACATATTATATATTATAAAATATTAAAATATAACATAGTATAATATATAGTATAATACATAATTATACTATACTATACATATATTAATATATTTATTATAATATTATAACATATATTATATTATAATATATATTAATATATATTAATTATATATAATAATTATATAGTATATAAGATATATTATGTATATATAATAGTTATTAATATTATATACTTAAAATATGTTATAATACATATATTATGATAATATGTATAATGTATTATAATATATATTATATTATTAACATATTATTACTATAATTATGTATAATATAATTATAAATATATGAATATGTTATTAATATACTATTATAAATATATACAATATTAGTATTATACAAAATATAATTAATAATATATATATTACATGTAATAGTAATTATTATACGCATTATATATTAATATGTATTTACATATATACATATTAATATAATATTTATATAATTATTATATATTATAATATAGTATATTAATATATAGTATTATACATATATATTAGTGTTATATCATATTATTATATACTATATATAATAAATACTATATATATATATATATTATATTATTAATATTAATATATAATATTATATAATTATATTATATTAATATGTATTAAACATATATAATTATAATATATGTATTATAATTATATAATATTATATAGATACATATATAATATTACATATATTATATGTATATTAATAATATAATATATAATCTATAATCTATAATATAATGTTATATACTATATTATAATAATATATATTTAAATCATAATTATATATTAATATAATTATACATATTATTAATATATTATATTAATATATTATTAATATAAAATATAATATATTATTATATATTTATATATTATATTATATATTATATATATTTAGAATATATGTAATTAGTAATTATATAAATATACATATATATATATGCATATAATATTAATACGTATAACATATTATAATTAATATATATGTAGTATTATATGATAGTCATAATAGGAAATGATAAAAAATTAAATAATATAATGTAATATATTATAATTATTTATATTAATTATAAATTATACATAAAATATTATATATTATATATTAATAATAATATATTATATATATATAATATTATAATAGTTTCTTATAATTAATTAATATATTACATATTTATATAATTAATATGTCCAATCCAAGATAATAAAAAAGAGCGCCGAGAACTTTATGTCCATCTAGGTTTTGCTAATAAAAGCCATCCACATAAAGATATTGAAGGACTTACTTATACCTCGTTCATAGTCAACCCTATCACTGAAGAATCGAGATCAAACCAACCTGGAACTTGTCAAGATCAAGAGTTCAAGTATGAACCCGAGTTCGACCCAAGACAAGTTCAATCTTAAATTTAAACCTTGTAATAAATACCCATATAATGAGGGTAGTCTTGTATTTTCCTAGGCATGACATCTCATTTAGTAAGCTGTACTTAAAGCCACATTTTATGTTTAAAATAATGTAAAACCCATGTTATAAGGGTAGTTGTGTACTTTCCTAGACATGACATCTCATCTAGTGAGGTATCTTTGAGATAGGTATCTTGTATGCACCCTAGCATTACATGTCCTACATGCAACCTTCTTAAAGTGAGGAGTCATTTGATGAAGGTTGTAACTCTGACTCGTGTCTTTGTAAGGGTTCATGACTCTTCACTCCCGTAATATTATATAATATTATTTATGAAATATATATAATTAATATATATTAATAATATATAATAACATATAGATATAGTATACTATAAATTATACTAACATTATATATAATATTATACTATATTAATACATAATATTATAAAATGTACATTATATACATATATTATATATGTATAATACTATTATATTAACATATGAATCTATACATATATAATATTAGTATATATTAATATATAAATTATTATAATATTATATGTTATACTAGATATTAATATAAATATTATAACTATGTATTAATTATATAGTTATCATATATAAATATTATACATTATTACATATAATATAATATGTTAATAATATATTATATACAAATTTATATACATATATACTATATTATTATAATATATACATATAATATAATAGTATATATATATGTATTAATATATTGTATGTACTACTGTAATATTAATTAATATACATAATATATTTTGTTATAGTATATATTATAATATAATATAGCATGTATAATATTAATATATATTTATATAATTATTAATTTATAATAATATATAGATTATTAATACCTGACTCTGAACTTCCACTCCTTCTTTGGCACTCTTAGCATTATCAAGAAAAGCTCAAATCCACCAAGTAAAAGCAATTTAAAGCATGGATTGTGATATTCGTGTGAACTATAGAGCTCGTTACTCTTTTCTAGGTTATAATATATTTCTGATGTACAAGATCCTCATAAAAGGCGAGTATAGAGCATACTTTATACTATAAGGATAATAAGATGAGCATACTATACTATAAGTGATGGTGTAACTTTAAGACCTAATGGCAGAACTGTCAATTGGTATTGAGTTGTGGGTACGCAAAAAAGCTGTTTTTATACTTTTCATCTAGGTGTAAACCCACTTACTAGAAACTAGATTTAAGGTCAAATTTGGAAAAGATTTGGGCTTTTGAGAGGTAAGGAACATGACTTTTGTCCTGGGCAAAGGGAATTTATCATCAAGCAAGTAATAGTTGAGAGGTTTGTAATCAATGACTAACCTCTTCTTTCCTCGAAGTTGTTATGCTCTCTTATTGACATAAAAAGTTAGGCAAGCTCAATTTGAGTTGGTGACTTCAATTTGGCCCAAGGATAATAGCTCGCTGCATTCTTGTTGGGCCAAATTCAGCTCTTCTGGTGTCATGCCAGGATGTGTGGCTTTAGTGGCATGAATATCCTCATTCTTCTTAAAAGGAATTCAAACATATAATTCTGAGTTCTTCCAAAGTGGATGAGGATTGGTGAAGTCTGCATGTGACTCGGGATAACATTTTTTCAATCTTTGGATAAGTGGATTAGGTTATGGTACCTCTTTACTATGAACAACTTTTGTGTTGGTGTGAATGGTAGGAATGTCCACTTGTATTTGACTCCATGGGAAAATATTTATAGCTTATGAGCTTTGAAGAAGATATCATAGCCCATTAATAAATCATGTTCTTGAAGTTTGCTTCCGATGACTTTGATCCAGATAACACAGTCTGGAAGGATTTGATTCCAACTGATTGTTTAGATATCAAGGCAGTATGAAAGCTTCGTCTGGAAGGATGTCTGGGTTCATTATAGTTTTTCGTGCTCCTGTATCAAGGACTCCGATCACTTTTATAGGCCTGTTATACTTTGACTAAAGCACTTGACTTCAAGATGAGGTGATAGCATCCCTTCTTGTATGATCATGTTGGTTCTCAGCATTGGAGGTTGGTTCATCATAAGAATGGGGACATTCGCTTCGAAATCTTCTTCATCAGATGTCTCATGAAGAACGAAGGATGTATCAGAATGCCACCATCTTGTTCTGAATAGAGCGATTCTATGTCTGCTTCATCAACATCTGCTTCATGATAGTGAAATACCCTTTTTGTCCACATAGATAACATCTGTCAGTGGACTTCTTTTAGAGTGGCTTCCTTCGAAAAACCTGTATGTTTGTTTTTTCTTTTTCCTTCTAAGCTTTTGCTTATCTTTTTATTTATCTTTTTTAGAACAATGGTATGCTTTCTCATGACATTTTATTTCAAGGTAGGATTTATCACATACCTTTTTTAGGAATCTTCCATCTCTCCATCATTTCTTTAAAGAGATTTTGTTGCTCACAGAGTTTTTCCAGAGCAGCCAAGCAGGTTTGATGGATTTGTCCCATGTTGATTTGGGTCATGTCTTTTTTCATGGCTTGAAACATCCTCATCATTTCTGGTAGTAGCTCTTGGGGTAAAGAGGCAAGGTAGACATTCTTTAGATTGGGATCATTATAGCCATTCAAAATGTAGAATCGTTCAGACATTCGTTTGAAATGCCTGTCCGATCCTTTTTCAATAGCGAGGAGCACCTCATAGAGAAGTATTCTTGAGACACAACTTTGTTGTACAAAGAAATATCACCGATAAATTCTCTATGTATCTCACCAAGTACATCAGCTGGCGTTTGTGCATCGATCAATTGTAATTACCGGTATTCTCCAAAGCTTAAGAACCATTCTCTTAGGACACTAAGAAACCTTGATGTGAATTCCTTGAGAACTGTTCTTAAATCTGCTCCTTCTCTGTTTAGCTAATTATCTATCTAGGTTGATAGTAGATGCATTTTTTCTCTTCGCTTTTGAATATATACATCATCAAATGAAAACCAAGGACTAATGGATGATTTAGTACCTTACTTTTCAATAGGATGTGTCACATATGGTCTGTCAGTAGTCTCTTGATCTGAGTCATTAGAAATAGGTTCAGTGAAGGGTTGACTTTCTCCTGCATCAGCCATAAGGATTGCTGAAACATCAGCTATCTCTTCCATTGTTCCACTTGATGCTAGAAAGGTTTCAGTTGATTCTAATGTATAGCTTTGACTTTCTTCCGGATCACTTATTTCTCTTGGGAGACCAGAGAACATAGGATGGACCATTAAAGTATTAATGGGTTTTTTTACCTTCAGCGTTTGATTGATCACCTTTTGCTTCTTTCTGTCTTGAAGGTGGTAAGGTTATACTGGAGATCATCCCAATATGTTTGGTATACAGTTGGGACTCTATCTTTGACTCATTTGGAGATTGATATAAGGTTGGTGAAGTCGTAAAAGTAGAGACTCTATCAGGGGGCATAAAGGTTGAGCTTTTTTCTACTTGCAAGCTCCATTTTGAGTTGTCTAATCTCCACTTCTTTTGATGTGAACTCTAAGCCATACTTTCGATTTACAATAAGGCTTCTGAGTTCTCTATCTAACTGCGTTATCTTCCCAGTAAGCTTATGTTCCACTCTCAGAAGCTGGGTCTGAAAGTAACTCATTTGATTATATGAGTTTTGAACCTTATCGAGATCTTGAGTTACCTTGGAATCAATACTTTGTAGTGATTGATTTTGTACCCAAGCATTTGTGGTTTGCCAATTGAGGACTTCCTTGCCAATAAAAACCATCCATATGAAGATACCGAAAGACTTACTTATACCTTGTTCAAAATCAACCCTATAACTAAAGAATTCGGATAAAACCAACCTGGAACTAGTCAAGATCAAGAGTAAGAGTATGTACCCGAGTTCGACCCAAGACAAGTTCAATCATAAATTAAAATATTGTAATAAATACCCATATAATAAGGGTAGTATTTTATTTTCCATGACATGATATCTCATCTAGTGAGATGTACTTAAAGCCACGTTTTATGTTTAAAATAATGTAATACCCATGTTATAAGGGTAGTTGTGTACTTTACTAGACATGACATCTCATTTAGTGAGTGTCTTTGAGATAAGTGTCATGCATGCAACCTAGCATAACATGTCCTACATGCAACCTTCTTAAAGTGATGAGTCATTTGATGAAGGTTGCCACTCTGACACGTGTCTTTGTAAGGGTTCATGACTCTTCACTCCAGAAACTCTATAAATAGGGGAGTTGAGTCAATTGTAAAACACACAAAAATAAATTAATACTCAATATTCCATACCTATAATGTATAATAGTATCATATATAATTATTATATAATTAATATAATTATTATATTAATTATATAATGTGTATACTAGTAATACACATATATATTTATTAATATATATATAATATACAAATAATATGTATATATAGCACTATTATGTAATAGTATATCATATATAATTTATTAATATATATATTTATAATATCTAATATACATAATTATATTATTACTTATATAAATGTAATATTACAATAACCCTATAACATATTGCATATTAGTCTATATTATATTATACATTATATATTATATTATTAATATACATATAATACATGTATAATACCAATATAACATATTAATATATATATATATGTATAATAATAAAAATAAATTGTATATAATAGTATTATATGTTATAATATATTATATTTCTGATTATACTTAATATATCATAATAGTAAAATATAATATATTATAGTACATTATATAATATAACTATATATATTATTATATATTAATATATTATATGTATTTTAATATATTTTATTAATATAAATATAATACATTATTAATAATTATTAATACATACATAATTATTAAATATATATTATATAAAACATAGTATGTATATTAATATTATAAATAAATATATACTATTATTATATATAGTATAATATATAATAATTAATATAATTATTATATTAATTATATAATGTGTATACTAGTAATACATATATATATTTATTAATATATATAAAATACATATAATATGTATATATAGTACTATTATGTAATAGTATATCATATATGACTTAATAATATATATTTATAATATCTATTATGTATAATTATATTATTACTTATATACATGTAATATTATAATAACCTATAACATATAGTATATTAGTCTATATTATATTGTACATTATATAATATATAATTAATACACATATAATACATGTATAATACCTATATAACATATTAATATATATATAATAGTATATTGATAATTATAATATATATAATAGTATTATATGTTTAATATATCATAATAGTAAAATATAATATATTATAATACATTATATAATATAACTATATAAATTATTATATATTAATATATTATATGTATTATAATATATTTTATTAATATATATAATACATTATTAATAATTATTAATAGATACATAATTATTAAATATATATTATATATTATATATACATAGTATGTATATTAATATTATAATTAAATATATACTATTTTTATATATAGTATAATAGTATATTATATACATTATAATAGTATGTTATACTAGTATAGATATATTAATATTACATAATATATATATTTAAATACTATAATTAATATATATAATTATAACATATGTATAAATATTAATTATATGTACATATGTATAATATATTATACATAATATTATATATGTTAATATATATTAATTATATATTATGTATTAATTATACTATAATAATGTACATATATACTATTATAATAAATTATAATATTAATAACATATATTATATTTATACATATATAATTATATAATATACATATAATATTATAACATATACTATTATGATATATTATTAATATTATGTATTTAGTATATAATATAACACTTTATAATATATAATGTATATTATATAATATATTAGTATATTATATAAAATATATTATAGTATATGATATTATGCATATTTATAATATATTCTGAATTAATTTATATATACTATATATAATATTTATAATCTATAATATATATGAATTATATTATATATATTAATTATAATATAATAGCTATTATAACAATATATTTATAATACTAATAAATTATTATATATGTAATAATATACTATATACTATAATTAATTGTATTGTATAATATACTATATATATTATAATATATTATAATAGTAATATGTATATAAATTATATTATTGTATATTAATAGTATTAATTAATATATAAAATATATAATAATTTATGATAATATTATAAAATATATTATAATATATTATTAATATGTGTTATAATTACACTATATTAATATGTATAATATATAATATATTGATATATAAGTAATATATATACTAGTAATATATAATGTATATATATCTTATGTTATAATAATATATATGGTATTATAATTTATAAATATAATATAATTATTATAATTATATGTATATATTATGTATAATGTATAGTAACATATTATTAATTAATAACTATTAATATATATTATTAATATGATATATTAATATATAATACTAATTTATTAATATAGTATATATTATAGTATACTTAATATTATAATAATATAACATATATAATATGTATGTATATAAATATATATTAATGTATGTATATTAATATAATGTATAATTAATATAAATATTATATTATTAATAATATATAGTATAATAATATGTATTAATACTATATGAATTAATTATACATACATAATTAATATGTATTATTAATATATTATATCATATTTATATTATGCATATTAATTATATATCATATTAATTAATTATAATATGTGTATTGTATGTATATAATATTAGTATATAATATACTTTATAATATTAATAATTATATAATTTTATGTACAAATTATTAATTATATATTTTTATCTATAGTATATTATAATATTATACATATTATAATTATATACATGATTATAATATTTTATATATGTTAATAGTATTATTAATTATTATATTATGCTATATAATAATATTATAATATATTATATGATATATTATAATAATATAAGTTATATACCATATTATAATAATATATATTTAAATTATAATTATATATGTATATATTAATATGTATAAGTATAAATATAATATAGTGTATGTATATAATAATATATACATCTACTATATATTATATAATTATTTATACTATATATCAGATTATATAATAAAATAAGTTATATACCATATTATAATAATATATATTTAAATTATAATTATATATGTATACATTAATATGTATAAGTATAAATATAATATAGTGTATGTATATAATAATATATACATCTACTATATATTATATAATTATATATACTATATATCAGATTATAATAATATATACAATATATATATATATTAATATATTAATGCATATCATATATAATAGTATATAATGTACATATTATATAATATATACATATTAGTATATATATATTTATATTATACTAATTATATAATATATATATATATATATTAATCATAATATTATGTATATAATACACATATAATTAATCTTATATAGTTAATAATAGTTATTATGTAATATATATTAATATAATATGTAATATTATAATATATATGTATATATATATTAATGTATAATATTAATATATTATAAATATATGTACATATAATTTATGTATAATTAATATATATTTATAGTATATAATATACTAAATATATGTATTATATAATTATATATTTATTATAATTATCACCCTTGGAAGTAGGCGTTGGATCATAAAACACCGTTGGGCTGGGCTAGAACGTGTTTTCTTGAAAAAACGACCAAAACGGAGGCTTAACATTGGAATTTCACAAAGTAAATCACTCCCAATCGAGGAATCTGATAGCTCAGATCGTCTGTCTCAAAGAGTCCATTGGTATGCATGTTTGAAGGGTGGAGTCTTTTAATCGAGTTGAATGTTATGCGCGTTTGAAGAGTGGAGTCTTCTAAAAGAGCCATTTGCATCTGCATAAGAGAAATAATCGCACTATCCATGTTGGATGCGATCATACCAATACTAAAGCACAGGATTCCATAAGAACTCCAAAGTTAAGCATGCTTGGGCGAGAGTAGTACTAGGATTGGTGGCCCCCTGGGTAGTCCTCGTGTTGCACCCCCTTTTTAACAATTTTTATTCACTATATATTTTTTAAATCCACGCACAATTGGAATAAGATTTCAAAAGCTAGCCTTCGAAGTGCGAAAGTGATGGTAAAATATGACATTGGGTCGTCAAATGGCAATGGGCCGGACCCAAACGCATTTTCTTGAAAATACGTCCAAAATGGAGGCTTAACATTGGAATTTTTCAAAGTAAATCATTCCCAATCGGGGAACCTTATAGCCTAGATTATCAGTTTTAAAGAGTCCCCGTAGTTCAAATCGAGTTGAATGTTATGCGCATTTGAACGGTGGAGTCTTCTAGAAGAGCCATTTGCATCTGCATAAGAGAAATAATCAGACTATCCATGTTGGGTGCGATCATACTAGCACTAATGCACCGGATCCCATCGTAACTCTGAAGTTAATCGTGCTTGGCGAGAGCAGTACCAAGATGGATGACCCCCTGAGAAGTCCTCGTGTTGTACCCCATTTATAATAATTTTTTTCATTATATATATTTTTAACTTCATGAACAACTAGAATAAGATTTCAAAAACTAACCATCAGAGTGTGAAAGTGATTGTAGAATATGGTGTTGGATCTTGAACGCTGTGGGGCCGGGCCCTAACGGGTTTTCTTGAAAAAATGACAAAAATGGAGGCTTAACATTAGAATTTCTCAATGTAAATCACTGCCAATCGGGGAACCAATAGCCCAGATTGTGAGTCTCAAAGAGTGCTTCACGTGGTATATTGTAGCCCTTGTAGTTCCAACTGAGCCAAATGTTATGCGCGTTTGAAGGGTGGAGTCTTCTAAGAAGAGCCATTTGCATCTGCAAAAGAGAAATAATCGTACTATCCATGTTGGATATGATCATACCAGCACTTACGCAGTGGATCCCATCAGAACTCTAAAGTTAAGTGTGCTTGGGCAAGAGTAGTACTAGGATAGGTGATCCCCTAGGAAGTTCTTGTGCTTATTCACTATATATTTTTTAACTCTGCACACAATTGGAATAAGATTTCAAAAGATAGCCTTCTAAGTGCGTAAGTGATGGTAGATATGGCATTGGGCCAGGACCGAACGTGTTTTCTTAAAAAAACAACCAAAATGGAGGCTTAACATTGGAATTTCTGAACGTAAATCACTCCCAATTGGGGGACCCGATAGTCCAGATTGTCAGTCTAAAATAGTGGTTTGCGTGGGTATATTGTAGCCCCGATAACATAGATCTTCAGTCTTAAAAAGTACTTCTTGTGGGTATATTGTAGCCCCCGTAGTTCCAACCGAGTCTAATGTTATGCGCGTTTGAAGGTTGGAGTCTTCTAGAAGAGCCATTTGCATCTACATAAGAGAAATAATCGCACTATCCATGTTCGGTGCGATCATACTAGCACTAATGCACCGGATCCCATCAGAACTTCGAAGTTAAGCATGCTAGGGTGAGAGTAGTACTAGGATGGAAGACACCCTTGGAAGTCCTTGTGTTGCACCCCCTTTTTTAATAATTTTTATTCACTTTATATTTATTAACTCCACGCACAATTGGATTAAGATTTCAAAAGATAGACTTCGGAGTGCAAAAGTGATGGTAGAATATGGAGTTGGGCCATAAGACGCCGTTAGGGCTGGGCTAAAACGTGTTTTATTTAAAAATGACCAAAAGAAAGGAACCCGATAGCCCAGAACATCAGTCTCAATGAGTCCCCCTAGTTCCAATCGAGTCGAATGCTATGCACGTTTCAAGGGTGGAGTCTTCTAGAAGAGTCATTTTCATCTGCATAAGAGAAATAATCGCACTATCCATGATGGGTGCGATCATACCAGCACAAATGCATAGGATCCCATCAGAAATTTGAAGTTAAGCGTGCTTGGGCCAGAGTAGTACTAGGATGGGTGATTCCCTGGGAAGTCCTCGTGTTGTACCCCCATTTTAACATTTTTTATTCACTATATATTTTTTAAATCTGTGCACAATTGGAGTAAGATTTCAAAAGATAGGTTTCGGAGTGCGTAAGTGATGGTAGAATATGGCGTTGGGCCGGGCCTGAATGTTTTTTCTTGAAAATATGACCAAAATGGAGGCTTAACATTGGAATTTCTAAACATAAATCACACCCAATTGCAGAACCTAATATTCCAGATCGTCTGTCTTAAAGAGTGGTTCGCGTGGGTATATTGTAGCCCCCGTAGTTTCAACCGAGTCGAATGTTATATGCGTTTGAAGGGTGGAGTCTTCTAGAAGAGTCATTTGCATTTGCATAAAAGAAATAATCACACTATTCATGTTGGGTGTGATTATACCAGCACTAAAGCACTAGATCGATTCAGAACTCCGAAGTTAGACATGCTTGGCAAGTGTAGTACTAGGATGGTTGACCCTTGGGAAGTTCTCGAGTTGCACCCCTTTTTAACAATTTTTATTCACTATATATTTTTTTACGTCCACACACAATTGGAATAAGATTTCAAAAGCTAGTCTTCAGAGTGGGAAAGTCATGGTAGAATATGGTGTTGGGCCATAAAAGGCCATTGGGCTGGGTCCGAACGTGTTTTCTTGAAAAAAATAACCAAAACGAAGGCTTAACATTGGAATTTCTCAAAGTAAATAACCTCTAATCGTGGAACCTGATAGCCCAAGAGTCCCCATGGTTCCAACGAAGTCGAATGTTATGTGCTTTTGAAGGGTGGAGTCTTGTAGAAGAGCCATTTGCATCTGCATAAGAGAAATAATCGGACTATCCAAGTTGGGTGCGATCATACCAGCACTAAACCAGCAGATCCCATCAGAACTCCGAAGTTAAGCGTGCTTGGGCGAGAGTAGTACTAGGATTGGTGACCCCCTGGGAAGTCCTCGTGTTGTACTCCCTTTTTAAAAAATTTTACTCACTATATATTTTAATAACTCTGCGCACAATTGGAATTAGATTTCAAAAGCTAGTCTTTGTAATGCGAAAGTCATGGTAGAATAACGCACTGGGCCGTAAAATGAAGTTGGGCTGACCAAAATACAGGCATAACATTGGAATTTCTCAAAGTAAATCACTCCCAATCAGGGAACCCGATAGCCCAGATCATCGGTGTCAAAGAGTCCCCGTAGTTCCAACCTAGTCAAATGTTATGTGCGTTTGAAGGGTAAAGTCTTCTAGAAGAGCCATTTGCATGTGCATAAGAGAAATAATCGCACTATCTATATTGGGTGTGATCATACAAGCACTAATGCACCGGATTCTATTAGAATTCTGAAGTTATGCATGCTTGGGCGAGAGTCGTACTAGGATGGGAACTCCTTGTGTTGTAGCCCTTTTTCAACAATTTTTATTCACTATATATTTTTTTTAACTCCGCGCACAATTGGAATAAGATTTCAAAAGCTAGCCTTCGGAGTGCATAAGTGATGGAAGAATATGGCGTTAGACCGTAAAACGCTGTAGGACCGGGCCCAAACATGTTTTCTTGAAAATTGAACCAAAATAGAGGCTTAACAGTGGAATTTCTCAATGTAAATCACTCCCAATTGGGGAACCTGATAACCCAAACCGTCGATCTCAAAGAGTACTTTCTGTGGGTATATTGTAGCCCCCGTAGTTCAAACTGAGTTGAATGTTATGTGTGTTTCAAGGGTGGAGTCTTCTAGAAGAGTCATTTGCATCTGGATAAAAGAAATAATCACACTATCCATGTTGGGTGTGATTATACCAGCACTAAAGCACTGGATCTATTCAGAACTCCGAATTTAAGCATGCTTGGCAAGTGTAGTACTAGGATGGTTGACCCCCTGGGAAGTTCTCGAGTTGCACCACCTATTTAACAAATTTTGTTCACTATATATTTTTTTACGTCCACGTACACTTGGAATAAGATTTCAAAAGTTAGTCTTCGGAATGCGAAAGTCATGGTAGAATATGGTGTTGGGCCGTAAAAGGCCATTGGGCTGGGTCTGAATGTGTTTTCTTGAAAAAATAACAAAAACGAAGGCTTAACATTGGAATTTCTCAAAGTAAATAACGTCTAATCGTGGAACCTGATAGCCCAAGAGTCTCCATAGTTCCAACAAAGTCAAATGTTATGTGCTTTTGAAGGGTGGAGTCTTCTAGAAGAGCCATTTGCATCTGCATAAGAGAAATAATCGGACCATCCAAGTTGGGTGCGATCATACCAGCACTAAACCAACAGATCCCATCAGAACTCTTAAGTTAAGCGTATTTGGGCGAGAGTTTTACTAGGATTGGTGACCCCCTGGGAAGTCCTCGTGTTGCACTCCCTTTTTAAAAAAATTTACTCACTATATATTTTATTAACTCTACGCACAATTGGAATTAGATTTCAAAAGCTAGTCTTTGTAATGCGAAAGTGATGGTAGAATAACGCACTGGGCCATAAAATGAAGTTGGGCTGACCAAAATACAGGCGTAACATTGGAATTTCTCAAAGTAAATCACTCCCAATCAGGGAACCCGATAGCCCAGATCATCGGTGTCAAAGAGTCCCCGTAGTTCCAACCTAGTCAAATGTTATGTGCGTTTGAAGGGTAAAGTCTTCTAGAAGAGCCATTTGCATGTGCATAAGAGAAATAATCGCACTATCTATTTTGGGTGTGATCATACAAGCACTAATGCACCAGATTCCATTAGAATTCTGAAGTTAAGCATGTTTGGGCGAGAGTCGTACTAGGATAGGAAGTCCTCGTATTGTAGCCCCTTTTTAACAATTTTTCTTCACTATATATTTTTTTTAACTCCATGCACAATTGGAATAAGATTTTAAAAGCTAGCCTTCGGAGTGCATAGTGATGGAAGAATATGGCGTTGGACCGTAAAACGCTGTAGGACCGGGCCCGAACATGTTTTCTTGAAAATAGAACTAAAATAGAGGCTTAACAGTTGAATTTCTCAATGTAAATCACTCCCAATTGGGGAACCTGATAACCCAAATCATGGGTCTCAAAGAGTACTTTCTGTAGGTATATTGTAGCCCCCGAAGTTCAAACCAAATTGAATGTTATGTGCGTTTCAAGGGTGGAGTCTTCTAGAAGAGCCATTTACATCTGCATAAGAGAAATAATCGCACTATCCATGTTGGGTGCGATCATACCAGCACTAAAACATCGGATCCCATTAGAGCTCTGAAGTAACCATGCTTGGGCAAGAGTAGTACTAGGATCGGTGACCCCTGGGGAGTACTCATATTGCACCCATTTTTAACAATTTTTATTCACTATATATTTTTTTAACTCCATGCTCAATTGGAATAAGATTTCAAAAGCTAGCCTTTGGAGTGCGAAAGTGACGGTAGAATATGGCGTTGGGCCCGCCCCAACGTGTTTTCTTGAAGAAACCACCAAAATGGAGGCTTAACATTGGAATTTCTCAACATAAATCTTGCCTAATTAGGGAACCTGATAGCCCAGATCGTCGGTCTCAAAGAGTACTTTGCATGGGTATATTGTAGCTCCCGTAGTTCCAACTGAGCCGAATGTTATTCACGTTTGAATCGTGGAGTCTTCTAGAAGAGCCATTTGCATCTGCATAACATAAATAATTACACTATCCATGTTGGGTGCAATTATAGCAGCATTAAAGCACCAAATCCCATTAGAACTCTGAAGTGGAGCGTGCTTGCACGAGTGTAGTATTAGGATGGGCGACCCCTTGGGAAGTCCTCGTGTTGCACCTCCTTTTTAACATTTTTTATTGACTATATATTTTATTAACTCCATGCAAAATTAGAATAAGATTTCAAAAGCTAGTCTTCGGAGTGCGAAAGTGATGGTAGAATATGGTGTTGTGCTGTAAAATGCTGTTGGACTGGGCCCGAATGTGTTTTCTAGAAAAAATAACCAAAACAAAGGCTTAAAATTGGAATTTCTCAAAGTAAATCTCTCCGAATGAGGGAACCCAATAACCCAGATCATCGGTCTCAAAGAGTCCCCGTAGTTCCAATCGAGCCGAATGTTATGTGCATGTGAAGGGTGGAGTCTTCTAGAAGAGACATTTGCAACGGAGTAAGAGAAATAATCACAATATCCATGTTGGGTGCGATCATACTATCACTAATACTTGGGTGAGAGTAGTACTAGGATGGGTGACCCCCTAGGATGTCCTCGTGTTGCACCCCCTTTGGAACAAATTTTATTCACTATGTATTTTTTTAACTCCATGAACAATTGGAACAAGTTTACTAAAGCTAGCAATCGAAGTACGAAAGTGATGGTAGAATATGGCGTTAGGCCGTATAACACCATTGGGCTGGGTCTGAACATGTTTTTCTGAAAAAAATGATCATAACGGAGGCTTAACATTGGAATTTCTAAAAGTAAATCACTCCTAATCAGGGAAACCGATTGCCCAGATCATTGATCTCATAAAGTCCCCGTAGTTCCAACCGAGTCAAATATTATTCACATTTGAATGGTTGATTCTTCTAAAAGAGCCATTTGCATCTGCATAAGAGAAATAATCTCACTATCTATGTTGGGTACGATCATACCATCACTAATGCACTGGGTCCCATCAGAAATCTGAAGTTTAGTGTGCTTGGGCGAGAGTAGTACTAGTTGGGTGACCCCCGGGAAGTCCTCGTATTGTACCCCATTTAACAATTTTTATTTGCTATATCTTTTTTAACTCTGCGCATAATTGAAATAAGATTTCAAAAGCTTGCCTTCAGAGTGTGTAAGTGATTATATAATATGGCGTTGGGCCGTAAAAGCTGTTGGGCCAACCAAAATGGAGGCTTAACATTGGAATTTCTCAACGTAAATCACTCCCATTCAAGGAACCTGATAGGCAGATTATCAATCTGAAAGAGAGCTTCACATGAGTATTTGAAGGGTGGAGTCTTCTAGAAGAGCCCTTTGCATCTACATAAGAGAAATAATCGTACTATAAATGTTGGGTGTGATAATACCAACACTAACACATCGGATCCCATCAGAACTCTAAAGTTAAGCATACTCTAAAGTTAGCCTTCGGAGTGGGAATGTGATGGTAGAATATGGCGTTGGGCCTTCAGACGCCATTGGACCGAGTCCAAACGTGTTTTCTTGTAAAAATGACAAAAATAAAGGTTTAACATTGGAATTTTTCAATGTAAATCACTCCCAATAGGGAAATCCAATAGCCCAAATTGTTGTTCTTAAACAGTGCTTCACGTGGGTATATAGTAGCCCCTGTAGTTCCAACCGAGTCGAATGTGATGCACGTTTGAAGGGTGGAGTCTTCTAGAAGAGTCATTTGCATCTGTATAAGAGAAATAATTGCACTATCCATGTTGGGTGTGATCATACCAGTACTAATGCACCGGATCCCATTAAAACTCCTTAGGACGAGGAAGTCCTCGTGTTGCACCACTATTTTAACAATTTTTATTCACTATATTTTGTTTTTAACTTTGTGAACAATCGGAATAAGACTTCAAAAGCTAGCATTTAGAGTGCAAAAGTGATGGTAAAATATGACGTTGGGCCGTGAAACACCATTGGACGGGGCGCAAATGTGTTTTCTTGAGGCATAACATTGGAATTTCCAATGTACATCACTTCCAATCGGGGACCCCAATAGCCTATATCATCGGTCTCAAAGAGTGCTTCGCGTTGGTATATTGTAGCCCCATGTAGTTCCAACCGAGTCAAATGTTATGCGCATTTGAAGGGTGGAGTCTTCTAGAAGAGCCATTTGCATCTGCATAAGAGAAATAATCACACTATCTATGTTGGGTGTGATCATACCAGAACTAATGCATCGGATCCAATCAGAACTTGGAAGTTAACCGTGCTTAGGTGAGAGTAGTACTGTGATGGGTGACCCCCTGGGAAGTCCTCGTGTTGCACCCCCTTTTTAACAACTTTTATTCACAATATATTTTTTTAACTTCATGCACAATTGGAATAGGATTTCAAAATAGAAGAGCCATTTGCATCTGTATAAGAGAAATAATTGCACCATCCATGTTAGGTGCAATCATACCAGCACTAATGCACTGGATCCCATCAAAACTCTGAAATTAAGCATGCTTGGGCGAGAGTAGTACTAGGATGGCTGACCCCCTAGGAAGTACTCGTGTTGTACCCCTTTTTAATAATTTCTATTCACTATATATTTTTTTAACTCCGTGCACAATTGGAATAAGATTTCAAAAGCTAGACTTCGGAGTGCGAAAGTGATGGTAGAATATGGCGTTGCACCGTAAAATGCCATTGGGCCAGGGCCAAACGTGTTTTCTGAAGAAACGACAAAAATGGAGTTATAACATTTGCATGTGCATAAGAGAAATAATTGCACTATCCATATTGGGTGCGATCATACCAGCACTAATGCACTGGATCCCATCAAAACTCTGAAATTAAGCGTCCTTGGGTGAGAGTGGTACTAGGATGGCTGACCCCCTAGGAAGTACTCGTGTTGCACCCCTTTTTAACAATTTCTATTCACTATATATTTTTTAACTCCGTGCACAATTGGAATAAAATTTCAAAAGCTAGCCTTCGGAGTGCGAAAGTGATGGTAGAATATGGCGTTGTGCTATAAAATGCCGTTGGGCCAGGCCCAAACGCGTTTTCTTGAAGAAATGACCAAAATGGAGGCATCACATTAGAATTTCTCAACGTAAATCACTCCCATTTATGGAAACTAATAGCCCAGATCGTCAGCCTCAAAAAGTTATTTACGTGGGTATATTGTAGCCCCGTAGTTCCAGCCGAGTCGAATGTTATGCGTGTTTGAAGGGTGTAGTCTTTGTAGAAGAGCCATTTGCATCTGCGTAAGAGAAATAATCGCACTATCCATGTTGGGTGCAATCATACAAGCACTAATGCACTGGATCTCATCATAACTCCAAAGTTAAGCCTGCTTGGGTGAGTGTAGTACTAGGATGGGTGACATCCTTGGAGTCCTCGTGTTGCACCCTCTATTTAACAATTTTTATTCCCAATGTAAATCACTCCCAATCGAGGATTTCGATAGCCCAGATCATCAGTCTCAAAGATTGCTTTGTATATGTATATTGTAGCCCCAGTAGTTCTAACCAAGCCGAATATTATGCGCGTTTGAAGGGTGGAGTCTTCTAGATGAGTCATTTACATCTGCATAAGAGAAATAATCGCACTATCAATGTTGGGTACGATCATAGTAGCACTAATGCACCGAATTCCATCAAAACTCTGAAATTAAGCGTGTTTGGGCGAGCGTAGTAATAGGATGGGTGATCCCTGGGAAGTTCTCGTGTTGCACCCCATTTTTTACAATTTTTATTCACTGTATAATTTCTTAACTTCATGCACAATTGGAATAAGATTTCAAAAGCTATTCTTTGGAGTACGAATGTGATGGTAGAATATGGCGCTGGGCCGTAAAACACCATTGAACCAGACACGAACATGTTTTCTTGAAAGAAAGACCAAAACAGTATATTGTAGCCCTCGTAGTTTCCAATCGAGTCAAATGTAAAGCACGTTAGAAGGGTGGAGCCTTCTAGAAGAGCCATTTGCATCTGTATAAGAGAAATAATCATAATATCCATGTTGGGTGTGATCGTACCAGCACTAATGCACCGGATTCCAACAGAACCATGAAGTTAAACAAGCTTGGGCGAGAGTTGAACTAGAATGGGTGACCCCTTGGGAAGTCCTCATGTTGCACACCCTTTTTCAAAATTATTATTCACTATATATTTCATAAACTCCACGTACAATTGGCATATATTACAAAAGCTAGCCTTCGGAGTGCAAAAGTGATGGTAGAATATGGCGTTGGGCCGTAAAACACCGTTGGACTAGGACCGAACATGTTTTCTTGGGAAAACAACCAAAACAGAGGCTTAACATTGGAATTTATAAAATCAAATCACTCCCAATTAGGAACCCAATAGCCCATATCGTCGGTATCAAAAAGTCCCCTTGCTTCCAACTGAGTCAAATGTTATGTACATTTGAAGGGTGGAGTCTTCTACAAGAGCCATTTGCATCTGCATAAGAGAAATAATCACACTATCCATGTTGGGTATGATCATACCAGAACTAATGCACCAGATCCCGTTCTTGAAGTTAAGCGTGCTTGGACGAGAGTAATACAAGGATGGGTGATCCCCTGAGATTCTCAACGTAAATCACTCCCAATTAGAGAACCCAATAGCCCAGATCATCGGTCTCAAAGAGTGCTTCATGTGGGTATATTGTAGTCCTCGTAGTTCCAATCGAGTCGAATTTATACGTGTTAGAAGGGAGGAGTCTTTTAGAAGAGACATTTTCATCTGCATTAGAGAAATAATTGCACTATCCATGTTGGGTGCGATCTTACCAGAACTAATGCACCGATCCCATCAGAACTGCAAAGTTAAACGTGCTTGGACGAGAGTAGTACTTGGATGGGTAACGCCTTGGGAAGTACTCGTGTTGCACCCCTTTTTTAACAATTTTTATTCACTAAATATTTTTTAACTCCGCGTACAACTGAAATAAGATTTCAATAGCTAGCCTTCAGAGTGTGAATGTGATGGTAGACTATGGCGTTGGGCCATTAGGGCGGGTCCGAACATGTTTTCTTGAAAAAATGAAAAAATGGAGGCTTATTATGGGAATTTCTCAACTCCTAATCGGGGAACCCAATAGCCTAGATCATCGGTCTCAAAGAGAGTTTTGCGTGGGTACATTGTATCCCCTGTGTTCCAACCGAGCCGAATGTTATGTGCGTGTGAAGGGTGGAGTCTTCTAGAAGAGGCATTTGCATCTGCTTAAGAGAAATAATTGCACTATCCATGTTGGGTGTGATGATACCAGCACTAATGCACCGGATCCCATTAGAACTCCGAAGTTAATTGCACATCATTTTTAAAAAAATTTATTCACTATATATGTTTTTAAATTCATGCACAGTTAGAATAAGATTTCAAAAGCTAGCCTTTGGAGTGCGAAACTAATGGTAGAATATAACCTTGGGCCTTAAAATGCATCAGATCCCAATACAACTACGAAGTTAAACGAGCTTGGGCGAGAGTGGTACTAGGATGGGTGACCCCCTGGGAAGTCCTCGTGTTGCACCCCCTTTTTAACAATTTTTATTCACTATATATTTCATAAACTCCACGGGCAATTGGAATAGATTACAAAAGCTAGCCTTCGGAGTGCAAAAGTGATGGTAGATATGGTGTTGGGCCGTAAAACACCATTGGGCTGGGATCGAACATGTTTTCTTGGGAAAACAACCAAAATGGAGGCTTAATAGTGGAATTTCTGAAATTAAATCACTCCCAATCGGGAACCCAATAGCCCAGATCATCGGTCTCAAAATGTCCTCTTAGTTCTAACCGAGTCGAATGTTATGCACGTTTGAAGGGTGAAGTCTTCTAGAAGAGCCATTTGCGTTTGCATAAAAGAAATAATTGCACTATCCATGTTGGGTGTGATCATACCAGCACTAAGCACCGTATCGTATAGGAACTCTGAAGTTAAGCGTACTTGGGCGAGTGTAGTACTAGGATGGGTGACCGCCTGGGAAGTCCTTATGCTGCACCCCTTTTTAACAATTTTTATTCATTATATATTTTATTAACTTCATGCATAATTGGAATAAGATTTCAAAAGCTAGCCTTCGGAGTACGAAAGTGATGGTAGAATATGGCGTTGGTCCGTAAAACATCGTTGGGCTTGGCCCGAATATGTTTTCTTAAAAAAACGACCAAAATGAAGGCTTAACATTGGAATTTCTCAAAGTAAATAACTCTAAATTGGGAAACCTGATAGTCCAGATCATCAGTCTTAAAGAGTCCCCGTAGTTCCAACAGAGTCGAATGTTATGCGCGTTTGAAGGGTGGAGTCTTCTACAAGAGCCATTTTCATCTGCATAAGAGAAATAATCGCACTATCCTTGTTGGGTGCGATCATACAAGCACTAAGCACCGTATACCACAGGAACCCTGAAGTTAAGCGTGCTTGGGCGAGTGTAGTACTAGGATGGGTGACCCCCTGGGAAATCCTCGTGTTGCACCCCATTTTTAACAATTTTTATTCATTATATATTTTCTAACCTCATGCACAATTGGTGTAAGATTTCAAAGCTAGCTTACAGAGTACGTAAGTGATGGTAGAATATATGGTGTTGGGCTGTAAAACGCTGTTGGGCCGGGCCCCAACATGTTTTATCTTCAAAAAACAACCAAAATAGAGGCTTAACATTGGAATTTCTCAACGTAAATAACTTCCAGTTTGGGAACCCGATATCCCAGATCATCAGTCTGAAAGAGTGCTTTGCATGGGTATATTATAGCCCCCGTAGTTCCAACTGAGCCGAATCTTATGCATGTTTGAAGGGTGGAGTCTTCTAGAAGAGCCATTTACATCTACATAAGATAAATAATCGTACTATCAATGTTGGGTGTGATCATACGAGCACAAATGCACCAGATCCCATCAGAACTCTGAAGTGAAGCGTGCTTAGGCGAGAGTAGTACTAGGATGGGTGACCCCCTAGGAAGTCCTCATATTGCACCCCCTTTTTTTTACAATTTTTATTCACTATATATTTTCTTAACTCTATGCTCAATTGGAATAAGATTTCAAAAGCTAGCCTTCGGAGTGCGAAAGTGATGGTAAAATATGGTGTTGGGCCGTGAAATACTATAGGGCTAGGCCCGGAAATGTTTTCTTGAAAAATTAACCAAACAGAGGATTAACATTTGAATTTCTCAAGGTAAATCACTCCCAATTTGTGAACCAGATATCCCAGATCGTCAGTCTCAAAGAGTCCCCGTAGTTCCAACCAAGTTGAATGTTATGCGCGTTTGAAGTGTGGAGTCTTCTAGAAGAGCCATTTGCATCTACATAAGAGAAATAATCCTACTATCCATATTCGGGACGATCATACCAGCACTAATGCACCGGATCCTGTTAGAACTCCGAAGTTAACCGAGATTGTGCAAGAGTAGTACTATGATGGGTGACCCCCTAGGAAGTCCTCGTGTTGCACCCCTTTTTCACAATTTTTATTCACTATATATTATATTAACTCCATGAATAATTGGAATAAGCTTTCAAAAGCTAGTTCAGGATGCAAAAGCGATGATAGAATTTTGTTGGCCCGGGCCCGAACGTGTTTTCTTGAAAAAATGACCAAAATGGAGGCTTAACATTAGAATTTATCTACATAAATCATACCGAATTGGGGATCTTGATAGCCCACATCGTCGGTCTCAAAGAGTGCTTTGCGTGGGTATATTATAGCCCCCATAGTTCCAGCCGAGCCGAATGTTATACGTGTTTGAAGGGTAGAGTCTTCTAGAAGAGCCATTTGCATTTGCATAAGAGATATAATCACATTATCAGTGTTGGGTGCGATCAGAGCAGCACTAATGCAGTGGATCCCATATGAACTCAGAAGTTAGGCATGCTTGGGTGAGAGTAATACTAGGATGGGTGAACCCCTCGGAAGTTTTCATATTGCACCACTATATATTTTTGAGCGGGCCCGAACATGTTTTCTTGAAAAATGACCAAAATAAAGACTCAAATTGGAATTTCTCAACATAAATCACTCCCAATGAGGGAACCCAATAGCCTAGATTTTCGATCTTAAAGAGTGCTTCGCATGGGTATATTGTAGTACTCGTAGTTCCAACCGAGGCAAATGTTATGCGCGTTTGGAGGGTGGAGTCTTATGGAAGAGCCATTTGCATCTGCATAAGAGAAATAATTACATTATTCATGTTGGGTGCAATCATACTAGCACTAATACACCAGATTCAATCAGAACTCCGAAGTTAAACAAGCTTAGGTGAGAGTACTACTAGGATGGGTGGCCCCATGGGAAGTTCTCGTATTGGACCCCCTTTTTAACAATTTTTATTCACTATATATTTTATTAACTCCTTGCACAATAGGAATAATATTTCAAATGCTAGGCATTGGAGTGCAAAAAAGATGGCAGAATATGGTGTCGTGCCATAAAACACTACTGGGCAGGGCCCGAATATGTTTTCTTGAAAAAATGACCAAAACGGAGGCTTAACAATGAAATTTCTCAAAGTAAATCAATCCCAATAGGGGAACATGATAAAGCACATCGTCACAAAAAGTCCCCTTAGTTCTAACCGAGTCAAATGTTATGCGCATTTGATGGGTGGAGTCTTCTAGAAGAGCCATTTACATCTGTATAAAAGAAATCATCGCACTATCCATATTGGGTGCGATCATACCAGCACAAATGCACCGGATCCTATTAGAACTCTGAAGTTAAGCAAGCTTGGGAACGAGTAGTACTAGGATGGGTGATTCCCAGGGAAGTCCTCGTGTTGCACACCATTTTAATAAGTTTTATTCACTATATATTTTACTAACTCCACGCACAATTGGAATAAGATTTCAAAAGCTAGCCTTCGGAGTGCGAAAGTGATGGTAGAATATGGCGTTCGGCCATAAAACACCGTTAGACTGGGGCGAACATGTTTTCTTAAAAAAATAACCAAAATGGAGTCTTAAAATTGGAATTTCTCAAAGTAAATCACTCACAATTGGGGAACCGGATAGCCCAGATCGTCGGTCTCAAAGAGTCCCTGTAGTTCAAATTGAGTTGAATGTTAGGCGCGTTTGAAGGGTGGAGTCTTCTAGAAGAGCCATTTGCATCTGCATAAGTGAAATAATCGCACTATCCATATTTGGTGCGATCATACCAGCACTAATGCACCGGATTCTATTAGAACTCTGAAGTTTTGCATGCTAGGGCGAGTGTAGTACTAGGATATGTGACCACCTAGGAAGTCTTGATGTTACACCCTCTTTTTAACAATTTTTATTCACTATATATTTTTGAACTCCATGCACAATTAGAATAAGATTTCAAAAGCTAGCTTTTGGAGTGCATAAGTGATGTTAGAATATGGCGTTGGGCCGTAAAATCCCATTGGGCCGAGCCCGAACATGTTTTCTTAAAAAATTACCGAAATAGAGGCTTAACATTAGAATTTGTCAACCTATATCACTCCCAATTGGGAACCCGATTGCCTAAATTGTCGATCTCAAAGTGTGCTTTGTATAAGTTAGTATAGCTCCCGTAGTTCCAACCGAGCCAAATGTTATGCATATTTGAATGGTAGAGTTTTCTAGAAGAGCCATTTGCATCCGTGTAAGAGAAAATAATCGTACTACAAATGTTGGGTGCGATCATAACAGCACTAATGCACCAGATCCCATCAGATTTCTGAAGATAAGCATGCTTGGGCGAGAGGAGTACTAGGATGGGTGACCACCCCCTAGGAAGTCCACGTATTGCACCCCTTTTTTTAAAATTTATATTCATTATATATTTTCTTAACTCTGCATACAATTAGCATAAGATTTCAAAAGCTAGCCTTCGGAGTGCGACTGTGATGGTAGAATATAGGGTCGGACTGTAAAACACCATTGGGCCAGGCCCAAACGTGTTTTCTTGAACAAACGACCAAAATAGAGGCTTAACATTTGAATTTCTCAACATAAATCACTCCCAATGAGGGAACCCCATAGCCTAGATCACTGGTCTCAAAGAGTCCCCATAGTTCCAACCAAGTTGAATGTTATGTGCGTTTGAAGTGTGGAGTCTTCTAGAAGAGCCATTTGCATCTGCGTAAGAGAATTAATCACATTGTGCATGTTTAGAGCGATCATACCAACACTAATGCACCGGATCCCTTCAGAACTCTAAAGTTAAGCGTGCTTGGGTGAGTGTAGTACTAGGATGGGTGACCCCTTTCAAAGTACTTGTGTTGCACCCCCTTTTTAACTATTTTTGTTCACTATATATGTTTTAATGTCATGTACAATTGGAATAAGATTTTAGAAGCTAGCTTTCGGAGTGTGTAAATGGTGGTAGAATATGGCGTTGGGCCAGGCCCAAACGTGTTTTCTTGAAAAAAAACCAAAATAGAGGCTTAACATTGGAGTTTTTCCACATAAATCACTCCCAATTAGGGAAACCAATAGCCCAGATCATTGGTGTCAAACAGTGCATCACGTGGGTATATTGTAGCCCACGTAGTTCCAACCGAGCCGAATGTTATGCGCATTTGAAGGGTGGAGTTTTTTGGAAGAGCCATTGGCATCTGCATAAGAGAAATAATCGCACTATACATGTTGGGTGTGATCATACCAGCATTAATGTACCGGATCCCATCAGAACACCAAAGTTTAGCGTGCTGGGGCGAGAGTTGTACTAGGATTGGTGACCCCCTGGGAAGTCCTCGTGTTGCACCCCATTTTTAACAATTTTAATTCACTATATATTTTATTGACTCGATGCACAATTGGAATAAGATTTCAAAAGCTAGCCTTCGGAGTGCAAAAGTGATTGTAGAATATGGTGTTGGGCTATAAAACACCGTTGGGCTTTGCCCGAACATGTTTTCTTGAACAAATGACCAAAACAGAGGCTTAACATTGTAATTTTTCAAAGTAAATCACTCCCAATCAGGGAACCCGATAGCCCATATCATCGATCTCAAAGAGTCCCCGTAGTTCCAATCGAGTCTAATGTCATGCGCATTTGAAGGGTGGAGTCTTATAGATGAGCCATTTGCATCTGCATAAGAGAAATAATCGCACTATACATGTTCGGAGGGATCATACCAGCACTAATACACCGGATCCCATTGGAACTCTGAAGTTAAGCGTGCTTAAGTGAGTGTAGTACTAAGATAAGTGATCCCCTGGGAAGTCCTCGAGTTAAACCCCTTTTTTAACAATTATTATTCAGTATATATTTTATTAACTCCGTGCACAATTGGAATAAGATATCAAAAGCGAGCTTGGGTGATAGTAGTACTAGGATGGTTGACCGCCTGGGAAGTCCTCGAGTTGTACCCCTTTTTAACAATTTTTATTCACTATATATTTTATTAACTTCATGCATAATTGGAATAAGATTTCAAAAGCTAGCCTTCGGAGTGCGAAAGTGATGGTAGAATATGGCGTTGGGCCGAGCATTTTTTCTTTAAAAAATGATCAAAATGAAGGCTTAACATTAGAATTTGTCAAAGTAAATCACTCTAAATTGGGAAACCCGATAGCCCAGATCATCAGTCTCAAAGAGTCCTCGTAGTTCCAACAGAGTCAAATAGTGTCGCTATGATCGCAACCAAAATGGATTGGGCGATTATTTCTCGTATGCAGATGCAAATAGCTCTTCTAGAAGACTAGACCCTTCAAATGCACACAACATTCGGCTCGATTGGAACTACAGGGGCTATAATAGACCCACACGAAGCACTCATGGAGACCAACGATCTGGGCTATCGGGTTACTCGATTGGGAGTAATTTACAATGAGAAATTCCTACGTTAAGCCTTCATTTTGGTCTTTTTTTCAAGAAAACATGTTCGGGCCCAGCCCAACGGCGTTTTACAGCTCAACGTCATATTCTACCATCACTTTCGCACTCCGAAGGCTAGCTTTTGAAATCATTTTCCAATTATGTGTGGAGTTAATAAAATATATAGTGAATAAAATTTATTAAAAAGGGGGTGCAACACGAGGACTTCCACGGGGGTCACCCATCCTAGTATTACTCTCACCTAAACATGCTTAACTTTAGAGTTCGGATGGGATCCGGTGTATTTGTGCTGGTATGATTGCAACCAATATGGATAGTTCCATTTTTTTCTCTTATGTAGATGCAAATGGCTCTTCTAGAAGACTCCACCCTTCAAACACGCATAACATTTAGTTCAGTTGGAACTACAAGGGCTACAATATACCCACAGGTAGCACTCTTCGAGACCGACAATAAGGGCTATTAGGTTCCCCAATTGGGAGTGATTTACATAGAGAAATTCTAAAGTTGAGCCACCATTTTTGTCATTGTTTCAATAAAACAAGTTCAGGCCCAGTCCAATGGCATTTTACGGTCCAACGTCATATTCTACCATTACTTTCGCACTCTGAAGCCTAGCTTTTGAAATCTTTTTCCAATTACGTGCGGAGTTAATAAAATAAATAGTGGATAAAAATTATTAAAAAGGGGGTGCGACACGAGGACTTCCAAAGGGGTTAACCATCCTAGTACTACTCTCGCCCAAGCACGCTTAACTTTTGGAGTTATGATGGGATCCGGTGCATTAGTGCTGGTATGATCACTCCCAACATGGATTGTCCAATTATTTCTCTTATGTAGATGCAAATGACACTTCTAGAAGACTCCACCCTTCAAACGCGCATAACATTCGGCCCGGTTGGAACTACGGGGGCTACAAAATACCTATACGAAGCACTCTTTGAGACCGAAGATTTGGCCTATCGGGTTCCCCAATTGGGAGTGATTTACGTACAGAAATTTTAATGTTAAGCCTGTGTTTTGGTTTTTTTAAGAAAACACATTCGGGCTTGGCCCAATGGTATTTTACGGCCCAATGTTATATTCTACCATCACTTTCACACAATGAAGGCTAGCTTTTGAAATCTTATTCCAATTGTGCACGGAGTTAAAAAAATATATAGTGAATAAAAATTATTTAAAAGGGGGTGCAATACGAGGACTTCCCAGGGGGTCACCCATCCTAGTACTATTCTCACCCAAGCACATTTAACTTCGAAGTTCTGATGGGATCCGGTGCATTAGTGCTGGTATGATCGTACCTAACTTGGATAGCCCAATTATTTCTCTTATGTAGATGGAAATGGCTCTTCTAGAAGACTTCACCCTTCAAACACGCAAAATGTTCGACTCAATTGGAACTACGGGGGCTACAATATACCCACGCGAACCTATGTTTGAGACCGATGATCTGGACTATCGGGTTCCTCAATTGGGAGTGATTTAGAATGAGAAATTCCATTGTTAACCCTCCATTTTGGTCATTTTTTAAGAAAACACATTCGCACCCGGCCCAACGCCATATTCTACCATCACTTACGCACTCCGAAGGCTAGATTTTGAAATCTTATTCCAATTGTGCATGGAATTAAAAAGTATATAGTGAATAAAAATTGTTAAAAATGGGGTGGAACACGAGGACTTCCCACGGGTCACCCAACCTAGTGCTACTCTCGCCCAAGCACGCTTAACTTCAAATTTCTGATGGGATCGAGTGCATTAGTGCTAGTATGATCGCACCCAATATGGATACTGCAATTATTTCTCATATGCAAATGCAAATGGCTATTCTAGAAGGCTCCACCCTTCAAACGCGCATAACATTCGACTCAGTTCGAACTATGGGGGTTACAATATATCCACACAAAGCACTCTTGGAGACGGACAATCTATGTTATTGGGTTTCCCAATTGGGATTGATTTACACTGAGAAATTCCAATGTTAAGCCTCTGTTTTGATGATTTTTGAAGAAAACACGTTCACGCCCGGCCCAACTGCATTTTACGGCCCAATGCCATATTCTTCGATCACTTACACACTCCGAAGGCTAGCCTTTGAAATCCTATTCCAATTGTGGACAAAGGTAAAAAAATATGTAGTAATTAAAATAGTTAAAAATGGGGTGCAACATGAGGACTTCCCAATGGTCACCCATCCTAGTACTACTCTCCCCCAAACACGCTTAACTTCAAAGTTCTGATGGGATCTGGTGCATTAGTGTTGGTATGATCGCACCCAAAATATATAGTGCAATTATTTCTCTTATGTAGATGCAAATGGCTCTTCTAGAAGACTCCACTGTTCAAACGCGCATAACATTGGACTCGGTTGGAACTACGGGGGCTATAACATACCCACATGAGGTACTCTTGGAGACCAACAATCTGGGCTACCAGGTTCCCTAATTGGAAGTGATTGACATTGAGAAATTCCAATGTTAAGCCTTAATTTTTGTCATTAACTTTAGAGTTCCAAAGGAGTCCGGTGCATTAGTGCTTTTATGATCACACCCAACATGGATTATGCAATTATTTATCTTTTGGAGATGCAAATGGCTCTTGTAGAAGGCTTCACCCTTCAAACGCGCATAACATTCGGCTCGATTGGAACTGCAGGGGCTATAAAATACCCCCGTGAAGCACTCTTTAAGACCGATAATTTGGCCTATCATGTTCCCTAATTCTGAGTGATTTACATTGAGAAATTCCAATGTTAAGCCTCCATTTCGATCATTTTTTCAAGAAAACACATTCAGGCTTGGCCCAACGGCGTTTCACAGCCCAACATTATATTCTACAATATCTTTCACACTACGAAGGCTAGCTTTTGAAATATTATTCCAATTACAACATGAGGACTTCCCAGGGGGTCACCCATCCTAGTACTACCTCTTGTCCAAGTACGCTTCACTTCGAGGGTCTGATGGGATCTGGTGCATTAGTCCTGGTATGATCACACCCAACATGGATAGTGTGATTATTTCTCTTATGGAGATACAAATGGCTCTTTTAGAAGACTCCACTCTTCAAACGCATAACATTTGGCTTGGTTGTCACTACCGGGGCTACAATATACCCATGCAAATCACTTTTTCAGAGCGACAATATAGGCTATCGGGGTATGCCAATTAGGAGTGATTTACGTTGAGAAATTCTAATGTTAAGCCTCTGTTTTGGTCATTTTTTCAAGAAAACACGTTCGGGCTCGACCCAACAGAGTTTTAAGGCCCAACACCATATTCTACCTCAATTTTATAGTTCAAAGGCTAACTTTTGAATTCTTATTCCAATTTTGCACGGACTTAAAAAAAAGTATATTGAATATAAATTGTTAAAAAGGGAGTGCAACACGAGGACTTCCGAGGGGGTCACCCATCCCAGTACAACTCTTGCCCAAGCATGCTTAACTTCAGAGTTCTAATAGGATCCGATGCATTAGTGCTGGTATGATCGCACCCAACTTGGGTTGTGCGATTATTTCTTCTATGCAGATGCAAATGGCTCTTCTAGAAGACTCCACCCTTCAAACGTGCATAACATTCGACTCGGTTGGAACTACGGGGACTACAATATACCTACGTGAATCACTCTTTGGGATCGACAATATGGGTATTGGGTTCCTAATTGCGAGTGATTTACATTGAGAAAATCTAATGTTAGGCGTCTGTTTTGGTTATTTTTTCAAGAAAACACATTTCTACCTGACCCAACGACGTTTTACAGCTCAACGCCATATTCTACCATCACTTTCGCACTCTGAAGGCTAGCTTTTGAGATGTTTTTCCAATTATGTGTGGAGTTAATAAAATATATAGTGAATAAAAATTATTAAAAAGGGGGTGCAACACGAGGACTTCCAAGAGGGTCACCCATCCTAGTACTACACTCGCTCAAACATGCTTAACTTCAGAGTTCTAATGAGATCCGGTGTATTTATGCTGGTATGATTGCAACCAATATGGATAGTTTGAATAATTCTCTTATATAGATGCAAATAGCTCTTCTAGAAGACTCCACCCTTCAAACGCGCATAACATTCAACTAGGTTGGAACTACAGGGGCTACAATATACTTATGGGTAGCACTTTTCGAGACCAATGATATGGGCTATCAGGTTCCCCGATTAGGAGTGATTTACATTGAGAAATTCTAATGTTAAGCCTCTATTTTGGTTGTTGTTTCAATAAAACACGTTCAGGCCCAGCCCAACGACATTTTACGGCCAAACGCAATATTTTACCATCACTTTTACACTCTGAAGCCTAGCTTTTGAAATCTTTTTCCAATTGCGTATGGATTTAATAAAATATATAGTGCATAAAAATTGTTAAAAAGGGGATGCAACACGAGGACTTGGTCGACCATCCTAGTACTACTCTCGCCCAAGCATGCTTAACTTTTGGAGTTTTGATGGGATTCGTTGCATTCGTGCTCATATGATCACTCCCAACATAGATTGCGCGATCATTTCTCTTATATAGATGCAAATGCTCTTCTAGAAGACTCTGCCTTTAAAACGCACAAAACATTGGGTTCGGTTGGAACTATGGGGGCGACAAATATACCCATGCGAAACAGTCTTTTAGACCGAAGATCAGGGCTATCGGGTTCTCCAATTGGGAGTGATTTATGGTCCAAAATTCTAATGTTAAGCCTCTATTTTTGTTATTTTTAAAGAAAACATGTTCGGGCTTGGCCAATGGCATTTTACGACCCAACGTTATATTCTACCATCACTTTCACACAACAAAGGCTAGCTTTTGAAATCTTATTCCAATTGTGCGCGAAGTTAACAAAATATATAGTGAACAAAAATTATTATAGCTTTTGAAATCTTATTCCAACATGAGGACTTCCGAGAGGCTCACCCATCCTAGTACTATTCTCACTCAAGTACATTTAATGGGGGTGCAACACGATAGTCCGATTATTTCTCTTATGTAGATGGAAATGCCTCTTCTAGAAGACTCCACCCTACAAACATGCAAAAGATTCAACTCGATTGGAACTACGGGGGCTACAATATATCCATACGAAGCAATCTTTGAGACCGACGATCTGGACTATCGGGTTCCTCAATTGGGAGTGATTTATAATGAGAAATTCCAATGTTAAGCCTCTATTTTGCTCATTTTTTCTAGAAAACACGTTTCCACCCAGCCCAATGTTGTTTTACGGCCCAACGCCATATTCTACCATTACTTACGCACTCCAAAGGCTATCTTTTGAAATCTTATTCCAATTGTACATGGAGTTAAAAAAATATATAGTGAAAAAAATTGTTAAAAATGGGGTGGAACATGAGGACTTCCCAGGGGTCACCCAACCTAGTGCTACTCTTTCCCAAGCATGCTTAACTTCAGAGTTCTGATGCGATTCGGTGCATTACTGCTGCTATGATCGCACCCAACATGGATACTGCGATTATTTCTCGTATGCAGATGCAAATGGCTATTCTAGAAGGCTCCACCCTTCAAACACGCATAACATTCGACTGGGTTGGAACGACGGGCGTTACAATATACCCACACAAAGCACTCTTAGAGACCGACAATCTGGGCTATTGGGTTTTCTGATTGGGATTCATTTACATTGAGAAATTCCAAGGTTAAGCCTCCGTTTTGATTGTTTTTTAAGATTGTTTATAAAGAAAACACGTTCAAGCCCGGCCCAACTATTTTTTACGGCCCAACGCCATATTCTTCCATTACTTGTGCACTCCGAGTGCTACCTTTTGAAATATTATTCCAATTGTGGAAAGAGATAAAAAAATATATAGAGAATAAAAATTGTTAAAAATGGGGTGCAACATGAGAACTTCCCAGTGGTCACCCGTCCTAGTACTACTCTCGCCCAAGCACGCTTAACTTCAGAGTTCTGATAGGATCTGGTGCATTAGTATTGGTATGTTTGCACCCATAATGCATAGTGCAATTATTTCTCTTATGCCGCTGCAAATGGCTCTTCTAGAAGACTCCACCGTTCAAACGCGCATAACATTTGACTCGATTGGAACTACGGGGGTTAAAATATACCCACACGAAGCAGTCTTAGAGACCGACAATCTAGGCTATCAGGTTCCCTAATTTGAAGTGATTTATATTGAGAAATTTCAATGTTAAGCCTCTATTTTTTGTCGTTTTTTCAAGAATACATGTTCGGGCCCATCCTAATGGCGTTTTACCGCCAAACGCCATATTCTACCATCACTTTCGTAATTTAAAGGCTAGCTTTTGAAATCTTATTCCAATTGTTTGCTGAGTTAATATAATATATAGTGAATAAAAATTGTTAAATTGGAGGTGCAACATGAGGACTTCCCAACTTAACTTCGGAGTTCCGATGGGATCTGGTGCATTAGAGCTGGTATGATCTCACCCAACATGGATTGGGCAATTATTTCTCTTATGCAGATGCAAATGGCTTTTCTAGAAGACTCCACCATTCAAACAAGCATAACATTCAACTCGTTTGGAACTATGGGAGCTATAATATACCCACGTAAAGCACTCTTGGCGACTGACAATCTGGGTTATCATGTTTCCCAACTACGAGTGATTTACATTGAGAAATTCCAATGTTAAGCCTCTGTTTTGGTCATTTTTTCAAGAAAATACGTTCAGGCCCAGCCCAACACCATATTCCACCATCACTATCGCACTCCGAAGGCTAGCTTTTGAAATCTTATTCTAATTGTGCGTGGAGTTAAAAAAAAATATAGTGTATAAAAATTATTAAAAATGGTTGCAACACGAGGACTTCCTAGGGGGTCACCAATCCTAGTACTACTCTGGCCCAAGCATGCTTTAACTCTACGGTTCTGATGGGATCCGATGCTTTAGTGCTGGTATGATAGCACACAAAATGGATAGTCCGATTATTTCTCTTTTGTAAATGCAAATGGCTCTTCTAGAAGACTCCACCCAATAACATTCGACTCAGTTGGAACTATAGGGGCTACAATATACCCATGCAAAACAATCTTTGAGACTGATGACTGGGGCTTATCGGGTTGCCCAATTGGGACTAATTTACATTAAGAAATTCCATTGTTATGCCTCCATTTTAAATGTTTTTCCAAGAAAACACGTTCGCGCCCGACCCAATGATGTTTTACAGCCCAACGCCATATTCTACCATCGCTTACGCACTCAAAAGAAAAGCTTTTGAAATCTTATTCCAATTATGCACGGACTTAAAAAAATATATAGTGAATAAAAATTGTTAAAAATGGGGTGCAACACGAGGACTTCTCAGGGATCACCCATCCTAGGACTACTCTCGTCCAAGCATGCTTAACTTCAGAGTTCTAATGGATCTAGTGCATTAGTGCTGGTATGATCGTACCCAACATGGATAGTGCAATTATTTCTCTTATACAGATGCAAATGGCTCTTCTAGAAGACTCCACCTTTCAAACGCGTATAATATTCAGCTCGGTTGGAACTACGGGGCCACAATATACCGATGCAAAGCACTTTTGGAGACCGATAATCTGGTCTATGGGTTCCCCAATAGGGAGTGATTTACTTTGAGAAATTCTAATGTTAAGCCTTCGTTTTAGTCATTTTTTCAAGAATACACGTTTCGGCCCAACCCAACCGTTGTTTACAACCCAACGCCATATTCTGCCATCAATTTTGCACTCCGAAGGATAGCTTTTGAAATCTTATTCCAATTTTGTACGGAGCTAATAAAATATATAGTGAATAAAAATTGTTAAAAAGGGGGTGCAACACGAGGACCTAGTACCACTCTCGCGCCAGCACGCTTAACTTGGAGTTCTGATGTGATCAGGTGCATTAGTGCTGGTATGATCACATCCAACTTGAATTGGGTGATTGTTTCTTTTATGCAGATGCAAATGGGTCTTCTAGAAGACTCCACCCTTCAAACGCGTATAATATTCGATTCGGTTGGAACTACGGGGGTTACAATATACCTGCGTGAAGCACTCTTGGAGATCGATAATCTGGGCTATCGAGTTCTGAGACTGGGAGTGATTTACATTGAGAAATTCCAATGCTAAACCTCCATTGTGGTCATTTTTTCAAGAAAACACGTTCAGGCCCGCCCGACGACATTTTATGGCCCAACGCCATATTCTACCATCATTTACGCACTCCGTAGACTAGCTTTTGGAATTCTATTCCCATTGTGTATGGATTTACATAGACTTAATAAAATATATAGTGACTAAAAATTATTTAAAAGGGGATGCAACACGAGGACTACCTAGGGGGTCAACCATCCTAGTACTACTCTCGCCCAAGCACGCTTAACTTTGGATTTCTGACGGGCTCTGGTGTATTAGTGTTGGTATGATCGCACCCAACATGGATTGGGCGATTATTTCTCTTATGCAGATACAAATGGCTCTTTTAGAAGACTCCACCCTTCAAAAACACATAACATTTGGCGTAGGTGGAACTACGGGGGCTACAATATACCCATGCAAAGCACTCTATGAGACAAACAATGTGCGCTATCGGGTTCCCAAATTTGGAGTGATTTATATTGACAAATTCCAATGTTAAGCCTCTATTTTGGTCATTTTTTCAAGAAAATATGTTCGGGCCCAAAGGTGTTTTACGGCCCAACGCTATATTCTACCATCACTTACGCACTTCGAAGAATAGCTTTTTAAATCTTATTCTAATTGGGTATGGAGTTAAAAAAATATATAGTGAATAAAAATTATTAAAAATGGGGTGCAACACGAGGACTTCCAGGGAGTCACCCATTCTAGTACTACTGTCGCCCAAGCACGCTTAACTTTGGAGTTTTCATACGATCTGGTGCATTAGTGCTCGTATGATTGCACCCAACATGGGTTGTACGATTATTTCTCTTATGCAGATGCAAATGACTCTTCTAGAAGACTCTACCCTTCAAACGTGCATAACATTCGGCTCAGTTGGAACTATGGGGGCTACAATATACCTACACGAAGCACTCTTTGAGACTGACAATCTGGGCTATCTGGTTTCCCAATTGGGAGTGATTTAAATGAAGAAATTCTAATGTTAAGCCTCTATTTTTGTCATTTTTCAAGAAAACACATTCGAACCCAGTCAAACGATGTTTTACGGCCCAACGCCATACTCTACCATCACTTTCACACTTCGAAGGTTAGCTTTTGAAATCTCATTCCAATTGTACACAACGTTTAAAAAATATACAGTGAATAAATTTGTTAAAAAGGGGTGCACCATGAGAACTTCCTAGGGGGTCACCAATCCAAGTACTACTTCTTGCCCAAGCACACTTTACTTCAGAGTTCTGATGGATCCGGTGTATTAGTGCTGGTATGATCACACCCAACATGGATAGTGCAATTATTCCTCTCATGCAGATGTAAATGGCTCTTCTAGAACGGTCTACCCATCAAACGCTTATAACATTCAGCTCGGTTGGAACTACGGGGACTACAATATACACACGGGAAGCACATTTTGAGACCGACGATCTGGGCTATTGGGTACCCTAATTAGGAGTGATTTATGTTGATATACTCCATTTTGGTCATTCGGGCGCAGACCAATGGCGTTTTACGGCCCAACGCCATATTCTTCGTCAGTTTCACACTCCGAAGGCTAGCTTTTGAAATCTTATTCCAATTGTCAACGAAGTTCAAAAAATATTGAATAAAAATTGTTAAAAAGGGGGTGCAAAACGAGCAGTTAGTACTACTCTCACCCAAGCACGGTTAACTTCAAATTTCTGATGGGATCCAGTGCATTAGTACTGGTATGATCGCACCAAACCTGGGTTGTGCGATTATTTCTCTTATGCATATGCAAATGGCTCTTCTAGAACACTCCACCCTTCATACGCGGATAACATTTGGTTCAGTTGGAACTACGGGGGCTACAATATACCCATACGAAATACTCTTTGATATCGACGATTTGGCCTATCGGGTTCCCCAATTGGGAGTGATTTACATTGAGAAATTACAATGTTAAGCCTTCGTTTAGTCATTTTTTCAAGAAAACACGTTCGGGCCCGGTCCAACTGCATTTTATGGCCCAATGTCATATTCTACTATCACTTTCGCACTCTGAAGGCTAGCTTTTGAAATCTCATTCCAATTGTGCATGGAATTAAAAATATACATAGTGAATAAAAGTTATTAAAAAGGGGGTGGGACACGAGGACTTCCTAGGAGTCACCAATCCTAGTACAACTGCTCGCCCAAGCATGCTTTAGTTCCGAGTTCTGTTGGGATCCAGTGTATTAGTGCTGGTATGATCGCACCCAACATGAATAGTGCAATTATTTCTCTTATAGAGATGCAAATGGCTCTTCTAGAAGGCTCCACCCTTCAAACGCGCATAACAATCAGCTCAGTTGGAACTACAAGGGCTGCAATATACCCACATGAAGCACTTTTTGAGACCAACGATCTGGACTATTGGGTACCCCGATTGGGAATTATTTACATTGAGAAATTCCAATGTTAAGCCTCCATTTTGGTCATATTTTCTAGAAGACACATTCAGGCCCAGCCCAACTGCGTTTTACGGCCCAACGCCATATTTTATGTCAGTTTTGTACTCTGAAGGCTAGCTTTTGAAATCTTATTCCAATTGTGAACGGATTTTAAAAAATATATTGAATAGAAATTGTTAAAAACGGGATGCAACACAAGGACTTCCAAGGGGGTCACGCATCCTAGTACTACTCTCGCCCAAGCACACTTAACTTCAGAGTTCTTATGGGATTTGGTGCATTAGTGCTGGTATGATCGCACCCAACATTGGTTGTGCAATTATTTATCTTATGCTGATGCAAATGGCTCTTCTAGAAGACTCCACCCTTCATACGCGCATAACATTCGACTCAGTTTGAACTACGAGGGCTACAATATACCCATGTGAAGCACTCTTTGATATCAACAATATGGGCTATTGGGTTCCCCGATTGGGAGTGATTTACATTGAGAAATTCCAATGTTAAGCCTTCGTTTTGGTCATTTTTTCAAGAAAACATGTTCGGGCCCAGTCCAACAGCGTTTTACAGCCCAATATTATATTCTACTATAACTTTCGCAATCCAAAGGCTAGCTTTTGAAATCTTATTCCAATTGTGCATTGAGTTAAAAATATATATAGTTAATAAAAATTGTTAAAAAGGGGCTCAACACGAGGACTTCCTTGGGGGTCACCAATCCTAGTACTAGTTCTAACCTAAGCACGCTTTACTTCGGAGTTCGGATGGGATCTGGTGCATTAATGCTGGTATGATCTCACCCAACATGGACAGTGTGATTATTTCTCTTATGCAGATGCAAATGGCTCTTCTAGAAGGCTCCACCCTTCAAATGTGCATAACATTCAACTTGTTTGGAACTATGGGGGCTACAATATACCCACGGGAAGAACTCTTAGAGACCGATGATCTGGGCTATCGGGTACCTCAATTGGAAGTTATTTATGTAGAGAAATTGTAATGTTAAGCCTCCATTTTGGTCATTTTTTCAAGAAAATATGCTCGAGCCCAACCCAACGATGTTTTATGGCCCAATGCCATATCCTACCTCAGTTTCTCACTCTGAAGGCTATCTTTTGAAATATTATTCCAATTGTGAACGAAGTTAAAGAAAATATATTGAATAAAAATTGTTAGTACATTAGTGCTGGTATAATCGCACCCAAACTGGGTTGTGCAATTATTTCTCTTATGCAGATGGAAATGGCTCTTCTAAAAAACTCCACTCTTCAAACGTGTATAACCTTCGGCTCGGTTGGAACTATGGGGGCTACAATATACCCACGCAAAGCACTCTTTGAGACCAATGATCTGGGCTATCAAGTTCCCTGATTGAGAGTGATTTACATTGAGAAATTCCAATGTTAAGGCACCATTTCGGTCATTTTTTCAAGAACACACGTTTCGGCCCGGTCTTACGGCATTTTACAGCCCAACGCCATATTCTACCATCATTTTTGCACTCCAAAGGCTAGATTTTGAAATCTTATTCCAATTGTGCATGGATTTAAAAAAATATATAGTGAATAAAAACTGTTAAAAAAGGGGGTACAACACGAGGACTTCCCAGGGGGGCACCCATCCTAGTACTACCTCTCGCCCAAGCAAGCTTAACTTTGGAGTTTTGATGGGATCTGATGCATTAGTGCTGGTATGATCATATCCAACATGGGTTGTGCAATTATTTCTCTTATACATATGCAAATGGTTGTTCTAGAAAACTCCACCCTTCAAACGCGCATAACATTCATCTCGATCTGAACAACGGGGATATAATATACCCAGGCGGAGCATTTTTTGAGACCGATGATTTGGGCAATCAGGTTTCCCAATTGGGAGTGATTTATGTTGAAATATTCTAATGTCACACCTTCATTTTGGTCATTGTTTCAAGAAAACACGTTCGAGCCCGGCCCAACGGCATTTTTCGGCCAAACACCAGATTCTACCATTACTTTCGCACTCTGAAGGCTAGCTTTTGAAATCTTATTCCAATTGTATGTGGAGTTAAAAAATATATATAGTGAATAAAAATTGGTAAAAATGGGCAGCAACACAAGGATTTCCTAGGTTCTCACCCATCCTAGTACTATTCTCACCCAACCACGCTTAACTTCAGAGATCTGATAGGATCTGTGCTTTAGTGCTAGTATGATCACACAAGGCATGGATAGTGCGATTATTTTTCTTATGCAGATGCAAATGGCACTTCTAGAAGACTCCACCTTCAAACGCACATAACATTTGGCTTGGTTGGAAATACGGAGCCTACAATATACCCACGCAAAGCACTCTTTGAGATAGACGATCTGAACTATCAAGTTCCCCGATTGAGTGCGATGTACATTGAGAAATTCCAATGTTAAGCCTCTATTTTGGTCATTTTTTTCAAGAAAACACGTTCGGACCTAGCCCAACACCATATTCTACCATCACTTTAGCAATCCGAAGGCTAACTTTTGAAATCTTATTCCAATTGTGCATGGATTTAAAAATATATATATAGTGAATAAAAATTGTTTAAAAACACGAGGACTTCCCAGGGGGTCACCCATCGCAGTACTAACTCTCGCCCAAGCACGCTTAACTTCAGAGTTCTGATGGGATCCAGAGCATTAGTGCTGGTATTATCACACCGAACATGGATAGAGTGATTATTTCTCTTATCCAGATGCAAATGGCTCTTCTAGAAGACTCCACCCTTCAAACGCGCATAACATTCTGCTCGATTGGAACTATGGGGGCTACAATATACCAACGTGAAGTACTCATTGAGACCGATGACCTAGGCTATTGGGTACCCAATTGGGAGTGATTTACATTGAGAAATTCCAATGTTAAGCATCCATTTTGGTTATGTTTTCAAGAAAACACGTTCGGGCCCAACCCAACGGCATTTTACGACCCAAATCCATATTCCACTATCAGTTTCGCACTCCAAAGGATAGCTTTTGAAATCTTATACCAATTGTGCATGTAGTTAAAAAAATATATTAAATAAAAATTGTTAAAAAGGGGTCAACACGAGGACTTCCTAGGGGGTCACCCATCCTAGTACTACTCTCGCCCATGCACTCTTAACTTTGGCGTTCTGATACGATTCGGTGCACTTGTGCTGGTATGATCGCACCCAACATGGATTGTGCAATTATTTCTCTTATTCACATGAAAATGGCTCTTCTAGAAGACTCCACCCTTCAAACACGCATAACATTCGGCTCATTTGGAACTACGGGGACTACAATATACCCATACGAAGTACTCTTTGAGACTGACAACCTAGGCTATTGGGTTCCCCGATTGGGAGTGATTTATGATAAGAAATTACAATGTTAAGCCTCCATTTTGGTCATTTTTTCAAGAAAATACGTTTAGTCCTGGCCCAATGGCATTTTACGGCCCAGAGTCATATTCTACCATCACTTTTGCACTCCGAAGGCTAGTTTTTGAAATCTTATTCCAATTGTGCATGGAGTTAAAATTATATAGTGAATAAAAATTATTAAAAAGAGAGTGCAACACGAGGACTACTCAGGGGGTCACCCATCCCAGTACTACTCTCGCCAAACACGCTTAACTTTGGAGTTCTGATGGGATCTGGTGCATTAGTGCTGGTATGATCGCACCCAACATGGTTAGTGTGATTATTCCTTTTATGCAGATGTAAAGGGCTCTTCTAGAAGACTCCACCTTTCAAACGCGCATAACATTCAGCTCGGTTGAAACTACGGGGGCTACAGTATACCCATTTGCTGGGCTATCGAGTTCCCCAATTCCGAGTGAGTTACATTGAAAAATTACAATGTTAAGCAATCTTCTAGAAGTGCCATTTGCATCTTCATAAGAGAAATAATTGTACTATCCATGTTGGGTGCGATCATACCTGCACTAATACACCGGATCCTATTAGAACTCCGAAGTTAGTTCTGCTTGGGGGAGAGTAGTACTAGGAAGAGTGACCCCCTAGGAAGTCCTCGTGTTGCACCCCCTTTTTAACAATTTTTATTCACTATATATTTATTAACTCCATGCAAAATTGGAATAAAATTTCTAAAGCTAGCCTTCGGAGTGCTAAAGTGATGGTAGAATATGGCGTTGGGCCGTAAAACGCTGTTGGGCCAGGCCCTCACATGTTTTCTTGCAAAAACGACAAAAATGGAAGCTTAACATTGGAATTTCTCAATGAAAAATCACCCCCAATAGGGGAATCCTACAGTCCAGATCGTCGGTCTCAAAGAGTGCTTCGTGTGGGTATATTGTAGCTCCCATAGTTCCAATCAAGCTAAATATTTTGTACGTTTGAAGGGTGGAGTCTTCTAGAAGAGGCATTTGCATCTGCATAAGAGAAATAATCATACTATTCATGTTGGGTGCGACCATACCAGTACTAATGCACCGAATCCCATCAGAAGTTTGAAGTTAAGTGTGATTCGGCGAGAATTGTACTAGGATGGATGACCCCCTAGGAAGTCCTCGTGCTGCACCCCTTTTTTAACAATTTTTATTCACTATATATTTTATTAACTTTGTGTACAATTGGAATAATATTTCAAAAGCTAGCATTCATAGTGTGAACGTGATGGTAGAATATGGCATTGGGCCGGGCCCGAATGAGTTTTCTTGTAAAAACAACCAAAATAGAGGCTTAACATTGGAATTTCTCATTGTAAATCATGCTCAATTGGGGAACTCGATAGCCCAAATCGCCGGTTTCAAAGAGTGCTTCACGTGGGTATATTGCAGCCCCCATAGTTCCAATCGAGCCCAATGTTATTCGAGTTTGAAGGGTGGAGTCTTCTAGAAGAGCCATTTGCATCTGTATAAGAGAAATAATCGCACTATCCATGTTGGGTGTGAACATACCAACACTAATGCACCGAATCCCATTAGAACTCTGAAGCTAAGCTTGCTTGGGCGAGAGTAGTACTAGGATGGGTGGCCCCCTAGAAAGTACTCGTGTTGCACCCCTTTTTTAACAATTTTTATTCACTATATATTTTATTCACTTCATGCACAATTTGAATAAGATTTCAAAAGCTAGCCTTCGGAGTGCACAAAAGTGATGGTAGAATATGGCGTTGGGCCGTAAAATGCCGTAGACCCGGGCCCGAACGTGTTTTCTTGCAAAAATGACCAAAATGGAGACTTTACATTAGAATTTCTTAATGTAAGTCATTTCTAATCATGGAACCCAATAGCCCAGATCGTCGGTCTCAAAGAGTGCTTCGCGTGGGTATATGTAGCCCCTGTATTTCCAACCGAGCTGAATGTTATGCGCGTTTGAAGGGTGGAGTCTTCTAGAAGAGCATTTGCATCTGCGTAAGAGAACAAACCGCACTATCCATGTTTGGTACGATCATACCAGCACTAATGCACCGGATCCCATTAGAACTCTGAAGTCAAGCGTGCTTGGGTGAGAGTAGTACTAGGATGGGTGACCCCAGGGAAGTCCTCGTGTTACAGCCCTTTTTTAAAAAAAATTATTCACTATAAATTTTCTTAACTTCACATCAATTGGAATAAGATTTCAAAACCAAGCCTTCGGAGTGCGAAAGTTGTAGTAGAATATGGCGCTTGGCCGTAAAATGTAGTTGGACCGGACCCGAACGTGTTTTCTTGCAAAAACAACCAAAATGGAGGCTTAACATTGGAATTTCTCAGTGTAAATCACTCCTAATCGGGGAACCCGATAGCCAAATTGTCGGTCTCAAAGAGTGCTTTGCGTGGGTATATTGTAGCCCCGTAGTTCCAACCGAGTCGAATGTTATGCGAGTTTGAAGGGTGGAGACTTCTAGAAGAGCCATTTACATCTGCATAAGAGAAATAATCGCACTATACAAGTTGGGTTCGATCATACCAGAACTAATGCGCTGGATACCATCATAACTCTTAAATTAAGTGTGCTTGGGCTAGAGTAGTACTAGGATGGATGACCCCTTAAGAAATCACTATAATTAATAATATATGTATAACTATTATATATATTAATTAATATATATTGTACTATTATGTAATACTTATTATATATAGTATAATATATAATAATATATAATATTTATATAACTATATTAATTAAAATATATTTTATAATATTATTATTATAATATATAACTATTATATAATATTATATACAAATACCTATAATAGCATTTATCTATATTCCATTATAATATATTATAATATTGTATAATATATATATTATAATATGAATATAATATATTATTATAATATATACCTATTATAATATATTAATAATATATGATATAATATATAATCATAATGTATATATATTATTATTGTTATAAATATTATACTTATATGATATTAAAGCCAAGTTTTATGTTTAAAATAATATTTATAGTATGTAATATTAATTATATAATAGTACATATTTTTTGTATACATTATAAGGACTAATATAATTGTATTAATAATTATAATAATATGTATATTATAATTATAATAATAATAATATAATATTAATAACATTTATATATAGTATATAATATAATTAATATTTATAATTATACTATGTTATTAATAATTAATAGTATGTGTATATCTATATTACAATATAATTAATATATGTATTATAGTATAGTATACATATATAATTAATGCTATATTATATAATTATGTATTATATATATTATGTTATATAGTATATATAATACATATATTAGTGTATTAATAATATATTATTGTATAGTATTATAATAATATTATTATGTAATTATAATATACTTTTATATATGATAGCTATATGTAAATAGTTATATATAATTAATATATATTAACTATAATAATTATATATTAATACTATTATAATATTATATTTATAGTATATATTATAATATATATGAATGTAATCATAGTATACATAACTATAATATTGTTATAGTTATGTAATATTATTATAATAGCTATTACATATAATATATAATATATTATAATTATGTATTATTATATATATTTATATAATGTATATATCTATTAATATGTTATAGTTAATATTATAGATATTAATTATTATAATATAATAAATATAGCAATTAATATAAATATATACTAATTATAATACATAATACATATAATACATATATACATAATTATATAATTATAATATTATAATATTATAATTGTAATATTTACTCTTATATTATTTAGTATATAATATTATAATATATTATAGTATAAATTATATATTAATATATACAGATCCACCAGAGGGTAGAGTCGTTTCAGTATCTTGGAAAAAGATGAGTGTATCCTATACTGAGAACTCAATCGGATAAAAGTCATTTATAACATATACTATTAATACCACAAATAATATATAATATTATATTATATATTCATATATAATAGTATATAAAATATATAGTATGTATTATATACAATATATATAATAATATTATATTATTAATATGTATATTAATAATATGTATAATAACACAATAATATATTTATATATGTATATTAATATTATTAATATGTATAATATATAATTATAATAGTTATAATATAATATATTATATAAATTAGTATATAATAATATTATACTATTATATATAGTAAACCATAATATATTAATTATAATATTATAATTAATATATTATAGTATATATTATAATATATAAGTATGTATACATAATATATATTTAAAATTAATATATTAATATATTATAAATATATTAATTATGCATATATGTATTATAATATATACATAATTAATATAAATTAATGTCTCTAGTTAATATATATTATAATATATTATTATTATACATATCCTATTAATGATATATATATATTATAATGTATTATAATACTAATATAATAATATATATTAATACTATTATATTATTAATATAAAATATGTTATATTAATTATTATATTTATGTCATAATATAATATAGTATATACATTATATAATTAATATATTTATGTATATAATAATATATATAATATCCAAATATATAATAATATGTATTTATGTAATGTATAATTATAATTATATATAATTATAATTATTTATATATATGTATAATACTATTATATATAAATCATTGATATATTATTAATTATTATATATATTTATATCTATGTATATATATATTATTAATATTAATTAATTATTACATATACAATTATAATTACTATACATAATATTAATATATAATATATATTATATATGTTACATATATTATTATATAATGTAATAATTATTATTTTAATTATATTATAACATATTAATATTAATTATAAATCATATTATATAATTACAGTATATCATAATAAATATATAATAATTTATGATAATATTATTAATTATATTATATAGTTAATTTATGATAATATATGTATTAATATATGCATAATATTATACATACATTAATTATATTATAATACGTATACATATATATTATTCATATATAATTATATGTATATAATATATATTTATAATTATATATATAATAATATTATACATATATATTATATATGATCTAATTACATATAATATATATATTAATATGTATGTATATGTAATATATTCTATTATATAATATATATTATAATAGTTATATATACTTATAACGTATATTAATTATATAATATTATATATATATTAATAGTATATGTATATTTATATAATTATTATATACTAATATCATATAATTAATAATATACATACATATACTATATATAGCTATAAAAATATAATATAATATAATTATATATATATAATATGTTATAATTATATTATATATATAAATATAATACATTATAAATATATTTTATAATATAATATTAATGTATAATAATAATTTTATATAATACTACTATATAATATATACATATTATAATATAACTATAAAGTATTATATATTATATATTATAATTATGTTATATATAATATTAATTTATATTATATACTTAATAATAAATATATAATACAATTATGATATTATATTATCATAATTATATTAATTTATTATAACACTATTATTATAATATATATACATAATTAATAGTATATATTAAATTATATTTATGTGTACGTATAATATATTATTATTATAGTGTTATATTATATATACATATTCTATAATATACATATTAATGTATATATGTATATTATATATTATAATGTTATATATTATATGAATGTATATAATTATGTATATTACATATTATATATAATTTTAATAATATAATTTTAATAAATATATAATTATATAATAGATATATTTAATATGTTATATACTATAAATATATATTAATAATACATATATTAATTATACATAAATTATATATACATATATCTATAATATATTAATATTAAACATTAATATATCTATTATAATATTAGATATATTTACATAATTACTATTATTAACTGTATAACATTAATTATATGTATATTATATATATATATATAATATTATGATTAATTTATATATATTATATAATTAGTATAATATAAATATATATATATATATATACTATTATGTAAATATTATATAATATGTACATTGTATACAATTATATATGATATACATTAATATATTAATATATATATATATATTGTATATATATATTATTATAATATGATATATAGTATATATAATAATATAATATATAATATATGTATATATTATTATATACATGTACTATATTATATTTATACTTATACATATTAATATATACAGATATAATTATAATTTAAATATATATTATTATCATATAGTATATAACTTTATATAATTATAATATATTATATAATTATAATATAACATAATTTAATAATTAATAATACTATTAATTTCTATAAAATATTATAAGCATGTATATAATTATAATATGTATAATATTATAATATACTATAGATATTAATATATAATTATTGTAATACTATTTATAATTAATAATATGTACATATAATTATATAATTATTAATATTAAAATGTATGTTATATACTAATACTATATACATAATATATACATATTATAATTAATTAATATGATATATAATTAAAATACATAATATAAATATGATATAATATATTAATAATACATATTAATTATATATGTATAATTTTAATATAGTATTAATAAATATTATTATACTATATATTATTAATAATATAATATTTATATTAATTATACATTATATTACAATACACACATTAATATATATTTATATACATACATATTATATATGTTATATTATTATAATATTAAGTATACTATAAGACATTCTATATTAATATATTAGTATTATATATTAATATATCATATTAAAAATATATATTAATAGTTATTAATTAATAATATGTTAATATACATTATACATAATATATACATATAATTATATTAATTATATTTATTTATGAATTATAATACCATAAATATTATTATAACATATTATATATATACATTATATATTAATAGTATATATATTAATTATATATATCAATATATTATATAGTATACATATTAATATAGTATAATTATAACACATATTAATAATTATTATAATATAATTAATAATATTATCATAAATTATTATATATTTATTATAAATTATACATATATGAATATACAATAATATAATTTATATACATATTACTATTATAATATACCATATAACTATTAATATACAATACAATATATTAATTATAATATTATGTATTTAATATAGTATATATATTTACATATAATTTATATTATATTAGATACATAATTACATATATACATATATAATTATATGATTATAATAATTATTTATCAGTATGTATAATATTATATATTAATTATTATAACTATATTTATATTAATATGTATATTCGTATATTTATTATAGTGTGTAAATATATAATACTAATACGTTATAATATATTATAATATGTATAGTATATTATATAATATAATTTATTATACTATATAGTATATTATTACATAAATAATAATTTATTAGTTTTATAAATATATTATTATATGTTATGTTATATACTACATATATAATATTTATAATATACTTTATAATTAATATAATATATAACATATATTAATAATATTAATATGTAATTATAATAACATATATAATATTAATAATATACCATAATAGTATATGTTATTATATTATATGTATATTCTATAATTATATATGTATAAATATAATATATGTAATTAATATTTTAATATATTATAATAGTATATATATACATTATGATAGTATAATTAATACATAATATATAATTAATATATATTAACATATATACAATTATGTATAATATATTATACATATATGTGTACATATAATTAATATATATACATATGTTATAATTATATATATTATGTATTATTAATATATATATATATATACTACTATAACATACTATTATAATGTATATGTTGTACTGTTATACTATATATAATAATAGTATATATTTAATTATAATATTAATATACATACTATGTATATATAATTTATAGTATATATTTAATAATTATGTATGTATTAGTAATTATTAATAATGTATTACATATATTAATAAAATATATTATAATACATATAATATATTAATATATAATAATATATGTAGTTATATCATATAAGGTAATATAATATATTATATTTATTATTATGATATATTAAGTATAATTATAAATATACTATATTATAACATATAATACTATTATATATATATATATTAATGACATATATATATACATCAATATGTTATATAGGTATTATACATGTGTTATATGTATATTAATAATATAATATATAATGTATAATATAATATAGACTAATATACTATATGTTATAGGGTTATTATAATATTACATGTATAAAATTAATAATATAATTAGATATTATACATATATATATTAAAAAATTATATATGATATACTATTACATAAAAATACTATATATAGATATTACATGTATATTATATATATTAATAAATATATATATATATATATATTAATAGTATACATATTATATAATTAATATAATAATTATATATGATAGTATTATACATTATAAATTAATATGTATGCATATATATACGCATTTATAATATTATAATAGTATATAAATTATACTATATAAATATAAATTATAGTTATTTAATACATATAATTATATTATTAATTATATACATGTAATATTATAATAACCCTATAACATATAGTATATTAGTCTATATTATATTATACATTATATATTATATTATTAATATACATATAATACATGTAATATTATATATGTATCTATATAATATTATATAATTATAATACATATATTATAATTATATATGTATAATACATATTAATGTTATATAATTATATTATATATTAATATTAATAATATAATATATATATAGTATATATTATATATAGTATATAATAGTAATATAAAATAATATAATATTAATATGTATATTTTATATATTAATATACTATATTATAATATATATAATAATTACTATTATAGGTTATATATATTTTTAATAATATTTTGTATAATACTAAAAATGTATATATGTATAATAGTATATTAAATATATATACATATATTTATAATTATATTCTACATAATTATATTAATATAATATATATTATAATACATTATACATTTTATTATAATATATGTATTATAACATATATTAAGTATATTTAATATTAATATTTATTATATATACATAATATATATTATATACTATATAATTATTATATTTAATTAATATATTAATGCATATATCATTATATAATATATGTTATAATATTATAATAATATATATTAATATATGTATAATATAGTATAACTATGTGTAATATTATATATTATAATATGTTATATTATAATATATTATAATATATAATATGTATATACTATATACTATATAATATTATAATATTAATCAAAATATTCTCTGGTCGACAAGACGAGAGCAACCTAACTCTGATACTAAGCTAGCACGGGAGCCCTACTCGTTCACACCCTTAGAGGACCATGGCCACCATATATTCAAACTGACTTGAGCAGGTTGACTCTGAACTTCCACTTCTTCTTCGGCACTCTTAGCCTTATCGAGCAAAGCTCAAATCCACCAAGTAAAAGCAATTGAAAATATGGATTGTGATCTTCGTGTGAACTATAGTGACCGCTACTCTTTTCTAGATTATAGCATATTTCTGATATACAAGATCCTCATAAGAGGCGAGTATAGAGCATACTTTATACTATAAGAATAATAAGATGGAGAATATGATGAGCCATAGACTGGCTTAAGGACATTGGAGAAGACAACTAAGAACTTAGAAACTTATTTTCGAGTGTTTTACAATTGACTCAACTCCCCTATTTATAGAGTTTCGGGAGTGAAGAGTCATGAACCCTTACAAAAACACGTGTCAGAGTGAGAACCTTCATCAAATGATTCCTCACTTTAAGAAGGTTGTATGTAGGACAAGTCATGCTAGGTTGCGTGCAAGACACTTATCTTAAAGAGACCTCCCTAGATGAGAGATGCCATGTCTAGGAAAGTACATAACTACTCTTATAACATGGTATTACATTATTTTAATCATAAAACGTGGCTTTAAGTATACCTCACTAGATGAGATGTCATGCCTAGGAAAATACAAGGCTACCCTCATTATACGGGTATATATTACAAGGTTTAAATTTATGATTGAACTTATCTTGGGTCGAAGTTGGGTTCATACTCGAACTCTTGATCTTGACTAGTTCTAGGTTGGTTTGATCCGAATTCTTCAGTGATAGGGTTGACTACGAACAAGATATAAGTAAGGCCTTCAGTATCTTCATGTGGATGGCTTTTACTGGCAAAACATAGATGGACATAAAGTTCTTGATGCTCTTCTTTATTATCTTTGATTGGACCCTTGATTATCTTCCATTTATAATGTAAGGGGACCGGACGAAGTTCTTCTTAGATTCCTGTAGAATATGGCCTATGATAGAGGAATATGACATGAGGGTCTTCATCATCCTAATATTCATTTTGGAGCACTTGTATCCATTCTTCCACATTTGCATACCATAGCAGGAATGACCACTAGAGAGTAGAGTCGTTTTCAATATCCTGAAAAAAGATGAGTGTATCCTATACTGAGAACTCAATCGGATGAAAGTAAAAAGTGGACAAACACCATAGGTACTATAAACCGTTGAAGGTGACATCTTTAGAAAGATCAACATGTATTATGCCCAAGAATGGTTTCTGGAGATGATAGCAGACTTGTTCCTCTTGGATTCCTTCTTCAGAAATATATTTTGATATATATCATAACAAATTCGTAGTTGCATGTTGTCGGATATCTCCAAGAGTTTTGAAAGGCTCATCATGAGGAGGAAATGATAAATCAGGATTGATAAAATGGATGGGATCTTGTCTCCAAAAACTTGTTTTGGAAGATATTATCTTCTTTTGCTTCCCCCTCATAAAGATAACGGGCAGCACCTTGGTAGATGATATGAGTTGAACCTGAAATTGTCTAGAGAGATAATCAGGCACAACATTGTCCTTGCCCTTTATATGTTGGACTTCAAACTAGTATTTTGAAAACCAGTCTTTGAGTCTGCGTAGCTGTTTTTCTGGGACTCCTTTATTCTTGAGCTCCATAATCGCTGGGAAGGATGTATTATCCAATTGGATAATGAAATTGTATCCCACCAGATGGAATTCAATTTTTTTAATTCTATATTTGACAGCTAATATCTCCTTGTAGACAGTGTGATAATGTGCTTTAGATTCTTTGAATTAGCCACTGGCATGTCCACAATAAGGAAGTTTTCCACCTTCGTTTTCTCATAAGATAGCTCCCCAATAACACTAGCATATGTTTGTAAGATCCGTTGGCCATGTCCAGGAATTCTCAAGGGTGAGAGCTTTTCACACACTTCTTTAAGATGTTTGACTGTTGCAGTTTGGTCGACATCCCAAAGAGGTGGACTTTTCCTTAGAAGCTTTGACAATTTTCTTGTATAGGCTGAATATTTGGGGATAAAATCTTTAAGATAGTTGACGATTCCAAGGAATTGTTGAACCTATTTAATAGATAAATGCTCAACCAGGAACTTAAGTAGTTCTTGGGATTGGTGTGAACCTGGTTCATACTCTCCATCCTCAATCTTCATGCCCAGAAAATCAATAGATTGTTGCTCGATCACACTTTTCTTTTGGGACAGCATAATACCATATTTTTGTACCAAGTCTGTGAACATGTTGAGAAGTTGTTCATATTCCTCTATATTTTTGGAATATAAGAGGATATTATATATGTAGACAAGGGTGTTGTTTAGTATGGGTTCGAAGATTTTCATCATGGTCTTTTGGAAAATAGATGGTGCAACTTTAAGATCAAATGGCAGAACTGTCCATTGGTATTGAGCTATGTGTAGGCAAAAAGTTGTTTTATACCTTTCATCTGGGGGGTAAACCCACTTGCCAGAAACCAGATTGAAGGTCAAATTTGGAAAAGATTTGGGCTTCTGAGAGGTAAGAGAACATGACTTTTGTCCTGGGCAAATGGAATTTATCATCAAGCAAGTAATAGTTGAGAGGTTTGTAACAATGACTAACCTCTTCTTTCCTAGAACTTGTTCTGCTCTCTTATTGACATAAAAAGTTGGACAAGTCCAATTTGAGTTGGTGGCTTCAATTAGGCCGAAGGATAATAGCTCACTACATTCTTGTCGGGCCAAATCCAGCTCTTCTGGTGTCATGCCAGGATGCATGGCTTTAGTGGCGTTAATATCCTCATTCTTCTTAAAAGGAAGTCGAACATAGAATTGTGAGTTCTTCCAAAGCGGATGAGGATGGGTGAAGTTTGCATGTGACTCGGGATAACATTTTTTCAATCTTTTGATAAGTGGATCAGGTTCTGGTTTCTCCTTTATTGTGAACAGCTTTTATGTTGGTGTGAATGGTAGGAATGTCCTCTTGTATTTGACTCCATGGGAAAATATTTATAGCTTCTATGCTTTGAAGAAGACATCAATGCCCATTAATAAATTATGTCCGTGAAGTTTGCTTCCGATGACATTGATCTATACAACACAGTCTGGAAGGATTTGAATTCCGACTAGTTGTTTAGATATCAAGGCAGTATGAAAGGTTTAGCCATCTGTAGCAAAGAAATATTCATGATGAGACTCCCAAGTTTCGTCTAGAAGGGTGTCTGGGTTCATCATAGTTTTTCTTGCTCCAGTATCAAGGACTCCAATCACTTTGATAGGCCTGTCATACTTTGACTGAAGCACCTTGACTTCAAGATAAGGTGATGGCATCCCTTCTTGTATGAGCATGTTGGTTCTCAGCATTGGAGGTTGTTGGTTCATCATAAGAATGGGGACATTCTCTTCTAAATCTTTTTCATCAGATATCTCATGAAGGACGAAGATTATATCAGAATCCTAACCATCTTGTTCTGAATAGAGAGATTCTATGTCTTCTTCATCAATGGCATGCTTTCTCATGACATTTTATTTTAAGGGAGGATTTATCACAAACCTTTTTAGGAATCTTCCGTCTCTCCATCATTTATTTAAAGAGATTTTGTTGCTCAAAGAGTTTCTCCAGAGCAGCCAAGCAAGTTTGATGGATTTGTCCCATTCTGATTTGGGCCATGACTTTCTTCATGGCTTGAAACATCCTTGCCATTTCTGTTGTAGCTCTTTTGGTAAAGAGGTAAGGTAGACATTCTTCAGATTGGGATCATTATAGTCATTCAAAATGTAGAATCTTTCAGACATTCGTTTGAAATGCTTGTCCAGATCTTTTTTCAATAGTGAGCAACACCTCATAGAGAAGTATTCTTGAGACACAGCCTTGGTGTATAACGAAATCTCACCAATAAATTCTCTATGTATCTCACCAAGTACGTCAGCTAGCATTGGTGCATCGATCAATTGTAATTGTCGGTATTCTCCAAGGCTCAAGAACCATTCTCTTAGGACCCTCTTCTACCCTGGTATTCAAGATGTAGGTGTATCCTTCTCGCTTCCATGTCTCAATATATTTAGAAGGAATGGACAGTGTGACATATTGTTCATGATTTGTGCCTGGATATTATATATTGATATTATATATTATATATTATATATTATATTAAAATATTTTATAATATAGTTATAATGTGTATAGATAAACTATTAATTATACTATTAATACATATATATTTGTATTTATAAATATATAGTATAATATATTTATATAATTAGTGTATATTAATGTATACATATGTACTATATAATATTTAGCAAAGGATTTATACATTAAATATATAACATATTATAATATATAATATAACATAATTATGAATATATATATATATAATTAATAGTATATATACTATACTTTATATTATATATACTAGATAATATAACATATAATATAATAATGTATTCATAACTATATTTATATAGTGTATTCATAACTATAGTATTATAACTTATAAATATTATAAGGTCCTTATTAATATTATATAATTATATATTATAAATATACCTATTATTACAATATAATACATTTTATCTGAATTCTTCTGTGAAGGGTTGACTTTCTCCTGCATCAGCCATAAGGATTGCTGAAACATCAGCTATCTCTTCCTCTGTTCCACTTGATGCTGGAAATGTTTCAGTTGATTCTGATGTATAGCTTTGACTTTCTTCCGGATCTAACCATAATAATAATAATATGATATATATATATATATATGTATATATATATATTTATTATAATACAAATATATTTTGTAATATGTCTACATTATATATATTATTAATTATAATTATACTAATATATATTATAGTTATACAAATATAGTTATGTAATATATAATGATATTATATTGATAATAGTGTGGTATTTATAATATGATTTATAATTATTAATATTTATTAGTATATGCATAACATACATATATGAAACAAGTACATATATATATTTAAAATGTACTATATTATATGTATAATATATATAATTGTATGTATTATATAGGTACTTGTTATATTATTATATATATAATATTACAATTATATTATATAATATATACTATTAATTATATTATCTAATATGTAATTTATAAGGTATTCTATATTAATATTACTATAAAACAATATATTATATTATGGTATTAATTATAATTATGTATATTAATATATGTATATATGTATTTTATAAGTATGTGAAATAGTATATACATAATATATTATAGTATTTATAATATGTATATGTATATGTATATTATAAGTGATGGTTATAATATATATTTATATAATTATTAATTTATAATAATATATAGATTATTAATATATATATATTATAATGAATACTAATATTTATAGTTATACAATCTTATCTAATATAAAATGCCGAATATTAATACTATATATTTATATGTATACATTATAAATATAATATTAATAAAATTAATATTATGTAATACCTATTATAATTATCATAAATTTTATAATATATACTATAATTAATATTATAGTATAATAAATATATGTTATAATTATATAAGTAAATGTATATTATAATATATTATATATTATATATAGCTATAAATGTTATATATTACAATATATTATATAGTATACATTATAATATTATATAATAATACTATATATATAATTAATATAATTATATATAATTAATATAATTATATATAAATATTATAATATATACATATACATATTATAAATAGTTTATAATATAATTTATACATATATTATAGTATTGAATATAAATATATAAATTATACACATAACATTATATACATTATAATTATATTAATATGCCATATTCCATAATATTATATAGATAGATTATTACATATGTAATTATGTATTATATAATTATATATGATATTTAATAAATTATAGTAATATGTACATATATTATAATAATTATATATAACATGTAATATTGATACTATATATATTACATATATTGTAATATGTTATAATATATATATATATGGTGTATATATATTATATAATTATACATTAATATATAGTATAATTAATTTATAAATCATTTAAATAATATATATCTTATTTATATTAATACATATATATTATAATACATAATTATTTTACATATTATACATGATATTATAATATTATACATTAATTTTATAAGAGGTGAGTATAGAGCATACTTTAAACACACAATGTATAATATAATATCTAACTTTGTGATATATATATACACACTATAATAAATATAATAATACTATATTTATTTACATATATACTATTATAGTATTATGATATACATTATAAGGACATATATTAATATTTTAAATTAATAATCATATATATATATATATATTATAGCCTATTAATAAATATAATACATAATATTAATAGTATTTATATTATAGATATATCTATATAAGTATACATTATTATGATAATAATGTTTTGCCAATAAAAGCCATCCACATGAAGATACTAAAGGACTTACTTAGACCTCGTTCATAGTATAACATATTTATGATATACAAGATCCTCATAAGAGGCGAGCATAGAGCATACTTTATACTATAATATATCCTATTTATACATTATAATATATATTAATATGATACATTAATATATACTATTTAATTATATATAGTATATGTATATTTATTAATATATATTACTATAAATCATATAATAAATACCCTTATTATTATACTATTAATACTATAATATAATGAATAATATATATTAATTATTTAATCATATAATATAAATATATAATATATACACTAATATATACTATTTATTAATATATATTATAAATATATATAATTGTATATATTATAATATACAAATATTTATTAATTACAATTGATCGATGCACCAACGCCAGCTGACGTACTTGGTGAGATACATAGAGAATTTATTGGTGAGATTTCTTTGTACACCAAGGATGTGTCTCAAGAATACTTCTCTATGAGGTGCTGCTCGCTATTGAAAAAGGATCTGGATAGGTATTTCAAACGAATGTCTGAAAGATTCTACATTTTGAATGGCTATAATGATCCCAATCTAAAGAATGTCTACCTTGCCTCTTTACCACAAGAGCTACAACCAGAAATGGCGAGGATGTTTCAAGCCATGAAGAAAGACATGGCCCAAATCAGCATGGGACAAATCCATCAAACCTGCTTGGCTGCTCTGGAGAAACTCTATGAGCAACAAAATATCTTTCAAGAAATGCTGGAGAGATGAAAGATTTCTAAAAAGGTATGTGATAAATCCTACCTTGAAATAAAATATCATGAGAAAGCATGCCATTATTCCAAAAAAGATTTAGAAAAAGATAAGTAAAAGCTCAAAAGGAAAAAGAAAAAACCAAACATACAGGTTTTTCTGAAGGAACCCACTCAGAATGAAGTCCACTAACTGATGTTATCTATGTGGAGAAAAAGAGCATTTTGAAAAAACCTACCCTACGAAGAAAGGGAAAGAGGCTAAGCTAGCATCACAGACCTTTCACTATCATGAAGCAGATGATGATGAAGCAGACATAGAATCTCTCTATTCAGAACAAGATGGCAAGGATTCGAATACAACATTTGTCCTTCATGGGACATCTAATGAAGAACATTTAGAAGAGAATGTCCCCATTCTTATAATGAAGCAACCTCCAATGCTGAGAACTAACATGATCATACAAGAAGGGATGCCATCACCTCATCTTGAAGTCAACGTGCTTCAGTCAAAGTATGACAGGTCTATCAAAGTGATCTGAGTCCTTGATACAGGAGCACAAAAAAACTATGATGAACCTAGACTTTCTTCCAAACGAAGCTTGGGAGTCTCATCATGAATATTTCTTTGCTGTAGATGGTCAAACCTTTCATACTGCCTTGATATCTAAACAACCAGTTGGAATTTAAATCCTTCCAGACTGTGTTGTCTGGATCAAAGGCATCGGAAGCAAACTTCACGGACATGATTAATTAATAAGCTTTGATGTCTTGTTAAAAGCTAAAAAGCTATAAATATTTTCCCATGGAGTCAAATACAAGAGGACATTCCTACCATTCATACCAACACAAAAGTTTTTCACAGTAAAGGAGATACCAACCTAATCCACTTATCAAGAGATTGAAATAATGTTATGCCGAATCACATCCAGAGTTCACCAATCCTCATCCTCTTTGGAAGAACTCATAATTTTATGTTCGACTTCCTTTTAAGAAGAATGAGGATATTAATGCCACTAAAGCTACGCTCCTGGCATGACAGCAGAATTGATGAATTTGGCCCGACAAGAATGTAGTGAACTATTATCCTTGGGCCTAATTTGAAGCATTCAAATTGGACTTGCCCAGCTTTTTATGTCAATAAGAGAGCAGAACAAGTTCCAGGAAAGAAGAGGTTAGTCATTGATTACAAACCTCTCAACTATTACTTGCTTGATGATAAATTCCCCTTTGCCTAGAAGCACAAATCTTTTCCAATTTTGACCTTAAAATTTAGCTTATGGAAATTGGGTTTACACCCAGATGAAAGATATAAAATAGCTTTTTGCCTACCCACAGCTCAATACCAATGGACAGTTCTTACATTTGGTCTTAAAGTTGCACCATCCCTTTTCCAAAAGGCCATTATGAAAATCTTCGAACCAACACTAAATAGTACCCTTGTCTACATAGATGATATCCTCTTATATTCCAAAAATATAGAGGAACATGAACAACTTCTCAACATGTTCATAGACTTGGTACAAAAATATGGTATTATGCTATCCCAAAAGAAAAGTGTGATCGAGCAAAAATCTATTGATTTTCTGGGTATGAAGATTGAGGATGGGGAGTATGAACCAGGATCACACCTATACGAAGAACTACTTAAGTTCCCGGATGAGCATTTATCTCTTAAACATGCTCAATATTTCCTTGGAATCGTCAACTATCTTAAAGATTTTATCCCCAAATATTTAGCCTATACAAGAAAATTGTCAAAGCTTCTAAGGAAAACTCCACCTCCTTGGGATGTCGACCAAACTGCAGCAATCAAACATCTTAAAGAAGTGTGTCAAAAGGTCTCACCCTTGAGAATTCCTGGAGATGGCCAACGGACCTTACAAACAGATGTCAATGATGATTATTAAGGAGCTATCTTATTAGAAAACAAAGAGAGAAACTTCATTATTGTGGACATGCCAGCGGCCAATTCAAAGAATTTGAAACACATTATCATGCTGTCTACAAGGAGATATTAGCTGTCAAATATGGAATTAAAAAATTCAAATTCCATCTGGTGGGATACTATTTCATTATTTAATTGGATAATACATCCTTCCCAGCGATTATGGAGCTCAAGAATAAAGGAGTCCCAGAAAAACATCTACTCAGACTCAAAGACTGGTTTTCAAAATACCAGTTTGAAGTCCAACACATAAAGGGCAAGGACAATGTTGTGCCTGATTATCTCTCTAGACAATTTCAGCTTCAACTCATATCATTTACCAAGGTGCTGCCCGTTATCCTTATGACAGGGAAACAAAAGAAGATAATATCTTCTAAAACAAGTTTTTGGAAAAGGATAAGATCTCATCCATCTTATCAATCCTGATTTATCATTTCCTCCTCGTGATGAGCCTTTAAAAACTCTTGGAGATATCCGACAATATGTAACTACAAAATTATTTTGATATCTATCGAAATATATTTCTGAAGAAGGAATCCGAGAGGAACAAGCCTGCTATCATCTCCAAAAATAATTCTTGGGAATAATACATGTTGATCTTTCTAAAGATATTACCTTCAATATTTTATGGTACCTATGATGTTTTTCCACCTTATACTTTCATCCGATTGAGTTCTTAGTATGGGATACACTCATCTTTTTCCAAGATACTAAAAACGACTATTCCCCTTGGTGGTCATTCCTGCTATGGTATGTAACTGTGGAAGAATGGATACAAGTGCTACAAAATGAATATTAGGATGATGAAGACCCCCATGTCATATTCCTCTATCGTAGGCCATATTCTACAAGAATCCAAGAAAAAGTTCATCCGGTCTCCCTACATTATAAATGGAAGACAATGAAAGGTCCAATCCAAGATAATAAGGAAGAACGTCTAGAACTTTATGTCCATCTATGTTTTGCCAATAAAATCCATCCACATGCAGATACTGAAGGACTTACTTATACCTCGTTCGTAGTCAACCCTATCACTAAAGAATCCAGATCAAACCAACCTAGACCTAGTCAAGATCAAAAGTTCGAGTATGAACCCGAGTTTGACCCAAGACAAGTTCAATCATAAATTTAAACCTTGTAATAAATACACATATTAAGGGTAGTCTTGTATTTTCCTTGGCATCATCTCATCTACTGAGGTGTACTTAAAGCCATGTTTTATGTTTAAAATAATGTAACAACCATGTTATAAGGGTAGTTGTGTACTTTTCTGGACATATCTCATCTAGTGATGTGTCTTTGAGATAAGTGTCTTGCATGCAACTTAGCATGACATGTCCTACATGCAACCTTCTTAAAGTGAGGAGTCATTTGATGAAGGTTGCCACTCTGACATGTGTCTTTGTAAGGGTTCATGACTCTTCACTCCCGAAACTCTATAAATTGGGGAGTTGAGTCAATTGTAAAACACATGAAAATAATTAAACACTCCATTTTCTGTACTTATGAGTTTCTAAGTTCTTAGTTGTCTTCTCCAAAGCCCTTAAGCCAGTCTATGGCTCATCATATTCTCCATCTTATTATTCTTATATTATAACGTATGCTTTATACTCGCCTCTTATGAGGATCTTGTATATCAAAAATATGATATAACCTAGAAAAGAGTAACGGTCCCTATAGTTCAAATGAAGATCACAATCCATGCTTTCAATTGCTTTTACTTGGTGGATTTGAGCTTTGCTCGATAAGGCTAAGAGCGTCGTAGAAGAAGTGGAAGTTCAGAGTCAACCTACTTAAGGCAGTTTGAAAACATGGTGGCCATGGTCCTCTAAGAGTGTGAACGAGTAGGGCTCCCATACTAGCTTGGTATCAGAGCCAGGTTGCTCTCGTCTTATCGACCGCAGAATATTTTGAGTAGTAGATTTGTGCTTGAGCAGTGATTGGATAATATATTATATATAATATATATGTATAATTATTATAATATTATATATATATATATATATTATATTATAATAGTATAATATAGTTAGTTATATAATTAATATATTATGTATAATAGTATATTATTATTAATCACATTAATTATTTATATTAATTATATGTATATTATAATATTATAACATACATATAATTATTATAGTATATAATTAATATATATTATTTAATAATTATATATGTATATTATATATTATAATGTATAATATATTACTATTATAATTATATTAATATATTATATATTTATAATATATATGAATCATAAATATATTTATGTTATACTATGTATATTATAATCTTAATAATTTTAATATATTATATATATAATATTAATTTTATGTATTATTATATATACATTATATTATATATTAATATAAATTATATGATATATATGTATATTAATATATGTATAAGCATATTGTATTATACATTAATAATAGTTTATTATATGTTAATTATAAATATAATAAAATATATATTATATAAATATAAATATTTATATATTAATTCATACATATTTAATAGTTTATAATATATTATTAAAAATATATTAATTATTAACTATAATGCATAATTAATGTAATATTAATACAATATATATTATATAAATATTAATACATATATAATACATATAATTTATATAATATAATATTTATTATTAATATATAAATATTTATATTTATATAATATATATTGCATTATATAGCGGTGATTGAGAAGGCCATTCCATAATCATGGAAAACCTAGGTGTTATTTCTTCACAAATTTTGTCACAGTCTTCATCTCTTTCACTACCTAAACAATGTACTAGTAGAATAGAAAACCTTGTAAACTACGTAAATATTCCTGAAGATGCTGTCATAGAACAAACAGTTCCCCCCTTGTTAGTCCTTATAATGTATACAGAAAATATTATAGCCTTACCAAGAGCATCAAGGCTCTAATCTCCTCTCGAAATCCTCCAACCAAGTAGTATGTCCAATTATCTAGGATGGATCACTGTGGAATTCCAGCCACAAATCATGAACAATATGTCACACTGTTCATTTCTCCTGAATATATTGAGACATGGAAGCGAGAAGGATACATCCACCTCCATCTTGGAGTCGTGAGGCTGGTATTATCATACCATGGTAGAGAAGGGCTTTCTATAACGGCAAAGATTGCCCTTCTCGACACCAGATTTCTCAAATATGAGCATGTTATTGTGGGAACAGTTCTGTCCACACTCAACGCCGGAAGTGTGGTAATAACTTTCTTCCCCAATTTTGCATTATCCTTGCAGGATTCATCATTGGCGGATGTATTTAAACTGCAAATCCAAATAACTGGTGCTGAGCAAATTCTGAACTCCATCATGGGAACACTGCATCATTAGATTGTCTACCGACTACAGAATCATGCCCTTGATTTAAAAAAATCAGGGGATAATGGATGCTCTAATAGTTCTACCTGAATCCAGTTTAGAAGTCCCCACCATCATCTAAATCCCGAGACAAATCAGCAGAGGTTATCTGCAATGATTAGTTCCTACCGAATGGATCACCAACTATTAATCTCTCCACCAGGTGACGAGGTCAGTTTGTGCCACATTCAGTTTTCAATGACTAAAGGATGGATGAGTAAAGATGATATATAAGACGAAACCTGAAGAAAACTCTACTCCAATTTCCAACTAATGATCCGTCCCGTCTTTAAAGAAAGGGAAGAGAATATCCCCATCTCTTCATTCAACCCAGATGGAAGCCATATATACACAGACCAAATTAATGGCCATTTTATGTAGGATTTTGACCCTTCCATGAGTGATCCCCAATACTCCTATAATACCTGGGAAGATAGCGATGATGAAGATAAAGAGGAAGTTCGCAAAAGAAGAAAGAGGAGACATTGTAAGACCCTTGATAATAAAATACAATGACCCTCCTAATCCACCTCCACCAAAAATATCAATTCCACAAGAGGGTTATTCATGCAGAAATGAAGAGAGACCGTTACCTCTAAATCCCCGAGCTCTCAACCATGTTTCATGTTCAAAAGCCGTGAAGAAGATTTTCCTCCACTAGAGAGATGCAGGGATCAAACTTCTAAGGTAACCTCAAGGCCTTATATTCAGAGTACTATAGTACAAGCAATTGGCCACTTAAAGCCTCTAAGTCAATGAGAGGAAGTCCTCAATTAGCATACCACAAATTCTCTGGCACAAAATCAATCACTACAAAGTATTGATTCCAAGGTAACTCAAGTTCTCGACAAGGTTCAAAATTCATATAATCAAATTTGTTACTTGCAGACCCAACTTCTAAGAGTGGAACAGAAGCTTACTAGGAAAATAACCCAGTTGGATAGAGATCTCATAAGCCTTATTACGAATCGCGAGTATGACCTAGAGTTCACATTAAAAGAAGCAGAGATTAGGCAACTAAAAAAGGAGCTTGCAAAGACCGAAGAAGTTAAGGCAGAAAAAAGCTCAACCTTTATGCCCCCTGATAGAGTCTCCACTGTTATGACTTCACCAACCTTATATCAAGCTCAACCTTTATGACCCCTGATGTATGCCAAACATTTTGGGATGATCTCCATTGTACCCTTACCACCTTCAAGACAGAAAGAAGCAGAAGGTGATCAATTAAAAGCTAAGAGTAAAAAAACCTATTAATACTTTAATGGTCCATCCTATGTTCTCTAGTCTCCCAGGAGAAACAAGTGATCCAGAAGAAAGTCAAAGCTATACATCAGATTTTGAATAAGGCTAAACCGAGAAGGAACTGATTTAAGAACAATTCTCAAGGAATTCACATCAAGGTTTCTTGGTGTCCTAAGAGAACGGTTCTTAAGCCTTGGAGAATATAGGCAATTACAATTATTTGATGTACCAATGCCAGCTAACGTAGTTGGTGAGATACATAGAGAATTTATCGGTGAGATTTATTTGTGCACCAAGGCTGTGTCTTAAGAATACTTCTCTATGAGGTGCTGCTCGCTATTGAAAAAGGATCTGAATAGGCATTTCAAATGAATGACTAAAAGATTCTACATTTTGAATGGCTATAATGATCCCAATCTGAAGAATGTCTACCTTGCCTCTTTACTATAAGAGCTACAACCAGAAATGGCGAGGATGTTTCAAGCCATGAAGAAAGATAAGGCCCAAATGAACATGGGAGAAATCCATCAAATCGGCTTGGCTGCTCAGGAGAAACTCTGTGAACAACAAAATCTCTTTAAAGAAATGATGGAGAGATGGAAGATTCCTAAAAAGGTATGTGATAAATCCTACCTTAAAATAAAATGTCATGAGAAAGTATGCCATTGTTCCAAAAAACATAAACAAAATGATAAGTAAAAGCTCAAAAGGAAAAACAAAAACCAAACATGCAGTTTTTTCCGAAGGAAGCCATTCAGAAAGAAGTCCACTGATAAATATTATCTATGTGGAGAAAAAGGACATTTCGCAAAACACTGCCCTACGAAGAAAGGGAAAGCAACTAAGCTAGCATCACAGACCTTTCACTATCATGAAACAGATGTTGAAGAAGCAGACATAGAATCTCTCTATTTAGAACAAGATGGCCAGGATTCTGGTACAGCCTTTGTCCTTTATGAGACATCTGATGAAGAAGATTTAGAAGAGAATGTCCCCATTCTTATGATGAACCAACCTCCAATGCTAAGAACCAACATGATCATACAAAAAGGGATGTCATCACCTCATCTTGAAGTCAAGGTGCTTCAGTCAAAGTATAACAGGCCTATCAAAGTGATCAGAGTCCTTGATACAGGAGCACGAAAAATTATGATGAACCCAGACATCCTTCCAGATGAAGCTTGGGAGTCTCATCATGAATATTTCTTTACTGCAGATAGCTAAACCTTTCATATTGTCTTGATATCTAAATAACCAGTCAGAATTCAAATCCTTCCAGAGTGTGTTGTCTAGATCAAAGTCATCGGAACCAAACTTCACAGACATGATTTATTAATGGGCTTTGATGTCTTCTTCAAAGCTCAGAAGCTACAAATATTTTTCCATCGAGTCAAATACAAGAGGACATTTCTACCATTCACACCAACACATAAGTTGTTCACAGTAAAGGAGATACCAGAACCTGATCCACTTATCAAAAGATTGAAAAATGGTATGCCGAGTCACATGCAGACTTCACCAATCCTCATCCGCTTTGGAAGAACTCAGGATTCTATGTTCAACTTCCTTTTAAGAAGAATGAGGATATTAATGCCACTAAAGCCACGCATCCTAGCATGACACTAAAAGAGCTGAATTTGGCCTGACAAGAATGCAGCGAGCTATTATCCTTGGGCTTAATTGAAGTCACCAACTCAAATTAGACTTGCCCAGCTTTTTATGTCAATAAGAGAGCAGAACAAGTTCGAGGAAAAAAGAGGTTAGTCATTGATTACAAACCTCTCAACTATTACTTGCTTGATGATAAATTCACTTTGCCCAGGACAAAAGCCATTTTCTATTACCCTTCAGAAGCTCAAATCTTTTATAAATTTGACCTTAAATCTGGTTTCTGGCAAATGGGTATAAAACAACTTTTTGCCTACCCACAGCTCCATACCAACGGACGGTTCTGCTATTTGGTCTTAAATTTGCACTATCCATTTTCCAAAAGACCATGATGAAAATCTTCGAACCCATACTAAATAGTACCCTTGTCTACATAGATAATATCCTTTTATATTCCAAAAATAGAGAGCAACATGAACTACTTCTCAACATGTTCATAGACTTGGTACAAAAATATGGTATTATGCTATCCCAAAAGAAAAGTGTGATCAAGCAAAAAACTATTGATTTTCTGGACATGAAGATTTAGGATGGGAAGTATGAACCAGGATAACACCTATCCCAAGAACTACTTAAGTTCCCGGATGAGCATTTATCTCTTAAACAGGTTCAATAGTTCCTTGGAATCGCCAACTATCTTAAAGATTTTATCCCCAAATGTTTTGCCTATACAAGCAAATTGTTAAAGCTTCTAAGGAAAAGTCCACCTCATTGGGATGTCGACCAAACTGCAACAGTCAAACATCTTAAAGAAGTGTGTCAAAAGCTCTCACCCTTGAAAATTTCCTGGAGATGGGGAACGAATCTTAGAAATAGATGCCAGTGATGATTATTAGGGAGCTATCTTATTAGAAAATGAAGGTGGAAAACTTATTATTGTGGACATGCCAGCGCCGAATTTAAAGAATATGAAGCACATTATCATGCTATCTACAAGGAGATATTAGCTGTCAAATATGGAATTAAAAAATTCGAATTCCATCTCGTGGGATACAATTTCATTATCCAACTAGATAATACATCATTCCTAGTGATTATGGAGCTCAAGAATAAAGGAGTCCCAGAAAAAAAGCTACTCAGACTCAAAGACTGGCTTTCAAAATACTAGTTTGAAGTCCAACACATAAAGGGCAAGGACAATGTTATGCCTGATTATCTCTCCAGACAATTTCAGCTTCAACTCATATCATCTACCAAGGTGCTGCCTGTTATCTTTATAATAAGGAAACAAAAGAAGATAATATCTTCCAAGACCAAGTTTTGGAGACAAGCTCCCATCCATCTTATCAATCCTGATTTATCATTTACTCCTCGTGATGAGACTTTCAAAACTCTTGGAGATATCCAATAACATGCACCATGAATTTGTTTTGATATCTATCGAAATATATTTCTAAAGAAGGAATCCAAGAGGAACAAGTCTGCTATCATCTCCAGAAACTATTTTTGGGTATAATACATGTTGATCTTTCTAAAGATCTCACCTTCAACGGTTTATGGTACCTATGGTGTTTGTCCACCTTATACTTTCATTCGATTGAGTTCTCAGTATGGGATATACTCATCTTTTTCAAAGATACTGAAAAAGACTCTACCCTCTAGTGGTCATTCCTGCTACGGTATGCAACTGTGGAAGAATGGATACAAGTGCTCCAAAATGAATATCAGGATGATGAAGACCTCATGTCTTATGCCTCTATCATAGGCCATATTGTACAGGAATCCAAGAAGAAATTTGTCCGATCCCCTACACTATAAATGGAAGACAATCAAGGGTCTAATCCAAGATAATAAGGAAGAAAGTCGAGAACTTTATGTCCATTTATGTTTTGCCAATAAAAACCATATAATTATGAATATATATATATATATATATATTACATGTAATATTATAATAATAGTATAATATATAATAGTTATATATAGTATTACATTATTAATTTATATTAATACATATATAATAGGTATAATTATATATAGAATTATGTATAATATATAATTATACATAAATTATAACATTATATTATACATATATAATTACATATAAATAGTATATAATGAGTATTATTATGTAATATGTATAATATTATATACTATATATGTATAATTATTATATTATAATGTACATATAATAACATATATATTAATTATTATAGCTATTATATTAATATTATTATATAATTAATATATATTCCAATAAAAGCCATATAATTATTAATAGATATATATTATATGTAATATTATAATAATAGTATAATATATAATGGTTATATATAGTATTACATTGTTAATATATATTAATACATATATTAATACATTAATATTATATTATAATATATTATATATAATATGTATATATTATATAAATATTATACATAATTATATATTAAATACACTATAATATTATATAATATATTAACATATAATTAATAAATATTATACATAATTAACATATTATGTATACTATATATAATTAATATAATATATGTATACTTATATATTACATTAATTATATTTAATACAATATTATATTATATTAGTGTATAATAATATGTAATTAATACATAATACATATAGCTATAATATATGTATAATATGTATCATTTTTTATATAATATATTATATATATTATAATATACATATAATATTATTAATATTATTATATTATAATGTATATTAATATATAATATAATTATATAAGTATATTATAATATATTATTCCAGAACTTTTACTGAGGACTCCCTAAGTTGTATAAGCTTACAAGAAAAACCCCACAAACGCCTGCGCCTTCACTCGGTATTACGGCAACAAGGGCACGAAGTAGGCTTATACGACCGTGGGTAAACTCATACCTGATTCAAACCTTTCTTATCCTATAATTGGTTTTAATTATTTGATTTTAATCATGTTTCCAAAACCTTAAATATTTTGGAACCATGTTAGTAGAATCATGAAAAGTCATGCCATGATCTAACACAATGCTCTAACCAGCCATATTAGGCGACAGATAGAAAATTAAATAAAAGAAAATAAACAGAAAAATAAAATTTTGTACTTACACTTAATTGTGCTCTGTAGTAGTTTATTGAAAATAGTACTTGAAGGATTTACAGGGGAGATTGAGGGAGAGAGAGAAGAGAGGCGAGAAAACTCGAGCATGCCTCTGAAAAATGAAAACTAACCTATAAATAAGGGAAGAGCCCGATATGAAACCCCGGATTCCAAAATAAAAAGTGAACAGGAAATCTTTAAAAAAGTTACTTTATAAAAGTAGAAAATGACGAATATGTCACATTTTTCAATGACAGGGATTCCTGTCTGACATCTGTCCAATTATTTTCTTTTGGCAGAACACCACACAATCAATCAAAAATGTTAAATGACTTCATTTTGTCTCTTTGGTGAGAGAGTCTTTGAGCTCTTCAAGGGCTTCAAATAAAGCCGGATCAGGAATATCATCATCTGGATCTTTTGAATCTTGTAAAAGACTAGTGAACTTATTTTCACTAGTTTCAGACCTCATGGAAGTATCAGATTTTGAATCTGAACTAATATTCTTTGAAATATCTTTTTTAATTTCAGAAACAAATAATTCAATCATTTGTTTTTGTGAAAGAATCCCAGCATATTTCTGGGTCAAAATCTTGAAAGGACTAATATTATCAACCTTTTCTTTTTCTTCTAGATCTTGCTTATAAGCTTTGATATTTTCATTGATTTTTTCATATGTTTCTTTAGAAAATAATTTTCCAGATTCTGGGTCCATTCGCATCATTTTTTCCCAGAATTTGCCATGGCTGATACGCCAAAGACAAGGAGCATCATAGTTAGTATAAACAACCATTGGAGTCCACTTCCAGATCTATGGGATACCAAATTCAATAAAGAAAAGACAAGTTATCTTTCCGTCAATGAAGTTATCTGAATTTTTTCCCTGTATGACAGGAGAGACTGATATCCAGTCTTTCATAAGATTATAAAATAATTCTGGCAAATTTTTTGCCGATGGTCCAAATGTTCTCCACAAAGTAAAGAACCAATTTGGAATCTGTTTATGAAAAATATTTTCACAAATTTTAATAAACCAAGAGTGTTTATGCCTCTTGTTCTCATATAAGAGTATTTTCTCAAAACTTTCGATATAATCAAAGTAATTAAATTTGAAGTTTAGGTTATGAACCTGAGAAAAGAATTCCTTTTCTGCTAATGGAGAAATGCCCCATTTTTCAAAAGATATAATCTTTTTGATAATAATTTTGGAAAAATTATAATCTTTTCCTTTTTCTCCAGAAGAGAAATGATTAATCTCAACATTATTAGTGGAGAGAAGGAGATTTTCATAAAAACCTCTTTGTTTGTAAGAACCACACACGTATGACGTGTTAGAAAGCTATCTTTCCATAATTGTCCATGGAATATCATCCCATTGAACATCTCTTTCTTCTATAAGAAGAATAATCTGTCGATCAATATTTTCGACAAACATTTTTTTCTGAATCATCTTCTTTTGCTATATTAGCATAAGAAGTTTGGGCATCTTCAGGAGAGGTATTACTCTCTTTTTGATTTTGTTTCTATTTCAAGAATTCTTGAAACTCTTCATTAAGATCGGAAGTATTACCTCCATCGGAACTTGCTATATTAGCAATGTTCTGGGCAATCAATTTTTGTTTGCCATGCTGAATAATTGTTCGGGATTGAGGGTTATAACCTCTTCCTCCTCTTCCTCTATAAGAGGAAAGGTCACCTCGACCTGGAAATCCTCTTCCTCTATGAGAGGAATAGCTATCACGACCAGGGAAACTCATTCCTGCAAGAATTTTCTTGTTAGAAAATCAGGCAAATAATTTTCATTGCCTTTTTTATGAATAATAACAAAATCGAATGGAGCAAGATGTGATTGCCATCTGGCAAACAATTGCTTAGAAACATCATGTTTGAAATATTTCTAAAACATGAATTTGGCAGCATTGCAATCAGTTTTAATAATGATTTTTTTATTATATAAATCATCTTGAAATTTAAAAACACATTTAACAATGGCAAGAATTTCTTTGGCCACTATCGAATAGTTTTTCTGGACATTATTCCATTTCCCAGAATAAAATCGAACAAGATATTCTTATTTTTTTAGGGGGATCAATCTGTTTAAGGATTCTTCCATAACCAATGTCACAAGCATCAGTTTCAATAATTTTTTCCCATAAGTGATTTGCCAGCATAAGGCATGGAAGGTTTTTAACCTTTTCTTTAATCCTTTGAACCGCCTTGGTATGATTATCATTCCAAGGTGGAGGATTCTTTTTGAGTCTGTCGTATAAAAGAGAAGTATCCTCATTAAGATTTTTTATATTGGAAGAAATATAATTTAAACTTCCTAAAAATCTTTGTAATTGAGTCTTATCAGTAATGATATCTGAAAATTTATTTCCAAATGCAATACTTCTTTGAATAGGAATAATATTTCCTTTGTCAATTATATGACCAAGAAATCTAATATTAGATTGAAATAAAATCATTTTTGGCTTTGAAATAACAAGGCCATTTTTTACCACAATATCTTTAAACATATTTAAATGTATTAAGTGTGATTCAATATATTTAGAAAAGACAAGGATATCATCAATATAAACAATAATAAAATTGCTAAATGGACAAAAAATGACATTCATAATTTGTTGAAATTCTGAAGGAGCATTTTTTAATCCAAATGGCATAACTGTCCATTCATAATGTCCGAATGGGACATTAAAGGCAGTTTTATATCTATCAGATTCATTAATCTGAAACTGCCAAAATCCTCATTTTAAATCAAATTTTGAAAAGACTAATGCATTAATAAGTCTATCAAGAAGATCCTTCTTGTTAGGAATAGGATGTCTAATCCATTTTAAAACTCTATTAAGAGGTTTGTAATTGATTACAAGTCTAGGAATACCTCGTTCCTGCTCTGAATGTTTATTAACATAAAAAGTCGTACATGACCAAGGAGATTTTGAAGTAGTTATTAGCTTTTTTTGTAATAAAGAATCAATTTCTCTTTTACATAACTCCAAATATTCAAAGTTCATTTGGCAGGGTCTTGCCTTAGTAGAAATATCCTTTTCTTTGAAATCTCTTCATAAGGAAGAGAAATTATATGCTTTTTTCTATCCCAAAAAGTATTTGGTAAATCATTACAAATATCAATAGAAAACTTATTATAAATAAGTTTAATTTTTTCCTGTAATTTAGGGTTTGTGAGTTTTTCTTCAATTGTTAGAAAACTCACTTCTTCTTTTAAAGAATTAATTTGAAAGGTTTTTCTTTCAATCTGTTCTTGTAGTTCATTAAGAACTCTATGAACAGGTTTTTAATAAATTCAAAAGATATTGATTTTCCTTCAAAGGTTCCAGTTAAACCTCTTTCATTGACAAGAGTTAAAGGATAAATTTTATAAATGAAAGGTAGGCCAAGTATAAGTTGGCTTGAAATATTTTTCACTAGAAGAAAACTTGTTGAAATACAACAATTGTCTTTGCAAATATATGCTTTTGGAATCTTGAAATTTATATCAAGATGGTCACCTCCAGCATGTGAAAGAGAATGAGAAGTTTTATGAAAATATCTAGTAGGAATTAATCCTTCATGTATAACATTTATATATATCATATTATGTATTATTATAATATATTATTAATATATTATAATACTAATATATTATAAATACATTATTAATATAATATGCGATAATATACATTATAATAAATAATAAAATAATACTAAAATATATTATAAAACTATAATATGATATTATTAATTAATATAACATATTATATAAATATATTATATATTCATATAATTATAAAATAGATTATAATATCTTATAAGTATATTAATATATTATAAGTATATTAAATTGTAATATTATATGTTACATAACATATAATATATAATAATTAATATATATATATACATTATATATATTGGATTAATATATATTATAATATGTATATTATATAACATATTATATTAGTATAATATACTTATACATATATACATATAATTATATATAGTAATAATTAATACTATTATAATGTAATATTATATTAATAGTATATTCATAATTTATGTATATAACAGTATATATTATGTATATTTTATTATTATTCACATATTGATATAATTATAATATATTAATATATATTATAATATTAATACATTAATATTTAACATTATATAATTATAATTACACATATATTATAAATATACATTAATTATATATTATATATTACATTTAATATTATTATATTATACATATAATACATATATACTATTATATATTGTAATAATTATATAACTAATAATACTATTTATATTATATTAATATTATATATAGTACACTATTATTATAATATACTATATATATATATGTTATTAATATTATATTATTATTTTAATTATAATATACATATTATTATAACTATAAATAAATATACATTAGTCAACACACTAAAATAAATAAATACTCCATTTTCCATACTTATGAGTTTCTAAGTTCTTAGTTGTCTTCTCCAAAGCCCTTAAGCCAGTCTTTGGCTCATCATATTCTCCATCTTATTATCCTTATAGTATAAAGTATTCTCTATACGCGCCTCTTATAAGGATCTTGTAAATCAGAAATATGTTATAACCTAGAAAAGAGTGACGGTCCCTATAGTTCACACAAAGATCACAATCCATGCTTTCAATTGCTTTTACTTGGTGAATCTAAGCTTTGATCGATAAGGCTAAGAGTGCCGAAGAAGGAGTGGAAGTTCAGAGTCAACCTGCTCTAGGCAGTTTGAATACATGAGGGCCATGGTCCTCTAAGGGTGTGAACGAGTAGGGCTCTCGTAACTTGGTATCGAAGCCAATAATGTATATAATGTATATAATATTAATATATCATAATAATATAATGTATGTTAATAATATTATAATATATGTATACATTGTAATTTAATATACATATTAATATTATAATTAATATATCATATAATAATATACATATATCTTATAATATAATATAATAATAGTATGTATTATTATATATGTTTATTAATATATATAATACATGTATACATATTAATTTATATATTATTAATATACATGTACTATTATAATCTTTACATATATAAATATTAATATATTAATATAATAATAATTATTATACATATTATAATATACTATAATATTAATTATACATATTATAATATTTATTACATTATTAATATATATTATATGTATATACATTATTATACTATTATGTATATAATATATTCATAATACATATATATTACTATAATATATAATATTAATAGTTATTATATATTAAATAATTAATATTTAGTTATAATAGTGTATAATATATATTAATAATAGTATATACAATAATATTATATACATTATAATAATATTATATATTACATATAATATATACATTAAATATTATAATTAATATATTATATATACATTAAATATTTATATACATATTATTATAATATATATGGACTAATATATATATATATATATATGTACATAATAATTACATATATTATAACATATATTATTATTAATATTATAATAATTTATACTATATATTAATTAATATGGTAATACTATATTTATTAATATAACATTATATATATTAATATAAAATATATAATTATACCTATAAATATGAAGATAATATATTATTAATTATAATATAATACTTATAATATATATTATACATTATAATATTATAATATTACATATAATATATACATTAAATATTATAATTAATATATAATATATACATTAAATATTTATATACATATTATTATAATATATATGGACTAATATATATATATATGTACATAATAATTACATATTGTATAACATATATTATTAATAATATTATAATAATTTATACTATATCTTAATTAATATGGTAATACTATATTTATTAATATAACATTATATATATTAATATAAAATATATAATTATACTTATAAATATGAATATAATATATTATTAATTATAATATAATAATTATAATATATATTATACATTATAATATTATTAATAATACGTTATATATATTATAGTTAAAATATACTATATAGTAATATATACACCATAATATATATGTACAAATGTATATATTATGGTATATACATATACATTATATAATAATAATATATATATATATAAATATTATAATATATAGTTATATTATATTCATATTAACATTCTATGTTATAATGTAAATATACATATACTATAAATATACACTAGAATAATAATAACATATAATTATATGTAATGTAACATATTATAATACTATATAATATATTATATATAACAGTATAATATATGTGATTATATTATAATATTATATACTTATATATAGTAATATATGTATATTTACATTATAATATAGTATGTTAATATGAGTATAATATAACTATATATTATAATATATACATATATATTATTAATACATAATGTATATGTATATACCATAATATATACATTTGAACATATATTATAATTAATATACTACAATATATACTATTGCACTAATAATATATTATAATACATATAATATATATGAACATATATATTATAAGTCCATAGTATATATATAATATACTAATATATGTATTAATAAACTATAAATATGTATATATATATTAATATATAATTATATTATGTATATTAATATATATAATATATACATAATATAATTAACAGTATTTTATTATTAATATGTATAATAAACTACTTAAATATAAGATATATTAATATTATTTTTAATAATATTCTATTAATAATATATTAATACATATTAGTGTATATATATATATATTACATTATATAATATTATACTATATATTATATAATATAATATACATATTATATTACCTGTTACATAATTATTAATATAGTATATGTCTATTATAATATGTATACATATATATTATAATATATATTAACATAATTATATAATATATTATGTTATACTATAATATAATATTATACATTACATTATTACATATAATAGTATTTTACATTATTATATATTATAATATATTTTATTTATACATATGTTAGTTATATAATATGTATACTATAGATATGATATCAATAAATACATATTATTATAACATAAATATATATTCATTTTAATATTAATATAAACATACATTATTATAATAATTATATATAATAACATATATTATATCTTACGTATAATACACTAATATTAATATGTATGTATAATATATTATACATATATAATACTATATTATATATAATAATAACATATAGTATACATATATTAATTATATAGTATAATGTATAATAGTACATATTATAATATATATTAACATAATTATATAATATATTATGTTATATAAATTATATTATTACATATAATAGTATTATACATTATTATATATTATAATATATTTATACATGTGTTAGTTATATAATATGAATACTATAGATATGATATCAATAAATATATCTTATTATAACATAATATATATTCATATTAATATTAATATAAACATACATTATTATAATAAACATATATAATAACATATATTATATCATATGTATAATACACTAATATTAATATGTATGTATAATATATTATACTTATATAATACTATATTATATATAATTATAGCATATAGTATACATATATTAATTATATAGTATAATGTATAATAGTACATAATATATTTATAATATATATTATAATTTATAGAATGTATTATATATATATTATATGTATAATATATTAATAGTGTATTACAATATTATATGTATAATATATTAATTGTTATTATATATGTATAAATTATATAATTTATAATATATTATTAATATATTATGTATTATTATACATTATAATATATATTAAATATATGTATAGTATATGTTATAATTATATATAATATAGTATTGATAATATGTAATAATTATTTACATAATATATATAATATACCTATAATATATAATATATTATACATTATACATTATTGAACATGTATAATATATTATGGATATAATATTATTATAATATGTTAATATATTATATTTGTATTATATATGATAATATTATATTATATATACGATAAGTTAATATACGTATAAGTATATATTATATAGTATACATATATTATAATAACATACATATATTATAATACAGTATAAATTATATAATATGTTAATAATGAATATATTATAATAATAATAAATATCATAATATATATTTAATAATTAATATAATACATATATAATAATTATAAATATTTTTTATTAATAATATTATAACTATAATAATATATAATATATATGTATATAATATATAGGTATTCATATACTATTATAATATATTAAGCATTACATAATTAATATAATATATACATAATTATTATACATTATACTTTTTATATAATATTCTAACACATAATACATAGTATATATTAGATACATTAATATATGTATTATAATATATATATTGTTACTATTACTATTAATACATATTATAATTAATATTATATATATTACTATGCCTACTATATATTATATATTATATATTATTAATATAATAATTATAATATTATTAATTATATTACACTATATTATAGTATATACATTATATAGATATGTACATTAATTAATATGTATTTTATCATAATATATAGTATATTATAATATTATATAATATACATATGTAATATATATAACATTATAATATATAAATATTAATAATTATACATATATAACTATATAATAATTATACTATAATATAAAATTATTATATATTATTACATATACTATTATTAATTATAACTAATTATTAATATATATAATTATATATATTATTATATAATATACTATTAATATATTTATATATAATATTTAATATATTACATAATAATTATATTGTAATAATTAATTTATGATATACTATTATAATATATAATAGAATATATAATAATTATTAATATTATTATACTATTATAATATATAATATACTTATAATAGTGTATATTATATGTATATATAATCATATAATTATTATATATATGATATAATATATATTACATGTATATATTATAATTATATAATACCTATATTATATAATATGAATTATTAATATATATAATTATAGTTATAACATATTATGTTATGTTAATGTAATATATACAAATATATTAATAAATAATACTATAATATATACATATAATATATATTATAATATATATACATATTATAATTATTAGTATAATTATTATATAGTATATTAATATATAATATGTTAATATATTAATTATTTAATATATATTATAATAATTATATAATATTAATATTATAATAATATATATAATATAATACCTATTTATATTAATAGCTATACATATATATATTAATTATCTATTATATATATAGTTATTATAATATATTATGTCTAAGAAAGTACACAACTACCCTTATAACATGTGTATTACATTATTTTAAACATAAAACATGGCTTTAATAGCATATATGTATAATATTATATAACATTAATAATATGTATACAATATCATTATATATTATATCATATATTAATAATATATTATAATTGGTATATATTATATTCATATTATAATATATATAATAATTTATATTACTTATTAATATATGTATAATTAATAATATTATAATATATATAATATGTATAATATTAATAAACATGTATAATATTAATAATTATAATTATATTATATTTATATTACATAATATAATATTAAATATTATATTATATAAATATAATACATATATAATTATATTATATTTATATTAGATAATATAATATTAAATATTATATTATATAAATATAATACATATATATTTATATAATTATATATAATATACTTATATAATACATATAATATAATATATGTTAACTATTATAATATATATATATATATATATTATTAATTATATTATACATATATATTATAATTATTATTAACATATAATTATATAATTATGTATATTATATATATATAATATAATTATAAAATAGTTATATCTATAATATATTATATATAATATTTATTAATAGGTAATCAATATATATAATTATTAATAATATTATATTAATACTTAATATATTAATATATTACATATAATATATTTATATCATAATTATTATATATATAATATAATATTAATAAATATATATGCATGTATATAGATTAATATATAATATATTATTAATATAATATATATATATATATATATTATGTATAATATAAATATATTATATATTATTAATTATATATGTTATTATATATAACTAATAATATATGTGTAACTATTATATATATTAATTAATATATATTATACTCTTATGTAATACATATTATATATAGTATAATATATATTAATATATTAATATAAATTATAATATTTATACAACTATATTAATTAACATATATTATATAGTATTATTATTATAATATATAATATTATATACTATTATATAGAAATACATATAATAGTATTTATATATTCCATTATAATATATCATAATATTGTATAACATATATTTATATTATAATATGAATACAATATATTATTATAATGTATACCTATTATAATATATTTTTAATATATGATATAATATATAATCATTATATATACATATTATTAATGTTATATAATATTATACATATATGATATCAAAGCCACGTTTTATGTTTAAAATAATATCTATAGTATGTAATATTAATTATATAATAGTACATATTTTATGTATACATTATAAGGACTAATATATATTTATTAATAGTTATAATAATATGTATATTATAATTAAAATAATAATATAATATTAATAACATATATATAGTATATTATAATAATAGTATACTATATATAATATTAATATAATATAAAAAGTATTATTAGTTATATAATTATTACAATATATAATAGTATATATGTATTATATGTATAATATAATAATATTAAATGTAAAATATAATATATAATTAATTTATATATAATATGTGTAATTATAATTATATAATGTTATAATATTAATGTATTAATATTATAATATATTATAATATATATTAATATATTATAATTATATCAATATGTTAAGAATAATAAAATATACATAATATATACTGTTATATACATAAATTATGAATATACTATTAATATAATATTACATTATAATAGTATTAATTATTACTATATATAATTATATGTATATATGTACATGTATAGTATACTAATATAATATGTTATATAATATACATATTATAATATATATTTATCCATTATATGTAATGTATTTATATATATATGTTAATTATTATATATTATATGTTTTGTAACATATAATATTACAATTTAATATACTTATAATATATTAATATACTTATAAGATATTATAATGTATTTTATAATTATATGAATATAATATATTTATATAATATGTTATATTAATTAATAATATCATATTATAGTTTTATAATATATTTTAGTATTATTTTATTATTTATTATAATGTAAAATATGACCTATGACAGAGGAATATGACATGAGGGTCTTCATCATCCTGATATTCATTTTGGAGCACTTGTATCCATTCTTCTATAGTTGCATACCATAGCAGGAATGACCACCAGAGGGTAGAGTCGTTCAGCCCCATACTGAGAACTCAATCGAATGAAAGTATAAGGTGGACAAATGCCATAGGTACCATAAACCATTGAAGGTGAGATCTTTAGAAAGATCAACATGTATTATGCCCAAGAATGGTTTTTGGAGATCATAGCAGGCTTGTTCCTCTTGGATTCCTTCTTCAGAAATATATTTCGGTAGATATCAAAACAAATTCGTAGTTGCATGTTGTCAGATATCTCCAAGAGTTTTGAAAGGCTCATCACAAGGAGGAAATGATAAAGCAGGATTGATAATATGGATGGAAACTTGTCTGCAAAAACCGATTTTGGAAGATATTATCTTCTTTTGTTTCCCTGTCATAAAGATAACGGGCAGCACCTTGGTAGATGATATGTGTTGAAGCTGAAATTGTCTAGAGAGATAATCAGGCACAACATTGACCTTGCCCTTTATGTGTTGGACTTCAAACTGGTATTTTGAAAACCATTCTTTGAGTCTGAGTAGCTATTTTTCTGGACTCCTTTATTCTTGAGCTTCATAATTGCTGGGAATGATGTATTATCTTGCTGGATAATGAAATAGTATCCCACCAGATGGAATTCGAATTTTTTAATTCCATATTTGACAGCTAATATCTCCTTTTAGACAGCGTGATAATGTGCTTTAGATTCTTTGAATTGGCCGCTGGCATGCCCACAATAATGAAGTTTCCCACCTTAGTTTTCTAATAAGATTGTTTCCCAATAATCATCACTGGCATATGCTTGTAAGTTCCGTTAGCCATCTCCAGGAATTCTCAAGGGTGAAACCTTTTGACACACTTCTTTAAGATGATTGACTGTTACAGTTTGGTCGACATCCCAAGGAGGTGGATTTTTCCTTAGAAGCATTGACAATTTTCTTGTATAAGCTGAACATTTGGGGATAAAATCTTTAAGATAGTTGACGATTCCAAGGAACTGTTGAACATGTTTAACAGATAAATGCTCATTTGGGAACTTAAGTAGTTCTTAGGATAGGTGTAATCCTGGTTCATACTCCTCATCATCAATCTTCATGCCCAGAAAATCTACAGAATTTTTGTTTTATCACACTTTTCTTTTGGGATAGCATAATACCATATTTTTATACCAAGTCAATGAACATATTGAGAAGTTATTCATGTTCCTCTATATTTTTTGAATATAAGAGGATATCATCTATGTATACAAGGGTACTGTTTAGTATAGGTTCGAAGATTTTCATCATGGTCTTTTGACGAAGGGATGGTGCAACTTTAAGACCAAATGGCAGAACTATCCATTGGTATTGAGTTGTGGTAGGCAAAAAGCTATTTTATACCTTTCATCTGGGTATAAACCCATTTGCCACAAACCAAATTTAAGGTCAAATTTGGAAAAGATTTTGGGCTTCTGAGAGGTAAGAGAAGATGACTTTTGTCCTGGGCAAAGGAAATTTATCATCAAGCAAGTAATAGTTGAGAGGTTTGTAATCAATGACTAACCTCTTCTTTCCTCAAATTTGGTCTGCTCTCTTATTGACACAAAAAGATGGGCAAGCCCAATTTGAGTTGGTGGTTTCAATTAGACCCAAGGATAATAGCTCGCTGCATTCTTGTTGGACCAAATTTAGCTCTTTTAGTGTCATGTCAGGATGCGTGCTTTTAGTGGTATTAATATCCTTAATCTTCTTAAAAGGAAGTCAAACATAGAATTCTGAGTTCTTCCAAAGCGGATGAGGATTGGTGAAGTCTGCATGTGACTCGGTATAATATTTTTTCAATCTTTTGATAAGTGGATCAGGTTCTGTATCTCCTTTACTGTGAATAGCTTTTGTGTTGGTGTGAATGGTAAGAATGTTCTCTTGTATTTGACTCCATGGGAAATATTTGTAGCTTCTAAGCTTTGAAGAACACATCAAAGCCAATTAATAAATCATGTATGTGAAGTTTCATTCTGATGACTTTGATCTAGACAACACAGTCTGGAAAGATTTGAATTCCGAATGGTTGTTTAGATATCAAGTCAGTATGAAAGGTTTGGCCATCTGTAGCAAAGAAAATATTCAAGATAAGACTCCCAAGCTTCGTCTGGAAGGATGTCTCTGGGTTCATCATAGTTTTTCGTGCTCCTGTATCAAGGACTCCGATCACTTTGATATGTTTGTCATACTTTGACTGAAGCACCTTGACTTCAAGATGAGGTGATGGCATCCCTTCTTGTATGATCATGTTGGTACTCAGCATTGGAGGTTGGTTCATCATCAGAATAGGGACATTCTCTTCTAATTCTTCTTCATCAGATGTCTCATGAAGGACGAAGGTGGTATCAGAATCCTGGCCATCTTGTTCAGAATAGAGAGATTATTTGTCTGCTTCATCAATATTCACTTCATGATAGTGAAAGATCTATGATGCTAGCTTAGCCGCTTTTCCTTTCTTCATAGGGCAGGTTTTTGCGAAATGCACTTTTTTCCACATAAGTAACATCTTTCAGTGGACTTCTTTCTGAATGGCTTCCTTCGAAAAAACCTGTATGTTTCGTTTTTTTTTTTTCCTTCTGAGCTTTCGCTTATCTTTTTCTTTATCTTTTTTGGAACAATGGCATGCTTTCTCATGACATTTTATTTCAAGGTAGGATTTATCACATACCTTTCCATCTGTCCATCATTTCTTTAAAGAGATTTTGTTGCTCACAAAATTTCTCCATAGCAGCCAAGCAGGTTTGATGGATTAGTCCCATGCTGATTTGGGCCATGTCTTTCTTCATGGCTTGAAACATCCTCACCATTTCTTGTTGTAGCTCTTGTGGTAAAGAGTCAAGGTAGATATTCTTCAAATTGGAATCGTTATATCCATTCAAAATGTAGAATTTTTCAGAAATTCATTTGAAATACTTGTCCATATCCATTTTCAGTAGCGAGCAGCACCTCATGGAGAAGTATTCTTGAGACACAGCCTTGGTGACAAGGAAATCTCGATAAATTCTCTATGTATCTCACCAAGTACGTCACCTGGCATTGGTGCATCGATCAATTGTAATTGTCGGTATTCTCCAAGGCACAAGAACCATTCTCTTAGGACACCAAGAAACCTTGATGTGAATTCCTTGAGAACTATTTTTAAATCAGCTCCTTCTCTGTTTAGCTAATTATCTATCCAGGCTGATAGTATATGCATCTTTTCTCTTCGCTTTTAGAAAGGTGCATCATCAAATGAAAACCAAAGACCAATGGAGGGTTTAGTACCTTTCTTTTCATTAGGATGTTTCACATATGGTATGTCAGTTGTCTTTTGATCCGAGTCATCAAAAATAGGTTCAATGAAGGGTTGACTTTCTCTTGCATCAGCCATAAGGATTGTTGAAACATCAGCTATCTCTTCCTCTGTTCCACTTTATGCTGAAAATATTTTAGTTGATTCTGATGTATATCTTTGACTTTCTTCTAGATTACTTGTTTCTCCTGAGACACCAAAGAACATAGGATGGCCCATTAAAGTATTAATGGATTTTTTCCTTCAGCCTTTGATTGATCACCTTCTGCCTCTTTCCGTCTTGAAGGTGGCAAGGGTATACTGGAGATCATCCCAAAATGTTTGGCATAAAGTTGGGACTCTGTCTTTGACTCATTTGGAGATTGATATAAGGTTGGTGAAGTCATAAAAGTGGAGACTCTATCAGGGGGCATAAATGTTGAGCTTCTTTCTTCCTCATCTTCTTCAATCCTTGCAAGCTCCTTTTAGAGTTTCCTAATCTCCGTTTCTTTTGATGTGAACTCTAAGCCATACTGCCGATTTGCAATAAGGCTTCTGAGTTCTCTATCCAACTGGGTTGTCTTCCCAATAAGCTTCTGTTCCACTCTTAGAAGCTGGGTCTATAAGTAACTCATTTGATTATATGAATTTTGAACCTTTTCGAGAACTTGAGTTACCTTGGAATCAATACTTTGTAGTGATTGCTTTAGTGCTCGAGCATTTGTGGTCTGCCAATTGAGGACTTCCTCTCCTTGACTCAGAGGCTTTAAAAGGCCACTTGCTTCTATTATAGTACTCTGAATATAAGGCCTTGAGGTTACCTTTGAAGTTTGATCCTCACGTCTCTCTAGAGGAGAAAAATTTTCTTCGCGACTTTTGAACATAAAACATGGTTGAGGAGCTCGGGGATTTGGAGGTAATGGTCTCTCTTCATGTCTGCATGAATAACCCTCTTCTCGAATTAATATTTTTGTGGAACTGGATTAGGAGGGTCATTGTATTTATTATCAGGGGTCTTACAACGTCTCCTCCTTCTTCTTTTGGGAACTTCCTCTTCATCTTCATCATCGCTATCTTCCCAGGTATTACAGGAGCATCGGGGATCACACGTGGAAGGGCCATTAATTCAATCTATGTATATATGGCTTCCATCTGGGTTGAATGAAGAGATGGGGATATTCTCTTCCCTTTCTTTTAAAACGGGACGGATCATTAGTTGGAACATAGGAGTAGAGTTTTCTTTAGGTTCCATCTTATATATCGTCTTTACTTGTCCATCCTTCAGTCATTGAAAACTAAACTTTGTAGCACGAACCAACCTCATCACCTGGTGGAGAGATTCATAGTTGGTGATCTATTCGGTAGGAACTAATCATTGGAGATCACCTCTGCTGATTTGTCTCGGGATTCGGATGATGGAGGAAACTTCTGAATCGGATTCAGCTAGTACCATTAAAGCGTCCTTTATCCCCTGATTTTTTAAATCAAGGGTATGATTCTGTAGTCAGTACACAATCTGATGATACAATGTTCCCATGACGGAGTTGGGAATTTGTTCAGCACCGCTTATTTGGATCTGCACCTTAATTGCATCCACCAATGATGAATTCTGCAAGGATAATGCAAAATTGGGGAAGAAGGTTATTACCACACTTCCATCGTTGAGTGTAGATAGAACCGTTCCCACAACAGCATGCTCATATTTGAGAAATCTGGTGTTATTGGAAGCCCTCTTCTACCATGGTATGATAATACCAGCCTCATGGCTCCAAGATGGAGGTGGGTTTATCCTTCTCGCTTCCATGTCTCAATATATTCAGGAGGAATGGACAGTGTGACATATTGTTCTTGATTTGTGGCTGGAAGTCCACAGTGATCCATCTTGGATGATTGGACATACTCCTTAGTTGGAGGATTTCGAGAGGAGATTAGAGCCTTGATGCTCTTGGTAAGGCTACCATATTTTTTGTATACATTATAAGGACTCACAAGGGGGAACTATTTGTTCTATGATAGCATTTTTAGGAATAGTTGAGTATTCTACAAGGTTTTCTATTCTACTAGTATAGTGTTTAGGCAATGAAAGAGACGAAGATTGTGATTAAATTTGTGAAGAAATAACACCTGGGTTTTCCATGATTATGGAAGGGCCTTCTCCAATCACTGCTCAAGCACAGATCTACTACTCAAAATATTCGCCGGCCGACAAGACGACAGCAACCTGGCTTTGAATATATATTATTAATATGTATGTAATGATATATATTGTAATGTAATATATATAATATTGTGTATTTAAATATATTGTATTACTATAATATATAATATATATACATATGTATTATATACATTTATATTATATATTATTATATATTATAATATAATATATTTACAATATATATAATTTAATTAATAGTACTATATTATTATAATATATAGATATATACATATATAATATTATAATATATTATATTATATATATTAAATTAATATATAATAATTTAGTATACATTAATATTAATACACTATATATATTATTCATCTTAATAATGTATACATATATATTAATTATATTATACTGTATATTATATATTATGTATGATAATTATACATATATTATAATTATATAATAACATATATGTATATATATATATATATATTAATTATAATTATTATTTGTAATACATAATATATTAATAGTATATTATAATACATATACATTATATTATATTATACTATATAATATTACAATTATTATATGTAATACATAATATATTAATAGTATATTATAATACATATACATTATATTATAATATACTATATAATATTATTTATATATACATACTATTAATAATATACATATATATTATATTAATATTATATGTTATATATTAATTATTATTATAATACTATTATTATGTTATAATATATGTATATAATTACATATAACTATATAATAATATAATAATACATTAATAAATATATATATATATTAATAGTATTATAATATACTAATATATATAATTATTAATATATTATATGATATATAATTAATTAATATTGATAGAATAATATAGTATTAATGTTACATAATATATTTACATTATTATAATACATAATTATAATATTATTAATAATGTATATACTAATATATTTACTAATATAATATATATTATTATTTATATTTTATAATACTATTAATTATACATTATAATAAATATACATTATATGTTATTATGTACAATATATGTTAATATACTATATAATAATTATAATATAATATTATAATATATTATTATGTTATTATATATTATATTATATGTATATATATTAATTATAATTATTTATATATTATTATTATACTTATATTATCACATATATTATAATATAATTATTATATAATATTATACATTAAATATATATAACCTATTAATATAACCATGATATTATATTATACTATAATATATTATCATATAATATATATATTATTTATAATATTAATATATTATTTATTAATATTATATATATTAATATAATATATATAATACTATAATACTATATTATGTATACATTATAATATTATGTATATTTAATATACTATATTACATATACTATTATATAATTAAAGATGTATTATATTATAATATATAACATGCTATAAAGTATACTATTATAGCATATTATATAATAAATATATTAATAATAATATATAAGTATAGTATATTTATTGTATATATATTATGTTATACTATTATATTTTATGAATAATATATTATATGCTATAATAGTATACTTTATACCATATAATATGTTATAATATAATATATCTTTAATTATATAATATTATATGTAATATAGTATATTATATATACATAATATTATAATGATATATAATGTTGTATTATAGTATTATATATATATATTATACTAATATATATAATATTAATAAATAATATATTAATATTATAAAAATATATATTATATGATAATAGATTATATTATAATATAATAGAATGGTTATATATTTAATGTATAATATTGTTATCATACATATAATTAATGAAATATATGGTATTATTAATGAAATATATTATATGTAAATATATATATAATATTTTTAATAGGATAATATATTATAATAATATTATTATATACTTATATGTATATATATATATATATATTTTATAGTATATATTATATTATATATAGTATATACTATATATAATGTATTACTATATATATTGTATATAACCTATAATATGATTAATATATATTATATAATGTATATATAATATAGTATTATCTGAAAATATTATATTATATTAATGTTATACATAATGATTATATTAATATATATAATTATTATATATTAATGTACACATGTATATATGTATATATTATATGTTATTATAATATATCCAACGATTAGTTCCTACCGAATGGATCACCAAGTATTAATCTCACCAACTATTAATCTCTCCACCAGGTGACGAGGTCAGTTCGTGCCACATAGTTCAGTTTCCAATGACTGAGGATGGACGAATAAAGACGATGTATAAGACGGAACCTGAAGAAAGCTCTACTCCTATGTTCCAACTAATCATCCATCCCGTCTTTTAAGAAAGGGAAGAGAATATCCCCATCTCTTCATTGAACCCAGATGGAAGCCATATAAAACACAAACTGAATTAATGGCCTTTTTATCTGGGATGTTGACCCTTCCATGTGTGATCCCCGATGCTCCTGTAATACCTAGGAAGATAGTGATGATGAAGATGAAGAGAAAATTCCCAAAAGAAGAAGGAGGAGACGTTGTAAGACCCCTGATAATAAATACAACAACCCTCCTAATCCACCTCCACCAAAAATATCAATTCCATTAGAGGGTTATTCATGCAGACATGAAGAGAGACCATTACCTCCGAATCCCCGAGCTCCTCAACCATGTTTCATGTTCAAAAGTCGCAAAGGAGATTTTCCTCCCCTAGAGAGACGCGAGGATCAAACCTCTAAGGTAAGGCTTTATATTCAGAGTATTGTAGTAGAAGCAAGTGGCCATTTAAAGCCTCTAAGTCAAGAAGAGGAAGTCCTCAATTGGCATACCACAAATGCTCGGGCACAAAATCAATCACTACAAAGTATTGATTCCAAGGTAACTCAAGTTCTTGAAAAGGTTCAGATTCATATAATCAAATGAGTTACTTGCAGACCCAGCTTCTGAGAGTGGAACAGAAGCTTACTAGGAAGATAACCCAGTTGGATAGACAAATCAGAAGCCTTATTGCAAATCGGCAGTATGGCTTAGAGTTCACATCAAAAGAAGTAGAGATTAGGCTACTAAAAATGTAGCTTGCAAGGATCGAAGAAGATAAGGCATAATGAAGCTCAACCTTTATGCCTCCTGATAGAGTTTCCACTTTTATGACTTCACCAACCTTATATCAATCTAGAAATAAGTCAAAGACAGAGTTCCAGCTGTATGCTAAACATTTTGGGATGATCTCCAGTATACCCTTACCACCTTCAAAACAGAAGGGAGCAGAAAGTGATCAATCAAAGACTGAAGGTAAAAAAACATTTAATACTTTAATGGTTCATCCTATGTTCTCTGGTCTCCTAGGAAAAACGACTGATCCAGAAGAAAGTCAAAGCTATACATCAGAATCAACTGAAACCTTTCCAGCATCAAGTGGAACAGAAGAAGAGATAGCGGATGTTTCAGCAATCCTTATGGCTGATTCAGAAGAAAGTCAACCCTTCACAGAACCTATTTCTGATGACTTGGATCAAGAGACTACTGACAGACCATATGTGATGCATCCTACTAAAAAGCATGGCACTAAACCCTCCATTGGTCCTTGGTTTTCATTTGATGATGTACCTATTCAAAAGCAAAGAGAAAAAAGATGCATATACTATCAGCCTGGATAGATAATCAGCTAAATAGAGAAGGAGTTTACTTAAGAACAGTTCTCAAGGAATTCACATCAAGGTTTCTTGGTGTCCTAAGAGAATGGTTCTCGAGCCTTGGAGAATACCGGCAATTACAATTGATCGATGCACCAACGCCAGCTGACGTACTTGGTGAGATACATAGAGAATTTATCGGTGAGATTTCATTGTACACCAAGGCTGTGTCTCAAGAATACTTCTCTATGAGGTGCTGCTCGCTATTGAAAAGGGATCTAGATAAGCATTTCAAACGAATGTCTGAAAGATTCTACATGTTGAATGCCTATAATGATCCCAATCTGAAGAATGTCTACCTTGCCTCTTTACCACAAAAGCTACAACCGGAAATGGCGATGATGTTTCAAGCCATGAAGAAAGACATGGCTCAAATCAGCATGGGACAAATCCATCAAACCTTCTTGGCTGTTCTGGAGAAACTCTGTGAGCAACAAAATCTCTTTGAAGAAATGATGGAGAGACGGAAGATTCCTAAAAAGGTATGTAATAAATCCTACCTTGAAATAAAATATCATAAAAAAGGCATGCCATTGTTCCAAAAAAGAAAAAGAAAGATAAGCAAAAGCTCAAATTTTAAAATATCATATAATTTTTTGAGATGCAGTTTCAAAATTATTTTATTTTGTTTATTCTTATCATTTAACTCAGCACAAGTTCTTGGACAAGAATTATGTTATCCACAATATTCCGAATAGGAAGAAAACCACTCTGATTAGGTAGCACAATGCCGGGAAGAATTTTGGAAAACATATTATTGACAACTTTGTCAATACTTTTATTAGTAACATTACACAAACTTATCGGTCTAAATTTTAACCAACTTTTGAATTTTCCACCTTATAAATTAAAGAATTTGTGGTACATGTGAAACTAGGCATCTTCTTACCAAGAAGAAAATCTTTACAAGCCTCAAACATCAGTTATAACAAAAATCCCTACACTGTTAAATAAAATAAACAGAAAATCCATGAAGTCCGGCCAAAAAGCAACAATATTGACTTCTCCAAAGTAGGAAGTAAACAAAGGATATCAAATTCTTCATTTGCGATAGGAGTTTCTATATTATCAAAATTAGGATTTTCTATATCATAAGGTTGACCATGAAGTGTTTGTGATTAAAGTCACAAGCAATTGATCGAATTAATGCTGCTAATTAGACATTAAAATATCATCAACCATTATTTCTGAAATGTAATTTTTATATGTTTTTTTCGTTTATCAAAGAATGAAAATAGATTGTATTTCTCTCTTTTTCTTAAGCCATTTAAAGGTCGATTTCTGTTTCCAAAAACATTCTTCTACTCATATAGACATCCTATTTTCAGCATTTAAAAAAAAAAAGAAAAAAAAAAGTAAGATTTCCATCTAATGAATCAAGAAGATAAATCTCTTATTAAGATATCAGATTTTGTTCAGCAATTGCCAAAGACAGTTTTATTCCAATGCTTCAAACAAGTTAGAAAATTTCTATCCCAGTAGGATGATTCCAATTTTCTTTAATAGGATGAGTAGAAGTAGGATGTTTAAACCAAGCACGCAAAAATGTAAATGAAGGCCTAGCAACAATATTGATATTTTTATATGACATGATTAAAGGAGAATGATGAGAATTTGAAAGGAAGAGATGCAGAGATCAAAGCCCTATCAAGTCTCTCAAAAATATGATTGATGATCACGCCAACTAAATTTATTACTAGCAAAACCAAAGTCGAGCACTATATTAGCAACTACTAACTCTTTCATACACCTCAACATCAATTAACATTTATTACACATTATCATTCCAAATCACCTCAATATTACCATTAGCATAAGCAACCATATTCTGAAATCCTAATGAATTGACAAAGAAATAATGAAATCCCATAATTATTTAGACACATAACTACATTACCTTTAGTAAACAGTGTAGTTCTTCTTGTAAAGACAGACTGGCAACCTTCTTTTTATTTTTCATTATTTTCTTTGAGGCCACCTAAGGTTTTTTAGAGAAGGAAACCCATCCACTGAACCAGCCTTCCAATTTCCATATCTATAGCAGACACATTATTCTTTGAAGATATTTATTTTTTCTTTAAAATTCTGAACTTGAAGTATGATTGAAACCTGAACATGTAGGTCCTCTTTTTTTTATTATTATGTTACTGCTAATCATGTATTATTATGGGGCCAAATCAATCCATCCGTCAATCTGTCATGTAGGTCCAACGTAATCACAATAATATATATATATATATATATATATAATAAATTGATCATTTCTATTATATTATAATGAATTTTCCGTCTATTTCTCTTTTCAAAAATAGTAATAAATATTTTATGAAAATTTTGTTATATAGCTGACCAATAAATATTCATTTTAATATATTTTTAGGATTTTCAGGAAATTTTGTTGTATTTGATTTAGCAATATTATAAGATTTGGAATGTTAATTTTAATTTATCAAATTCCACAATAATTTATTCTATTCATATATGTAACATATCTCATATCTAAATAATCTGCATGATAGAATATGGATATGTGCCGATATATTGAACTGATTCCTAGATTTTTTATCAATACATATCTATTAAATTGAATGTTAACATTCTCATATCTAAATAATTTGCGCAATAGAATGTCGACATATACTGATCTATTGAACTGATTTATAAATTTTCAAGCAGTACCTAATTATCTATTGAACTGAATTTTTATTATAAATAATGTATTATTTTGTATCGTCTACATTGTGCTCTCTCACTATTCATATGCTTTTTTTACATTACTTTATTAATTTGTAATGTCGACTATTTTCAACTTTGTGAAAGATGATCATCTGAAGAGAAGGGATTGGACTCTTAGAATTCATCTTGTTTGCGCTTACGATGTATCTACATTCCAAAGAGAAGGGATTGAACTATAAACTTCATTTGGTTCGCGCTTATGATGTACCGATATTTGTGGACAAAAATTAAATCTTTAGTTTTGAGTGTTTGGTGGTGTCGTTTCTCCACAAAAATAGCTCAACACGCAGTCGGTATGCCTACATTGAAACAGAATAGTGGCAAGCAAGATCGTCTCCCAAAGAACCAGCGAGAATTTTTATAACCTTTTGGTCTGTCAAGTAATTCCAAAATCAGTAACAAATATTTATAATTCAAAGAGTGAAATTGAATAGCTATATCGAGAGAATGAATTTTGTATAGGTTATGGTTTTTGATTAATTTCACTCTAGCTAACTATATCAATCATCGAAGCAAAAGTGACTATAATTCATACAAACAAATCAGTTATAACCATCGAAGACACTTCTGACGCATTTTTATCTCTCCTTAATTTCTATATAATCAGGAAGACGCTTCACCAATTATTTCTCTAATCGACTGATAACCCGATAGGGGCTCTACGGATTTAATGAACCGACGACATTAATAACTAGAGAGACCTGATTTAAAACCAGTAAACTCTGACACATGATTACCGAATTAAGACTGATCTTTCCTTGATTCTGAAGAATCAATTTACCACTAATTAAATATATACCACAATTACGTATGGTCGATGTAATTGGCTACTAATTAATCCTGGACTGCTAAATATTTCGATCTACCCAGTAGAATTGAAACAATTAACAATACTAAAATCAGAGAATCACATATGCTTGCATAAAATAAAGTATACGAACAAATGCGATCTCATAAAAATAGATTAGCTAAAGCTTCATTAATCTTCACCGAAATAAAAGGAGTTAGCTAGAATTCATACTACAATTAAGCAACAAAATGAAAAATGAAAGAAAATCGAGCAGTTGTTGATGGAGAGAAGAACCGATTCCTTTCTCTTGTTTTATTGGAGAGGGGGTTAAGGAGGATTGTTGTATAATAAAATCCTAATTAAACTATATATATATATATATATATATATATCTTGGAAAGTAAGAAAGTCAGGTTTATTGTTAATAAAGACCATAACTACAAGTCTAAGCCCATATCATTTTGTTTAGTCTCATGGGTAGCCCATTTGTGAAATGGAAGTGGGCCCTCAAATTAATTCATATGCTATCAGGTAAGTATCCCTGCTTCAACTCTTCCAAAAACTCTACATATGCTATCAGGTAAGTATCCCTGCTTCAACTCTTCCAAAAACTCTACTCTGCTTTTTTCTCCAAAATTGATACATTCACCTACAATTATTTACAAAATGGAATTAGCTCGATAATATATATGCCAAGAGGATATTGATCATAAAAAATACACCAAAAATCTCCCCAAAGATATAACAAATATTCAGCAATCAGTGTTTCTAATGATGAACATGACACATTTTTATAATAAACATCATAAAATGGGGTAGTATGAAACATGTAGTATTTAACATATTTAATTTCATTATTATTGCAGTGTGATATTATTCGTGGTCATTCAAGAAGTTCACGAATTAATAGCTTTATAAAACTATTATTACAGGGAAAACTATGTATTGTCTCTAATATCATGTTATCAACTGACGAATTTGAATTTAAAACAGCAAGTCATGGATATAAGTTCAATTTTATTGCAAAACAAAGGTTCACAAGTGTAGAAACAAATTGTTTTCTAAACAAATTGTATATGTGGTCTAGAGAAGAAGGATGACTATATACTATTCTAATCAGATATATTAATTTTTGTTTGTTGGTTTATAAGATGTGATTGGTGAAGTTTACTTCACTTATATAAATTATTCACAATAAATGTTATTATTTTATTTTTAATTTTAAAGTTGAACTACATCTAAAAGTATACTAATTTATATATTCAGATTACCCAAAATATATAATATAATAAAATATACATATAGCACTAAACAAAATAAAATACTAAATATATAAAATACTATACATAATATCTCCCGTGTATTGCACGGATCACGTACTAGTTGGAATTATAAACAACCCAGCTTGTTCAGATAATTATATTTTCTATTTATTTTTTATTTTAGACAGTGCAAGCGAGCAGATAATGAATACTAAAAATAATCTATTATATTATTTTTAAATCGATATTAGACTCATATACCAAGATTGTCGGATTGAATGATTTAGACCTGCATGCCAAAAATTAGCAATGTAAACAGGCAAATAAAATATTGCATTTAGGCTTCTTCCTCTTGGATTCCTTCTTCAAAAATATATTTCGATAGATATCGAAACAAATTCGCAGTTGCATGTTGTCGGATATCTCCAAGAGTTTTGAAAAGCTCATCATGAGGAGGAAATGATAAATCAAGATTGATAAGATGGATGGGAGCTTGTCTCCAAAAATTTGTTTTGGAAGATATCATCTTCTTTCATTTTCCTATCATAAAGATAACAGGCAGCACCTTGGTAGATGATATGATTTGAAGCTGAAATTATATGGAGAGATAATCATGCACAACATTGTCCTTGCCCTTTATGTGTTGGACTTCAAACTGGTATTTTGAAAACCAGTCTTTGTGTCTGAGTAGTTGTTTTTCTGGGACTCCTTTATTCTTGAGCTCCATAATCACTGGGAATGATGTATTATCCAGTTGGATAATAAAATTGTAACCCATCAAATGGAATTCGATTTTTTTAGTTCCATATTTGACATCTAATATCTCCTTGTAGACAACGTGATAATGTGCTTCATATTCTTTAAATTGGCCGCTGGTATGTCCACAATAATGAAGTTTTTCACCTTCGTTTTCTAATAAGATAGCTCCCCAATAATAATCACTGGCATTTATTTGTAAGATCCATTGGCTATCTCCAGAAATTCTCAAGGGTGAGAGCTTTTGACACATTTCTGTAAGATGTTTGACTGATTCTAAGATGTAGGGGGTTTACTAGATATAAACTTCTCAAGTTCTAAGATGTAGGGGGTTTACTAGATAATCAGAATACATTTATTGAAGTGGTGGAAATTTGACAATAAGTCTTACAATGATGTATTTGCTAGATGTATTATCATGCACGGTCTTCCATTTAGCTTTGCTAACTATGGAAAAGTTTGTTTGGTGAACAAAGTATTGAATCCTGAATTTAAATGTCTCGTAATTTTATGATTTGTAATCTTTTAGTGATGAAATTGGTATATTAATCTTGTTAGTTGTAACCTTTTAGTGATGAATTTAGTTATGAGCTTTCAGTATTTCGGGACATTGGTTTAAATCAGTGTTTTCATGATTAGTGTGTGTTAATAATTGTTTTGATGACTCTTTTGACTTTGTTAGTTTTTTCCTTTTAGTAAATAAAATACTTAACCTTCAAAGTCACAAGTATATATACATTCAAACAAGGCCTTCAGTCACTCTTTAAGAATTCTAAATTTTTTGTTTCAAAACATGGGCTGATTTGGCCCGCAGTGAGCTGGGTTGGGCCTAACATTTGTAGGCCCAATAATACATGAGTCGAGCCGGCCTGCTTATCCACAGAAGCATGCAATGGCCCGGCCTAGCCCGCATGGTCGCCTGATTTGCCAACTCTATTTTCAGTCATTCCATTTATTCTGATACTGTTGATATACCTGTTTATAAACTTACATCTAATGGATCCTTTGTTTGTCTTCGCCATGAAATGCACTGAGGTTTCGTAAGCTAGTCCAGGTTTGAAAATCTATGGTGTGGCTCAAATCCCTAGTTGAATCTCATGCTACATTTTTGGAGTTTATGCAACTTTTGTTCCTGTCCATGCTAATCTCATGCGAAAGGGTTTTGAGGTAGTTTTCATTTGTCTAATTTGTTTATCTCATTCGGAAGATGTGAATCATCTTTTTATACATTTTCCTAGTTTCAAACAGGTGTGAGCTCATTTCTGTTTCTTTTTTCTTTTCTTTTCAGTTTACATTTCCTAGTGATTGCAACTTTTTTTTTTTTTTGTGGTTTTAGAGGATCAAGTCCCATGACCACATTCGTAAATTCTTACCTATGTTGTTATATTGGTTCATTTGGAAGACAAGAAATGAAAGCAGATTTGATAATATTAGAAATACTCTTGCCAAGATCCAATCTTTGGTAGCTAAAAGGTTTAGGGACATGTATTCGTCTACTATGTTGCTTGTAGGATTTTGGAAGGGGTATTAACATGTGACTCATAAGTGGGGTTTCTTTGTTCTTCGCAAAAGACCACCTATCCTATTTTAGGTTAGCTGGTTACCCTCATATGCTGCTTTTGTAAATCAAATATTGATGGGGCAACAAAAAAAATAATTCTAGACCACCAGAGGTTCGTGGATGATTAGAAATTTCAATTCTTTTTTTATACATATTTTTATCATTTTTTAGGATTACGATAATACGTAAGTTGAACTATATGTTGTTGTTGAGGGCTTTAAATTGTGCTGTCATCTTGGATTCTATAATATTTGGCTTGCATTAGATATTTGTTCTATTATGAGAATTTGGAATAGGATAATGTTGGACATTGGAGATCAAAGGTTGATATCCTCTTTTATTGAAATTAAGAAGATGAACTTGAAGGTTACACATATATTTAGGGAAGGATACAATATTGCAAACTTATTAGCAAACAAGGAATTTTGTTTAGAGGCTAGTTGCGTTTTCCAGATGTAAATTTGTGTGATAGTTTGAGAGATTTAATTGTTTTAGATTCTTCCCAACTTCAAATTTCCTGAAATTCTGTTTTGGTTTTTCTAAGTTGTAAATGTTTTGGTTCTTTGAGTTGTAAAGGTTCTTCGACTATTGTGATTTAAAAAAAAAAAAAAATTATATGCTTGTGTTACATAATTATAATCCCCCATCGCGCCCCACCCCTCGAAGGATTTATACTTTGAAAGGTTCCGAAACCTATTTGTTCTCATAATCATTCAATCATTTCAGATATTTCACCACCAATACATATTCTCATACAAAGAATTTTTATTCTGAAGAATTTAATACATTACATAAGGTGAAAATGAGGAAAGTGAAATGAGATTGATGAAGATTCAAGGGCACTTGGGTTGGCCCTTGGAGTTGAGCAAGTCTCTGTAGCAAGGGCACTCGGATTTGTTGCCGTACGTCCCTGAAGGAACACACTTGCACTTGTCGCAGCATATACTGCAGTACCTCATGCACCGCTTGTATATCCCTGCTTTCCCACACCTTCCATTGCACATTGCATCACAACCACCTCCCCCTACATATCAACACCGAAACAATAATATCCATTTACATATTTTTCAACATTATACTGAAACTCAGCACAATCTTACATTTTTCTGCTTAATTCATTGCCATAAACAAGCAAATGGGAATATAACTGTAAATCTTTTCGCCCAAAAATGGTGTCATGTAGGTAACCTAGGGACAGAAAATATTTCTTTGCTGGAGTCTCACTATTAATGTCAATTGGCCCTCAAATGCCAACGACTTTAGTATCCATCAAAACAGAAAAAGAGCACCAATTCAATTACCCTATTTTATAGGGCTCAATGTTTTTTGCTCACTTTTTTCAATTCAACGTCATTTTGTTAATTTTACTATTTATTAGGTGGCAACAAGACTCATCTATCATTAATGAACCCCACTGCAAATAGTTGATTATAAAACTTGATTGTTTTATTATAAGGTTTGAAATAAAGTTTATTTCAAGCGTTATTAATAGTATGCCTTCGAGCAATATTTTAAATGTTTTTAAAAAACAAGAAGCTCGACAACACTGTTCATAAGGGCTTGATACATTTTGAGTCTTATTTTTTTTTTTTTAATATATGCCTTGATAGTACGATTCATTTTCAAACTTTATGCACACTACCGTAAAACCTGCAAGTCAATTTTTACAAGCGTGTGGATCACTAAGAACACAATAGTTATTTCCTAGTTAATGAACATTGAGAAAGCCATAAAAAAATTGATTTCAATTAAATAGGGAAAAATAAAAAAATCTTGGGTCCTTCCCTAATAACAAAGGTTTCTAGAGATATTAATTACGCTGCTAAAATGTTACCAGGGGTTGGAGTGGGCGCGGTGGCTATGGCATCGGCAAGAAAAGAAGTGCTCAGAATGAGTGAAACAAGAAGCAAACTGAAGATGAGGAACTTCATTTTGAGTAAGCTATAACAAACACAAGAAAATGTTGTACGAATGAATCAAGTCTCGAGAGCTAAGATGATGATTGATGGATTATAATGAGCTTCGTCTGCAGTATTTATAGCACCATATACACAAGGATTTTAATAGTTAACTTTAAAAAAAATTAAAGAAGTAATTAATTACACGTCAATCTAACCTGTCCGTGTATGGAAAATGATGAACTATCAAATGTTGCCAATGGAAACAGCATCTGAATAATTAAGAATTAAGAAGAAGGTGTAAAGAAGGGAATCCAAGATGAATATTGATATAAAACATACAAGTACAGACTGTTGATTGGCTGTCAGTTTAGGGAAAGGCAACCCTCTTTCTCTGGTTGACCCTTAAAAGACACAATCTAGTGAGGTCTTCGATGTAAAGAAGGTCACTCGCAGCTTCTGGTTCAGAGGCTTTAATCACTTAAACTGGGTGTTTTAGTTTAGCAACTTATAATCTAAAAGAAAATGGATAATAATTTAGTCACTAAGTCAAAATGCAATCTTTTTTTAGTTATTCTGTCTCTACCATCTATTTTTGTCCGAATTACAAACAAAATATAGATCTTATCACTCTATTCTGTAACAATATAATTAAGGATAACATTTTAAAAACTAACAAAAAAAACTATGGAACTTAATTTGTGGCTACAAATTTATTTATCCATTTTTTTTTTGTTCTTCCACTAGTGGCTAAAAATAGGGGCTGAATAGAAACATTTTATTTGGTCATAAGTTAAATTACATTTTATTTCAACTATTATACCCATGTATATGTGGTGCATGGTACAAGCTAGGTGGAACAAACTAAAGTTGAATTGTCTTAATTTGGATGGTTCGGATTGTCACAGATAGAATTATGGAATGTCATTATCCTATTGGTATGGAATAAGGGGGTGGCATGACCCCAAATTATTTGGTTGCTGTAGTTTTGGTGTGGAGTAAAGGATAATATTTTAAAAAATATTAATAATAACTAAAGAAATTTGAATTTCAATTATTTCTGTAACAAGTTGATAAACACAAAAATGACCTTTTTTATTTTTCTTTATTTTATCTAAAACAAAAAAAAAAAAAAAAAAAAAAAAAAAAAGAGGATGTTCTCTAACAAGTTGGTGGTATATATGTGCGTGAGAAGACATGTATTAATCTTTTGTAGTAAGTGAGATGTTAGGTGCATATGTTTTCTTATTAACATTTGTATTCAGCATATTTATTAATTTCGCTTGTGTTGTTTTAGATCTTGTTGTAGAAGGATACAAGTTGTGTGGTAATTTCTACGGGTTCTTCTACTTCTACAACATCTCTACTTGTAAACATTATTCGTACGTGCAGTTTAGGATGACTTGAAATCGTATATAAATATATCGTTTGACCTAATTTTGTTACATTGAAAGAATATTATATGTTTATTTATTTTGTAGTCATTTTGTTCGTTTTTATAAAGTGAGAAAACGAAGAACGAATAAAGAGAATTGAATTAAAGTCAAAAGTGCTAAAATCACATGTGAAACGATCGAAAAATGCATAAAACGGTGAAAGAAGGCTGGCGCTCGACTAGGCTAATTGCCCCTTGATCGGGCGAAAAAGCTTCGCCAAACTGGCCATTCTGGAGGTGGTAGAGCGGAAAGGCACTTGACTGAGTAGTCGATCGAGCGGCCAACTGCTCGCTCGGGCAACCAAGCACCCGACTAGGAGAATATTTAGAGTCAAAATGCACAATTTCTGGAAGAGGTCGAGCGTCGAGAGATCCCACTCGACCTGGCGCTCGATCAGGCAAATTCTCGCTTGACTTGGCAAAATTCCCGCTCGACTGGGCGAATCCCTGCTCGATCAAGCTATTTTCGCTCGATCGAGCGCCACGTGTAGAATTTCATGCTTATTTTCGTGATTTTAATAGATTTGAAGATATGGACGAAACATAGCCTGTTTTTTCTATAAATAGGTGGCCTCTGGATTCAGAAAAATATATTGAGAGATATTGAGATACACAAAATACAAGATACAATGATGAATGCCAAGAAGAGGTAATTCATCATCCACTACGCACTTTAACATATATTCGTCAGAATTTCTACGGAAATTTAGAGTTTTTCCTTCCCCTTTTATTTTTGTGTTATGCAAACATAGTTGGCATTATATTTCTTACAATGTTTAATTCAACTATATCTAGCTAAACATTCATAGTCTTAGAGCATGTTTGATGCAATTAAACGATTATATTGAATTAATTTTGGCTTCTACTGATTTCTTATTTATATATATGATTTTATATTCCTTGTTTAATTATAAAACTTGTAATTAAGCATGTATGATATATATTGAGTTAAGATTCGTGAGATGAGACTCCATATAGACTTGGTATATATGATATAAATATTTATATGATTATCTATTTGCGATATTTGTAAGGAATTATTAGTCCATGTTTTGTTTTGGGAGTTAATTATTTATGTAAAATAGGGATATCGACATAAATTTATTAATCTACAAATTGCATGCACTTCAGTAGAAGAGATAATTTAATATTGTGATTGTCTTATATATAAGAATGAAGAAAGAATGTGTTCTTTTTGCGCCAAAATATTGGATTGAATTAATTTAACAATATAACTGTTGATCGTTGAAAGCTAGGCCCTAGGACTCGTTTCTCTTATTTGGTTTCTCCATATCTTTTCTTGCCTATTTCTTGGTTATGTTATATTCCATTGTAATTTTTTTTCTTAAAAATTATCACTATCATATTATAAGAACACATTTCAAAGTAATTTTAGAGCATTCAAAACTAAGACAAATTGTCTACCCACTGTCATTTTCCAACCTCAAATACAAATATTTCGACTCACTAAAAAATATATAGGTGAAATAATTAATTATAAAAATTAATAATGTAATATTTTTATTTTTATTTAATATGTTTTATATTTGTAACTCAAGACCATAAAACGTAAAAAATGAATTGAAGTTCCATGTGTCCTTACAGTATAATTGTATGGATATTTTTTTTTATATTAAGTATAAATTTGTTTAATTAGTGGAGTGACATACGTCACTACATTATTCACGATTCTACTTTAATATTAAAAATTAATTAGTTGAAGAACATTCTGATATACATTGAAGTGTCCGTGCAAGTCTAATACCAGATTTAAGCAATCAGTTTGACATGTTTTACGCGCATCCTGATTTTTCTTTTCTTTTTCCTATTGGGCAAGAAAATAATGTTTAAAATCACATCACAATTGAAAGAGTACTGAAGAGAAAGAAAGTGAAAGTAAAGGGATTTTTTTTCAAAATAATGTAAAAAAAAAAAAAAAAAAAAAAAAAAAAAATTTACGAAATAGGCATTTGATGAAATTTTTTTTAAAAATAGGTAAAACGTCATCGGCGGTGATATTTTTTCAAAAAAACGTCACCTAAGATGACGATTTAAAATGTTAAACTAAAAACGTCAACTTAGTTGACGTTCTTAATATTAGGTTATAAATATATATATATATACACTACATGCATACATGCGAACATGCATATATATACACATGCATATATATTATATATATACACACTCGCAGACATATATATATAACCTCTATATAGAAATATATATATATATATATATATATTTTTTTTTTTAAATATATATTTTTATTAATATATATATATATATATGTATATATTTATAAAATATCTATTTATATTCTAAATCTATATATATATATTAAAATGTAATTAATAAAATTAAAATATTATTATTTTATTTAAGATAATTAAAAAAATATTTAAATTAAAGAATAAATTATTAATAAATAATATATATATAATTATAATTAAATTAAAAAATAATTTGTAATTATTAATTCATAAATAATATATATATATATATATTAATAATATATAAATATAACATATATATCGTAAAAACGTCACGCCTATTGATGTTTTTAAAAAATGTCAACTACGGTGACGTTTTCTAATTTATTTATATATTATATCTATATATATATTTATATTCTAAATATATATTTTCAATATGTATATATATATTTTTTTATTTAGTAAGAAAATATATAAAAAGATATATTAAATTATAATTTTAAAAAATAAAATGTTATAATTTTATTTAAGAAAAAAATTATATTTAAATTAAAAATAATTTGTAATTATTAATTCATAAATAATATATATATATATATATATATATATTAATAATATATAAATATAACATATATATCTTAAGAACATCACCCCAGTTGACGTTTTCAAAAAACGTCAACTGCGGTGACGTTTTCTAATTTATTTTATATATATTTATATCATAAATATATATTTTCAATATGTATATATATATATTTTTTTTTTATTTAGTAGGAAAATATATAAAAATATATATTAAATTATAATTTTAAAAAATAAAATGTTATAATTTTATTCAAGAAAAAAAATTATATTTAAATAAAAAATAATTTTTAATTATTAATTCATAAATAATATATATATATATATATTAATAATATTTAAATGTGACATAATATATATATCTTAAAATGTCACCAAAGTTGACGTTTTTAAAAAACGTCAACAACGGTGACGTTTTCTTATTTGTTTTATTTTATTTTATATACATTATATATATATATATATATATTTATATTCTAAATATATATTTTCAATATGTATATATATATTTTTTATTAAGAAAATATATAAAAATATATATTAAATTATGATTTTAAAAAATAAAATGTTATAATTTTATTTACAAAAAAATTATATTTAAATTAAAAATAAATTTTAATTATTAATTCATGAAAATAAAAAAATATATATTAATAATATATAAATATATATTTGAATAAGCGTCACCTTAGTTGACGTTTTTTAAAAACATCATCTTAGGTGACGTTTTTTAATTTATTTTCTTTTATCTTTTCATATATATATATATATATATATATATATATATTTATATATATTTATATTCTAAATATATATTCTCAATATGTATATATATTTTATTTATTAAGAAAATATATAAAAATATATATTAAATTATAATTTTTAAAAATAAAATGTAATAATTTTATTTAAGAAAAAAAATATATTTAAATTTAAAAATAATTTTTAATTATTAATTCATGAAAATAAATAATATATATATATATTAATAATATATAAATATATATTATTTAAAAAAATTAGTTGTAATATATATATATATATGTGTGTGTGTGTGTGTGTAGGAATTTATATATATATATATATATATATATATATATATTATTAAAATATATATTAAATTATAAATTTAAAAACTTTATATTTTCTTTATAACATATAATTTTATTTAGGTATTATTTAAAAACTTTATTTTGATTATCATTTGAATAAACATTTACAAACTAAATTAATGAATATTTATTAATATCATGTACTGTATTATAGGTATTTATTAAATTTAATTTAGTATAAATTATTTGTGAAAATTTATAAATGAATTAATATATAATATAATTAAAAATAAAAAATGTTATAAATATATTGTTTTATATTTGAAATTTATATTATATATAAAAGTATATCATAAATTTTCAAATATTGAATGTGCCTCGGTGGTTAAAAGCTGGCTAGTTGCACATGTAAAAATGTCAAGCCCATTTTCGTTTCATGACGTTTATTGGCCCATGTATGTATGTATATACGTATATTATATATATATATATTTCAAATATTTTTGTAATTAAAAGAAAATTATTTTATTTATTTTTTATTCTTTTTATTATTTGTATATATATTTATATATTATTATAATATATATATATTTAGAAAATGAAATTACATAATAATAATTAAAAATTATTCTTTAATTTAAATAATTTTTTTATTAAATAACATTATAATATTTTATATTTTAAAATTATAATTTTATAATTTAATATGTTATATTAAATTATTATTTATAATTTTATTTTCTGAAAGAAATAATATATATATATATATATATATTTTAATAATAATACATCAAATATATATATATATATATATATATATATTTAACTAAAAAAACCAAAAACATCAGTCGCACTAACGTTTTAAAAAAACGTCAGTTTCGCTGACGTTTCTTCCTCTTTTTTTCTATTTTAATATATATATATATAGATTACCTAATATATGTATAATATATATTTATTAGAATATATGTATATATATATATTTATTTATTTATGTTTACATTATAATTATTTATATTATTATTAGAATTTTTTTTATATATTTATCAAAATTATAATATAAAATAACAAATATATAAATATATAATCACTTATATATACAATATATATGTATATATATTTGTTATTTTATATTATAATTATTTATATTATTAGAATTTCATTTTTTTATATTTACCTAAACAGAAAAAATATAATATTATTAATATATGTATATGAAGGAATTTATGTATATATATTTTTAAAAATATATATTAAATTATAATTTTAAAATATAAAATATTATAATGTTATTTAATAAAAAAATATTTAAATTAAAGAATAATTTTTAATTATTATTATGTAATTTCATTTTCTATAAAATATATATATATATATATATATTTTTAATAATATATAAATATACATACATATACAAATAATAAAAAGAATAAAAAATAAATAAAATAATTTTCTTTTAATTACATAAATATTTGAAATATATACTTACATACATACATACATGGGCCAATAAACGTCAGGCCCACTGACGTTTCATTGACGTTTCCAATGAAACGTCACGACCGAGGCACATTCAATATTTGAAAATTTATGATATAATTTTATATATAATATAAATTTAAAATATAAAACAATATATTTATAACATTTTTTATTTTTAATTATATTATATATTAATTCATTTATAAATTTTCACAAATAATTTATACTAAATTACATTTAATAAATACCTATAATACAATACATGATATTAATAAATATTCATTAATTTAGTTTGTAAATGTTTATTCAAATGACAATCAAAATAAAGTTAATAAATAATACCTAAATAAAATTATATGTTATAAATAAAATATAAAGTTTTTAAATTTATAATTTAATAAATATATTTTAATAAAATATTTATATATATATATATTATACCTATATTTTTTAAACAATATATATTATACCTATATAAAGTTTTTTAAATAACACCTATATTTTTTAGGATATACATTATAACATTTTACTTTTTAAAATTTTTAATTAAATAATTTTTATAAAATATATATACATAAATTTGTGTATATATATATATTTACTTAACTAATATAATATAATAATAAAAAATATATATATACTTTCAGAATATATATTTATAATATATATATAACATATATTAATATAAATTAAAATAAAAGAAATATCGTCAACGCAACTCACTTTTTTTAAAACGTCAGTGCAACTGACGTTTTTATTTTTTTAATTATTTATTTATATATATTTACGGATTACATATAATATATATATATATATATATATTAATATTATTATTTTTAAACAACACATAATAATATTAATTATAACTTATATCTTTAATTTAAATCATATTTTTAATATCTTAAATAACATTATAATATTTTACATTTTAAAATTATAATTTAATATATATTTTTATATATTTTCTTAATAAATAAAATATATATATACATATTGAGAATATATATTTAGAATATAAATATGTATGTTATAAATATATATATATATATCTATATATAAGAAAAGATAAAAGAAAATAAATTAAAAAACGTCACCTAAGTTGACGTTTTTAAAAAATGTCAACTAAGGTGAGGTTTATTCAAATATATATTTATATATATATATATATATATATATATATATTTATATTTATATATTATTAATATATATTTTTTATTTTCATGAATTAATAATTAAAAATTATTTTTAATTTAAATATAATTTTTTTTGTAAATAAAATTATAACATTTTATTTTTTAAAGTTATAATTTAATATATATTTTTATATATTTTCTTAATAAATAAAAAAAATATATATATATACATATTGAAAATATATATTTAGAATATAAATATATATTTTATAAATATATATATATATCTATATATATTGTATATAAAATAAAATAAATAAGAAAACATCACCGTAGTTGACGGTTTTTAAAAACGTCAACTTTGGTGACGTTTTAAGATATATATATTATGTCACATATATATATAACCTGTATATAGAAATATATATATATATATATATATATATATATATTTTTTAAATGTATATTTTTATTAATATATATATGTATATATTTATAAGATATCTATTTATATTCTAAATCTGTATATATATATATATATATTTTATTTATTAAATAAATATATCAAATTATATAATAAAATGTAATTAATAAAATTAAAATATTATTATTTTATTTAAGATAATTAAAAAAATATTTAAATTAAAGAATAAATTATTAATAAATAATATATATATAATTATATTTAAATTAAAAAATAATTTGTAATTATTAATTCATAAATAATATATATATATATTAATAATATATAAATATAACATATATATCATAAAAACGTATATACATGTATGCATTAGTGCATGTATGCATGTAGTGTGTGTATATATATATATAACCTAATATTAAGAATGTCAACTAAGTTGACGTTCTTAGTTTAACATTTTAAGGTGCCTTTTTTTTTTTAAAAAATGTCACCGTCGGTGATGTTTTACCTATTTTTAAAAATTGTTCCAAAACATGCCTATTTCGTAAATTTTTTTTTTTTTTTTTTTTTTTTTTTTTGCATTATTTTGAAAAAAAACCCAAAAATAAAGATCATTCAATTATGGTTAACATAGGAATCTGACTAATAAGAAAGAGTTAAAGATTACTCTTATAAATAAAAGAGTATCAACATTTTTAGACTGGGTCGGGGTCGTAGCTCTACGTGACACATCTATACGAAAAAATATTAGGATGGATTTGATTTGGGATGAACAAATCAGAAGATTGGGTAAGTAATTTTATAAAAGATAATAATTTGATAATACTTTTATAATAGTTGGGTGTAAATTTATCAATTCATAATTATTTGCTCATAATGATGTGTGTGAGTTTATATTAATTAGATAGCTTTGCACATCGTACTAATTATAAAATCAAAATTAATTAATTTTTGAGAAGTTTGTTTTAATTATTTTAAATTCTGAAAAATGAATTAAGAAGGAAAGGGTGAGGTGATAGGGTATGGGTAGTGCTGGGTTGAGCGACAATACTGTACAAGCTTTAATTTTCATAATTTTATTTGCTGGAGAGGACTGCTATATTTTTATATAGTCTGAAGTATAAATAAGAAAACAGACAATGAATGATTAAAATGAGTCTGGATCTTCCCTTGTATTATTCGAATTTGATTTAATAATTATAATACATTAAACATTATATTTTAATCTATGTGGACACTAGCAGCATTATAAGTTTGTATGAATAACAAAGTTGTTTGTTTTGAAATAAAAGTGTTTGTTGCACATTCAAATAGAGATACATGATGAGATAACTTTTGTACGATCAAGAAATAAGACAAAAGAAGAAAGAGGAAGGAGAAAGCATGTTTAAATAAATTATGATAAATATTAATCAATAGAATAAATGAGTCTATAGGACATAAGACCAAAACAAAGAGAAGAAGAAACGCAGTGAATACAAAAGCTCTGTCTACCACCCAAACAAAGAATCCAAGACAGCTCAAATATGGCAAATCCCCGTGAAAGCTCTGACACAACATATAATATGCACAGCTGAGAGAGAGAGAGAGTGTGTGTGTGTGTGTAAATGTGAATGATCCAACTCATATGCACGTGGGGAGGCCCGGATCCAGAACAAAAAACACAATAAATAAATGGGTCTAGAAGAAAATGAGACACCCAAGCAGGGCCCCACCCATTCCCAAACTAGCCACCAGCTTCTGAGTGCTCATCAATTGCTCTGCCCCACTCTGCAATTTCACATAAACCGCGTCTCATTAATTTGTACACACAAAACCAATTAACATAAACGGTTATTATTGTTACTAATTGCTATCATGCGCAATTAAAATATTATTATTATTGTTACTAGTTGCTATCATGCGCAGAGTGCGGATGCAGGTTCGATTTGATTGACTTTACCACATTACTGTGCATTCTCGGGTCATGGGACAAAATGCTTATGCATACAGAAAAATAATTTTACATCGTTTATGTACAAGCTGTATTAGCTCTAAGCTGCAAGAATATAATTAGATCCTTCACAATACTCTTGTGTTATAATTAGGTTCAAATCAAAACTAGATTCCTGGCTAAGAAAGTAAAGTTGTAGTTCGAGAAGAGACCACGACAAGAAACGTTGTCATAAAGACGACAAGAGTTGTTATAGTGTGTCGTCACAATGCTATACCGCACCGACAAACAACACCGATTATTTTCTGGATCAGCAAAGTGGCAATGTGCGCCCACTAAGTCAATTACGTAGCACGAAGCACAAGAACTCGATTCGATTTAGGGATCTTGAAAATCCTTTACCACTAATTAAGCAAGGTTTTATCCATAATTAAAGCATTTTTGTCTTCTCCTTATTAATGCATCAAATTTATAGATCAAGCTATAATATGACGAAAATGAGGAGACAGTTTCCAGATCTGGAAGTGCATTACTGATCCAGTGCAAGTTAGCAAGTATCGACGAATAAAAGTACGTACCTCATCGGCAAGCGACGCAGGACCAGGAGAAATGGCGTCGGCGCTAGGTCCAGGAGCTTCGGATGGTGGCGCAGGTGGGCCGAGCAGCTCGGGAGCTGGAGCTGGAGCAGCGTGCTTCTTGCCCTTCTTCTTGCTTGGTGTCGGCGCCTTAGCCGGTGCCTCAGTGGGCGGCGCAGAAGCCGGGGCGGACTCGGTAGGCGGAGTGGCGGCCTCGGGAGCTGGAGATGGTGGTGACTGAACGGGAGCGGGTGTCGGTGGTGAGCTCACTGGCTCAGGAGCTGGGGGCGAACTCACCGGCGCCGGTGGAGACTTGACAGGGGCTGAAGCTGGAGGAGATGAAACTGGAGCTGCAGCTGGTGGAGTTGAAACGGGAGCCGCCCCCGGAGGAGTTGAGACAGGAGCTGGTGAAGTATGCTTGGTCGGAGGAGTGGCCGTGGATGGCGAAGCGGCCGGTGGGGTGGAAACCTTGGCGGCGGCAGGAGCCTTGGCCGGGGCAGCGGACGGAGACTGGCCGCCGACGCTGGCAACTACAAGGCAGATCAATGCGAGTACAAGGCCCGTTCTTCTATCCATGGCTTGCGTAGTGAGAGAGAAAAGTAGAAAGGGTATTAGAGAGAGAAGGGAGTAGCAGGATGTGCAGTGGAGTGAGAGGGAAAGAGAGCGATATTAAATAGGGGGAAACTGAGGAAGAAGGAAAGCAATAGGAAAAGAGGGGCCTTCGACATTTGGGTGGGGCCATGCAAGAGCGAACAAAAATGTGGCGATTAAACAGACTGGACTGGGACCCATTTTGCATGTGATGAAGTTTGGGACTGCCACGTCAACAACGGCTCTTTTCCGCGTTGCTCTTTGATATCATAGTTATTTATCATTACTTATTTATTTTGCGTAGGATAAGACTTTTGAAGGGCTACAAACAAGTAAATAATTAAAATCATTTTAGGTGGAAATTTTTATGCTAAAAATATATATATATTTTTTTTTGGAGGGGAAAAAATTGGAATTAATAATAACATGGTGAGCAGGACTAAATTATGAAGATATCAACATTGATAGTGATGGTAAGATCCGTGTGGAAAATTATTTTTATTAAAAATTATAGAAATTATCAATTCGCCTTTTTCTTTGAAACCAAATAGGGATAAGGCTGAGACTTTATTATTAGTATTATTGTTATATTATTTGAAATAGAGATGACGTAGAATTAAATAAAATTCATGCATCATCATATCTTCTTCAGAATTTGATAAAATGGAGTTTCTCACGCAACTACTATTGCTTAAAATGATGTACAATTTGTATATATATTTGAAAAATATATTTAATAATATAATTTTAATTTAAGTTAATCAATATTTAAACTATTTTATTATTTTAATAAAAAAGACATGTAAATAAATATAATTTTATATAAAATAAATTACCTCAGTCTCAAAATAAGTCTTGTTTCTATGATAAATTAGTTAATTGTATATGAAAATAAATTATTTAATAATTTGTATAAAATATTGTTAGTTATATTTATTGTAATTTAAATCCAATACAAATACATATTAATACATTTGACCCACATCTAACATTCCATTTTAATATACACATGAGTGTAAAATTAAAAAATATAAAAAAAATTAATTTTATATATTATATATAAACATAAAAATAAATAAAAAAGTTATTTATCTTTTAAAAAAATAAAAAATATTATCATGATAGCATCAAATATACTAGTAATTTGGAAACATGTCAAACGCACACCTTGCATATTATTAATTGAGATAGCTATGATACTGTATTTATAGATTCATATTCTATGGAAATACACACTCATACAAACGTCCTTTATTCTATCTTTCCATATTACACGGATGCTTGAGTTTTTGTTTTTCTTTCTCTTTTTTTTGGGTAAAATATTAGAAATCAAGTTTCATTAGATAATATTTTCTTAAAAAATTGTCCATCCAATGAAGAATGAAGTTATAATCACTATTTTCATAATCGAATCAAACCAGCAAGTTAAATTGAGAATCGATGTCTGGACCAGTTTGAATTATTATACAACCATTTTATGGCTGAATCAGTCAAAAAGGATAAAAACCGGTATAATCGGTCAAAATCGGTCCAATCAGCCAACCAATTTTTTCATTTTTTAAAAAATAAATTCAAAAAAAAAACTTAAAAAATAGAAAAAAAATTATATTATGGAGTATTAATATCATGTTTTAAGTTATGTATTTATAAAAAATATTATTTGTGGATGTTAATATATGTGGTAATACCAAAAAAATAAATAAAAATAGGTTATTTTTATTTTTCCGATTGAAGTTCCGATCTGATCGATCCGACATATTGAACCAGCGCCCGATGGCTCAATTGATTTGATCTTTGTAATACTCAACACAACTACATTTATTTCTTCATGTTTCTTTTCCTTCGCGGTGCCTAAAACTCCGCCCTCCTGTGTAATATTAGAAGTATTAAATTTTAGGTGTTGCTAAACACACCACAAAATTTACTTTACACACCACTTTAATTTAGTGAATAAAATTAAATAAAATGTAAGTGATATATATATCCTTATATAATTTTCTTTAAAAAAATAAACATTAATATTTTTATTATTGATATTATTCATTCTTTGCTCAAACACACTCACACATTAACCTTATATTCAAACGAATCAAAATAAAAGTTGAATATTTGTAAATAATTCATAATGAAAAATTGCAATACAAATGATATAGAAAATATAATTATTATAAGAATTACACAATTAAATACTGTATTTTTCGAAAAATACAGTATTTAATTGTGTAATTCTTATAATAATTATATTTTGTATATAATTTATATTGTATGGTCTATTATTGATTACTTATAAAATATTTTAATTTTATTTTATTAATTTGAATATAGGGTATAGTCAAGAATGAAGAATAACAATAATAACAATATTATAATTTTGCTTAATATATATAAGGGTATATTTGTTATTTATATTATATTTATATTTATTCAAAAAATTAAAGTGGTGTGAATGATAATTTTTGTGGTGTGTTTAGAAACACCCTAACTTTTTAATAGCAACACTTAATCTGTCTTACCAAAAAAAAAAAAAAAAAGTATACATTTCAAATATATTTTATGTTACAAATTTTTTATCTTATTTTAAAACTCAATGCTACACCTCATCAACGAATTAAAAAAATCATATAACTAAAAATATATGAGTTTTAGAAGTTTGTCCTTTTTTTTTTTAATCTAAATGGTATTATTTATATATCCTAAAAAGTATTACTTGTTGCTACAATGATATATAATGTTAGCTTAAATAACATTGTTTGTTTACCTAAATGGTATTGTTGGTTGATGTCAAGAATATTACTTATGTAATTAAAAAGTATAATATTATTTGGTTAAATTATTACTTGTTTATCTAAAAAATATTATTCATACACTAGTAAAAATTAAATTTAAAATTGTTCAAATATTATTTATTTAATTATAATTATTATAATAAAAAATGTATCACCTAGAATAGATGGGGACGCGAGTGATGCAAAATATATATATATATTTTGGACATTTTTTATATTTAAATCAAGTTACAGGAATTCGAAAATCTATGTAAGAGTTGCCCCCAAAAAAATACGATTTTGGACCAAAGAATGAGAAGCTCGTGAGCTTTAAATAATTTAATATTTTACGTTCAATTAATTATTCCCCACGCAGAGTAATTACAAATTGGGGAAAAAATTTCAATAGACTACATACGTATATCTCATCGGCCCCCCCTTTATAATTTTATTTTTAGTCTCCTGTAAGATTAATGGATTCTTACAGCTGGAAATGTACGTGTGGGACCACAGAGTTAGAAACCAAACAGAACAAGTGGAGGTCCAACGGAGCGGCGATAATTAAGGAGTAACTTCTTATTACAGTGTTTGCTATCTTTAGCTGGATTCGGACAGACTCCCATCCCACACAGCGTCACCGTCAGTGCGTGAGCCTTGGCGGGCCCCACCAATCAACACCCCTGCAACCGCGATTTTTCTCTTCTTTTATCTCATCTCTCTAAATATAGCCGTTTACATTTGTTTATTTTTTCTTTTTCTTCCCTATTTGAAGAAAATTATATTTTAAAAGTAAATTATTGTAAATATATTATGATTGATGTAGAATGGACCAGGGATATCATCAAAAGTCATTATTAGCTCAAAGTTATTTGTAGCTAATCCTAATGGATTTGATTTTAGGATGGGTTGTACAGTTCAAACGGTGACATAATTGGGATATATTCCATGCCTCATGAGTTGCAGATCATTTTGAATATGGGACTGATTGATTGATATAATAAAAATACATAGAAAAAGTAATTAAAATTATATTTTGTGTGAGCATGTGTTAAATACAAATTTTAATGTAATAAATACGTGTGTGTGTGTGTATATCAGTGGAATGTATTCTATAAAAGGTAATATATATATATACACACACACACACATTTGATAGCCTAATAATTCGACATCATTATAAATACAATTTATTTACTAAAAGATACCCGTGACTCAGAAATTTGGTGAAGAAATGAATTGAGGTTGACATGTCAAAAGCTTGAGTCTAAAGGGAAGACAGAGAATGAGGGAGGAATAAAACTTTAGGAAGAAAAGAGTTGAGTAAAGGAAGGATAGTGTAAACGGGGAGGCAGCTGTGTGATTGCATATACATACATACAATCTTTCGCTTTGAAAAAGGTTGTCGGACCCTAAAATTACTGGGACAGTTGGACCTCTAGTTTTTCACAAAATAATTGTTGCAATAATTACATCACACTACTTCTCTTTCTTTTGGGATAAATAAATAATGTAATGCTGCTAAACAAGACAACCACATCTTTAATTTTCATATCCTTTCTTCCTGGATCATCTCAACCTCACCTAATCTCATTACTATACTAAGGAGCACCGTTGTTATGACATTATGTTGTACCTAATCATACCCTACAACTTGCACTATCTTCAAATTTCTTTTTTGGATCCATTTTTTCAGGAAAAAAATAAAAAAAACAAAAAGAAGAAATCGTGAGTTAGTGGACTGAAGAAATATAATTGAATTAATTATTGTATCGTTAGATGAACTGAGTTATGTGAATCTGATGTATAAAGAAACATAATTTCTACTCTTTAGTTGTTCATTTAACACTTATTATTATTAGTATAATATTAGATGATAAAATGTTTTTGTTAACTCTTTATTTTTTCTTTGACTTTGGATTATGTTTTACTCTGGTTTGACCCTAATTGAATATTAGATTTTAATGGGCCAACCGTCTAATGTCTAATGTTATATTGGTAAGTGTATTAAAATTTTAATCTGCTGGGACATAATTATTCATGAAATCAATCAAATAGGATTCATAAAGAAACCCAGACAGACATATTTATGGTTTGACTCCACGTAGACGTTTGCAGAAGTAGAGAGAGCCAAACAGGGCATTTCATCAATTACTTGGCTAATGTGTGTGTGCCTTTTATAATTATAGTGGTGTTCAGCCTCAGCATGGTTGGATATTATATTCATGTATTAAGTTAGGTTTTCTTAATCAAAATTTCCAAGACTTAAATAAGTTCAGAATTTAAATTTTGTAATGACATTTATAGTCAAAAAATAATTGAGTCAGTTTCTTTTACACCAAATATCTTCCAAATTTAAAAAATAGATAAAATTGAATCCAGAACCAATGATAATACGACCCCAGGCCCTCCAACAGCAGCCAATATTAGCTCTACTGTTATTTTTTAAAACCATTTTCTGATCAAGGCTAAAATTTTCTGGGATTCAAACTCACACAAATACTGAAAATTAACTTTCAAACTGTAACTATGAAGAATGTTCAAGGAGTGTTACGTTTTATTAAAAAATTAATTCTTGTTAACATACTGTCAAAAAATGTAATTATAAAAAAATTTCAAAGAGTATTACTTTACATTGAATGAAATATTATATTTTATTAAGAAAACTTTTGTTTTTTTATGTCCACTTCCAAAAATGTTTAATTTAAGTACAAAGCACTATTAAAAAAAACCAGAAAAAAATCCTTTTTATTGGGCCATCTCAAGGCAAGTTAATCAAGGGCTTATTTACGAAAAATATCACAAATTATTTTAAAAAATTAGTTTTATATTGGTCAGAAAAATTATTCTCAAAATACAATGAACGACATCGGGCATGATGTTTTTTACAATAAACATCACTAAACCAACCATTTTATCGCTCAATCAAATTAAAGATAAAAATATCACTCATAACGTTTTTTTTTTCTCTCAAATATAACTATATATGCACTATCCACCCACACACAAACATGAAAAAAAAAATATGTGTGCATATATATACTACAAATCCATGCATATCATAATATGTATATATATATATATATAAACCACACGCATATATGAGTGTGTTCTTCGTATATCGGGTGCACACTGTGCAATCCATCGACTAATATTTTTTTAGTTAAATCAATAATACATTACATGTTAATAAGTAATATTGTTAAAAATTAACACTAACACCTTTTAGATGAATACGTAATACCTTTTGAAGGTAACAAATAATGTGTTCGCTAGTAATATTTTTCAAGTGAACAAATAATATTTTTTAATAAAAAAAGTAAGATTGTTAGATCAAGTTGTACAGTGCATCCGATGCGCATAAGTTTTATATATTCACTTGTACATATATATATGTATATACATATTATCATATATATATATATAATCATATATATTATCTTGTTATTGGAGGTGTAAATTAAGTTTTAATTTGTTAGATATAAAATACATTTTTTTGTATCGAAAATAAGAATATTATGGTAGATATTAATAAATCAATTTACATAACTATTATTTTTCTTAAAAAAAAAACAAAAAACTTACGATTTAATTTTTTAACTTTTTTATTTTAAATGAAATAACTATGTATATTTTTTAAAAATATATTCTTTAATTTTATCTAATTTAATTTTTTTATTTAATAATTTATAATATTTTAAAAAGTAATATATATTTGGTTTTTTATTTATTCATATCTCATAGAATATAATATATTATCGCCTTAATAATAAAATTGAATGAACCAATATGTCAATTTACAAACATAAGTGTTTGATATTGATACAATGTTATTAGAAATGACCTCTTCTGCTGCAACTTTTTTTTTTAACACCTTCTTTCTTGTTGTTCAACTTTCACATTAGGATTCTCTTCTTGCGCTCTTCTATTTTCACTCCTTCTAACTCTTTTTTGTATAACTTGTATTTCCAACTACACTTCTTCTTGTATTTCATATTTCTCTGAAATATTCATTGAAAGTATGTTTATTGTACTAGAGAAGGATGTTGAGTGATCTTATACATCTCAGAATTAAGTCATATTTGAGTATTAGAATGTGATATGAGTGTGATGGAAGCTTTCATACTGTGTAAAATTTTGTAACCATCCCATACCAAAATCATAATCCATATGCTCAAATTAGGAGGGAACAAACAATGGTGGATAGTATGGTGTGTAAGTATGTGCATGTGTCATCATTGAAGGCCTACAGACATTCTCTACATTTCCACGGTCTTCATATAAGCATCGTGAACTAGATGCAACTTGGTGGGTGAAGCCACATGATGATCAGAACTCAATTGATGAGCAGGTTCGATGAGTTCCGTTCGTTCTCAAATTGGCATCTGATTGAAGATGAAATTCATTTTTATAAACTCATTGTGTATATATATGTTTGCTCTACATTTTCGAACAACAAGAGATTCTCATCCAACAAAGAATTGAGTTGATCAATATATATCATGTTTTTGTTTTTTATGTTGGACTTTATCGACTCAAATTGTTCAATATGGATACACACAAAAATAGTGGATGCTAAAATATAGGTAGAATATATTAAAATAAAAAAATTATATAATAATAAAGTACGTAAGTTGCACACCATATATTTCATCAACGATGCATCTCCAGTTTTGATTTTCCTTCTTCTTGACTTTCAACAGGTGATATATAACGATATGTACCACCTGTTATAATCATGTGTTGTGTTGGATTCCAAATCATTTGTGTGCCTTTGATAAAATCATTCATTTGCATCCATTTTGCAATATTAGTATTGTGAATGTCCAACCAATATTTGCATTTTTATGTCTCATACAGTCCATTTTATAAACATTTGTTTTTCAATCATCAAGTGGATCAAACATGTTTGTAATATCATATAGATAAGAAACTGACGTAATACCCTTTGTGGATGATGGAACTCCACAAAAGAAAAGAAAATCAACAAGAAGTGTGACTGTGCACTCCCAAAGAAATATTGGGCAGACAATTGTTTTATTTCAGAATATGACCAATCTTATGGAAAACTAGCTTAAAGAAAAAACCTTTAAGACTGCTTGTATATATCTAATATATATGCATATGTGTATACCCTAGCATATAAAAGAATATATATGTCGTAATTATATATGTCTATATTTATATATCATAATCTAAAATGCACAAGAATTTGCACCTGCTCATGAATCATTTTATCCAAGATCTCTCTGAGAACCTTCGCTTGACGTCAAACAAGTATGTATGAAAATGTTATCACTATTCCAAATGCTCAAAATAAAGTATATAAGATATACTAATGTTTTGAAACTAAATGAATTGAACATACTATTGTACAACGAACGGGGCAACAAGAAATGTTGCACCACCTAAGTGTAGACCTTTCAATTTTCAACAAATTTAAATGTCATGCTTTTGTTGCGGACACAACAGATAATATGTGCAACGAGCTTGAATTTATGAAAAATTAACAAAGAATTAATAATATTTTTATAATAATACATTGTTTATGTAAAATTCATTTATAAGTTTATATTATCACTTGTAACATGAACAAGTCCACTAATGTTTTGCTTTGCATTTTAAACTTCCATCTCACAAATAACAATAAAAGGAAAACATAACAATACTACACATGTATTCAATATTATTCGCAAATTCTAATTAATTTATTATTGATTGCAGATTTAAAAGATATTGTGGAGATATTCTTAGAAGAAGATCACGGTTGAACGAGTAGAAAAACGAGAGGGAAGTCATGGCTAAAAATAAGGAGAATCAAAAGTAAATCTGGGAACAAATCTTTGAAAGATATGATAAAGATATAAGATATACATATCCAAGCCATATATACAAAGATATGCATATCACAACCAAGATATGAGAAGATATCGACAGATTTCGTGGAGGACATGAGAGACTATAAATACAACCTCAAGCTATAGAGACTGCAACTCTCCAAGATATTCAATTACCATTTATATGAGCAGAGAGAAAGTGAGAGGCTGATGAGTGTGCTGTTATATTCGTAAGAATACAACAGACTGGGAAGAACTCAAGGGCGAATCGAAGGCGAACCTCGCAGAGTCTGGATTACGTTGGAAATTCACCACACGTTGATTTTGGGAGATTTCAACTTTGTACAAACGGAAGTTTGTATTCAAATCCATCTAGGGGACTGGATGGTCAAGTAAGTGTTTTAGAAGATTTAGTTACACGGGTAGACAAGTATTTAGCGGGAGCCAAATACGTGTAAGTTCTACTGTAACATTTGTGGGAACAAATATGTCTTCTAATAAAATTACTTGAGAGGAAGAAGGGATTCCTTCCTCGCTTAAAATCAAACTTTATTTTAAGCTTCCACATGTTCATTTACAGTTCGAACTACTGTTGAACACATACACACGCGCACATATTCTGATCTAACAATTGGCACCAGAGCAGGTTCCAGTTTTTTTTTTTTTAAATAGGTAGATCCAGGGACAGACACATGGGTTCACATGAAGGGACCACACTACGCCCACCCTCGCTTGATGGATAAAACTATTCATTCTGGAAATCAATAATGTTTATCTATCTAAGATCCAAACGATGTGGAGAAGCAATCCAGACAAAGTGGATGTGGGCTAGAATGTAGGATGGACCGGACATAACTAAGGTTGTAGACAAACCAAGGACAATATGGACGGAGGACGAAAAGTGTGCCGAAGAGGCAAACTACATATCATTGTATGCTATTCTTGCTTCGGTCGATGTCATGAGACACAAGTTGATTATACACTGTCAAACCGCCAAAGATGCTTGGGATGCTCTACAAAACAATTTGAAGGAAATGAGTCCGTAAGGAAGTCAAAATTGCAAAGCTTGGCCACATTATTTGATAGAATACAAATGAATGAAGATGAAAACATTGAGATGTACTACACTAGGCTCAGTGACATTGTAAATCAATGTTACACCCTCGGTGATGCTATCAAGGAAGATGTTCAAATCATGAAAATCATGAGAACACTAGCTCCTAGATTCAGAGAAAAAATCACAGTTCTAGAATCATTCATGAGAATCACACCGATGACATTAGATGACTTGATGAGAGAGTTAAGGACGTTTGAGTTGAACAATCGCATGGACACACCAAAAAGCAAAGGGATAGCCCTAAAGACAGAGACAACAACTGAACAATTCGAGAATGATGAAACAGTAGTTGCAGACAAAATGACACTTCTCACAAAAAATTACAGCAAGCTTGTGAAGAAATACAATCAGGGGCACCAGTTCAACAAAGGTCCGAACACTGAAGAGAACATCAGAAAAGGTGGAAACAAATTTTTGAAGACTAGGCAGGTAAATTGAAAGGACTCTAAATGCAGAGAGTGTAGTGGATACGGACACTATCAGGCAGAATGTCCAAATTTTCTAAGAAAGAATAAATCACTAAAAGCCACCAATCTGAATCTGAAGGAGAAGAAGAAGCTGACGAACAAGAGACATAATACCCCAAGGACCTGGGATGTCTCACTACTGTTGTTCGAACTAAGGAGGAACTAGAGTACACTGAGGAACCTGATTTTGACGATCCAACTCTGGAAGATCTGGAAAGATTGTATCTAGACGTATCTGCCAGATGTACCGCAACTACAGAAACTATTCGAAGATTGGAGAATCAAGCAAGGGAATACAAAAGTAAAGGCGCACTAAGCACGGAAAATCATGAACTCAGTCAAGTGAAACATGAACTACACATCACTAGGGAAATAAATGAAAGATTGAGAGATGACTTGATTATGTCCCAAAAGAATGTGAGGAATCTCGAACATCAGGTCCAACTTTACGAGACGAAAATTGAGTCACTTAAAACTAACTCTGAAACAGCCCGGACAACTACAACAAGCACTCACCAGGTAAACTCTTCCCTTACAAATGAACTAACAGATTACTTTTCAAAATTGCAGGATAAGGATCATGAGTTAGCAGATACAAGGACTGAACAAAGGAAAACCTAAATTTGACAAAATCCTGGCATATGGAAGACCACAAAACAATAAAACAGGAATATGATATATTGAAGATAGAAAATCAGGATCAACAGTCTTTGTACTAGCTACAATTCCTACGTTCGACCATGAGGGACAGAACACTACAAGACAATCTGGGAAACAAGACACAAAAGGTATGAGAAAATTTATTCCTATTTGTCATTACTGTGATGCACCTGGGCACATCTGACCAAGATGCTACAGAATGAAACGTGACCAACAATCAGGTAATATTTCAACTTGGAATTTATATTGTGTTCCTGTAAAAAATCATAGGCCTCTAGACTCTTCGAAAGTAAGAAAATTCAAAAGCAGTAAAACAAATGTGAAAAAGGTTTGGGTTGTCAAGAAAAACATGTGTCTTACTTCGTCAGTAGTCTCACTCGGGGCGAACAATACTGGAACATGGTTCTTTGACAGTGGATGCTCACGACATATGACAGGTAATGCAACATACTTATCTGATATCACCCCAATAAAAGGAGAGTCAGTAACCTTTGGAGATGGTAAGAGTAAGCGTGTCATTGAGAAAGGAACTCTCAATATTAATGGCATGCCTAAATTGTCTAATGTGTATCTTGTTGAAAATCTTAAAGCAAATCTGTTGAGCATTAGCCAAATTTGTGACCAAGGACTCGAAGTAAACTTCACTCATGACAAATGCTTGGTGTTAAACAAAAATAATGAATGCATGCTTACCGGAACTCGGTCCACTAACAACTGTTATCTTCTTAACAGGAGTCATGAATGCTACAATGTTAGCTCGGGAGCAACAGAAATATGGCATCAAAAGTTGGGATACATAGGATACAAACACCTCATTGCTTTGTCAAAATCACAATGTGTACGAGGACTGCCTAAACTCCCAAGCAAAGATCAAGGTATATGTGGACCATGCTAACTTGGCAAACAGGTAAAAAGCTCACACAAGATAACACAAGATGTTTGCACAAAACAGATCATGGCCTTGCTACATATGGACTTGATGGGTCCTGTTCAAACTGAAAGTGCTGAAGGTAAGAGATATATTTTTGTTTGTGTTGATGATTTCTCTAGATATACATGGGTAAGATTTCTTCGTGATAAATCAGACACTTTTGATGAATTTGAAAAATTAATACGTCTGATAGAAAATGAAAAATATGATACTGTTGTTCGAATACAAAGTGACCATAATAGAGAATTTGAAAATACTGCATTCACTGATTTCTGTGCCTCTCGAGGTATTGCTCATGAATTCTCTGCACCAAAAACACCTAAACAAAATGGAGTTGTAGAAAGGAAAAATCGCACATTGCAAGAAATGGCTAGAGCTATGATGATAGGCAAGGAAGTAGCCCAAAAATGGTGGGCTGAAGCCATAAATACAGCATGCTATGTTACAAATAGGGTATATCTTAGAAAATGAATGGGAATGACTTCTTATCAAATCTGGAAAGGAAAAACTCATAATTTAAGTCACTTCCATGTGTTTGGTTGTAAGTCTTATGTATATAATGATAGACAACAGTTAGGTAAATTTGATGCCAAAAGTGATGTTGCTATGTTTCTAGGATATTCGACCGACAGTAGAGCCTATCGTGTCTATAATCTGAGAACTCAAACACTCATTGAAAGTACTAACATTGTATTTGATGATTCTTTGATAAGACAGGAAGTTTACTTGGAAGAAGCAGGTTCATCAGCAGGTCGACCAATAGGAAACCAGAACAGTGAGAACATCACAGAAACTGACCAAGAACCAACAAATGAAAGCAGTGATAAAGGTGAACCCTCAACAAAGATTCAGAAAGAATATCCCAAAGAACTCATCATTGGAGAACTTATGAAGGGATAAAGACACGATGCAAACCAAAACCTGACTATCGGAAAATGGAGGGATTGGTTCACCATGCTTGCTACACCTCTGTGGTTGAACTCAAAAATGTCAAAGAAGCGCTCAAGGATGATAACTGGATACTAGCAATGCAGGAGGAATTGGAACAGTTTGCCAGAAATGATGTCTGGACACTTGTACCTAGACCTGACAGTGCGAACATCATCGGAACAAAATGGATCTTCAAGAACAAAATTGATGAACAAGGTAACATCACTCGAAACAAAGCAAGACTCGTGGCCCAAGGATACACACAGGTAGAATGAATTGACTTTGAGGAAACATTCGCTACAGTTGCACGACTGGAGTCAATAAGAATCCTTCTCTCCTTTGCATTCTTAAGAAATTTATTCTTTATCAAATGGATGTAAAAAGTGCATTCTTGAACGGTTTCTTGAAAGATGAAGCGTATGTTGAACAACCAAAGGGGTTTGAAGATCCACACTTTCCGAACCATGTCTACAAACTGAAGAAAGTTCTTTATGGGTTGAAGCAAGCTCCAAGAGCATGGTATGAAAGACTGACAAAGTTTCAAATCGATCAAGGGTACAAATGAGGAGGAGTCGATCAGACTCTGTTCATCCAGTGGTCGAACAAGGATATCACTATTACACAAATCTATGTAGATGACATTGTGTTTGGATCCACATCCAAACAAAAAGTGAATGACTTCGTCCAGGTAATGTCTTGTGAATTTGAAATGAGCATGGTTGGTGAACTTTCCTACTTTCTTGGTCTACAGGTCAAACAATGCAAAAGTGGAATCACGATACATCAAGAAAAGTATGCCAAGAACCTGGTAAAGAAATTTGGACTTGAAGGGTGCAAAGTAGCACACACACCCATGGGGACAACTACCAAATTATCCAAGGACGAAGGTGGAACATGTGTTGATCCAACACTCTACAGAAGCATGATAGGAAGTCTCCTGTATCTCACGGCTAGTCGACCTGACATAAGCTTTAGTGTTGGACTATGCGCTAGATACCAATCAAATGCTAAGGAGTCTCACCTCAAGGCCGTAAAAAGAATCATACGATATGTGGCAGGTACAACTAACTATGGCTTGAAATATTCCTTTGAGACTAAACCTTTCATTGCAGGATACTGTGACGCCGATTGGGCTGGCGACGTGGATGATAGAAAGAGTACTTCAGGAGGATGCTTCTTTATCGAAAACAATCTTGTATCCTGGCTAAGCAAAAAGTAAAATAGCATTTCAGTATCGACTGCAGAAGCTGAATACATAGCTGCAGGTAGCTAATGCTCTCAACTGGTATGGATGATGCACATGTTGTGCGACTACGGTATGAACTTGACTTCCATGACTCTGTTTTGTGACAATCTGAGTGCCATTAATATGTTTAAAAACCCTGTGCAACACTCCAGAACTAAATATATAGACATTAGACACCATTACATCCGAGAGTTAGTTGAAGATGGAGTCATTACCCTTGAACATGTTCCTAGCATTAGTCGATTGGCTGATATTTTCACAAAGGCCCTAGATGCGCAAAAATTCATATCCCTGAGAAAATCTCTAGAGATTTGTTGTGCTATGTAAATGTTGTATCAAAAAATTAATAATAATAATAATAAAGGGGAAGTGGAAGTCTCGGATTGCCTAGGATAACTATAAGTCTCGCACAGGTTCAAAATTTTGTTTGTCTTGTACTTTGAATCCATTATTTCTTCTCCCAGTATAAGGAAAATAGCTACGACCTTGAAATAATGCTGTGGAATGCTGTTACCAATGTGATAGAGCACCAAGCACAGAAAATGACAGGTCCGTTAAAGCTTCCTTAATAATGTTCACCTCTAAGCTGCACCAAATATAGGGGTTACAAGGTTCTGAGCTCGTCACACAGGGTTTTCCCAGTGTGGTACTTTATTGTGTGGTTTGCGAGCTACTACACAAGGATTTGGCAGAAGGAGCAATAAGGAAAAATCATACAACTCACAATCAAAATGGGGTGAACATATACTGGAAAAGAAGACTTGCGGATTTTTCTTAGTGCATTTTCAAACATTGTTGCCTGACTGAGACTTGTGTTTAATATGGTGATCTATGATTTCATTTCTCCAATAAATAAATAAAAAAAATCAGCCTCTCTTATTTTTCTCCTGGGATTATATGGATTATTTTATGCAAAATGGGCCCGGATGATTATCCAGTCATGACTTATTTTCGGAACACGTGTCAAAATGGGGACGTGGTCTTCCCCTTTTCAACCGTCTGGACGTGTGATCGTGTTCCTTAATGACTATATAACTGCAATGAGTGGGCGCCAAAAAGGTTTTAAGTAGACCGTATAAAATCTCGTGAAATAGACAAGAATCGAGCCGTCAGCCTTCCTCATTTCACATCATTGTCAGGCTGATTAACCAGGGCTAATCTCTTTCATAGTTCACTTTCCCGCCTGTGTTCTTGTGTTTCTTCTTCAACATCTATTTGCAGAGGTTTAATGGCTGAGCATGGAGATTCACCCAGCGGCAGACGATCAAGCAGGATCTTGGTTCCATTCTTGAACCCAGAACCATTAGAGACTATCCCTCCGCCCGAATCAGATGAACCGCCATCAGCCGACCAGGGCAAGGACACGCCTCCTCCCGGTCCTTCGCCTCCGCTGTATCCCAATGCCCCTCAGACTGAAACTACTCCAATCGATGTTCTGCAGTCCAGTATATCTACTCCACCCCCTTCTACCGTAGTTCCATAAGAAGGAGATCCTTCGCCCATGGCGGAATCTCCACTTCCTCCTCAAGATCTCCCTTCCAGGACGACCTCACATCCACCTCCAAAGTCCAAGGTTCCCCGCAAGGCAAAACCTACAGGTAAAACCCCAATTCCTATGCCACGACGTCAACATCTCATTGATGAGTCCTCGTCCGAGGACGAAGTGGCAAGATCTCCGCCTCGCCGTTCGCACCGTCACAAAAAGCCTTCTCCTGTTGCTTTTACTAGGTCATCTTTCAGGGCACCTTCGCAACAAAAATGATGTACTGGTCCGCGGTAAGGCCTTCTCCAAGTCGTTCTACACGAAGGCTGTTTCCGACTGCTACAAATTGTTTTCTGGTATGGACTTCTGGCCTGAACATAATCTTGATCTTAAACATTTTACAAAAACATCTGTTATGGAGTTTATCAAAAAATCTGGATTAGAGGTTACTGTGATGAACTTGGGTAGGTTTTATAGTTCTATTATTCATGAGTTCTATGCTAATTTGGTCACTGGCATTCAGGATCTCAAATCCCCTCGGTTCGGGAGAGTTTTTGTTTGCAATAAAATTGTTAATTTCAATCCTGATGCCATTAATGATTATTTGGAACTGACTGGTCTGGATGAGGAAGAGGAGATTGAAGTTGACCTTGGGGAGGTGGTCAACTTCCTCAGCGACGGGTAGCTCACCAGCTGGACTAAGCCTGGGATTTCTCCCTCGATACTGACACAGGAGGCCAACTGGCTTCATAACATAGGGAGGTAAAATTGGACACCCACGTCCAACAAGTCTCACCTAACATCGGCCAGTGTCAGGTCATCTTCAAAGTCCTGAAAGCCATACCGATTGACTTTGGGAGGATAGCATTCGAGGCCATCATGAGTTTTACTGAGAAGCCCGACTCTCGCAAGAAGCTTCCATTCTCTACCCTCATTTGGGGCCTCTTATCGCATCAGGGCATCCAGGCTCAGTCCATTGATGTCCTTCAAAAAGCCACCCCTCCGCTGAACATGGCCTCTAGAGAGGCCAATGTTGCCTATAGGCCACGTACCATTGCACCCACACTTCCTCCCTCGGAAGTCGCGGCCAATCTCCTGCTCTTTCTACATCAGGAACTAGAGATTCTTGATACTCTAGCTGCTGAGGTAGCTGCCCAGAAGCTTTATTTTACTAATGTCTTGAAATCTCTGGATGTTCCCTCTCAGGGCGCACCACACAGAGGTTCCATTCCTTTGGCAGACAGCTCGAAAAAGGGGGAGAAGAGACCATCTGCCATGGATAAAGGGAAGAGGAAGGTATCAGGCAAGGCAACAAAAAGAAAAAGGGTGGCCGAGGAGACTGAAGCAGAAGATACTGAGGAAGTAGAAGAATGGGAATCTGGGAGTGATTCTGATTGAATTTGGGATGTTTTTATTAAACAATTTGAACAAATTTTTAAGGGTCTGTAATATTGATACTACAATCTCCAGTAGCTAGGATGCTAACAACAATATCCGTAGTTTAGTTGTTTTTATTGACTATCTGAACATGATGAATGATGCTTCTGCTATATGTGAACATCCCTCTTTTCAGCATACAGTTCTCCTGCTTGTTTCTTTTTGCAGGTAGCAAATGGTCCTGGAATTTTCGAACAACATGCCAGAGGCGGAGATTGATAAGGTAATTATTGTCAATATTATTCGAAAATTCTAATTAATTTATTATTGATTGCAGATTTAAAAGATATTGTGGAGATATTCTTGGAAGAAGATCACGGTTGAACGAGTAGAAAAACGAGAGGGAAGTCATGGCTAAAAATAAGGAGAATCAAGAGTAAATCTGGGAACAAATCTTTGAAAGATATGATAAAGATATAAGATATGCATATCCAGGCCATATATACAAAGATATGCATATCACAACCAAGATATGAGAAGATACCGACATATTTCGTGGAGGACATGAGAGACTATAAATACAACCTCAACCTGTAGAGACTGCAAATCTCCAAGATATTCAATTACCATTTATATGGGCAGAGAGAAAGTGAGAGGCTGATGAGTGTGCTGTTATATTCGTAAGAATACAATAGACTGGGAAGAACTCAAGGGCGAACCGAAGGCGAACCTCGCAGAGTCTGGATTACGTTGGAAATTCACCACACGTTGATTTCGGGAGATTTCAACTTTGTACAAATGGGAGTTTGTATTCAAATCCATCTAGGGGACTAGATGGTCAAGTAAGTGTTTTAGAAGATTTAGTTACACGGGTAGACAAGTATTTAGCGGGAGCCAAATACGTGTAAGTTCTACTGTAAAACAAATATGTCTTCTAATAAAATTACTTGAGAGGAAGAAGGGATTTCTTCCTCGCTTAAAATCAAACTTTATTTTAAGCTTCCGCATGTTCATTTACAGTTCGAACTACTGTTGAACACATACACACGCGCACATATTCTGATCTAACAATCAGTAACCATATGTGCTCTTATATGATTTGCTAGAGAGTTTGCCCTCAATTTTCCACTTATGATATGGTTTATTTTGAGCTCATAAAAGTACATGCACTAATTTGTCGATTGATCAACAGTCATTGTATGATCGACACCTCAGACTTGTTTACCTTCAATGAAAAAACATGGAATAGAGACAATATGTATTAAGGTGATTTATGTAAATGAAATGTGTAGGTCTCTAGGCACCACCTCTCTACCAAGATGGTGATTAAGTGTTTGTCGGGATAAAACCTCCCACACCTATATACACTACAAAACTCAATATGCAATAATAATTGTAGAACACAAGAATGGGGATGAGACATTCCATCTTCGAACCGTTTTGAAAAATCATTGTCTCATCACAACTAAAAAACAGCTATCTTATTTGTGCATTTTTAATGTGTTTAACTTCATTTAGTTTTTTAGAGATAGTCAACTTTGAACAGGTTGTTAATCTTTTTAGTTATTACATTGTAAATAACATACTTGAATTCACACGTAATGAAAGAATTGTTAATGTGGACATTTGAATTCAACAATTTGGTGAACTCCGTTTTAAATTTTAAAATAATAATAAAAAAACAATATAATAGAAAGAAAAACCTGATAGATATTAAAGATTATAGTAGATAACATTTTCACAAAATATTGTTGTCATATTAAGAAATGAAATGATAAAGATTAGTGATAATTTAAAATAAAATAAAATAAATAAAAATAGAATATTAATAAATTAATAACATGATGAATGTTGAAGATGATAGTAGGTAATATATCCACAGAATGTTAGTGTCATGCAAAATAACAAATAACAAAGATTGGTGACAATGTAAAATATAATAAAATAAAATAAAAATATGTAACATCATAAATATATCTTGACAAGAGGAGTGAAGATATTTATCTGCTGTTGGTTACTGTGTGAAAATTGAGAGTAGAAGTAGAAAAATGAAGATGAAGTAGGAAAGAAAATTTATATCAAAATAAGTAAAACAGATAAGTTCGTACATGAATTGCCATTAATGTAGTAAATTGCATTTCTCAACTTTTGGAGGAAATTTATAGAATTCAGATGTCAAATCTCTTTTTTACTTTTTGCGGATCAGAATTCAAACGTAACATCTTTTACTTTTGCAAATATTTGTTATTTTAAGCCAATTTCTTTATTAAAAACTGTATAAAAAATCTAATGAAACTGTTTTTTCCTTTTACGAATATATACATTTTTAACATTTTCTAATAATAAAATATATTTTTTGTAATTAGTAAAATATAATTATAAATCTAAAAAATAAATACAAAGGAAATAACGCGAGACCCACTAAAGCTTTATTTAAAATGTTAGTGGGCTTGATGTTATATTTATTTATTTATTTTTTTGTAAATTTTTTCTTTTATTTATTAATATATTCTATAAATTCTCAATAATTTTTATAAATTTATTTTATATGAACATATATATTTTTAAATTTACTATTAATAAAAATATATTTTCAATTATTAATAAAAAATATAATTATAAATCTCTAACAAGGAAAAAAAATATAAATTTATATATATGTGACAAATTTATTTATAATTATTAAGAAGAAAAAGAAAAGATATAATTTTTTACTTTAACAGTTTGTTTATTTAAAGGATTTTTTTAATATAAAAGATAATAAAAAATATATATATAAATGTGATACAAATGTACCCTACCTAAAAAGGAAAAAGAAAAAAAAATTTCACAGTGTATTTGGATTTCAGAAAGTGAAAAAAAAAAATAGTAATGACAGATGCATTTACTTTTGTAGATCAACTATATTTACTATTTTTTGCATAACATAAATGTCATATCTATATTTATTTACTACATTCACTCTTTGCCAAATTAACAGAATTGAGATGTTATAAGTGTATTTGTTACTATATTTACATTTACAGAATTCAGATGTTATATCTATATTTAATTTTTGTAATTTTTTGTTTGGCATGAAATATTTTAGTCGATATTCTTATTATTATTTTAATAATTTACATATACAATTATTTTGTTTTTTGATTAATATATAAATATATATATTGTCACTATCATACTTACTTATTTTTCAGTTAAATAGTTTAGTTAGTTTCTTGTTTATTTAATTTGTACAGATAGTTTTTATATGCGCTTGATAAGGCCCCATTCCTACTCACTTGTAAGATTATTGGAATTCAAAGTCTTGATTTCTTATATTCATCAAACTCAAGTGTCTAGTATTGAGTTAGTGGTAATTTTCTTGAGGACACAATTTTAATGCATCTTAGACGTCAAGACAGTATGGAGCGCCTCCAACATTCATCACATACAATTAATCATCACGTACAACATGTTATGAATGCTCTTATCACTCTTACACCTAAGTATATCACTCCTCCAAATCTCAATTTATCCATCTTTTCGTGATTAAGTACCTTAGTTTATTTCCATACTTTGAGGTATATAGAAACTTCACGTATTTTCAACTTCTATTTTAGTTAAATGCTAATCTATTTATACTAAATTATAATTAGGGTGTAGTTGGATCCATGGATGGTACGTGATTCCTTCTTGGGTCCTCATTAGTCGACAAAATGCGTCGATCCTGCTAGTGCACCATGTCTCAAAATGTGCTTACCATACGTGATTTCAATTTGGAGTTCAAGTACGTGTTAGCTAGATGGGAGGGGAGTGCAATTGATGCTCATGTGTTAAAAATGTAGTGAGAATTGATCCATCTTTCTCGTGGCCTCTTGATGGTATTAACCCACACTTATAAATTCTAGTAAGTGATTATTTGTGTATAATCAACAATAATTTGTACTCACGATCTCGTAGGACGATGTTATCTTGTGGATGTTGGCTACATCAACTATGGACCTATATAATCCCTTATAGAAATGTACGATATCACTTGCTTGCTGTTGAACAACCTTCATACCCATCTTAGGAACTGCATTGAGAGTGCGTTTGAAGTGCTTAAGAGTATTTCTTTGCTTATCGAAGAGTATTACTTTTTCACCAAAAAAGTATTATATTTTATTATAAAAATGGTTCTTTTTATTTACCTACGTACATAAAAAAATGTAATGTATACATATATATTGTTCAAAAAATATTACTTTTACTTAAAAAAAATTACAATTTATTAAAATAATATTAACTTTTACATTATCAAATTCAATATATTAATACAACAACACTTTCACATGCCACGTGCGAATTAGTTTCAGTATACCAAAAAAACACACAGAACAAACAAAAATAATTTTAATAATTTCATTGAATAGAAGTGAACACTTGGTTTTGCGGATTGGGAAAGTTCATGTGAGTATTTACTAATATAGCTATGCATAAAAAATCAGGGGAATAATAGAACAATATAATCATTTTGTGATCATCTCGTTTGTTGAGTTATGGCATTTGATGGTGAAGAATATCTGATTCAATCCATGATTAGAGGGGATTTATATTTGTGAACCACAATTTAGATTGAATAAGATAAATGTATAAAATTGTTTCCCAATTACTACGCTAACTCTATAGAACGAGAATTCACCGGTTCTGAAGCCTCGCTTTCACAAGTTCTGATTACTAACTCTCTGGAGAGTTTGGTCTAGTTCTTCATGATTTGAATCGACTTAATTGATTTGTCTAAAAAGAATGCTACGAGGGTGGAGACTGGAGTAGGTTTGGGGGTGGGCCAAGATTCATAAAGGAAACATGCAAGTGACTTGTCTTGCTCATGAATAAAAAAATGATCCATGCAACTGATGATAAACTAAATGTGTCAAATGGTGCGGGTTTGAGCCAGATTCATGAGTGTGTGTTCCTTTCCTCTTGATTGAGAATCTAAGATTAATGAAAAGTTGATCTCATTTTATATGAGTTTTGGGATCAGAGGTGAACTGATTTCATCTCATATTGATTTTTAAGATTATATAGTACCACTATTCTCATTTTTCACAGTTCGTGCCCCTTTTTTTGATATCTAAGATTTGTTGGCAAAGCTGAACTAATCTCCACTCTCTACTTTTAAATTCTTGTGATGAGTACGAGATTGTGTGTTATGTGGTGTGGTAACAATTAGATTAATTGAATGTAGCAGGTCTAGTTTGTTTTCAATTTTGCTTTTTAATTCCATAAAAAGTATATTAAAGCGATATTTAGTGGTTAGTCTATATTAATATGAAATGACCAACTTCAGAGAATGTTGTCTAATAGATAATGTGCACACCCTTTTTTTAAATCATTTTGTAGAATATGACCAAGCACGTGTTATTGATTTTAATATTATGATCTCGGCCTTTGAGGCTTTTGATCGTTATATTTGAGCAAGTTGAACTTAAAGCCATGAGATCTTATGGGCAAGTTGAGCTCAAGCCCTCAGACCTCCTTTGATCTTGGGCCTCGAGGTCTTTATCTTAGGCCACTGTATAACTTTGATTCGTTATTGACCCCATGTAGGTGTTTTTATTTAGAGGACTACATGAATTGTGAATGATAATGTCCCTCACAACAATATGTTACTGGAGATTAGTTTACTCATTTTGGATCGGAGCTAATATGATTCGATCAATGTCATTCCTAGCTAGAAACATATCTTCTTTTGATAGAAAACGAAGGATATACACACGAGGAAGACTCCTAAGTATTCAATTGTATATATCATTGACATGAATATTTAATTTAATTAAAAATAATAGTTAGCGAGGGTATTAAAAGAATCAAATCAAAAAAATTATGAAGAAAATATTTTTTAGTAAAAAACTCTACTTGATGTATACACCTAATTGAGTCCATGTCGTCACCGACCACCAAAAATGTGAATATAAAGATCCACAACTTGCAGTTCTACACTCTATAACATTACACAGTTGGTCAATTTTGAGTAATTGATTGTATTCACAAATTTAATCAAAAACTTTGGGCTAAAGTAATCGAAGCATCCGACTAAAAATTCTCAAATCACTATCATATCATGAAGAATCATAAATCATTATAAGCTTATGAAATCAATCGAAGCAAAAGATGGAGGCCATGGTTCTCTTCGTGGAGGATAAATAATGGCCAATGTAAATTCATTTTTCGACATTGAGTTCATCTATAATGTTGAGTAAATAATATGCGTAGCCCTCATGAGTAGCGTAATGGTCAAAATCAAAGTAATTTGGGTTGGTTTGTGCTAGCACTCATATTATCTTATTTACCTGATGTGACAATCATTCATTTTGTATAAACTTTTCAAATTCTCAAGCAATGCATCCCAATCATGTTTGAACTCATTTATGATGAGCTTGTTCTGATAATTATGACAACGTTCAAGATATGACATTGACATTAGTATATAATCATTCAATCTTTTTCTATGATTTTTTCAATAAGCTTTTAATTTCCAACAAAACCAAATTTTTATTTGTTTCGATCATACATAAATTTGAAATAAAAACATGCGATTGTTGAAACAATATTCAATTGATTTATATGTCATAATAAATTTAACTTATAATTGTAAATGTGATGTCACCTCATTTCATAATAGTTGTCGTTATTTGTATGAAATATTATCCGAAAAATATGTTTAGCACTTTTTCCAAACAACTTCAAGTCAATCAAGGAATCAGATAAAAAAACATCAACCTCTTACCAATAACATTAATGCCCAATAACATTCTTTAATGATTCCATCAATATACTAATATCATCCTCTAACAACCCCAACATGTAGCATGCATCACGATATGTCTTGTGCTTCATAAAGTTGATTTTTTACATCAGCATGATACTTGCATCCTTTTACTATGTTAAAAATGCATCTTACATAATAAAGATGACTTGCTCTAGGAGGCACAAAGTAAAGTCTTGCTAATGAAAAGTCTCATTTCCTAGGCACCCATTTTTTGCGTCTTTTCTCTAGATAAATATATGAGGAAATTCATCAACGTCAAATACCTTGCTAGTTCAAGATAATCTTTGATCGTTAGAACACTGACCAAAAACATATTTCATGAACCAACGATTGACCAAAAACAAATTGCAATGATTCAGGATTATCAAAAATCACATGCTACTCATTGAAAGATAGAAGGACGACCTCCCTATAGATGATTCTTGTATGGGATTTCGTATAAAAAAATCTCCCAAACAACTTCGCATGGATAAATATACCTACAAAATCGTATATATAAATTTTGTCTACTTGGTTTGTAGTTTGTTCACTGCTTCCACTTTTATAGAACAAAGTTGTAATAGGATCATTCCCTTTGTTCACATATTTCTATAAGTGTTTGATAGAGTGAGACTGATTGCACCATTAAAAGTTCAAAGAAGCTTTGTATCTCAACAAATATTTTAATTGTGCATAACAATTAATCCATTGTCGAGTGGAACACACTCTTCAAAGATGATTCTTCTTGTATTCCGATGCTTGTAGATTGGGTAACCATCATTGTCAATAATAAATGTATTATTACATTGCTTTGAGAGGTGTTTTGTGAAAGGATCCTACACTTGTACTAAATCCCAAATAAAACATAAATAAATCATGAGTAAATATGAAATAATTTAATATATATAATTCATTAGTATAGAAGAAGGTTGAGTACGCATGCGTTTAATTAACATTAAATTTCATGTAGGATTTATCTAATGATATGCAATTTGAGGTAATCTACATATTTGAGCTCCCACTTTTTATGCAACACTATTATAAAAGAGAGCAAGTACGATCAAGGATATGCATTCATATCATAAAAGTAATTTATTAATAAAACCAAATATTTAATCAAACGATAAAAAATTACTAAATAGGGGAAATTATTGGTTTGGTCACGAATTGATGGCGATATTTTTTCCAATTATGGAAGGGTTGTAGAGAGAAATAATTAAGCAAAGATTAACCGTTTTTCAAATCAGTTTTTTTCTATTTTATAAAAATGTAATATGTTCTAAAATAGTTTAAATATTTCCTTTATCAAAAAAATAAAATGACTAAGTTGGATGCTAGATTTGATGTGTAGTTTATGAGGAAAAATATAACCACTACTATATTTAGCCATACTTCTACTCAAATATATATATATATATATATATATATATATATATATATTTATATATATTTGGTCAAGTAGGTGAATATTACTGCACAATGTGAGAAACACCTCTCTGCTCACTTTTATTTTTTGGTAATAACTTTTTTTTAAAACAAATAGCAGCAACCTTCTATTAGATACCTTACCCTAACCTCATTTACCATGTCCTAAGTCCCCCTCCCCCCCCCCCCCCCCTCGAACCCATTAGGTTGCATCCTCAATTGATTTTTCATATGTATGTAGAATTTTACCAATCTTAAAAGAATCATACATATGTATCTAAAAAGAGTTACAACAACTGATAATCCTTTATATAAAAAAAAAATAGTTGACTTAATACCAACAACGTCAATATAGCTCATTCAAATAAATATCAATGAGCGATAACATTAAAAAAATAATCATTAAAAACCATCATTGCACCTCACAGTGAAAGATTCCCGCACCATATATTGTTGGATCCTGCAACATATAAAAAATTGAAGTTAAATGATAGTAGTATGACTAGAAAATACTTGAAATGGAGACAAATGCTTCATTATTTAAGTCTAGTGAAACCCTATTCTTTTCAAATTTGGTTAATCTACACATGTTAAATCAACATAATCAATTTGAAAAATAATTTGGGTACAATACCTAAAATGAAAATAAATGCAATTTACCTATGTTCAAATTTAAAATTTTCTTCCCTAAAAAAGTGGACAAATAAATTATACATTTCCAACGATGCAAAACAACTTATGTTAGCATGTCACAACCACAACAAATCTTCTTTTTGAAATTGTCTTTTGCTTTAATGATTTCAACCTTTTGTCATATCCTTTAGCTCTAACTTGTGACTGATCATTAATACTCTAGAAAAACTAATACATATGTTTTTCTCCCATAGTGGATCTATGCACATTTTGATCAATAGTGATCTTTTGATTTTTTTTTTTTTTTTTTAATTTTCTTGTATTCAAAATCTAATTGTTCCCTCAACAACTTAGACACTCCTTCAGTTAGAGACGCGCCATCTACTATAATGAAACTCATATGTGACAACTTTGAATGTCTTGCGAGAAGAGGTTTGTCATGAACATAATTATTGATAAACATAGGATTTACGTGCAATTCGGGGTTATTTGTATATTTTTTTGGCAATTGCACGTACATAAGTGACGAGTTCATGATGATTTTGTTATATATTGTTACATCACGTGTTTGTTGAAGTTTTGACAGAAGAACAGACAATTAAGAGTGTATAGACCACGTCTCAAGTCACACGAACCATGATTCGTCCTGAGATATGATCTTAGCCATCGTGATTTAGCGTGATTTGGCGTGATTTGTGCATATGTTCTCATTCCAAAACAGAGATATGACGGCTATGAAAACCCTAGTGATTGTCTATGGAAGAAAGAGCTTGGGAACTATAAAGGATATGAGATCTTAGATCAAATTTTAGATAAGATTTTAGAGTTAGTAACAAGTATACAAAGGAGAATCAATCAATCAAGTCATGAGAGAGAAAGAGAGAGAAACAAAGATCGTTTGGCTTCAATAGGCTTCTTTTCTTTTATTCTAATATGTTAGCTATGAGTATCAAATTGTTTCCCATGGATTATGTATTGAATATGCGTGGCTAAACATCTAGTGATTTTAGGGCTTGCATGATTATGGATTCATTTGTTTTTCTTTGATGATATTATTTCATTTCCTATATTTGTTTATGCTTCCTTGATTTTAATATCATATGAAATTATGTGACGTAATTGCATATGTGTAGTTTATCTATTATTGTCTGTGAGGGAGTAATTGATTAACGGATTATGAATGCATAATATGAACTTGCTAGACCAGGAGATTGATAAGTATTGTGATGAGAATAGATCTTAGACACGATTGGGAGTGAGATAATATATTGAGAATGATCAATGTTATCTAGTCTACATTTAGATCTAACTCGGGAGAGAGGATCTAGATATATTAGTAATTCTGCTACAAATATAGGAATTGAATATGGTTTGACACATTAAAGGAACTCATATGAACTATATGAATGCATGTCTCTGGAATCCATATTATCTCTAAATACCCTTAGTTGTTGGAATTTGATTTGATATTTATTTCTACTTCTTTATTTGTTTTATTTTATTTTATAAAACCAATCACAATCATCTAATTCTTTAAATAAAGGATAATATTAAAAATGAATACTTAGTTGATTTTACTATATACAGTTCATGTGGATACAATACATGTTCTCATCATAGGTTTACTTTAAATTACATCGTGCACTTGCGAGTCATATTTTAGTGAAATAAAATAGCGAACAATTATTTTCTCCACCATAATTATCTTGCACTCTCTACATTTTTTCATTTTTTGTCCATCTTGGTATTATATATTTTTACGGCAATTTAGAAGTTTGTTTAACATGACACTATGTCTAAACTTTTATTGTAGGTAAGCTCTTGTAGCCTTGATATGGAGCTAGTTTCAGCCTAAATGCAGTGTAGATATTCTGCAACTCATCTTCACATTTCAAATATACAAAATATGTAGGACTTTGAGATATTTTCTCCGGGAAGATGTTAAACATTTTATGTGTATATATCTTTGCTATTTGTGATTCCATATGCAAAGACGATTTGAACTTCAACTACTCATTGATATCATCAGGATCAACTTCCAAATATGCATGTCATTATTGTATAAGAGCTTTTACTAAAATACATGAAAAAAATCCATCAACGGGTTATTAACAAAATGATATATTTGAAAAAATATTGAAAACTCCTTGCTCTTTGACTACTAAAAACTCCAACACGAAAAACATGCTTAGCATAAGTAGGAAGTCATTTCTTACGCAACTCATTCATATTATAGAGTCATCAATTATTTATAAGTGTTGAACCAGTCATGAACTCCATCAATCGTTTTTCAAATTATTTTATAGACTCTGAGTTTATAATGTCATTCTTTAAAGTTTTATACTAATTTCGATGTGTTGCAACATTGATCTTTACATAGAATTTGTTTAAATTATGTCAAATACAGTAATGATGTGAGTGGTTGGAAGGACTTACGCAATAGCTTTATCCATTGCAAAATTTTGATTGATACAATTACGAAGGGTAGACTACATGACATTGCCACCAATCACTTATTAAATAACCAAGTAGGTGAGTTTGTTTTCTCATAACTCAGAAGCCCACATTAAAAAACATTTGACTATTTTGGCTGAACCCTGTTATTGAACAAAAATCATACTATACTTATTTGTGTTGTATGTTATATAGAATACCACAAAATCACCAAAACAGTTCTTCTAATAACATCTCCACCAAAACATCTCACCAACTTATTATTCAAGTCTAGCTCAAACTTAAATGAAAATGAATGATCTTTTTTTTTTTCTCCAATGTGAAAATCAATTAATATTTCTACATCAATTCCTTTTGTGTCCCTCCTTCAACCCCTCTTATAATTTCTTATGTCTTTTTCAGTACATCCAACATATTTGGGGCCACCAGATTCAATTTTTGTTGGTCTCAATTGTTGATAGATTAGAAGATCATCTTCAGTAAAATGCTCACTCAATGCTACTTTTCTTGGCGTTGTAAGTATAAGATTGTGTTTCTTAATAAATAAACTCACACCACACTTTGATCTTATTTGTCAATTTACAATCAATAATTTGACGTTGTAACCACTCGAATTACTCCCGGTTTGTTTCACCTCTTCCTTTATTTGATTCATTTGTTTGTCCTTTATAACAAACAAAAGATTTCCAAACTAAATAATTCTTATAACTGTAAAAGGGGTATGGACATATTGATCAATTTAAAAGAAGTCCGTGTCCCACATATTAAAATGCATAATACAAGATCAATAAAGACAAATAAAGAATATGAATCCATGCCATCATAGTAACTTCAAAAATGATAATAAGAGAAAAGAAAATTGGATGGTACAGGTGAACTAGAAAAGAATATTATTAATAATATAATGAGAAGAAATATAAAAACAAACGAAGGACAAAGAGATAGCAAATGTCCTTAGCTTTTGGTTTATGCTGCCAGTATTATTGGAATACTAAGGGCGGTGCTTGTAAGAGTTGGGGTTGGATAGGTGGGGGAACTGGGTGTGAGAGAGGCGTTTGAGTTACATGAGGATTAGAGATCATGTGTTTGTTCAAGCTCTCTCTTCTTTTTTTATTTTTTTATTTTTTTCAGCGTAAGCATTAAAAAGAAAACAGACATTTAAATAGAAGTCTAATAGAAGAAGTCTCACTCACTTTGCGCAAGAAAAGTTGCGTATTTGATCAAATCTATATATATATATATATATATATATCAAATGAACAAATCACTCTTTGTACAATTTTCTATATCTATATTCTTCTATTTTATAACAGTACGATTTTTAAATGTCTAAATGACATGTGTCCACATAGTCTAATGATATGCGTAAATGCTTTCATCATTTCTTGCCTATTATTTATTGTTATAATAAAATTTTAAATTTCAAAAAAATAAATTTCTTCAAATTTATTTTTCATGTATAATGTATCAAATTAATCTTATTTTCATTATTTGACACCAATATTGTATAAGTATTGGAATATTGTTTTCTATGAGTTGAATTTTTTATTTTTACTTTGATGGATGTGTTGTATTTGAATAAATCCTAGATTAAATTTATATATGGGTTGGAGCTACAAATATAATATTAAATAATAAAAATATTATACTATTTAATTTATATAATATAATTTTTTTATTTTAATATATTCTAATGAATTGAAATATTTGTATTAAGTTTGAGGAATTATAGTGGACTGTACTACATTCTATCTAAAAGTAGAACCCTTACTTTTTTAAAAATGCCAACTCTTAATATAAAATTAGAACCCTTAAAACTATGAATGTGTCATGACTACATTTTTTCTTGAATATGTGTAGAAAATAATCTTTAAAAAATAGCAGCAAGACTTGAATTCAAGTCTCTTTCAAATCAATTTGAGAAAAAACTACGAATTAAAGTTTTATTGATTTACTGCAAATTGAAATATTGTTCAAGCTTTAATTTTATAAACAAACAAAATTTACTTCCTACTTAATATAAAAGACGGACGCTGTTTTTAGGAAATGAGCATGCATCCTCACCAAAATTTTAAATTTTTTTACTTAAATAAATTGTAAATACAAAATAAATAAATTAAAAAAAAAAAGTTTCGCGTGCGGTCATGAAATTGGCTGGAGAATGGAAGTTGCTCCTGCAAGCTGCAAAGTCAATAACCCCAAATTTTTACTTATAATATACTTAAAATAATTTTATTTTTATTATTTTTAATTTAACACAAATATTATATATATTAAAATAAAATATTATTTGAATGCATAAATTGTAGTTTTTTATGTGTTGAACTTAAATGAATAATGAATTAAATTTTTGTATTAATTTTAGCTACAAATATAAATATTTTGAAGTATTTTCTTTTTAAAAATAAAATATTATACTCTTTAATAATATATTATTTCACCTAAATTTTTATTGTAAATTGAAATAATTGTAGTTAATTTGAGAAATTGTAGTGTGTTGGACAATATGTATTGAATTTGGATTCTAAAATTCACAAAATTCACTCATAAATATTTTGCTATTTATTGTTTCTTATTATATATAACTTTTGATTTTTTTTAATATAACATAACATAAAAATATTATATTTAATTGCATAATATTTATTAATATTATCTATAAAATTTATAGCTTATGTACATTTTAGAATAATAAAAAATTAATATTTATCACGTATAATTAATATATATCTTATATATTACTATTTAAGGGAGAGAATAATGTGATATTATAAGGCAGTGTTTACTTTGAATGGTAGGGATTATGGTGAATAAGATAAGAGTGTGATAAAAAATGAGATTAAGGATTATGGTGAATAAGATAAGAGTGTGATAGAAAGTGAGATTAGGATAAAAAATGGTTCTTATATCTAATATTTATTTGGAATGATTTCGATAAGGGATTAGAATGGAAGTTAGTCATATCCATTACTATCTACCATTTATTTTGAAGTATTGTTGATAGTATAGGTGTTATTTCCTAAAATACCCTAAGAAACTTCTCATTTTAGTAGATATAAAAAAAAAATGAACAATGGGATAACCTATCAAACCACAAAGTATGGGATCTATTATCAGTCATTTAATTCAATTTTATCTTGAAATCTGTGCTTATTCAAAATATTTAGAATAAAACCATTTTTCAACCACTGAAGTAAACATAGAATAAGGTAGGATACGTTATTCTTACCCCACTTTATCCTCTTATATAAACACGGTCTAAGAGCAGGGGGCTTGGTAAGAGATAAGTAACCTTATACAGACTTATATAGCGTACCAAACATGCTAGTGGTATTATAATATTATATTGTAAATTATTTTAATATCCATATATATATATATATATATATATACTATATTCATAAATCATGCATAACATGAAGCATGTTACCAGTGGTATGTAGCATGGATCCAAAATTATGAAAGTGAATATGCACAATATTATAAAACAAGAATAATATATGAAAACAAAAATTTAATAATATACAATTCAAAATTTAATAAATTTTAAAAGACCAAATGCTAGAAAACGATAATATACAAATTCTAAATTAGAATGTGTATACATATATACATATATATATATATATATATATATATGTATATAATATGTAAATAAGAACGATAAATAAATACTCATTTAACAATAATCATAATATTTTTCATGAATTTTAACACAAGAAGTGATTCAAAACATTACCACATTAATTTATTTTAAATATCTCTTTATTTAAAAAATTATATAGGGTAGTTTTTTTAAATTTAATTTATATATATATATTTAAAATTATTCAAATAATAAGTATAATAAAATTTATAATTATTAATAAATATTCATTAATTTTTTGAAATTTATTTATAATATGATTTAATTAATTTAAATAAAAATATATAATTTTAATTGGTTTATAATTATATTATTAATTTATATATAATAGAAATAAATATATATTTGTAAATATAATTTATAGAAGAAAAATTCTAAAAATATATTTTATGATATGATTTAATTAATTTAAATAAAAAATAAAATATTTTTATTGATTTTTAATAATATAAATATAATTCATTGAATAATATAAATAATAAGAAGTACAAAAATATAAATATATATATTCTAAAAGTAATTACATATTTTATAAATAATTTTATATCTTTTATATATACATAAACATATATTATAAAATGATATATATATATATATATGTGCACATATATATATATATATATATCTTCTTTTTTCTACATGCATACCATCATCCATCATCAATGCTGTGAGAATAACATGTAACATATATATATATATATATATATATATATATATATTGGAAATAAATACATCAATGGGTCTGATGTTATTTATTTTCAGTTTAAAACATCACGTTCGATGTCGTTTATTCCAAACAACATCACGTCCGTAACATTTTACCCTATTTTGGGAACTCTTTTTAAAATAACACCATTTCATAAATTTTTTTTTTTTTACATATAACTTATTTTACTTATATCACATTTATACGGATATCTTGAGTGTTTTTCTTTATAAAGTATATTTAATTTAGAAACTAGCGTTTCATGGCGTAAATAAATAAATGAAAAAAAATTGAATTAATATTCATAAAATTAAGAAAAATAATCATTTATGAAATATTTTGGGATGGGATATTACATCTATTTTCATGTATTTATGCATAAATTGTTCATTTGTGTGTTTATTAGCAGTATATTTATTTCTTAAAAAAATATTGTATTCAATTAATTATATTTCATAATCTTTTTAATATTAATAGTTTATACTTATAATAATATGTGATATAGTAATAATAAAATATTATTCAACATAAAAACTATATAAAATAATATAATAGCCACAAACATTTGGAGTAAAAATTTGCAAGCACAATATAAATTCTTTCAATTGCCCCACCTACCTTTTTCTATAAAGTCAGAATATTTAAATCCCATAAATATCCAACTTCAATACATCATTTATTTTCAACTACACTGAAGGAACCAACCATCTATAGAGAAAATCATGGTCTTCAACTCCAACTAAATTATTGATGGGTTCATCTATGGAAGAAGCTCACAACATTCAAGTGTTGGGTTCTGGAAAAATCACTATAGTCCTTGGTCATGGCTTTGGTACTGATCAATCTGTGTGGAGGTATTTGGTTCCCCATCTCGTGGATCATTATAAAGTTATACTCTATGATAATATGGGCGCTGGTACAACCAACCCAGACTACTTTGATTTTGATCGATACGCTACTCTTGAGGGCTATGCATATGATTTACTTGCTCTTCTGGAAAAGCTCAACGTGGACAAATGCATTTTCGTCGGCCATTCTTTATCCTCCATGACAGGAGCCATCGCCTCCATCTTCTGCCCGGATCGATTTCATAAGCTTATAATGATTTCTGCTTCTCCAAGGTATGTTAGGTGATATGAGAACTTTTAGTCGGAAGTTCGATTAATTGAGCCCCAAATTCTTTGATTAGGTTTTTGAATACAATCGATTACTTTGGCGGATTCGAGCAAAGCGAAATCGATCAACTGTGTTGCGCTATGGAGTCGAACTACAAGTCGTGGGTCGCGGGATTCGCACCGCTGGTTGTCGGTGGTGACATGGACTCGGTGGCGGTGCAGGAATTTAGCCGGACGTTGTTCAACATGCGACCTGACATTGCTCTCAGCGTGTTCCGAACAATATTTACGTTTGATTTAAGGCACTACTTGGACCGTATCACAGTGCCGTGCCACATAATACAGAGCTCCAAAGACTTGGCTGTGCCGGTGGCGGTGGCGGAGTATCTCCACCAGAAAATCGCCGGCAAGTCGATCGTGGAGGTGGTTTCCACCGAAGGCCACCTACCACAGCTCAGCGCGCCGGAGGTCACGATTCCGGTGCTCCTCCGCCACATAAAACATGATATCAGTGACAAATGATGCAAGCGGTTGTATGGTATTAGATAAATCTTGTGTTTGTATGTCACCGTAAGTCCACTGTTTCAATGTTGTATGGATCAGTTACCTCTATATGAACTTATTTCAATCTTTATCTCATTTTTCCTTTATTTAATTTTCGGAAATTGTGATCGATCATAATATGAAACAGGTGAAATAGTCTCTTTCATTAAATATAATAGATGGGAGAGATTACTCAAAGCATACTGTAATTTTGGTCATGTTCAAACAAAAGTTTTCAATTTAATAATTATAATTTTATGAATTTATTATTTACTAAAGAAATTAGTAAATTTTGTTAAAATTTGACATGTGTAGTCCAAGTTTGACTCATTTCTCAACCATACTAGATAGTGTAGAATTTGATGAAGAAAAGGCTAAATTCTTAATTTAAAAATTATATTTTATAAACCTAAAAATATTAAGCGACTGAATTAAAAAAATAAATTTAAACTAGATGAATTTAGATCTATATAATTAAAATAATAATTTCTGTCAATGTTAATATAGAATAAAATAATAGTAGAATATTTTGATGGAACAGCGATGCATTACGTAGTGTATCTTTGAAACACATGTTCCTGAAGCTTTTGCAGCAGTGGAGGCCTCGGCATTCTCAGATATTGAAAGAAATGACATCCGTACGTACACCCATTCAATACCTGGTACATATTTCATCTATATTTTATATTTTAATTTATGTCCATAAATCATAAAATCGTTGGTGGATGTAAAGCCAGCAGTCTTCCCCCTCCCCCAAAGAAACTGCATACATATACACCCACGACGGCTTGCCTCGTGTTCAGGTGTATTAGTATCTACATATTTAAAATATATTTTATTTTTATTAAAAACTTCTAAGTATATCTTCACAAAAATATCACATTAAAACATTAAGAATAATAATTGAAACAAAAATTGAAATAAAAATAGAATTATATATATATATATATGTATATATATATAATAAATACAAAATTCACAATAAAATAAGACAAAGTGAAAAAAACAGAAAGCACATAAAATAGAAGTAAAAATAGATAATTGAAGAAAAATAAATTATATAATAAAATAGAAAAAATTTAAAAAATAAAATAAATTATAATATGTCACACAAACTAAAAAGTAAAATAAGAGAAAACAACATTGTTTATTGCACAACATTTGTTGTCTTTCTTTACATCCAAGAAAAGGAGGGTTGATTTAATTGACAAATAACAAAAAGTATTTTAATTATAATATATTTTTAATTGGGTAACATGTGATTCAGGTAACAGGTAAATAGATCTAAAACTTTCATTAAATATTGAGAATTTAATGATTAAAATTTATTAAGGTACCAATGTCAGGCCCATTGAAGTTTTAAAGAAATGTTAGTGGGCCTCACGTTTCTTTAATTTATATTGTTTTTTAATTGTATAAATATATTCTTTATATATATATATATATATATATATATATAAATATGTGTAATATTTTAATTTGAAGATTCATTTATATATTTATTTATTTATATAATACTTTTATTATATCATAAATAAATTTTAAAAAATAAAGGATATTTTTTAATAATTACATATTTTATTATATGCATTATTTGAGTAATTTAAATAAATATATTATTATATAAATCAGATTTTATATAAAAATTACAATATAACGTCAGGCCCACTAGTTATTTTTTTGTTTTTATTTATATATGCCTGCATCCATTACACACATATATATACACACAATATATATATATATAAACACTACATATATATCACATATATAGTATATATATACATATATGATTTATGTATTTTAATTTTAAGTAGTCTCTAACTATGTATGTATCTATATAATTAATATTTATATATAATTTTATTATATTTTAAATTAAAAATAATATTAAAAAAGTTAAAAACATATATTTATTTATTTATAATATTTTTACCACATATTATATTAAAAAGAAATTTATCAATATATATAAAAGAATTAATACATAATATAATTTTTAAAAATTAATTATATACATAATTTTTATTAATATTTATATATTTTATTTATATATAATTAATATTTACACATTGGAATAATTTAATTACTTTTAAAGTTTTAATAAATAATTTAAATAAAAAAAGAAAACGAATGACAAAAACGTGAAAAAGAAAACTTTCAAATATATAATTTATTCACTATATATATATATATTACCTCTGGAGCAAGTGTGGCTTGTTTACTTTCTTATTATATAATTGTATTAACAAAGAAGAACATTTTAAAATATAGAATAATTCATTTATAATATTTATAATATTTTTTAAATTTTTTAAATTATATAATGTATTAATTCATTTATAATATTTTTATATACATACTTTTTATGAATATTTATATTAAGTTACATTTAATAAATATATCTATATATATTAAATTTGAAGAATACAAATAAAAAATAAATATTATTTAATTTTGAAAATTTATTTATGATATGATTTAATTAATTTAAATATAAATATATAAATTTTATTGGTTTATAATTATATAATATATATTTATATAAGAAAAATATATATTTCTAATTATATATTTATATAAGAAAAAATATAAATATATCGTAAATATATATCTTTTTAAACATATAAAAAATAAAAAATAAAAAAATATTCAAATTAAAATATTACATATATTTTAATATGTATATATATATAAATATAAATATAAAAAGTATATATATATAACACAAAATAAATTAAAGATACTTTAGGCCCACTAACGTTTTTTTTAAAACGTCAGTGGTTCTCACGTTATTTCTCTTTTTTTTTAAAAATATAATATATATATATATATTTATTTATATATTTAAATAATTGAAATAATATGTATAATAAAATATATAATTATTAATAATTATTAATAAATATTTTTATTAATTTTTAATAATATAAATATAATTTATTGAATAATACAAATAAATAAGAAGTACAAAAATATAAATATATATATATATATGTATATTCTGAAATTAAATACATATTATATAACTAATTATATATCTTTTATATATACATGAATATATAATATAAAATTATGTATATACTCGTGCATATATATATATAAACACACGTAACCAATTTTCTCTATAAGATCTGATTAAACTGAGCTCCAGGTGCTTTCTTTATTTGAATTATCTGAACTAAGTAATATTATGGGCCTTTGTTCATTCCAGGATACTAATTAATCTTTAAAACTGAAAATATATCCACATCACACACTACATAATAAACACTATACACATTGCACAAATGCACACATGCATAAACTACACACTACACACTACACACACACTACATATATATAAATATATATATATATATATTGTAATCTAAATTAAATAAATCATATATTCACAAAGAATGGCCGAAGAAAATGCATTTGTCGACGTTGAGCTACTCTAAAAAAATAGTAAATTATATACATAGCCCTCAAGAGTAGCGTATTGATAAAAATTAAAGTAATTTTGGTTGGTCGTACCAGCGCTCATATTATCATAAAGTATAACTTTATAGTGCTCCACGAGATGAGGAACCAAATACCTCCATACAGATTGGTCAGTACCACAGCCATGAGTGAGGACTATAGTGATTTCTCCAGAGCCCAACACTCAGAATGTTGTGAGCTTCTTCCATGGATACACCCATCAATAATTTAGTAGGAATTGGAGATGATGATTTTCTTTATAGTTGGTTGGTTTGTTAAGTGTAGTTAAAAATAAATGATAATTGAAGTTGGATTGTGGGATCCAAATATTTTGAGTTAGAGAAAAAAGGTGCCCATTGAAATTAAAGTGATTATACGCATTGAAAGACTTTATATTGTGCTGGCAAATTTACACTTCAAATGTTTGTGCATATTATATTATTTCAAATATTTTTTGTGTTAGAATAATATTTTATCATTACTATGTCACATATTATTATAGATTAATGTAATTAATATATTAGAAGTATTGAAAAATATTATGAAATATAATTAATATAATACAATCTTTTTTAAAGAAACAAATATACTACTCATACACACAAATGACTAATTATTGCATAAATACATGTAAATATATGTAATATCCCATCCCAAAATATTTCATAAACAACTAATTTTTCTTAATTTTATGAAAATTAATTTAACTTTTTATTTTTCATGCATTTATTTACGTCATGAAACGCTAGTTTCTAAATTAATATATTATATAAAGAAAAATACTCAAAATATCCGTACAACTGTGATATAAGTAAATTAAGTTATTAAATTTTATTTTACATAAAACTATTATTTATCATTAATTGATAGAAACAGAAATAAAAAATAAAAAGTTATATTATTTTATATTTAATCTTAATTGCCAAATTAAGTCATTAATTTTACATTCCTAATATACAAAATTAATTTATATGAAAGATTATACAGTAAAATTATTAAATATAATTTCTCAAGTTTTATCGAAATTAAATTTATTAATTTGAAACTAAGTCTATATATGAAAAGTCTTCTAAATATGACTAATGTATATATATAATATGTGTATATATATACATAAAGCATTAAATAAAATACAATTAAGTTAAATATTATGTTGTATTTAGATTTATGGATTAGGGGATGGGTTTGAAATCTATAGTTACATTTCCTCAACTTGTTCGACTAAAAATTCAAATCAATGAATTTAAATTCTTTCTAAATTTGTAGTTATTTTTGTTATGAATATACAATTATTTCCACAACCTAGTCATTTAAAGGTTCATCTCCATTCTCTCTCTATATAAAATATTATAAAAACATACACACACAAAAACTAGGCACTATACATATTGCACAAATACAAAGACACACACACAAATACAATACAATTGCACCCACTACACATATTGCGCGCATACACACATACTATATAATACACACTACACACACTATATACAATACATACTACACAAACACTATATACACGCTACACAAACACTACATACATACTAATGATATTCCAAAAGTGGATATCGATTAAATTTGGGAATGATATATATATATATATATTTACAAAAGTAAACTCCTGTTTAATTAGAGAATTAGACTCACTTTGACCGGTAAAGTCCCTATATAGATGTTTCTATGTGAATTCTTTTAAATGATATGGAACAAATGTAAGTAGATTGAAAATCTATCAAGAAAAGCTCAAGAAAGGCACTAGAATGCTAGTATTTAATACTTTTTTTAGAACCCATAAGGATAAAATTGTCAAAATTAAGGTGATAATAAACTATTTTTAAACCCTAACTTCATACAAGTAGAGGACTCCAACAAATATTCTTAATAACGACAATCAATATATCCTACCTAAGATTTATTTAGACCTGCTCTATTTAGATATGCATATTACACATTATTCAAATATATGATTCACACACACACACACATTATACACACACACACACACACATATATATATATACATGCAACCAATTCTCTCCCTTAGATCTGATTAGATTGAGCTCCAGGTGATTTCCTTATTTAAATTATCTGAACTATGAATAATGTGGACCTTTGTTCCTTCTTGAATACTAATTAATCTAGAGCTGAAAATATATCCACATCATGCACTACACAATACTCACACATACACATTATATACATTGCTCAAAGAAATACATGCACACCCTACACACAAAGCACAAACGCACACACACACACACACTACACATATATAAGCATAAATATATTGTAATCTAACTTAAATAAAGTATATATTTAACAATTAAATACACTAACATATATTCCACGTATGGATATGCCATGGTTTCTATGGATAAATCAAATCGTGATTACTCCAGAGGATCAAGAGAAAACCAATTTTACTTGTTCATATAGTATTTTTGTTTTTAGTAGAATGCCTTTTAGATTATGTAATGCACCTGCCACCTTTCATGATGCATGATGGCTATATTTCATGGTATGGTTGAAAATATTATGGAAATATTCATGGAAGTATTTGAAACGTCATTTGATCATTGTTTACATAATTCGTCCTTAATTTTGGAGAGATGTCAAGAAACTAACCTTGTTCTAAATTGGTATAAGTGTCATTTCATAGCATGAAATGGGATACTTCTTACACATCAAGTATCTTCTGCTGTTATTGAAGTGGATCGAGCTAAAATTGTGGCTTCAGACTAACTTCCGCCACCCTTGAACGAGAAGGATATCAGAAGTTTCATGAGGCATGCGGGTTTTTATCGGCGATTCATAAAGGACTTTTTGTAAAATTTTGAAACATTTGTGTCACTTGTTGGAAAAAAAGTAGTTCTTAACTTTGATGAAAACTGCTTGCAGGCTTTCAATACTCTGAAAGAGACATTGGTAAAAGCACCGATTCTAGTAGCAACAGATTGGAGTTTACCATTAGAATTGATGCGTAACGCCAATGACTATGCAATAAGGGTAGTTCTTGGACAAAGACGAGAAAAAATGTTCAAAGTTATTTACTATGCAAGTTGGACAATGGATACGGCTTAGATGAATTTTACCACAACTAAAAATGAGATGTTGGTAGTGGTCTATGCATTCGATAAATTTTGAGCATATTTTGTTAACACAAAGACCATAGTATTTACATATCAAGCAGCCATAATATACTTATTCAATAAAAAGAATGGTAAGCTGAGGTTGATACGAAGAATTCTCTTTCTCCAAGATTTTGATATAGACATGTGACATAAAAAAAGAAAGCAGGAATGTGGTAGCAAACCAGTTATCTAGTCTGGAACATGTAGAAAATATGGTCAAAGAAAATTAACTAATCAAGGAGACTTTTCTAGATGAGAAAATTCATAAGAACGAAAATACCATGGTATGTTGATTTTGTGAACTATTTGGCTTGTGGGTTATTAATATATGTTTTCATCAAAAGAAATTTTTTACATGTGGGATTATCCACTTTTGTTTAAAAGATGTTGAGACTACATTATACAAAGTTACATCCCCTTTTGAAGAAATAAGAAATATTCTAGAGCATTATCATTTTGTGTATGACATTTTGGTTCAACACGAAGAACAACTAAAGTATTATAACCAAGGTTCAGTTGGCCTTAAATGTTCAAAAATAGTTATGCATTTGTGCAAGGTTGTGATAGATGTCAAATGATGGACATGACCTCCCGAAGACATGAGATGCCACTTACAAACATAATGGAGGTTGAATTATTCGATGTTTGGGAAATAGATTTTATGGGACCATTCTTCACATCTTTTGGCTATAATTACATTCTTCTTGTGGTGGATTTTATGTATAATGGGATCAAGGCAATTCCAACCAAACTGAATTATGCAAATGAAGTCCCAAAGAAAAATATTCTCGCATGTTTTGAAACTTCAAGGAATGTCATCAATGATAGAGGGTCTCATTTTTGCAATAAATTATTTAACAATTTACTTTTAAAATATGTAGTAAAACATCGAGTGACATTAGCTTATCATCCTCAAGAAAATGGGCAAGTAAGGGTGTCGAACTAAGAAATCAAGCAAATTTTAGAAAACATGGACTGCAACAATCAAAAGGATTGGCAAATCAGGTTGTATGATGTGTTGTGGGCATATCGGACTGCTTAAAAAATACCAGTGACTATGTCTCCATAGCTTGGTGTTTGGGAAAACATATCACTTACTTGTAGAATTAGAGCACAAAGCACATTGGGTAATTCAAAAATTGAACTTTGACTTGAAGACAGTGGAGAAAAAAAGATTGTTATAATTGAATGAGATGCAAAAGTTTGTAACGATGAATATGAGAATGCCCAAGTATACAAAGACCAAACAAAAAGATGGCATGCTAAGATAATTAGGCAACAAGAATTTCTTTCGGGCCAACAAGTGCTTCTTTTCAACTCCCTCTTGAAATTATTTCTTGGAAAGTTTAGGTCTCGTTAGTCCCCACCATTTGTGATTAAAGAAGTATTTTCTTTTGGTGCAGTCAAACTTGTAAGTTTAGATGGACGGTTATTCAGAGTTAATGCTGGACAAATCAAATACCACAAAGAGTAAAAGGAGGATGTATCCATCCACCCTTCTTAAAACAAAAACGTCACAATATGTATTTTAGATGTTAAACTATGTCTTTGCTGGGAGATAAACCAATAATTCGAGTGACAGAGCGCCCCTACGCTCGACCTCTTCTAGAATACTCAGCTCATTGACTTGCTTTCTTGCTCGACTGAGTGCTTTAGCTCGATCGAACATTTTGTTTTTGTTTTATTCACCATGTCGTGTGTTCCCATATGTATATATTTGTTAGTATATATAAATATAAAAATATAAATATTAAATAACTATTCTAGTGTGGAAATTGTGTACTCATTTGGTTGATTTTTTGTAACGCTAGTTATCTATATTTGTATATATAAAAGCAGAACAGTTGGAAGAATTTATAGAAATGTTATTTTTTCCCTTAAATCACCTCTTTATTTTAGGAAATGTAATATCTACTGAGAATTATTTTTTCTTTATTTTTCTCACTTCAATTTTCAAAGGCTTAAAACTTTTTTTTTTATCTCAACTTCATTTTTGAAGAAATATAAAAAATTAATTATTTTTTCATGATCTTCAATTTAATATCTGTATTGCATATATAAAATAAAATATGAATTTTTAAATATAAAATATTTTTTTGATAAATTAATTGTGGTACATTTTAATATTTAATATATTTTTATATTGTGGGATATTTTTATTTTAAGCAATTTTTATTAAAAATATATTTTATATAATTATGTATTTTATTTAAAAACTTATATTACAATCTTTATGATAACTTATTAAATTATTATATTATAAATCATTCAACGCACAGGAGAAATACTAGTTTTTACTAATATCATAATAAAGTAATTTAAAATAATATTTTAATAAATTTGTAGTTTTTAAAGAAGAAACAATATAAAAAGATAGTGTATTAGTTTTTTTATTAGTTTTTTTTTTCTTTGAAGTATATAATTTTAATTTGTAAAAATATAAATAATACTTTTGTTATTATATCATTTTTATGTATAATATATCAAATAACCATCTTTCACAATTTTTAATTTAATACTCATGTCACATTATTAAAATAAGATATTAAATTTTAAAAATACAAGTATTTTTTTTGAATTATTTGAGGTATATTTCTATATTTATTGTGTCTTAGATTTGGGCACTGCAAATAAATATTAACTAATATTTAAAAAATATTAAATAGTTTAATTTTAATACAATAAATTTATTTATTATAAAAAAATTTGTTGTTTTGTGATAGAGTGAATGTATGTTTTTATATATAACTATATTCTTTTATGTACCTTACCGATAAAATAATTAAATATTGTTAAATACTTAGTATTAAATATTGATTCTTAAATATTAATTTATTTTAAGTTATATTATAAATATTTTTTTTAAAATATATTACAAATAACACATGAGACTGATACTAATATCAAATAATAACTAATATAACAGACCCCTTAGTTTTTTAATTTCATTTTCAAACATATGGAGAATAATTGATTATATATGATAATTATCACGAGTAGTGCTTAGAATGCCTAGTTTAGTTTCCACAACAAAAATACAACAATCTGATTGCCGAAAGTTTGACGTCGAAATAATAAAATAAACAAAATATTATTTTTATAATTCTTACAAAAAATAAAAAAGACAAGTCACGTCAAGACATGACGTAAGCAAGTGTGACGATGTTTGTTGATTCTAACGCTCCTCAAGCTCCTTCAACCATTCAAACGGTCGATGTTGAGACAATCTCTTTTTCGGCGATTTCATCGCCACCAAGCTCTCTTCATCAGCTTGAAGCCCGTCAGTCGCGTTTCTCTTGACAACGACTTCTGAAGGAACTGTATCAACTGCATCGAATGAGCATTTGCATGATCCTCCGAGCAAATCCCACTGTTTGTTCTTCTTCTTTTTGTCATTGCTGCAGCTGATATTCTTGCCGTGAAATCGGGTTTTGAAATCACGATCCACGATTCCGGGTGGGGCGGCGATTATTCCGAGTCGTAAAACACTCCACGTAGATGATGTTTTTCTGCAGTTTCTGCTGTTGATTTTGTTTCTAGGGAAATGTAATATCGGTGATGGGCTTGGGGGGGAGTGGAATCGGTTTCCCAACTGTAATTTCTGGTCGGCAGTGGCGGATGAGCTGCCACTGCCGCTGCTGCTACTTCTTCTGGAAAAGTAATAATCCATGGATTCTGACCTCCGAATTGGCCTGTGCAGCGGCAAAATCTGGCCTTGGTAGAAGACTTCATCAGCGGCACACATTTCGGATTCTTGAGAGAGAGAGCAGAAATCAAAATCCTCTTGATGATCAGTTTCATGGGCTCTGAAAGGAGTGTTATGTTCTTCTCTCTCTTGTCCTGAATGATGAATATTAAGTGGGAGATCGCTTAACGAAAGCGCTTCATCATCTTCTTCTTCTACTGAATTCTCAGTCGAATTGACAACTGTCCACCTTTTTCCGGCACATTGTTCGACCTCCATCTCTGAAGAAACTATTTGCTTGTTCTTGAATTTTAAGTAAAGGAAGATCAAGACTTGGTTTTGTACGTTAATGAAAAGATTTTTGAGAGAGACTGAGAGTAGAGAAAGAAATATTAAAAGAGGATAGTGGGGTGAGTGCAGCCGACGCCATGTTAATGTGCTTTTCTTGTTTAAGAGTGAAGGGACCATTTCGGTTGCTCGCTCTCCCGGCCACCATTTGCTTCAGTTTCTTTTTTCCTTTTTCATTTATGATTTGGGAATAATTTCGATTTATATCTTTAACTTGGATCTGACCTCCAATTACAAAATCAATTTAATTTTATTTTTTATTTATCTAATTTATATTTGATTTCGACAGAATTTTTTTAAAAAAATTGTTAGAATTACCAATGTGTTGTTCGAGATGTGTACATAGTAAGTGAAATTAAAAATGACAAATATATATAAACAATTTTTTATGGATTTTCAACTTCTAATAAAATCGAGCATAATTTGGAAAAAAAAAAACAAAATTAGAGGTTATTGTAGAAAATTTGTGAAATTGTACCTCTAATTTTTGTTTATTTAGCAACGAACTCTTCTCCCACACATTGAAGAACTCAACTCTTCATCCATTTTAAAGTCGTGGAGTTCTAAATGCCCTTCAAAAATTGTATATATGATATCATTTAATTGAGTTGAATATTGTATATCCAATATTGACAATATATGTGGAAATCGTACACCAATATATAGCGATGTTAACAATTTAATAGTAACTTATTAGTTATGGATATACAAATAATAATATTACTTATCTAAGTATAATTTTAATGTAATTTAAAATTGATGATGTTATGAAACCATTTTAATGGGGCGTGGACGTTCGTATTATTATATGGTGTTTGAAATTATAATTGAACTGGTTAGTGGTGAAGTGTGTGATGAGACCAATCCCGGAACATTCAATTTGATGTCAGTGAATAAGGTGAATGTCTGAGTTGGCGAGGCTTTAATTTTAGGGTTCAGACAGCAATTTTTCCGTGAACTATTTTGAAACGTCACGCTCCAAAATTAATGTCCATATCTAACCGAATAATGGATGCACACCTGTTTCCAGAATATGCTATATTTAACTCTAAAATTTAGTGTTTAACAAATGGGTTTTCAGGTTATATTTTAAGATGATGTACACTTATTCACTAAACCAAAAGCCACTCCAAATATATCAATTCAATTCGATAATTACCATCAATTACAAGAATTTCAGTTCGGCCTTCCCAAAAATTAAAAATTAAAATTATTAAATAAGAGAATAAAATGTCTTAAGAGGATGCTTCAGAAGGTTATTTTAAAGAGGTGATGAGATCTAAAGCAAAAATTTATGTAATTCAATTTATGTACTTATTTATTAAAAAATATTATTTATTTACTTGAAAAATATTAATAATAATTTGTTCTCTTAAAAAAATAGTAATATTTTATAATTAAACTAACATTTTTTAGTTAAACAAGTAATATTGTAGATTGGGTGCGTGATGCACCCGATGCACAAAAAACTTACTCAAGCTCTAATATCTTAGGAGATTGATGTTGTATAATTCAAATTAATGTTAATTAACCACAAAACTCTAGAAAAAGTTTGTAATTAATTATTCTACGTGGCCCTTTATGATTAGAATGGGGGTATTTCTAAATATAATTAGGGACCTTAATAAGAATTATATATCTTGTAGAGCACATTGATCATACTATCCTAATCGAATTGGAACTTGATCTTTCGAGCCTAACACAAAACAATTAAGAAAAGTAGCCTCATAAAAATGAATATGATTAGCTCAATACAATAAAATCATGCCCAAATTCAGGGCATATTACATCATTATTCCCCCACACGTAAGTTGTTCTCAAATAGTAACAAATTAGGAGTGTTAAATCATTTTGAAAGTCAAGCTTCTGCGTATTACAAATCAACGAAATTCCTTGGCATTTCATTCGTGACCAAATTCTTCCAAATAAGTCCCTCTTTTTGCACAATGTGTTTCACCTTTTGCTTCAGTTGCTCCTAATATAGGAGATTTATTTTGAAATGTCTTCTATGAGTATTTGAGCATAGCAAGATAGTTTTTCAACATTCTCTCAAAGGAAACCTCTTAGAATGTCCAGTGTAGATAACTTAGAGAAAAATAAAACAATTTGGGTTCAGAAATCGACCGACAAACAACTTGAATCACAAAATAGTTAGTCCTTACTACGGCCCAATGCTTCCATATCCTGGAGGCATCTTGAACTGCACTAGGCCAGAAGATGGGGTGATTTACCAATTCAAATAAAAGTCTAGTATTTTCTCTAAGTTACCTTCCTTTTGCAACCAATCCAAGATAGATCGTATTCCAATTTTTTTCTCAACAATGAACAAAAATGTATCCGATGGGGAATGAAACCTCTTATAAGGTGAGGTGCCACCATCAACGAAAGAAGTTAGCGTAACTGATTCATTCTAGATCCAGCCTTAAGAAAGATGGCATGTAACAGACTGATCTAGGCGACTCGTGGCGCATGATAAGCGGGTTGGGCACTTCACTATGCACGGAAGACATGATGTAAGGGACGTCGGGCAGCACACAAATAGTATACATGTGCGCGGAGGGAGGGGAGACGACGCACGACAAGCCCTGGGTACAGACGATGAGGGTGTGCAACATGTGGTTCATGACATGATGAGGCAACAACGAGCATGGTGCGTGGCGCGACATCTATGAAACATGCAGTGTGCAATGCGGCATGAGTGGAATAGGAAAATATAGTGCGAAGCAACAATATTGTGATGAGCGTAGAAGGCGCCGCACCACGACGTGGTGACAGGCGGTACGTACGTGATGAACATGGTGTCCAACTTGATAGGTGCGCAATAAGAAGGCACAATGCATGACACGATAAGCGAGAGCCACACAACTACATGTGAGACATGCGCACAGGGTGTGACGCTACAGGTGACAGGTGATGGGTGCACGGCAGGTGGGCGTGGCACAACAAGAGGTCCATAAAGGGTATGTATGGCGCAGGTCGACAACAAGCGGATGTGGCGCAATACAGGTTGCAATAGCACACAACATGATGGGGGTGTGGCACGATGAGGCAATGGTATACGCTAGTAGAGCGACAAGGTGAGGATGGGTGGGTGGTGCGACGTGCACAATCTATAAAGAGAAATAGGTACAAAGGGAACAACGTGCAATATTACACAGAGTTTAGTAGTGCGTAATGAGTTGTGGAAGTTAGCGGTGTATGGCAAGATAGATGATGACACGTTGGGGTGGTGGTGTGCGGCGAGCTTGGAGTGATGGTGCGCGACGAGTTGGAAGCGGTGGCGTGCGGTGAGTTGGGAGTGGGGGCGTGTTGAAGGATGTCAGTATTGGCGACATACGGAAAGATGCCAATCTTTGCAGCATGCATCAAGTTTAGAGCGGTGGCGTGGAAAAGGATAACGATCCTGGAGATGTGGAAAATGATACATGTCTTGGTGACATGCAGTGAGTTCGAAATGGCGGAGCATGACGAGTTGACAGTGTGCAAAAGGATACCATTCTTGGTGGTGTGTAGAAGGATGCTGATATTGGCTGCACCTAGTGACTTGGGAACGATGATGCGCGTAGAAGATGCCATTCGTGGCAGTGCACAGAAGGATGGCACTCTTGGTGGCACGTGAAAGGAATGTTGATCTTGACGGTGTATGGCAAATCACACCATCAAGGCACTAAGTATGACACGACAAGTTCAAAATTGACTAGGTTGTTATCACATTATGATAATGCACCGTGGTTTGACTACTTTGTTGGATGGAAGATAGCGCCGAACAAGTTTGTATGACAAGGGGTACTTTTAGATCATCTTCCATGGTCATGCAAAAATTTATTTTCATTCCTCTTGTCTGTCTTTTTTGTTTAGATCTCATTGTTCATCATCCCAATCTTTGCGTTTTAGTCCTATTGAAAGACTTATGGCTTCTTATACGCGAATGTATTTTTCTGCTCGACTTATACGTGAATGTATTTTTCTACTCAGCTTAACAATTCTTCCAATGTGATTGGAGGTTGCCCTATAATGGGTTCTTTGAATCAACTATGTTTCATATTCATGTTGAACCATCCCTGCGAGTAATTCACGGTTCACGTGAGGAACCTCGTGAACTACTAACAAATTGTTTCATGTACTTTTGAAGACACTCTCCATCCTTTTGAGCAATAGTAAACAAGTAAGATGGAGTTTTGATGTATCGTTTATTGATGGAGAACTGATGAAGAAACCTTTGAGAGAATTATGTGAATGAGCAGATGGATCTGACTACCAGTTGATTGGACCAAGTAAGGGCTCTCTTTGGAAAAAGTAGTGCGGAATACCTTACACAAATTTGCCTCCTTGAGATAGTAAATATCTCCCTCTGCATAGAATTTATCTCGATGCTTCTTCGGGTCTCCAGTTCCATCAAACATATCTAAATTTGTGAGACTCACCCCAAGTGGTATGTTTACTGCTAAAATGGAAGGGGTTAAGGGATTTCTTCTCACCAGCTTTGAATGGCATGCCAGGTTGGGTGGTCTAACATTGTGAAAGTAAGGGTATGTAGTTTGACTGTAGAAATCATCTCCCTCTTGATAATTCCCTTGCATGTCGTGATGAGACATATCATGGGGTTGTGTGGTTGCACTGTTGATCATTGCTTGAAGCGCTTCTAGGGTTAATTGCACGAATGTTTGATGATGTGAGCTCTTTTGAAAATCAATGGTATGTTGAAATGGGACGTTTTTGTGAATGCAATATTTCTTGGTGTGAAGAGATATAACTTGGTGGTGGAATCCCATGAGGAGGAAAACCCCCATTGAGACTCAACATCATGAGATGGTGGTATTTCTTAGCATCGTAGAACATTGCGCGGAGGTGGGATGCTTTGTTGAAGAGAGATGCATTGTCGCGATGGAATAATGTTTGAAGGTGACATGCCCATTGCGGGCGAAATATCTTGTAAAGACGGAGTGTTGTGTTGTGGCACAATTTCGGGTGGTGGAGATATACCTAATGATTGTGGCATACTTTCTTTACAAGAAAAATCTTGCTAATGTGAAACAATTGTAATGCTTAACAATTGCGGAATGTCGAATGATCCACCCTGCTCACTAGGAACACCCTGCTAAAAAAGACTTCTTGATGCACTAGGAGATGCATTCCAATTTGGCCAATGATATCCTACCGCTCAAGACTGTTTTGTCGAAATAACGTTCTCGATGCACTCGGCATACACTATATGTTCATCCGGTTAATAGGCACTATGTTGACAATGAAGCCTTGCTAGATGGAGCATTCGGTGTGCAAAGTGAATGAAGCTTACAATGGACATCCTTCTAAACATAAATGTCCTTCCTGCTAATGTGGAATGTCTTGTTGCAAATGCAATCTCGATCTAACTCCCTTGGGGCCCCAGCCATGGGTCTTACTGTTTGTCGGTCAACATTCATCCAGTTCCACTTCTTTTACTCATGATGGAAATCAATTATAAGTTCCCTACGATGAGACCAAAATGATATTGTGTTACTCAAATTAATGGTAATTAACCAAAACCCTTCAAAAATATTTGTTATTAATTATTCCAGGTCGCCCTTTATAATAATAGTGAAGGTATTTATAGGTGTAATTAGGAACTTTAATAAGAGTTATATGTCTCTTAAAACACCTTGTTCGTATGTATCTTAATCTGAATATCTAATTTGGGAATGGGCCTTTTGGGCCTATACAGTACAATTAAGAAAACAAGTCTCATAAATTGAATGTGATTAACCCAATACAATAAACTCAATCCTAAATTCTTGGCGATATACATCATTAGGGATGATTTTAGAGTATGAAAGCTTCTAAATTTTATTTTAAAAGCTATTGAACTATTAAAATTAATAAAATTATGATGGAAATATGGTTCTACAATTGGGTAAAGTTACAATTGGGGAAAATTACAAAAGTAGGACACTAACTTTTGGTAGGTAGCAAAAGAGGACACTATTTCTCTGGGCCGGCAAATTATGACGCTACTGTTTAATTTGTCATGTATTAAGGATAATTTTAGAAAGTATTTTAAATTTCAGACCAATTGTCACATGCTTGACATATTACCACCTAAATTTGCGCTTTTGATGATTTAGAGTACCTCAAAGCATTTTTTTTACATATCTTCATCGACGTGGCGGGCTAATACACATGAAGAATAAAATTACACATAAAATCTTAAATATCTATAAATTAAATATAAAAACTATTAATAAATCTCAAAATTAATATATATATATATATAATAGCATAAGTTCATCTATTTATAGTAAAACATATTTTTCCTGCCTTTTTCATTTACAAAAATAGTAATATTAATTTATTTTTTTATTAATTTTTATATTTATTATAATATTAAGAAAGACGGTTGTCTGTTAAGATATTTTAGAGAATTCCACAATTTGTTAGAATATAGTTGTTGTTCAGATTTTTAGAAACCTTCGTTATTTGCTTTATAGTAAATCTGACATAATATATATATATATATATACAATATAAAAGACATGTACCTATCTATATATATATATATGCTTTTTCTGGCTTTTTCATTCGCAAAAATAGTAATATTAATTGTTTTTAGTTTATTAATTTTTTTATTTATTATAAAATTAAGAATGACTGTTGTTGTTTAGATTTTTTAGAGAATATTGTAATTTGCTAAAATAATAGTTGTTGTTCATATTTTTTAGGAAATTCAATGATTTGCTTTATAGTAAATCTGGCATACAATATATATAATATATAATATATATAAAATACCTATATATATAGATATATATAGATAGATAGATAGATAGATAGAGAGAGAGAGAGAGAGAGAAGTATAAATTAAAATAGTTTTCTAAATTTGGATATGATTTTTTTTAATTATTGAACAATATTATTATTAGTAGTAAATAACTAATTCATCCGTAAATCAAGAAAGTTAATATCACACTAAAAAAACAAAGAGTATTATTTTTCTTATATTGGAAGTTCCGTAACTTGGGAAAATGTAATTGATTTATTACATTATACCCATTATATAGTTATATGATTTATGTATAATATTCATCTCTTTTTATAAATATGTTACACATATAAATTATTGAACATAATTATATACTTTAAAATATCAATGTTATGCATTTTCTACTTTAATAATATTATATTATAACATTATATGAAAATTAATATATCCGTGCATCACATGGGAGAACATACTAGTTACTATAAATGTTAGAAGTTAATTAAATAAGGATGGATGTTATAATTAAGACTTGAAATCACGAAAAAAAAATTGAGAACTAACATAAAATTATCTTTGAAAACTAAAAACTAATAAATACCAAAGAATCATTTAAATATGAAAACTAGATAAGTAGAACAGTAATTAGTGCAAATAAATTAACATGACATGTTTCCTAACAGCCTAATTTAGTTGTTCAATATTTAATAATTGTTATTCAATTAGAATTTAAATGCATAGTAAAATTGAGTTGTTACAGAAATCATCATCCAGTCTGATTTAATTTGACTCTAAAATTCAATTCAATCCAATATTAATTGAATTTATCATTCGATTGAATCGGTTATTTTATATTTGAGGCTGTATTTAATATTAAAGGGATTAACATATAAAATAAAAACTTGAAATATCATTCGAAAAACTAAACAATAATTAGTAATAAAAACTAAATTAAGTCATTAAATTTACTAGATTAAATCTGAAACATATTCAGAAAAAGAAAAGTAAAATATTAAGTTTACAACCATTAATATTCAAAACTAATGTCTGAAAAATTATATATATATATATATATATATATATATATAAACAGGAGTCACCCTAAAAATAGCAGCAGCAATCTTTCTCATCTATATTGATTTCAAAATCGAGAAAATATCTTGTAACGTCCCAAATTCACATTTGGAACATTACTACTTGACATTTAATTTAATTGCAAAATCATATGGCGGAAACAAACATAATATAACTCGTATAAAAATATTTTATTACACAACATAAACAATTTTGATAAAATAATTAAATTTTGAAACACTTGATTAATTGGAGAAGCCTACACAGTCGGAGTTGAAGCCACGGCCAAGTTCATCCTTCCTTGACCTCTTTGCATAAAAAGGTGAGGATAAGGGAAAACACTCTGTGGGCTAACTCTTTTTACCCACAAGAGTACATACACATGAAAACATAACAATTTACATCGCATAGAGGCACATTGTATATTGAAGCACTTCACACATAACCATAAACCATGAACCATGTAATATGTATACTATTTACTTGTTATAGTACACATAAGAGCACATCAATCTTGATTGGGACCGCTTTGTCCCGCTCGAGCATCATGAGTTTGGGAGCTACCCGAAGTGATCTTTCAATCAGAATCTTGTACGGGTCATACACGCGAATCTTAGCCATATCTATGTACGGTATTATCCATATATCTTACATATTGTGCGGCTCTACCGCGAATCTTGCATATAAGACATCATATATGTATGTCAAACATTCTCTTCATAGAATCATGTCATCAAACCATCATCATGTCACATTTAACACTCAAAATACCATAGGATATCATAAATAATTGCCATATAATCATGCATACTTCTCTAGAGGGTAATTAAACAAACCACAATATACAATTAGTGTGAGAGTGTCACCCACCTCTTATAGTAGTAGGGATGGTATCTGCAATTATGTCTGGTCCTAAACCCAAGGTCTCCGGAGTCCTACAATAGGGATGAATTATTAACTATTAGCCCCTTAACTAAATAAAATCTTAATCTAATACATACTAAGATGCTACTGACTGGAAACTACAAATTGACTTAAAACATGTTAGGAAGTGAAAACGGGGTCTAATATTTATAAAGATTGCGAAAACGAGCTTCTTTTAAACTTAAACACATACTGATCTCGAATACGTGCACAGTAAATAAATTCAAAACTTTAATTTTCTCAACACCAATTATAGATAATGAAATTTGTGACATTTTGCCACTGATTTGAGCCCAATCGGACTTAAAACGAAGATTTATGACTATTGGATGTATATTCCTACTGCGCAATAAAGAATGAATATTTTATAATTCACAAACTATATGGAAGAACGAGCTGAAATTTTAACTGTAGAAACCAGAATTTTGTAAAAGTATTCTTTTAAAATTTCGTGCCTTTTTTAGAAGATTTACTATTTATTTTAAATTTTTGAAATCGAAATAATTGAAGTTGTAAATCATGTTCAACCATAGGAAAAACATCATAAGTCCTAAAATGTAAACTGGATCGACTTAAAATTTTCTATAAAAGATGAATAACACCTATAGGAACGACATATCAATAATTAAAGATTTTTGGATAACTAAAAACCTGTATTTCGAATTTTCAAATCAGAATCATAACAGTTTATAAATTTGGATCTAGAGTATAGAAAATTAATATAAAATAAAATAGATACCAGATAGAGCATAAAGGCCTAACTCAACACTTAAAACCCAGGTTATAAGTGAGAGGATTGCCCATGCTTATAAGCCTACCCAAGACACTTACCTTAACCGATGTGGGATACTTAACAATACCCAATTGACCTAAAATTTTAAACGTGAATTGAAATGGATATGCATAAGAACATATTTTGAATTTTACAATCCTAAACGTTGGAATTTGTAAACTTGGATAGCAAGAGGTAGAAAATTCTTATAAAATAGAATACATCTCAAATATGCTCGAAATTTTAACCGTGGCTCCTAATCATAATAGCAAACAACATATTAAAAGTTCATAGAGTTTGGAGATATATACATAAGACTTTCGAATTCTTTTAACATAAAAGTACCTGAAAGTTGAAAGGAAGGAATAAGGATATTGAATGGAGGATGGTGGCTCTTTGGAGAATACAAACTCTATTTTTTTTTATGACTATTAATCTGTAATTAATCCCTCTATTCTATATTTATATCCGCACTTATCATCCTATTGGGCCTCAATTTATGAACTTTATAATATTAAATCTAATTTTATTAAGCTCAATTATAGCTTAATAAATCAAATCATGGCCCAATGTTAATAAAATAACTTAATTATTAATTTCAATTTCATTCCACATACAAATTGTATAATCATAAAAATAATCTAATTGCAATATTTTCATAAATTGTAAATTAAATCATGAAATGATTTTATAAAACCATGAAATCATAAAATTTAATATATATAATAACATTTCATAATCCCATCATTCTATTAATTTAAGTCAAATAATTATACATAAACCATGAAAATCAAAATCTTATAATTGCACATAAAATCATGAAAATTTCTATTGAAGCACTTAATCATGCTCTAATTTCAATTCCACAAATAAAATCATAACGATATTAACTAGAATACATCATAATTAAGTCGTAAGAATTCTCACATGCATTCTTAGAAAAACTTTGATATTATGAATTATAAAATAATGATCGTTGGTACTTTCTTAAAAGTAATTTTAATAATGCAATAAAAATGCAGGTTATCACATGTCTAGCTTTCGAAAGAAAAAAATCAGCACAAGTATAATGTTAAGAATAATATTCCTTTTACATTCATTATACCAAATAAATATTTCCATAAACAATAAATTATGAAGCTTACAATACAAACATTTTCGCCAAACTTCTATTCAGAATCATAATCTTTCTATATTAAAAGATTTGGTCACCTTGGAATCATGATATTCATATATTTTTTTGACACAATTGTATTTTTTTTATTTATTAATTCTAATATATTTATATTTATATATATATATATATATCAGTACCTCTGTAAATAAACTTTATAACATTTTTACGTCGTAACTTTCTTACTAAATTTTGTTGTTTTTATTTCTTATGTGGAATAAATGATATAATTAATTTTAAGTAGCCTATAGACTTCCACTATATGTATGTATATATAAAAAGAGAAGTACCGCAGAGAAAACATTAAATTTTTTCACATAAACTACTTTCTAATTATGGTACTTATTTTTCTATACATCTATATCAATATTTATCTGTATGTAAGATATAATAATACAATTTGATTAATAGAGCCATGATTTTCAATGTTGAAATTACACTTATTATTTTCAAGATATATTAAAATTATGTTGTATTATTATCGATCAAAATATATTTATTTGATTATCTTTTTAATTATTATTTATATTTTTTTAATAAAAAATTTAAAACCTTAAAAAAATTTGTTTGAACTTCATTTTTATGAAAATATTTTTTATGAAAAATATATGTAATTAATTATATTTTAACAATTTATGTAGACATCCATATTGCATATTTACATATATATACCTTAAAATTTATTTATTAAGTATAAGATATTTTTTCTTAAGTTAATTGTAATATATTTTTATATTTAACTAAAATAACTAAGTAGATATTGAAAAAATCATTCTCTAAATATGGAAGTAAGAAATCAATCTTATAAGATTATGTATAGATTTTTGATATTTGTCTATCTAAAGATATAAAAAATACAAAAAATAATATCCTATGATGGTGATTTTTTTGTTCTTCACTAATATTTTTTGTTAAAACAAAATTGAGATTTGCGCATTTAATAAAATTGAAGAATATGATTATAATTTATAAATATTTGACAATATTGGCTCTTTTTTAATATTATAATTTTACTATATATTTATTTATTTATTTGATCAATGATATATTGTTTAAGCATATACATGTTTCATTAAAACAATTTATTTTATAGTGAAATTTTGAAAGAAATTCTAATTTTTTAGAGATATTCCACTAAAAATTCTTCTAAGATATGTGAATATATATAATATGCATATATTTTGTGAAACATATAAATTTTACTACGACCAACAAAAAACAATTTTTTTTTAAATACAATGCATTTCACAATCATAAAAACTATTATGTAATATTTTTAAATGTTTACTGTAAATATACATATTTATGTTTGGTTGAAAATATTATATTCACTTACTATTTAAAATATAATAAATTTATACATGTACATGTGGGGATGGGACGGGGTGGGGTGAATAAAATTATCTAATTTGCACCGCACATATTTGAGGCTAACTATTGAACATACTTTGATTAAAAACAAAAGAGAGAGAAAAAAAATACATATAAATGTTATATAATACTTTCATAATATTATATAACTAAATTAAAATAGAGAAATTCATACAAATAATATCTTCGTGCATCGCACAGGAGCTTAACTAGTACTAAATAACAATCAATGAAAATTCAAAAAAAAAAAAAATATATATATATATATATATTTAATTTGTAATTAAATTAGATGGATTCATAATTGAATTCTCATTGTCCTATCCGCCAACAGATCTAATACAGTTAACATCTTATTTTCCACATCCAATTATAATTGAATATTCACTTTTTTGTAATAAGATTGGTTGACAGATTCGATCCAATTAAATATCTAATTTTCACATCCAATTCAATTCAATTCAATTGTTATTGAATATTAAATTTTCTGTAATTGAATTGATTTGGATCCATAATGAAAGGTGTTGTCCCCAAGTCATGGCTCGTTTCTCAGTTCAGCCAATCTGGCTCCAACCCCAACCCCAACCCCAACCCCACAAGCCCACTTTACATTTCCTTCTTTTCCTCAACTATTATTTCTTCCTTGCTACACAATTTACTGTATTAATCAACTCACATACTTTAACTAATACACTTATTTATTATTGATTAATTTATGTAAATACATAAATTAAATTAAATTTTGTATTCTTGTGATGTTTTTATTAAAAATTTATATTAATTAATTATTTTAACATATATAACTATTTTTTAGCATTAATAGTAAAATCAATAAAATTCATCATTTCTATAAATTATTTACGATGAATAATTCAAAATTCAAAATTATTAATATAAAAAAAGTAGAAGTAAATTTTTTTGTCCGAAAATATATTTTCGGTGGATAATCTCACATTCTTATCATTTATACACAAATATTAGGTTTCTTCAGAAAAGTATTCTTATTTATTACTTTTTCTACTAATAATGAATGTAGGGCTTTTGAATGAGCTGAGCTTGTGTGTGGACAGGTTCAGCTTGACCTCGAAGCTCGTTGAGCTCAAAGCTCATCGAGCTTAAAATATTTGATTCAATTCGAATTTGTGATATGCATAATTATGAGCTCAGCTCTACTCGAAGCTCAAGTTTAATTTAAAATTTATATTTATTTTTAAAAAATTATTTTTATAATTTATACATATTTCAATATTTTCTTAACAATTATCAACCTTTTTAAATATAAGAATATGAACTTAAAATTAGAAAATAATTAATTTAACAAAGAAAAATACAATATTTATAGTTAAATGTCTCACATCTCACAACAACAAAAATTTAAAGTTTACACCACTAAAATATCTCACAATAAATAATATTTCGTATCTTCATATATAAAATATTATTACAAAATAATTAATAGTTATTTTATTCTTTGCAATTCATCTAATTCATATCTTTTTTCATAAGTTTCTATAAGTTTTTGAGTAAAAAATTTATTTCTTACTTATTTGTTGGTTAATATATAAATTAATTAACTAAAAAATAATCAAACATAATAGTTCGAGTTTAGCTTGTGCTCGAGTCAAACCTAATAAAATCAATTTGACCAAATTTTAGAACTCAAAAACAACACTAGTTGCGTAATTTCATATTTATATAATTTTATATACAAATAATAAATAAAAATTATTTTTGGAAGGAAAAACACGTCGGTTTTTCTTTATCAATAGATCGATTATTATGTAGATATAATCCATTTTTATATAGTTATAAATAGATTATGTGAATATAATATGAGATCCTATAATTAAAATAATTATTAGAGTGAGGCTGAGGTTCGTTGAAAATAATATTTGTTTAACTAACAAATATTATTTATTTATTTATTTAAAAATTACTATTATTTCATAGAAATAATAAATAATATATATTTTAACAAATAATCCACCCCAAAAATCTTTGTATAGGTACTCTATTTTATTTCCCCAATTCAATAGAAAAGAAAAAACACCAAAAAAGAGAAGAAAAGAAGAGGGTGAAGTTTACGATATAAGACACTATCTTCATTAGAAGAAATCCTGATTCAAACATTTAAAGAGACAAGCAAACATAAAGATACATTTCAAAAACCACTATTTAAGGGACACCTTGGCGGTTGACGGCATCCTTGGGATCGGCGGCGCCACCACCAGTAAGGGTGGGGGCGTCGGTAGAACCAGCGGCCCCGCGGCCGGGATTAGGTTGGATGTGGCCCTGCGTCCCATACCCTTGCTTCTTGTAATCCTCCAAGTCCTTGTACTGTGTGTATGGGCTTGTATCCACTGGCAGCCCATCTACATTCGCCTTCTTTTCGTTATCTGGTTTCTTATCCATCTATTCTTTTTCTTTGGTTTTGGGATTTCTCTAACAGGGATGAAGGTGTTTGGATTGTTGTGGATCGAATGAAAATGTTGTACTTATAAGGTTTGGTCCTCTGTGTGATGGGGGCCACGTGTCCGCGGCATGGCGATGTGTCAAATGCTGAGGAAGTGAAGGCTGAAAATATGTGACGCCATTGAGATCTGCGAGACACGAGGTTTGAGAATTGTATCAACAACTATAAAATAATTGAATTTATTTCCTAACTCTGCTAGGAATCAATTTAATTGAATTTGGAGGAGGCTGGAAATTCCTCATTTTATTGAATGTGAGGCTATTTCTTTTTATGTGAACTTTGGATTATAGTGATTTAGTTTTAATTCATGAATTGTAGTTATATTTTTAAGGAAAATGAAGTTATTTAGTTAATTTTGGTGTTGTTTTAATTAATCTATGATTATTTTTTTTTATTTTGCTTAAATTAAATATTAATTTAAAGTTAAATAAATTAAAGACCCCAAATCCGAGGAATCCCCATCCGTATACTAGATTCTCTAAGTAGCTTGGGATCATCTCTGGATACTAACAATCAAATTAATTCAAATACCCTCCAAAATAAATTACAAAATTGAGCTCCAAGAATACATTATGTGAAGCGATTTGCGGCTCCTCTTATCAGTTCAACCTCACAACCTCACATATATATTTGTTCAACTAAATATGGGTATCTTTATTTTGTAGAATAAAACTATACCTTTCTATACTGTACCAACACAATTTAGTAAATCCCTCCTCAAGACCGTCATGTGTTGGTACATTTTTAATCCCAAAACTTGATATTATTACACAAGTCTAGCACAGAGCTTCTTCACAATGAATACAAGATACTTCATGTCAGAATAACTTTTTTCACCAAATGGAACACCTAGATGTAACTAACTACCCAAAGCTGAATACAAAAACTATGCCGTTCAGTAGCCTCACTTCAGAGTACACAACCAACAGCCGTCGTCCTATAGAGGCTCGACTTGAAACCACGTCTTCTTCATTGCTCAACAAATCCGGTAATCCATTCAAGACTATTCGCAACATTGATTCCTTCAAGAGATAGCACCATTCCATTCATCATCTCAACTATCAGATACCAGCCACACCAGATTTTAAATTTCCTGCTTAAGAGGCTCCTCCAAGATAGAATTAACTTCTCGTAAAAACATGGGGTGGAGATGATATATGTCACAGGTGGTGTCTACTTTGCTTCCCCCATTTTCGTAACCAATGCATACAACCAGCAGCTGACAACAGCCCAAGTGCCGATAATGCAGTAATAGTTGAATTTCCGATGCAGTGATACTCACCTCTCTGCAACAGTTGCAACTACTTATTCAAGAATACATAACGGACCAAATTACACAGCACAGAAAAGACTTCTGTTGTTAATTCCAGACTATGAAAAGAGTCACAGCCTTCAAATCACAAAATCTCCTATGAATACCAGAGGCGAAATTTACCACACACTCTTTTAAAAGGAAATTATGTTTTATATTCAAATTGGAGCTATGTACCAATTCCACGGCCAAGATGCTTTACAAAGTAAATATAAATTATTCCTTTAGCTGTTGTTTTCTACGAGTAAAATGGCAGGGCAAAACAAGTGTGCCCCCTGCAGTATGAAAAAAGAATTGTATCTAACTAAGCAATTTTAATCACTCTTTCCTTTCCCCCCCCCCCCCACCCTATTTGGTTAACTTTTTTTCTTCAACCAGCAACAATTTGAATGGTACCATTCTGTATCTTAAGAAACACCAACAACAATAGATCATTGGACAAAATTTTTAAGATGTGGTAGCAGAACATACCAGGACAAGAAGAAATAAGACAGCTGCATTTGCTGGCATGAGAGATAGGCTCATTATTCCACCACGAATTTCATTTGGCACATACCTACACAGAGTAAAGAGATGAATTAGATTGCAAAGAAAACCCTATACAGACAAGGGATGTAGCTATGCCCCCACAGCTTCTATTAAAAAAAGAACAGTGATTAGCTTACATTGTTCTCAATCTGGCAAGAGATGGAAAAACCAAGCCCATGCAAGTTTGAAATAAGCAGAAAAGTGTCACAAGAACTCCTATTTCCTGAAATAAGACATTAACTCTTCTGCTAGAAAATCACAACAAGAAGATTAAACGAATTGATCTGAAACTGTAAGAATGAGTGAGGAGTAGCCTACCTGATAATCATAAGCCACAACAGATAAAGCAAGGCTCATTATAGTGAATGCATACATTAGGTATTCCTCTACTCGGAGCACTAATGGTCCATGTAAGAACCATGGGAACACAGTGCTACCAAGCATCTTAGAACCCACCAAACAAGGATATATCAAACCCAGAGACACCTCTCTTCCATCAGCCTGGATCATAATACTGGTTAAACTAACTTCCCTGATTTAAATAAAAATATTACAAAGCAAGAATTATCAAAGAAATGTTTCTTAAACAAATTACACAACCAGGAAGATATTGTTTGACGTAAACTAAAGGCTTAATTATTCGTAAAAGAATGGTATCATGTGTCAACTTCAAGAGAGAGATTAAATTAGCGCAAACAACAGTGATTGAAACTAAGCATGCTCTTGAGCTCCTACTTAAAATTTCGGAATTACGCTAATTTTCTATATGGTTCACCTTTTCAACATAATTCAGACACTTTCCAAAAATGTTTGTTTTTTTCTTTTACAACTAACAAATATTATGAAATCAATATGTTCCTTTACTTTTTCAACAAAATTTAAGTTCAACTTAGGCAGAATTAAGAGAACTATTTATGATGGAGAACTTGTAATATCCCAGGACTACTATAGAAATGTAATGAACTTTATTTTGGGAATGCTTATGAATTATGAAGATGAAAAGCTATGAAAGATCCAGTATGGGCCCATTACTATTATTCATAATTAAACTTTCAAAAGAAACAGAAATCGCTAAAACAAAATCCCATGCATAATAGTAAATACTTCAAACAGTAAAAATTGAACATTCTCTCATGCTCCGCTTAAATTCCCAAATCTTTGAACAATCTCTTAGCATTGTCTTTCCTCAGGCAGGCTTGAACAGAATTGGCGAGCAAGGATCAAGGGGGATCCCGTTTGTCTCTTTGAGGAATTAAGTCAAAAAGCAAAGAAAAGACATCATAAAAGCAAACAAAAATTAGCCAAAACTTCTAATTGCACTTTGCATAAAGCAGAAATAACAAGATAAATTATTAGAATCACGGAACAAGCTGTGACAAATCTACCTCAATAGTTGGGGCCCAAAGAATCCAAAATGCTGCAACAGAAAAATGAACGCAGGCTTGTGCCCATGACAAAAGCCATATTCTTTTATCTGTGAATGGAAAATACATTGTTGTTGTTCACTCCAAAGTTTTGGTTAACTTGAAGAAATTCAAAATCTGTACAAATGCTGAGGCAGATGCCAATATTAACATATTCCTCCTATAATTCACTAGAACTTGCATATACATATTGAACATAATAAAGAAGTTTATAAATCAGTGAAATCCATACACATACCACTGACAACATGTCTGCGGAATGAAACATAATAATCCTTCAAAGCTACCATTTGTGGGGATTCTTGCCAACCTCGTGCAACAATAAAAGCAACAACAGCCAGAACTGCAGCTCCAATCCAAATAGATTTTATGTTTTTGTTCACATGACCATCAATCACATGATTCGCAATCACCTGACTGCTGATGAAAGATGAAGACTCAAAGAATGTCATCAGCCAAAACATGTCATTCAGTAAGTCTTGCCTCTGCCCAAGCTGCAAAAAAAGTAAAACAGATAGCATTGTAAAGATAATCATACAAATACAATGTCAAGAGTAGTAGGCTACAGACAAGTACACTAACCTTGTCATGCTCAACAACCATCCATGTCTCGAAACTGAATGAAAATATTGAAGATGCAAGTGAAAGTAAGATACTTGTAAACCAGAAGATGGGAGTTCCGACAGCTATCTTCCACACACTCACAAAAAGGTGCAGCATGTAAAATAACAAGCACAATTTCTTATGACCTCTGCGTGGAAAATATCATGACAACATTAAAGCCTATATTCAAGACAATCAATTATAAATGCAAAAAAAAAAAAAAAAAAAAAAAAGGTACCAAGCTCCAAAAAAAGGGCAAAAGGGTTAGTAAATATTAGGAAGTCCCAGCAGTCAATTGACAAGATATAATTATATGTGAGTCCAAAAAATATCACGTAAATAAATAAAGATCGATACAATTAAGTCATACAAGATGGCAAATTCATACTCACACTACATCAGAAATCATTCCAAGATAACTTCCAATTAACACAGAGACCGCATATCCAACGAATAAAAATGAAAGCATTTGCTCTTTACTGAATCCATAATACGCCAACTCATACTCTCCAAACACAGCCCACAACCCCTGCACCACTGTTTTACATAAAAAAAAAAAAAAAAAAACAAAAAAAAAAAAAAAAAATTGTTAGACACAAAAGAAAGAAAAAGAAGAAATATATATATATATATATGTATATAGATATATATATATAATACACACCCAATGAAGCTAGATTCGAAACCCACAAAAATGATGTAGGCATATAAAGAAGAAACAAGATTGAACTGACCTGAAGAAATTCCGAAGAGGAGAAGAAATTTCCGCTGAAAACGAAGAAAAGAAGCGGGAGGCGCGTGATCAAAGACATTTGCAACGGATTTGGTTGGCAAACAGACAATTGAAAGAACACAGGAGATGAATAAAAACACGTATACTGATTTGTTTGGTTCCCAGATTTCAGATTTAATGACAACTCCCATTGCAGCAGAGGGCTACTGTAATTTGTGAATTGCTCTAATAATCATAAACCCATAGGAGAATCGTGGTAAAACCCAAGAAATACGACTAATCGGGGTAAGTTTTTTGGCCTGATTGGACGAATTTAATCAAACTAAACCAGTTAGGAAGTGAAGTGAACATGGAGAACGACAGGAACAGAGCCGAACGTGCGAGTTGCGACTTCTGTGCTAGAAAATGGTTCTAGCTTTCTGGGCAGAGAAAAAGTAATTATTTGAAGCCCAATTGTTGCTGGGTTAATAAATAGATAGGCCCACTTCTAAAATAGATAGGCTAAATGGAAGCCCAATATATGAAATATTTCCATTTCTAATGTTTGAAATTCGGAATAGACCTTATTTATCAAAAAAAAAAAAAAATTAAAATTTGACATAGTCTATTATTTCAGATCTTTTGATTTAATTTGAGTTACTGTGACTTCATATAGACCTCATTTAGTGAGTAGAATGCTTCTAATTGCCTATATATATTTTTGTTTTGGCTTTGTCTAATTCCATCTTAGACCGTACAAAGATTTTTTGAGTAAGATCAGATCTCAAGTGTGTATCTATTCTTTAATATCTAATCGATTCAATACAACCTCCTAATGTGTTGGCCGATTAAAATAGAGTTACAAGTGCACGTTATTCTCTCATCAATACAAAAGTAGGTTGTTCCACTCATTTTATTTAAGGGTGTTGGTCATATTGAAATGTCCAGCATTTTATGTCATAATTTATTTGTTAAATTTATTTATTTTTATGCATAACATTACTTGTTAGAGTTAAGTCTCGTAATTTAAATTCCGATTTCATAACTAGTTAAATGAGAACCATTAATATAATTAGAGTTGGACCCATAAAAAATATATATCTATATAGCCTTTAATAAATTCTCGTTTTCAAATTAAAATAAATGAGTCTAATGATTTGTTGGTCCACTTCTATAGCTTTTAGCTCAAAATATTTTCAGCTCAAATCATTAAGGGAGCCATAAATTCTTTTAGTCACATTTTTCTTCCTTTCCCAATGGTACAAGGAAGGGGAAGACATTTTTCCCAAAAATTAGGAATCGAGAATCAAGGGATTGATCTTTTACCTTAATTAAATAAATACCTCCCTTTATAAATTGTCAAACTTTACTCCTTTCATAAACACACAATATTCAGCAATAATACAAAGGTGTATATATATATATATATATATATAATCTTTGTATTTTTCTTCACGGTGTAAATCTTCCGGTGGACTGTCCGCCAGACGACCACCGTCGTTTTTCTCCCTAAATAATTCAGTATCTTTAGAAGGGAGAAGAGCCAAAATTTCTGCAGCAATCCATTATTTCTGTTTTTTTTCCTTTTAAATGGTCAATTAAGTCGTCATCGTCATTTCAACCTATTTTTCCTTCTTTTCAATCTTCGGTATTCTTATTTTAAAAATTCAAGTCCTATTTCTACAGACCGAACTTTTTGTATATTGTTTATATCTATGATATAATGCTACGGTTAAAATTTCAGTCCAATTGGATATCTAGTTTATTTTATATGAATTTTTCATCACCCACATCTAGATTTCAAAATCCTATGTTTTTTTTATTTAAAAAATCAGAATATATAGTTATAAATATCTAAATCTCTTGAAATTTGAATATGTCGTTCTTATAAATGTTATGTAACCTTCATAAAAGTTTCAAGTCTTTTCAGTTTTCAATTTATGAGTTACGATATTTTTCCTACAGGTGTGCAAAATTTACAACTTCAGCTATTTCGATTTCAAAAATTCAAAACTCATATCATATATTATTAGAAAAATACATAATTTGTATATCAGGCTAACATATGAGCCTAGTATCTACAGTTAAAAGTTTAGATTTTTCTTCCATGTATTTTATGAGTTATAAAATATTCATTTGTTGATGCCGGTGAATACACATGTTCGAAGAATTTTCTATTACTTTGAAATTTGTTCCCATATGTTTCAAAAATGTCCTACCAAGTTCTTCACGTTCAAAATTTCAGTGTTAATATTCCAAAGAGAACTCCCATTCCCGATTTTTTATTATTAAAGAATAAGCCGCATTAATCTCATAGAGTTACGGGCAATCAGTGTTACGAGGCTTAACACAGATTCATCCACGCATTTACCATTCAAGTCATCATTTCTTTAAAGTGGGGTTTTTATTTCAATATTGTCAAATTTAAATGCTTAAAATTTTTTGCGTTATATGTATGCTATGTGAAACTATGTGACGTTAGTCGATCCAACCATGTTATCCGTTAGTCAATCCAACCATGTGATCCGTTAGTCGATCCAATCATGTGATCCGTTAGTTGATCCAATAATATTACATTGTTATGAACGATATGCACATTTTGCTTGTATATTCTACTTACTTTCTCTGTATTTTTTAAGTTTGACAATTTAAACCCCACAAACTGAAGGTAGTTCACTCCAATGATTTCACCATTCTAGATTGAAAGAGTTATTCGTGGATGCGAGATCGGACAGTTGTGGCGTACGATGAGTGAAATGATAATTCAAATACTTTTTTTGGAATAATATTATTTCATTTAAAGTCTTTATGAATATGATTTTGAATAATTGAAGTCTATGTGTATGTGACTTACTTCCATTTATTTATGAAAATCTTATTCTTGGGAGATTTTTGGAAATTAATGTGGTCTTATTAAAGTTATTCACATATTATGATTTCAGAAAAACTTTTCGTGGTCAAAATTGTAATGTGATTTTATTACCTAAAAATTAAGATTTAGAATAAGTCTTGAGATGCTTTAGCTTATTTTAAAGATTTAATAATGAATTTTCTGAAGAATAATAATTTTATATTTAAGGTTTATTTTGAATTTATTTATATATTTTGATTAGGTTAAAGTATTAATTTATATTGGTCTTGCTTCTGCATAAAATATTTTTAATTATTATTGATGTGAAATTGATGAGGTATTACTACCTCATATATATATTTGTGATCATTAAATGTCTTTAAAGACAAAAATATTTCTAACGACCTCAAATTTATATATTAATAAACACGCTCCTCTTATAAAATTGAAATGGGAGATCAATATAATTGGAAATCTAAGATATGAGTCCTGTCCTAACACAAATAAAGTAGCAAATTGAATATTGTTTAATTTTGGGCTTTGGGTCTTCCATATTCAGTATCCTGAAGAGTTGTTGCATGTTGTATACTGTGCCTGTGGCATTCACAAATTAAGGAAATTTCCAAGAAAAAAGAATTAATATGGATAGTGAAATAGTGAAGAAAACCTTGGAGTTCCAATGGGGATGGGCCTCTGATAAAATGTCAATATACTTCTTCATTGCCATCTCTCGGCTCATCTTCCGCCAACTATTGCAGGTTTTTGGCAGTCGATCAACTATTTGATATTTTATTATTTATAATCTCCAGATCAACATTTTTCATAGGAAGAACAAATCTTTATTAATAAATGCATGCACTTCTGAAGACTGCCAAATGTTTTAACCACGAATCTCAATAGATGTTTACTAAGTTGGTGATTTTTTATGTTTTCTATAGATGTTAATTTTTATTATTTACTTTATTTAAATAATTTTCTAGAGATCTTTAATTTAGATTTTGTTTTTAATTTTCAAATTTCAAGTTGTTTAATTAATTACATTATTGATTTGACTCTACATTTATTAAATATTTTTGAAATTATATCCCTTTTTATGTCTGATACAAATATTTTGTCTTTTTCAACAATTCATATACATCTCCTTTCAATTCGAGATGTTACTATTGGCTCCAAACCCTTCTAGCACATTCCATTGGGATCTCCTCAATGAGGTCTACCTACTGCATCTTATTTGATCTACAATTCAATATATGGGCCATTGTTCCACAAATGGATGCATATTTTTTTATTTTAATCAATTAAATTAAATTAATAATTTATTATAAATTATTACTTTTTATTCATTTATGTATTATTACTTTAACTTTTACAACTACAGTCTAATTTGTAGATATCGTGTTTTGTTAGGACAATAGTAATTGTTTTCAATATAAGGGGTGTTAGAATTTGATGGTGCAAAACAAGATTTAATGAAAAAGAATAAAGGAATACCATTTTGGGCGTTTGAAGGGCTGCGATCCACGACAAGGTCCTTCAAGAGCAACTCTTTGTAGCCCATACACATCTTTAACCCTCACATTATTCCTCTCACTACTCACAAAAACTAAGGCTTCACCAAAAATCTTGTCCAGTTCTGTCCTCTCTATTCCCACCCAATCCCAATCCCAATCCCAATCCCAATCCCCATCCTCTTCATTTCCAGTTTCTTCTACCCTCAGGAATCTCTCAGAGACTAGTTTATTTTCATGATTTTCTTTGCTTTCAGAATCACGAGTGTTTTCGAGCGAATCAAGAAATAAAAAGACCAAAACAGAAAAACCCACAACGCACTAGAGTAAAATCTCCACTGTATCCATATTCTGTAGAGAGAGAGAGAGAGAGAGAGAGAGAGAGAGAAAAAGAGGAGGGTGGAGAGAATTGTATGTTGTAAAGAAGAATAGAAAAGATGAAGCTGAGAGGAGAGGGCGGAAGGAGGAGAGCATATTCGGCAAGGCAGATGGGCCCCACTCTGACGGTGTTACAACGTAGAAGAGAGTTGTTTGATAACGATTTGATTTTCAAATGACTCGGTCGAACGCACCCATTCCCAAACTGGGTTTTACCATAAATGCGGATACGTCCCTTTCTTTGTTTTGTTCGTGCTGCGGCCTCATTTGTTTTGGGGGCTACAATTAATATTTAAATTACCAGCATATGTAGAGCTATGGGATTTTCTTAGTTATCTCCCCCCGCCATTTCCGAATTTGTTTGCGACAAGTCCTGGTTGATGAAAAGAGGTATCAACGAGTTGAGCCAAATACTACTAACTTTGACATTGATCGAGATTAAATTTTCAAACTCGATTCAACACTTTCCATAATAGTCAAGAACACAACTTAAAATTAAAAGCTTGCAAGCCTATTAAATGTGACTTTAATTCATTTCATTCCGGTATACGATTTGGATTATATTAATCAATCAGATAGAATTTAAAGAATTCATAATGTCATAAATGCTGAATTCAGCTATATACCACGATACATAGATTGTTTGTGTGCGTGTATTTTCCACCTTAGTTCTTTGCCCAATTAAACTCTAGTTTGAGCAAATCTTTTACTGCTTAATTGAATTGTTCAATTTTATGGCCCTCTTTTGTTATGTATCAATTGAAGTCAACTAAAGTTTTAACATTCAATCTCAAGTCCAATAACAAACAAATTGATTTAATTTTCAACCCGAAGCCAGTATACAAAGAAGCAATAAAGGAAATAATACCTAACATGAGACAGGAAGTAAAACCGGAAATACTGCAGATACGTCCATGTGTCTAACTTGATTCAACACCAACCTGATACTAATAAACCAATAAGTGTGCAAATCTTAGTATCCACCACACTATCACATGCTGGATTTGCTACATTGCAACAGAAAACTATATACGGCGTGTGGTGGGCTATTGGGCCCGTGACCTGCTATTTTCTGCGGCCCTTACTTGGAAGAAGTACGGATGAGCCTGGAACAACATCAGAAAGAATCAATTTGTCATTTGGTTGGGAAAAAGATAAGAGAGTTTAACGGGAAAATCATGCATCGGTTAACAAAGCAATAAGGGTACCATGGCTTCTCTTGCTGTGAGCCTGTCCTGATGATCATAACGCAGGAGTTTGTCAAGGAAATCGATAGCCTGCTACGAATAAACAAGAGGATCAAATTAACAAGGCTGAACAAGATATTTTCTTTATCGTTCATGTCCTCATAATTTCAGAGGGTGACAAGCACGACCTGTGGTGACGCAAGAAGCAGATTATCTGCATTGATAAACTTTTTCCATGGTTTTTTGCTGTGTCTGTCAGATGAAAAAGTAGATGAACATTATCTTTATCTATTTCCAAAGCATATATTTGACAAGACCCAAAGAAACAGGGATCCATCTCATAATCGATGAAGTTAAAGTAAGTTCAGATGATAAATTTGCTTTTAACATCATAGTTTTCAGCCCATAGCATACTTCCCAACAAGAGCTTCAAGTTCAGGATCAAGCTCCAGGTGATATTTGTGTAGATAAGCATTCAATTCATCTGTCCCAAGAACCTAGACAAAAAAAAAAAAAAAAAAACAAAACAAAACAAAAAAAGTCACACCAATTAGCCTTTATTCGTATTTATTTATTATTTTGTGAATCAAATCAAATAACAGAGGAAACTGATTTTTGGCACACCTAGATCATGTGACCTTTTCTACCACCAACCAATTCAATGCAGACAGCTAATTCTTATGTCTGCATTGTTGCAAATTCCTTGGACAAACAAATCTACATCAACTGATAAAACATCCAAAACAAAGCACTCTACCCATTTAAATGCCTTCATTTTACAGAAATATTGGGATAACTTGAATCTAAATCTGCACTGACTTGTGCATGTTAAAAAAATATGGAAATAAAGAAATATCATGGTGTTTACAATTTAGAGTAGAATGACACATGGAAAGTTGAAGGTTTTATTGGAGTTCAGGTGTGAAAGTTTTACCTTAGCAATTTTGACCAATTGATCCTGGTTGTCATGCCCATAAAAGAAAGGATCCTTCCGAAAAATCTGCATCAAGAACAGCAAGCAAGATGAGGACATAGAAAAGGAAGTAAATCATAGAGAAACTGACCCATTCAAAGCACTCACCATTCCCGCAAACATGCAACCCAGGCTCCACATATCCAAAGAATAGTCATAGTCTTGCAAGTGAACAAGTAGTTCGGGACCCTTGAAGTATCTGAACAGAAAAGAGAGATTCAACAGATTCAACTTAAATAACATAAGGCGAAATTCTGAAAAACAAAACCTAGAAAATCTCCTAGACTAAAGCAAAAAGAAGGAAAAGAAGAATAAGTAAGCCCTCCATTAACCAATGTGAAGTTGTTGTTCCATCATATCTAAAGTTCTGGGTCCGATAGGTATGAAAAGAAACTGTAACAGCAAAATGAAGACTGGACTGGAACCAACAATGTACAGAAGAACTGGATGATAAGGCTTAGCGAAAAGTAAGCACATGGATTGGTGGATGCTTGGATTCAAGCATCAAACATATTGATTTGAGGCTATATAAATTACCATAATTAAATCGGCCATCAATGTAAGATTCACAGAATAAAAGCGCAAAAGCCACTAAAAATGAAAATCAGAAGGTGTCCTATTTATAAAAAAGAAAAAAATATGTAATGATAGCTAATTGAGAACATGAATGATGGAGAAGAAGGCATATCCAGGAAAGTATCTAATCAGCACCATCCTTTAGAAAATAGTTCTAATTTACCTTGAAGCCACACGAACATTATACTCCTTGCCAGGATGGTAAAACTCTGCAAGACCCCAATCGATCAAGCGAAGCTTTCGCAACTCATGGTCTATCATTACATTATGCGGCTTAACATCTCTGTGCATGATTCCCTGTGAGTGACAGTAATCTAGTGCCTACAGACACATAAAGAAATGTCTTTGAAAATGCCCTTAAAATGGGATACCATAACGTGTAACATTTATCATGCATTGATTTATATTCACATGAAATTATCAACAAACCTGACCATATACAAAATGATCCAATCATTTCATACAAGGAGAGAGAGAGAGAGAGAGAGAGAGTTCTAAATATAGGTATTATCCTCATTTTTTTATTATTCAACTATCTTCGTTCTTTTCCACAAAACAAGTATTGAAACTCTTCAGACGGTACACAAACATGACAATATATTGGAAGGAACAGAAAGGGCGATGATTATTTTCCTTTGTTTGCAAAGACAAAGACAAAGACAAGAGTGACGCAATCTTTCCCTGGTTTTCAGACACTCAGAAATCACTCCCCAGCATAATTTGCAGAGGACAGCAATATACAGAAAGCACTGAACTAAGTCAAGCATAATGGCCCTTGGAATAAAATCTAGAATCCCCACTCAATTATATTCTCTCTTATTCAGACATTTATAGTTCAAAGGAATGAACATCACAGTCCATCAATTCCCCAAATCATAAGCAACATGTCGAAAAGAACTCATTTAGGGGATGTAGCAGTAACTAATTCTTAATAAATCGTTGATAAATTTCTAAAAGTGAAAGCTTCTGAGTCAGAACATCAGAGTAGTAAGGTCCTACTCACTGATGATAGGATAGGGAAAAAGGTTGGATGGACATGCTAAACCCCGCGTAAAGTTAAGATCTAACACCAGAAGCTGTTTAGTAACTAGGCAGTCTTTGGACTATAGTCACTACTTTGCATTTAAAAACACCCACAGATTGCACTAAACCTTCTCCTCATGTACAAATTTCTTAAGATATAGTCAATGATAGATATTATAAAGTTTGTTTTTCTTGTGTTCAGTTGTAGTCCCTTCTTGTTAATGACCCATTTGAAAAGAATCCATCACAAAAAGGCACCCAACACACTCATAAGCTGCCTGCATATCACTATAAGTTCCTTTTTTTCTATATAATAACACATAATTAGCAATTTCCAATTTATTAATATTTAATAAAAATGCTGAGGTCTCTAAGGCATGTCCCAAATTCAGTAAATATATTATATACACTTTCTTACCAACAGAAGTCCAAGACCAGCATAATGATGATAATAAACTGCCTCTTTACATAAGCTTTATTACCATCAGAAGTCTAGGAGCAGCATTTTAATGATAATAAACTGCTTCTTATGAAAAGGAAAACAACTTAACAAATAAAGATTAAAAGAAAGATTGACTCTGCATGAATGTGGCATTGAATGGCATTTCTTCTCACCTTGAGAAGCTCATATATGTAGTAGCGTATGTCATAATCTGTCAATGTAGGGTACAAAACTTTGAAATCTGTATTATTAACAAATTCAAATATCAAGCTGGGAATTTTTGAGTGCTGATCTCTAACAATGTCTAGGAGTTTGACAATATTAGGCCCTCCACATAGGTTCTGCAGGATTTTTATCTCTCTTTTTATCTGCACACAAAAATAGGAGAAAAATAAGAAAATACAGCACTAAACATGAGTCATGCATATGTAAGTGATCATATTACATAAGATTTTTCTGCATTTCTTATGCAATAAGAATACATAGTATACTTTCAGAAAATATCTAAGGCATCAACAGAGAACAAATATGTGTAACACATCATAGAAGAGAAAATTCGAGAACATGTTTGTCTTTAATGCACTGCAGATCACAACAGCAAACATTGGGAGAGCAAGTCTCTCCTTTTTCTTTGGGGGAGTAAGAGCTTTCTTCTATTCTCTCAGTAGCCTCTGATCAGTTCAGACAAATATTTCATGAATCAATGTACAACAAAAGCCTGAGAAAGCCCACAAGAATTATGCGAGTCTAACAACCTCAGAAAATAGTTCGATAAGACATATGTTGATCATAAATAGAAAATCATGTTTATATTCTTTAACTAGAATCAAAATTTCCATGTAGAACATCAATGCAGAATTGCAGTTCAAAAACTTTCTTAAAAAAGTTCTCTCGGTCACTTGATAGGAAGAATGAATTACCCTTTTCTTCTTAACAGGCTTCAGTATCTTGATTATGCACTGTTCATTGCTGTTCACATTTATGCCTTCAAAAACCTCACTGTATTTTCCCCTTCCAACTTTACGAACAACCTCATAATCATCCTGATCTCTGAACAACATATATCACAGAAACATAGACATAGACTATTAGAACGCCACACATTCAGTAGAATCTTGCTTTCTGAGGAAATAACAAATCTCTAAGACTCTAACGGCTTAATAAGATACTGTCCTTCACCCTCTGTGCATGGATAACAATCATTACAGCACCTGCCACCCTCATATAGTTTGTCATATTACGCATGAGGAAGAATCATAATGAATAACTATTCTGTAGTATAATCTTACAAGATAAAATGAGAATGGGACTACATATCTATATCTATAACATGAAACTCACAAGATATAGAGTGAAAGGTGCTTATCAAATACAAATTTCATTATATAAATCTTTTTTTTGCGTAAAAATGGTCTCTACACCATGATATCCTCCTGTCCATGTGTTACCTCTTTCTTTGCTGGCGAACCAGATTTCTTTGTTTTCCTACTCGAGGAACTTAACACTGATCCAGTTTAGGGCTTATTGCATAAATGCCTCAAATTCAAACTTTTGCTTGTTTATTCAATTTATCTTTCAAGGCAGAGAACCCCCTTAATTATCAAACATACGCAAATTCAATAGAGAGAGAGAGAGAGAGAGAGAGCAAGCGAGCGAGCGAGCGAGCGAGCAAATAATGAGTTCCACGGACTATTAAAAGAATCAACCTGCGATAAAGAAAAAGGAAAAAAATATCCTAAACCAACACGTGGACCTAAGTTTCACGGCAACTACTTCAAATTATACCACATCTGAAATAGATATCCATAAATCCCGCGAAAAATCCTTGAATTTATCACATGTTATCCCATTAATAGAGAATTAAGGTGGCAAACAAAGAAATCAGGTGCAATAATTGTTCTTAACTACTTACCCCCACTGAACAGTAAGATTTTCGTAATCCCAGTATTCCCTGGGACGCACCACATTCACGTCAGCGTAGACCCTCGCTTTCGACATCACCGACGCGTAGATCTCCGGCGAGACGGCATCGGAGATCTTACTTGCAGTAGAAAACGATGAGGAATCAGGGAATTGCCGATTATGGAGCTGTGCAACCGGCACACGCAACGCGAAGAGTACGCAAATTAGCGAGATAGGAAGTAATAGTATCGGGAAATGCGCCAGCGGCGATCAATTGGAATTACTCGTCTTCTGTAAGTAATTACTTGGAACAAAGATAACTAACTGCTTCTTAAACTGTATTTTGAACGAAATTGCAAGTGAGCTCAAGTTGATCGAAAGGAACGATTAAATTGGAGCAAGAAAGGCTGCGTTCCGGGGAGGGAAATGAGAGCAGAAGTATTTGTAATTGGGTTTTGAATCTTGATATATCACATATCATTATATCAGGCTTATCAACCGGAAAAGAGGTTCCAGCCTGAAATCCGACCATTTGCAATTCTTATTGCACAGATTTGGTTTTATTTTCACGTAAGTTTTCACTTTCCAACATTTTCAACGTAAAAATTCAAATTGTGTGGATTTTTATGCATAAAAAAAGTATAATGTGGTAAATAGTGGATTTTATTAAGGATGCCCCTATTGGCATCCCCAATCTTTTAAATTCAATCCAAATTTTTTTATGAATAAAATTAAATATTAGTAAAATAATTAAAATATTTTTAAATTCAATCTACCCAATTTAATTATTCAATTTGTTCAAGATTTGTTTGAAACATCTAGCCAAACAAGGAAAATAATATTTGACAGATGTTGTCGAACACTATTTTAGTTGTTCAGCAAGATGTTCGTAACATCTTAGGTCAACTTGTTTGTTCTTGTTGAACAAATTAATTTCGAACACGGGCATATATATTTGACCAATCTCGTCGAACACGAATAGATGTGTTCGACAAATCATGTTCGAATACATACAAAAAAACATGTGACGGATTCAAAACAAAACCTCGAAAAAATAAATATTTTAAACCAAATCATTCTCCAATGTATATTTTCTTCTAAAACACTTATAAAACACAGAAAAATTCAAAAATTCAAGAACCCAAGGCGATTGATTGAGACGACAAGCTTGTTTTTCTTCTTTATCTTCTTGCTATTTTCTTTTGTTCTTTTTGTTTTTGTTTTTAATTTTTTTAGTTACAGGGGTATAATTGTCCAAAATGAGATATTAAATAAAAGAAAATAAAATCAAATTTAAAAAGGATTTATTTGGACGATTTTGGAGTGTGAATAGCTATATCCTTTTTATTATTAAATAATAACTTGTATAAGACCAGACATGGAAGATAGTTTTACATATTTTTATTATTAAAAAATATAATTTATTACTAAAAATATTAGTAAAAAATAATAATAATACGTATGTAACTTAATAACTTTCATATTTGATTATGAATTTATTTTAAAAAATCAAATTAAATATCCTCAAATTATAAATTAAATTTGAGTTTATCTAATTCAAATTGAAATCCAAATCAATTTTGTATTGGATTAATAAAATCATATTTTAAAAATCAAATAATTATATATATATGAACTCTTTTATTTAAAAAAATTAATATACGAAGTTTAATATAACAAAATTAATTAAGATTTATGCTAAAGATAAATATATACACATATATAATAACAAAAGCTATACATTTTAGAAACTATTGCATTTTTCAATTAAAATACTACTAATTTTGGGAGTACACATAATAACATATAATTGAACATTTTTAATATAACTAATTTTGTGTAGTAATTAAACATCTTAAATACTTAACTGATTTTAAGATTTTTTTTTTTTTTTTTGTACAATATCAGTTTTGAACTAAAATCATAAGTCATACTGTGTTCATTTATTTTTTATGATATATTGTGTAGACTGTGTTCAAGAAGACAAACTTCAACTTCCACAAACATTTCCGTAAACTAAACTAAAGTTAGTATACATATACATCATTTATTTTTAACATAATATATTGTTGTAAGTGAATATTTATTTGGTTTCGTATATACATTCATATGATAAGATTTCTAATTTTTAATAATATGTGTGTATTGTTTTATGTGTCATTTAATTATTTTGTTGTATTTATTAATGTGATGTTATTTAAATTTTATTTGTTTATTATGATGAATATATTTTTATTGTTGCATGTATTGTATGTTTAACTTGTTTTGATTTACGTTATGTTATGTTGACTAAATAAATCTTGTTTACTATAATTAATATATTATTATAGGATATCTAAAAAAATATATAAATTTAATAACTATAATAACTCTTATAAATTATATTTGATAGGTATGGCTTCAACATCAAAGTCATCAGCATAAACTTCCACACGAGCCAATAAATATAACACATACAAAGTTTATCGGTGTATCGTAAAAAAGTCAACAAGTTTGGTGCAATTAACAATACGTAATCAGCAACATTTTTTCTCCTCAATTCCTCTATTTCTTCTTTTAGTTGTTGATTACGTATTGTTAATTGCACCAAACTTGTTGACTTTTTTACGATACACCGATAAACTTTGTATGTGTTATATTTATTGGCTCGTGTGGAAGTTGATGCTGATGACTTTGATGTTGAAGCCATACCTATCAAATGTAATTTATAAGGGTTATTATAGTTATTAAATTTATATATTTTTTAGATATCCTATAATAATATATTAATTATAGTAAACAAGATTTATTTAGTCAACATAACATAACGTAAATCAAAACAAGTTAAACATACAATACATGCAACAATAAAAATATATTCATCATAATAAACAAATAAAATTTAAATAACATCATATTAATAAATACAACAAAATAATTAAATGACACATAAAACAATACACACATATTATTAAAAATTAAAAATCTTATCATATGAATGTATATACGAAACCAAATAAATATTCACTTACAACAATATATTATGTTAAAAATAAATAATGTATATGTATACTAACCTTAGTTTAGTTTACGGAAATGTTTGTGGAAGTTGAAGTTTGTCTTCTTGAACACAGTCTACACAATATAGCATAAAAAATAAAAAATAAATTGACGATTAGTGTTTAAGAAAAAAATCATCTTATATCATGCCAAAAATTAAGAAGATATAACGTTAATTGGTGATAAATAAAAAACGATTAGGTCACAAGTAGAACAAAAATAAATTAAAGCATGTGAAAGGAAATATAAAAGAACAAGCAGCAATATTTGGCTCCAAACTACATACCTTTTTATACAAAAAAAATCGAGTCGGGATAGCAGCAGTAACAAATTCTCCAAATAAAGAAGATAGCAAGAAAATGGTTGAAGGAGAAAATTGAAGAAGAAATCTAAAAAATATGAAGATGAAGGAGACAAGAGGGAGTTGAGTGAAAAGAAGAAAGAGAAAGTGAGGAGAATTGAGAGTTTGTGAGTGAAGAAAAAAGTGAGTGATTCATTCAATTTATAATTAATGAATTCACTCTCCATCTCCAACTCATGCAAGCCAAAGTCTCTTATGCAAAGCCTGAAAAATTGATGAACCCACGCCAAATTTCTGCAAAGCCTGAAAAGTTGATATAACTAATAATGCATGCCAAAAATCTGTCAAAATAATGCATGCAATAATGCATGTAAAAAATTTAATGCATCTATGACAAAGTGTGTAAGTAATATGACAAGTGTAATTGATAAATTATTTAAATTGTGATAAGATTTATCAAATGATATATAAACGATAAATACGAGTACAGTTTTTTATTAGTTTTATTTTAATAAAATTACAGTTTTTAATCTATATAAAAAAATTTATTTTATTAAGATAGTGTATTTATAAAAAAATACAGTGTAAAAATATTTAATATGTAATATATTTATTATAAAAAAATATAATATGATGTTATGGTATTGTAAAATTATATAAAGTGATAATATGTTTTTATAAATATATATATGATAATTTCATAATTTTAATTAGCTTATTTTTATAATTATTTTAATTTAAAAAACTGTTTTTATATTATGTATATAATAATTTTTAGTATTTATAATTAATTTAATAAAATAATCTATCATGAATTATTGCATATATATTTGTAAAAGTTTATTAAAATGATAATTAAAATTAAGTTTCAAAATAATCTCTAAACGATTTTTTAATTTTTTATTATTTGTATATATATATATATATTTAAGTATTATTAAAAAAAATATATATATATATATTATTTTTTTAAGAAAATTAAATTATACATATTAATAATTAAAAATTATTCTTTAATTTAAATATTTTTTATATTATCTTAAATAAAATTATAATATTTTACTTTTTAAAATTATAATTTAATATATATTTGTATATATTTACTTAACTAATAAAAAAATATATATATATACATATTTAGAATATATATTTAGATATATATATATATTTTATAAATATATATATATTTAATATATATTATATAAAAGAAAAAAAATTAAAAAATGTCACCGCAACTTTTTCAGATATTTACTATAATTAATATATTATTATAAGTTTTTAAAACGTCAGTGCATTTTTTTTATTCGTATATATATATATATATTTATGTATTATTAATATATATATATATATATATTTTTTTTTCAGAATATGAAATTATACATATTAATAATTAAAAATTATTCTTTAATTTAAATAATTTTTTTATTATCTTAAATAAAATTATAATATTTTACTTTTTAAAATTATAATTTAATATATATTTTTATATATTTACTTAACTAATAAATATATATATATATATACATATTCAGAATATATATATATATATTATATATATATATATTTATAATATATATTATATAAAAGAAAAAAATAAAAAAACGTCACCGCAACTGACGTTTTTTTAAAACGTTAGTGCAGGTGACGTTTATTCATTTTTTTTAATTATTTGTGTATATATATATTTATGTATTATTAAAATATATATATATATATATATATATATATATTTTTCAGAAAATAAAATTATACATATTCATAATTAAAAATTATTCTTTAATTTAAAATAATTTTTTTATTATCTTAAATAAAATTATAATATTTTACTTTTTTAAATTATAATTTAATATATATTTTTATATATTTAATTAACTAATAAATATATATATATATACATATTCAAATATATATTTATAATATATATTATGTATATAACATAATAATAATTAAAAATTATTTGTGAAATCTATATATTTTTTTATTATCTTAAATAACATTATAATATTTTATATTTTAAAATATTAATTTTATTTACTTTTTAAAAATATATAGGCATAAATTCCTATATATATATATATTAATATTTTATAACTTTAATAATTAAAAAAAATTATAATATAAAAACAAATATATATATATATATAAATATATTATATATATATATGCTTACATATTATATATATATATACATAAACTGTTATGTATGCGATTATATATATATATAAATACTATTTGTGCTATATATATATATATATTTATATGAATGCATGTGTGGTGTATGTGTGTGTATGCATGCATGTTTGGAAAGTTGCATATATATATATATATATATATATTTTTTTTTTTGAAAAAAAAAATGTCAGCTGGGCTGACTTTTTTATTTAAAACCTACATCGTCACCCCAGCTGACGTTTTATCCAAAATACATCACCGAAGATGACGTTTTACCTATTTTTAAAAACTGTTTAAATAATACCTATTTTGTAATTTTTTTTTTCATTATTTTGAAAAAGAAAAAAAAAACCAACCTAGTATGTAAATGCAGGAGTACTAGCAAGAAGGAAGCATTTGGCAAATTAAATTCCAAGACATGCAAGCTGCCAAATCTTGAATTTTTCAATAATAAAACTTCTCCTTCCTTATTTCATACAAAATAAATCGAATAAATCATTGCTGACAAAATTCACTGATTACAATCAACAACTGTAGCTGCCCTAGGGCGTCCAACAATTAAAAAATAAAGAAACATAAAATCAAATTCATATAATAAAAATAAAATTTATAATATTTTAATTATGTAAAATATGAATGTTGATTATAAAAGAATCAAGATTAAATTAACTAGAAAATCAATACATGTAAAGCATCCTTAATACTTATTTATATTATAACCCCGAAATATATGTTTTAATATAAAAATAAATTATATTTTCACTAAATCATAGTTCTTAATATAAATGGCAAGATTATTAAGGATTACTGATTGCAATTTATTGTCGAATCATTTTGCATTATCTTATTATAATTTCGTCACATTTTTATTTTTTATTTTTTAAAAGTGAATTTCATGGATTTAATCACAGGTAATTGATGGTGAACTGAAAACTAGGTACTCCTTTGAATTTTCAAAAAAGGTTTTGGCACTTTAGACAAGAAAGCGCCAGCTAACTGAGTGGGTGATTAATCAAGTTGAGGAACTAGAGGAAAATATATATATATATATATATATATATATATATATATATATATATGTGTGTGTGTGTGTGTGTGTGAGAGAGAGAGAGAGAGAGAGAGAGAGAGAAGCCCACAGAAAAAAAATACTTCAATCCCATAATAATACCCTCTTATTATAAGAATATTGATTAAATGATTATATCCAATCCATTGAAAACTCAATTTAAGTTTACTAATTAATAAAAGCCTTATCCAGATAGTTCGAAAGGTCAATAAATCTTTTTTTTTTTTAATAATAAAAAAAGGGTTTGCAGTTTCATAGAGTTTGGTCCGTTAACTGAGTTAATTAAAGATTAAATGATTTACTTATAGAGGAAATAACCCAACTTTCTAATCCTTTCTAGAATTGTAGGGGCCTTGATTGCTTTCTTTAATAATTGAGTAACATATTGTGATCTAGTTTTGAGAGAATTTCAAATTACTTGAAAAGAAAAATGGATGATTGGAAGAATGCAAAAGTCTACGTGTAATTTGATTTACAATTTTACTTGTTTAACTAAAAAATATTATTTATCTTTTAAAAAATATTACTATATATGTTTTCTATTTTAATTGGATACAAAATTTGGATTCTCACAATTACAAATACAAAAAAACAAGAATTAGATATTTTTTCAACGAAAGTTTTTTGTGCATCGAGTGCACAAGGATATTACTTTTTCTAACATTTAATATAAATAAAAAATGAAAGGGAAGTTAAATTTTGATCAATATGAAGCTTTAATTAAAGTATTTTATTATTATTGGTATGTGTAGGAAATATAATAAAAAAGGAATATTATTAATTTCAGCAAAATATAAAACAGAAGATGAATCACTGATTTTGATTGGATTTGGATTGTGGCTAAGATAAAGAGTGAGGCAGCTGGCAATTCACATATATAGACTGAGACAATTAGAAAACGAATAATTTTGCTAAATTAATATATAATTCAAGAAGCAAATATTAGTTAGAATCTTTGGCCTAACATTATAAGCAAAACCCTTTTCTAATGTATGACCAGATTCCATTAATGATTCATTAGTCACCTCTGTGAGACTTTGGAATAATTTAAATTATAAGTGTTAGTACGATTATTACATCATGGCCGTAGAATAAGAATTATGTTTTAAATATAAGTATTTTGTTTCATTAATAATATATATATATATATATATATATATAATTTCACGAATAAATTATATATAATTTAATAAGTCAAATAAATAAATATATATAATTATTTCAATGAAAATTAAGTTATGTAACTTAACCTTTTGGAAAGAATAAGGTGCGTAAATTGAATTCGAGTTTGGTTTAGTTCCAATATGTTATATGACAAGCAAATTTTAATTTGATGTCCGTAATACATATAGAAATAAAGTATGTGATTAAAACAATAGATTACATTTTAATAGGTTGATTGCTATATGAAATGATTTTATATGACATAAAATGTTACATTATTTGAAAATGGAGTTAATTTAAAAAAAAAAAAGATTATTCAATTTATTTTAATTATATTTTTAACTTAATATTTTTGTGGGTTGAAATATTTGTATTTGATTTGACAGGTACTTTGGATTTGAATATTTGTAGTGGATATAAGTTATAATTATAATATCTGATAAACTATATGTTATATAAATATTATTATATATTTTTTAAAATTGGATACTTAGATTATAGATTATTTTATATAATATTTGTGTTGGGGGAATTTGTGTTAGAGCTTGGTATTGGATTATTTATGTTAGTTCTGAGATACAAATATAAAAATAATCATAAGTTATTTATTTAAAAATTTAGACTATCTAAAAGTTACAATGATATTTAAAATATGATTTTTTTAATTACAATATATTTTGGTAGGTTGGAGTATTTGTGGGGTTTGGTTTAGAAATGTATAGACTAATTAAGTATTTTAATAGCAAAACGAAAGAAATATGTTATAAAAAATATTTCTTTTAAAAATAGAAATATTCAGTATATTTTCTTTATTTTTTTATCTTAATATTATTACTGGGTTGGAGGTTTAATGTTGGGTGTGGATATTTGTGTTGGAAATTTTGATATTTGTGGCAAGTTTGGAATACAACATAAAATTTAATCATATAATTTTTTTATATTAGATTATATGAAAAACAAATCTACTAATTATTTAAAATTCTGATTATTTTGCTTAATTTATTTAGTGAGTATATTAATACTTTTGGTGTGTTGGAGTATTCTTGTTAGATTTGCTTATTTGTGTTCACTTTGAAAATATTAGTGAATTTGGCTATTTGTGGTTGGATTGCGTGCCAAAAACAAAATTACCCAAGTTTTTTTTTGTAGAAATTCAAAATATAATATTATTTCCTTAAAAAATAAAGGCTTTCCTAATTTTTTATTACTTTATAATCATAATATTTTTAACTCCCATAGATTTTGAGATTATGTATAATATTGGTTACGGCGATATCCATAGTTTGCGATTTTGTAATAGTTTTATTTATTTTTGCAATAACCGTTACGTTATTTTTTGAATTATGTTCACAATCATATAATTATACTTATATATAAAGTATTTACTTATCTTACCATGTACATATTTCCATTTTCAAGCTTTATTATATTTATAAATATAATAATTAAAGAGTTTTCTATTCTTACTATATACCCAGACTAACCACCCAACACTAGCTAGTATATACAATTTAAATTAACTTCATTTAAAAAAAAAAACCTAGATAATACTAATCTTGTGATCATTATACGTTGGAGTTTTGGCTGTCCATGTCATTCGGCTTATCCTTCTTTCACTGTCTCTCCAATTATTTCAGTCCAACGAACCAAGTTGTCACCATTCAACTCGTGCACAAAACTACCAACTATTATTAGTCAATCAGGACAGCAGAGCAGCCAACAACACATTTCTAAAAATATAAAATAAATCTAATGACAAGCGGTTGGCATCGTAATAATATGCTTAAAGCATCAATCAAAAATCGCAACTTCATTCTACTTACACCTCAATCATCATCTATCACTCGAATATACTCTATATATTTTATAATAAAAGATAACAATATCTTTAAAAATAAATATTTATTTAATTCTATTAAATTTCAACATGATAAACTCATCATTTACAAAAGCTAGCTAGCGTAAACATTTATATTATGATTTCTATGACTTTTTTTCTTTAATTCAAGAATACTCAAATAAATACATATATTGTTTTCTTGAACCCCTTAAAGGAATAGGCCTTCGCAGGGACATCATACAAATTATATTTATATTTTAAAACAATATATTATGACATGTTTAAACTCTAACATAATTATGATTTTATTAATACACACACACACACACATAAATTACTAGCTATCGTGTAGGATAGGAGGTTCGGATTGACTTGATTCGTTGCCGCATCACTTTCATATCACATATTTTTCAACAATTTTGTACTCACTTTTAGTGAGAAAATAATGCATTCTTCGTTGGACGAAGAAGATTCTTAGCCAACTGGCAATATGTGACTACTTCTCTCTAACATCATGTATCTTCCTACACAACCCCAACCATATATACACCAAAAACTCAATCAAACCAGCACAAGCTTTTCTCAAACTGCATTAATTAACTGCTCCAGCAATATCTACACCAACATGGGCCGCATTGATCTCCTTATAACCTTCTTATCACTCTCTGCGACTGTTGTAATCTTGTCGGGCTCAGCCTCTGCCCAACTCCGCCCCAACTTCTACGCCAACGTCTGCCCCGACGTTGAGAACATCGTAAGAAGAGCCGTAGCGACGAAGTTCAGCCAAACCTTCGTTACTGTCCCCGCTACTATACGCCTCTTTTTCCACGACTGTTTTGTTTCGGTACTGTTTGTTTGTTTGCTGGTGCAATTATGTATGTGTGTTTTATTGTCTGATTTTGGACATAAATAACTGTGATGGGTTGTGTGTGTAGGGGTGTGATGCATCGGTAGTAGTGGCGTCGACTCCGGGGAATACCGCGGAGAAGGACCATCCCGATAATTTGTCATTGGCCGGAGATGGATTTGACACGGTGATAAAAGCTAAGGCAGCTGTGGATGCTGTACCAAGCTGCAAGAACAGGGTTTCTTGTGCTGATATTCTTGCATTGGCAACTCGTGACGCCATTGTTCTGGTTGGTGCACTTGTCATTTCCTATTCTTGATTTGTTCCTCTTGTGGGCCCCAGAATTATATAACATTATCACTCTTTGCAATTCTACATGGGGTGTAATGTGCATTGCCATATACCCACATATTTCCCATAATTGCTTATACTTATGTAGATATGTATTATGTATAAATATGTGGCAAAAATGTAATTTTACGGTTGCAAAAAAACGATTATGTCCACCCTACACCTAGATCCCTCTCATTTTTCTTCTTATATTTTATTTCCAAAAGCTTCATATGAACTAAAAGCTTTCTCTCTCTATCCGTAACATTAATTAATTGCATATATAGTCAACACTTACCTTGTGGTAGGAGTATGTATGTAGTTGTTTTTTGTTATTTAATTTGATGAGTAAAATATAATCGTGGCGTAGGCTGGTGGGCCGTCGTATCCAGTTGAATTGGGAAGACTAGATGGGCTGAGATCAACAGCAGCAAGCGTAAATGGGAATCTGCCTCAGCCCACTTTCAAGTTGGATCAGCTTAATTCCATGTTTGCTTCTAGAGGCCTCTCTCAGACTGACATGATTGCTCTCTCAGGTACTCCCCTAGCCTACTTCCATGTCCAACTCTACCTATTCCTCAATTAAGTAAAATATTATCGTAACCCAACAACTGTCAACTGTTTTGTTGCAGCTGCCCACACCGTGGGATTCTCACACTGCAACAGATTCGCAAACCGGATCTACAATTTCAGCCCTCAGAATCCAGTTGACCCGACCCTTGACCGACAATACGCGACCCAGCTGCAAGGAATGTGCCCCAGGAATGTAGATCCAAGAATTGCCATCAATATGGATCCAGCTACTCCCAGGATATTTGACAATGCCTACTTCCAGAATCTTGTGCAGGGCAGGGGATTGTTCACCTCCGATCAAGTCTTGTTCACAGATTCAAGGTCCAAAGGCACCGTTAATACTTGGGCCTCTAATCCTCAAGCTTTCAATGCTGCTTTTATCCAGGCCATCACTAAACTGGGTCGGGTTGGAGTCAAGACCGGAAGTAACGGGAATATCCGTTTTGACTGTGGAAGGTTCAATTAAGGAGCATCCCGGACCCAGTCGGAATTAATTATCTATTACCTACAATAAATTTCAAGACAAGTGTGTGTATACATGTACTGAAAAGTTTTTTGTCTGTGAAGACCACTAGGGTAGACATTATAGAATTGTCACAAAAAATAATGTTAAATTAATAATGTGCAAAAACGCACAATGTTTAAAAATAGTTATGTTACTACTATTGTTGGTTAACTGTCGATTTGACTAAGAAGTTGATATATTAGTCAACATAATATGTTGTTTCATAAATGGGAAAAAGGTACAAATAATGTCCTAATCTCAGACCCCAAACAGCACATAAACACTTGATATTTGTCTTTGTCCAATTGAACCATTCTACCACAGAGAAGGATCAAATATGCCCGTCAAGAGCCCCCCCCCCCCCCCCCCTCTCAATCTGTTGTTGGAGCAATGCCAGATGAAACGGGAGCAAAATACTAAAAAATTGCTAACTTAGCTCTCTTGTTTTATTCTGCAAGGATAGTGGAAGATTTTCATTCTACAATCTCCAGGCCACTCATATTGAGACAAGAGATTTGTCCATTTGCGATGACGATAGGGCTCCAGATTTTCATTGTTCTACCAACGGCGATAACAAATAAACAACTTAACACAATAACTAGTTCAGTATATAATTATGCAAGATATATGGTCGGATCCAAATCTGATAAAACCCACCTCTGGTGGAAACAGAAGAAACCAACCCATGAAACTAATATTTCCTTCCCCCCCCCCCCCCCCCCCCAAAAAAAAACGAAAGTTAAGTGTAGATCTATCAAATTCGAAAAGATAACAAAGAGAAATCAACACTTGATTTGTCTCTGGAAATTCATAAGGTCCAGCTAGACTGTAATTTCAATTCTTAGCAAAAGGAAAATGGAAGAAAGCAAAACAAATTATACAGTTGATAGGAATAATCAACTGATTTTAGAACTCAGAAAGCCACATATGTTCTTTGGAGAGAAGTGAACCAAATCTAAAACGGAAAAAAAAAAAAATCTGTATCTGAATTCCCAATTCCACAATGTTACCCGTCACACATTTAAGAGGAAAACTTCATAAATTATAAAAAGCAAGGAGAATCAATATAGTTTCAGAAAGCACCTTTTGCACCTAAGTAAGCCACAAGCAATTTCCGTTCAGCAGACCACGCTTCGTCTTGTATCCACCAGGAATGTCATTATCACCAGAAATGTATGACATTCCTGCTAGTTGCTTTCTGCCATTGACTAGCTGGCGTTTCATTGAAATCCTGCCTAAATATGAGGTCATCAAACATATTTTTCTTCTGCATTTGACCCGAAAAGATACATTCAAGCTGTCTGACTGTAATTCTGACCTCAACATCTGGCATATCTGCACCAATGAATATTACCCTAGGTTCCAGAGTATAATATAGGAATAAAATGAATGAGGGAAATTAGACATTAGATGATTAGAACATGCACTTATGATGCCCTCCAGCTACTTCAACAACTGGATGTTGAAGCTAACTAAAAAGTTACAATGGTTATGTGAAGCAGTTGGAGAGTCCGCTTACCTCATGTTTCCAGCGCAAAGACAGGAGAAGAATATAACAATTAAACCAAAACATGTATCAAAACTCCAGTAGTCTATCATGTACAGAGGGATAATAGACCATAGTCTATGCAGCACAGATGAATACATTCAATTTAAATCAGCTGATTTCGAACATTTGCCAATGGTGTTCTAATTAAGGCTACTAAAACCTTAACCAGGGACAGACAGTGGTTCTAGATAAAATGATAACATCTGTCTATCAGGATCGATCTACAAAGATAATGCAACCACCTAAATGACAAACAGAAAAGTTAAATGCAGAATATAAGGATGTTATAATGGAATAAATCATATTTAGGCATCTCAAAGAGATGGAGATGGATTAATCAAAACAAGTATATTCAACCTATATATATTGCTTCTCTCTGCTTTCGTTTTCTTCTTTACCCCTTTTGTGCATATATTTTGGCGTGAACGGAAAGCATCTATATAATAACAACATCAATAACATAAATAATATTTATTCACTTCACAGATAAAAGGACAATGAGACGAACAAATATCATATAGTTATGCTGAAGAGACCACTGACTATATGTAATGGCTACAATCAACAATGTGACAAGTATCCATATCCACTTATATGTTATGAGGTAAGAACTACCAACTCAGAAACAATCAGATGTGTGACATATATACACTCTAGCCTACTTTATGCAAAAAATTCTGCAGCTCTAGACCACATAAGATCACGTTAATTGCATCAACTAAACAGTTAGGCAAGCTTCTAGAATCCCGATAAAAAGTCATTGGGTTTTCGGATGAACTCCAAAGTTACGGTCACAAATCAGTAACAGACTACCCATTCAAGCGTTCCTCTGATGGACACAACAACACCTTCTCCATCTGTACAGGCCAATCTTCTCCAAGTATTTGGGGATTTGACTCCATCGCAACTCGAAAGTCTGTCATTGACAGAAAAAACGATCTACTGGAATTTTGCATGTATGTTAGGGGTTTCACCCCATTTATAACAGATGTAGCCTCACGATAGACTTTATTGGCCTTGCTTCCAGACCTTGAAGAAGCTAAATCAACACACGGTTTCAGCAATCTCTTCATGAACGCATCCAACCCATTATTCAACAAGTTCACACAATCTGTTGACACATTTAAACCTTGCATCTCCAACTTTTGTTGCAACCTCTTTCTTAGAGAAGCGATATCAGGAAGTTCGCCATTGTTATAGCAGGTATCCACATCAACAAAAGGTGAAGAACCATGGGACACTATTTCTCTTTTCCCTTTAGCTTTAATAGAAACTCCAAGAGGCGCTCTAAGCGGGCTTCGGCTATGAATCCCCGGGCTTCCAGCATGCTGCTCAATTTCTTCTCCCTCTTCCACAGAGGTGACTTCAACAGGAGGCCTGCTGCCTAAAGACAATAGCTCAGTAGGATTCTGCTGTTCGTGATGCTTTAGTATTGAATCTTCACATGCCACCATTTTGGGCTTCCCATGAGGCCCGAATGGGCTTGAATGGTCCTTGGATTTGTGATCCCAAAGGGTAGGAGACCTCCTGTTCGTAGGAGACGGAGGAATTGCATCTCTACTGAGCCACTGAAGATTACTTCTTTGGTACTTATTAGGCACTTTCACACTCAATGAAGCCTTCCCCTTTTCATGCTTGGGTGGAGGAGACTTGGAAACATGAGCATTTCTAATGATAGCTCGTATGAGTCCGTTATGAAGGGTTACGCTCTCTCTTCCCAATAATCCAATGCAGTGTTTATCAAAATCTGATTTACTAATCTTGAGACTGAAGAATCTATTCAAGAGATTGAAATACTGCTCGGTTTTTTGTCGACCAATCCTCATTTCAATCTGAAGTTTCAGCTGAATTGTATCAATACGACGACAATGCCTATCTCCAGGCATTTTGGCTCCAAAATTCATAGCGACTATCGAAGTGGAAATAAAGTTAATCAACGAATGGTTGAAGCAGAAATTCTACTAACCCATTTTCAATTAGCAGACACAAAGACCCTAATTTCGTCCGTGTCGATCCAAGTCAACTCCCAGTGATTTTGGTCAACGGTACAAGCCGATACGCATTGCACTAAATTCTGCAAAAATCGAGCAAACCCAGGTGCAATTCAAACTCAGAAAAACTCTAAATCATTTCATTTACTCGTAAAAAGTACTGCTGACACAAATCAAGGACGCACTAATACGCACTAAATCAAGTCAAACTACTAACAAAAAAAAGACGCAAAATACATAGCAAACACTGCCAAGATGCAAATTTTATTCAATCCCAAATCACGAATCCCCCCCATTTATAAAATCGCAACACTAGTAAACCTTATAATTCAAAACTCACCTGATTCAATGCAAGAAACCAACTTCGAACACTTGAAATCGTAGAAGACTTATTTTCGACAAATTAAAACAGGGAATTTGTGGTGATCGAGCTTCGGCGGGGGTGCCGGACAGAAATTAGGGCAAGTTGAAGAGCATAGGGGTTTGGAAGCTTCTACTTGAGAAGTCAAGGGAAAGTCAAAGGCACGTGTTGTTTCTGAAATAGCGAGGGAGGAAGACTGGAGTAGGAGGTGACCAATGCATTGGCCTATACACTTGTTTTTAATATAGTGTGAATATGTGAGGGTTGTATGTTGGGCATCCAATGATTGGGGAGTTCGGACCGGAATTCCGCGACTTGAATAAAAAGTTGGGTCCGAGGTTGAACTCACACATCTTGCCTCTATCGAACTTACTACTTTTATTTCCTTATCTTTTTTATCCCTAAATAGCAAAAAAAAAAAAAAAAAAAAAAGCAGAATGGCAACTTTGGGGATTATATGCAGGTTTTTTTAGAGGTATTTTACTTTATGGTTGTTCACTATGCAATGACATCTATTTTTTTTTCTCCATTTCTTTTTTATTTTTCATTGGATGAATGTCATTTCCAACGTCCAATCTTCTCTATGTTGTTTTCAGGAAATCTTATCTATTTCTTTTAATTGAATCATTAAATCTAAGTAGATCCTTATGGCATGTTTGGTTTAGCTTAAGTGCACCGTAAAAATTTTCGACTTTAAAATTTTGAAATTGTAAAGTAAAGTTGAACAGTGAAAATTTTTGTTTGTTTTAAAACTGCATATGATAGGATTGTACTTTAAATGTCAAATTGTATTGAAAATGAAGATTTAATAGAGAGAAAAAGAGAAAATTTAAAAAATAATTAGAAAAATAGGGGTATAAATACCTAGTGCATATTAACACACTATCGAATGAAAAATTATCAATTCTATTAGCTATTCAACAAACTAGATCATATACGAGTTTAAATTTGGCAAGCAAAAATATATTTAGAAAAATGTTGAATCGTTCACAATTATGAAGCAACAAATAATAACGTAAAATGTAAACAAATCCATATTTATTTAAGTGATCACATGAAGCATCCCACACACAAATATAGTTAAGCAACACATTTAATAAACAAATCACATATATATACTCATGTGATGAAGACAAAACATGCCAAAAAAAAGAGGGGGATGCATTTGAATGTGATTAATTTGCTTTCCTCCGCCTTAAAACGAAACGAAAATATACAAAAATAAAATAAAAATACTAAATCCATCATGGGAGAATGACTTACTCTCCCACTCCACAGGTGGGGGAACCCCAAACACGATGGACAAAGCTATAGGATAGTAGATGCAAAATGAATCTGAGTTCGTAGTGGAGACAAACGAACACAAAGAAATCATGCTGAAAGTACACAAAACAAGGAACATAAGATCGTTGTTGAACCAAATAAAAGATGTATGGCAAATGCAAATTGAGAAAACAAAATTTGTCACAGCCATTAATCCTATAAATAGGTAACAAGTAAACAATGAACAAATGAACATAAGATCAAGAACAAATAAAGCAATAGACAAGACAAGACCAAATAAACATAGACAAACTAACCCCCATAAGAAAAAAAAAACCATATTAACATAGACAATAACAAATGAATATTATTATCTCATCAGTCAAGCATAATATACATAATAAATCAAATAAGCCTTCATAAACAGAAATTGAACTTAAGATAAAAGACCAGATGAACTGACACAATACGACCAAAAAAAACATAGACTGAACAACCCCATGATTTCATAAACGGACAACATATATAATACTAAAGTCCAGAATATTAGACAGAACAACCCCCATTATATAAGATATCAATAACAGGCATAATAACATGAAATTGAAACATTATGGTATAATATACAGAAGAAATCACATAATCCACCAAAAAATCGAAACAAAACCACAAAAAATGAGACAAAAATATATATATATATATATATATATATATAAAAACAGAGAGACATGCAATCAACAAACAAGAGCAACATTCAACCAAAAAAATTTATCACTACCTTCCTACGTCAGAGCAAAGGATGAAAGCTACTACCCACAGACTCTTCAGATCCACTTCTTATTTCCCTCGTCCCAGTATGAGATCTCGCCGAAACCTCACTTAAGATGGGTTTCGTGCACAGTGTGTGCGTTGTGTGTGGTTCTTTCTCCATGTGTACCCTCTATATAAACACAAGAACCTACCATCTACTGTTATTACACGTGAACTCAACAACCACAATAAATCACAGAGCTATCAAAAAATACAAAAAATCAGTAATATTACAATACAAAAATACAAAAACAAAAAAATAAAAAAACAGAGAGCTTTTCAGAGTTGCAGTCAAGGTGGAAGAAGTACGAAGAGCCTTTGTATGTGAGAGATATCAAAGAAGAATATATTCTCTTATATAGATTAGCAATTACGGAGGTGGTTGGGGGCCATTAAACCACTTCAAAAAGCAATGAAGTTATGGAGGCACAGTAGTCTCATTTGAGGTAAGGAGTCTAACATCCCACATTCACATTTGGAACATTACTACTTGACACTTAATTTAAATATTTTTCAATGTTCCAAAAGATGTTACTTTAAAATAAAGAAGTTTAATTGAGAAATCATATGGCGAAAATAAACATAATATAGCTCGTGCAAAATTTTCATTACACAACATAGACAGTTTTGATAAAATAATTAAATTTTAGAACTCTTGATTAATTGGAGAAGCCTACATAGTCGAAGTAGAAACCACGGTCAATCTCATCCTTCCTGACCTCTTTACCTAAAAAGGTGAGGGGTGCTGTTGGAAAATGCTCTGTGGGCTAACTCTTTTACCCTAACCTCTTTACCTAAAAAGGTGAGGGGGTGATGTTGGAAAATGCTCTGTGGGCTAACTCTTTTACCCACAAGAGCACATACAATCATTCATATTTCTCTATAGGGTAATTTAACAAATCACAACACACGATTAGTGTGAGAGTGTTACCCAACTCGTAGACAAGCACTAATTGTCGTTGCTTTTAATGAAGTTTGTCACATAGTTCTTTAGGCCTCCGGAGCTCCTATAATAGAAAAATTATTTTTATTACAGTCTTTAAAATGGTGAAGAGGTTTACTCAACCATTAAGAGAAAGAAAGTTTTACAATCTTATAAACTGATTTAGAAGATTTTAGGAAGTGAAAACAAGGACTAACTTATAAAAGTTGTGAAAATGAGCTTCTTATTAAAATTAGACACGTTCTGTTCTCGAAGTTTGTTTATAGTACACAAATAAGAAACTTTCATTATCTCAAGACCAAACTATGGATGATGAAATTTTTGATATTTTGCCACTGTCTTGAGCCTAATCGGACTTAAAATGAAGATTTTATGACTATTTGATGTGTTTATTCATTGCACAGTAATGAATGAATATTTTATAAATCACAAAATATATGGAGGAAAATGATGAATTTTGAACAGTAGAAACTATACTCATATGGAAGTATCTTATAAAATTTTTGAATTTTATGAAAAGAATTGCTATATATTTTGGATTTTTGAGTTCAAAATAGCTGAAGCTGCAAATTCTGCACAACAGTAGGAAAAATATTAGGACTCATAGAATATAAGCGGGATTGACTTGAAACATTAATGGAAGATCAATAAGATGTATAAGAATGACATATTCAAAATTCAAGATATTTGGATATCTGTAACCATATATTCTGAATTTTCATATGAGAAACGTGATACTTTATAAATCTGGATCTAGAGTAATATAAATTTCATATATAATAAAATCGATATTGAATTGACCTAAAATTTTAAAGGTGACTTGAAATCAGAGAATGAAAGATCTATTCAAAATTGAAGGGATTTGGATATTTATAACCGTATATTTGGAATTTTGGATATTGAGTGATAGAAACTTCATATAAAATAAAAATATATATCCAATCAGATTGAAATTTTTACTGTGGCACAAAATCACAAGAATGAACATCATATTAAAATTCATAAAATTTGGAGATGTAGAAATAGAACTTTCGAATTTTTAAATAATAAGAGTACCTGAAGATTGAAAATTAGGAAGAAGGAAGCAAGAATGAGATTGAGTTGACGATGAAGGCTCAAACTGATTTGCCCTAATTTTCTTTACTTTGAGATGTAAGTAAATGAGTATTAATCCTTAATTGATCCTCCTATTCAATATATGTTGTTAGAATCACCTTCTTCTAGAAGGATCATCTAGAAAGTGATTCGTTTTGTTTGTAGTCAAACAAAAAGCTGACGTAGGTGTTATGGGTATAATTTTGTTCATTTTGTTCACACCTTAGATCTAGGAATTTACTCGTCTTCCATAAAGGAGCCGAATGAAACCAAAGTTTCATGTTTGATTTTGAATTAGAGACGTTCAAAGCACTGAATCGACGTCGACTATAACCCCTAGCCTTCCAAGCTAACTATGCGGGCTCGATTCCCGATACCTGCCTATTTTCTTTTTTTTTTCTTGTAATTATTCTATTAGAATTCTATTCTAGAATATGGCTAATATATTATGATTACGATTAGTGAATCATTGAATACAATTTCAAAAATTAGATCACATATAATCTAATCTGAGTGAACGGCGTCCATTGTCTAATGGATAGGACAAATGTCTTCAAAACCTTTGGTATAGGTTCAAATCCTATTGGACGCAATTTATTTCCATCTATTTTTTATTTCGATAGCAAAAAAGTCTTTTGCATAATTTGAATGCAAGACACTTGATTCCTTTTGGAAGATCAATTTTAGTAGAAGAGTTCTTTATGCTTGTTCCTGAAGTAGAAACCGGTCCATTTGTTCCTGAATAGCTTCTTCTGAACGGATCATATCGAAAAACAACCTCCCCCTAGTATTCCTAGCCGTAAACGATGGATACTAGGCGATGTGCGTATCGACCCGTGCAGTGCTGTAGCTAACGCATTAAGTATCTCGCCTGGGGAGTACGTCCACAAGAATGAAACTCAAAGGAATTGACGGAGGCCCGCACAAGCGATGGAGCATGTGGTTTAATTTCATGCAAAGCAAAGAACCTTACCAGGGCTTGACATGCCGCAAATCCTCTTGAAAGAGAGCGGTGCCTTCGGGAACATGGACACATGGTATTCTATTTATATCCAATCTTGGTATCCTATTGGGCTCCGAGCCTTGGAACTTGAACTTTAATATTAAATCTAATTTTATTAAGCCCAATTATAGTTTAATAAATTCAAATCATAGCCCAATGTTAATCAAATAACTTAATCATGTTTTTTCTCAACTTCATTCCACATAAAAATTATACCATGATAAAAATAATCTAATTGCAATATTTTAATAAATTGCAAATTATGATTATAAAATCATGAAATCATAAAATTTAATATATAATAACATTTCATGATTTCAATCATCGTTCTATTAATTTAATGCAATTAGCCATACATAAATCATAAAAATCAAAATCTTATAACTGCACATAAAATCATGAAAATTTCTATTGAATCACTTAATCATGATCTAACTTCAATTACACACCTAAAATCCTAATGATTGGAGAGAAAGAGTAATTATAGCATGATTAAGTGATTCAATAGAAATATTCAATAGAAATATTCAATAGAAGTTAGAGCATGATTAAAAAAAATCAAGATGATTGGAGAGAAAGAGTAATTATAGCATATTAAAGAAAATCAAGAGAATCGGAGGGAGATTGAGGAATTTACGGAGTTAATGTATGGATTAACTTAAAAAAAAAAAAAAGTCAAAGAAGAAAATAAAATGAGAGAGAGAGAGAGAGAGAGAGAGAGAGAGAGAGAGAGAGAGAGAATGAAAGCAATCATCATTCAATTCGAGGGGCATTCAATTATTTTTAGAATTCCTATATTTAAAGAGCAAGAGTAATTTGGTTCCATCCATTAGTTCGATGACTTCGTCTTGAAGTTTAAAAGGCCATAGGTAGATACCGTCTGTGATCCATCGATTGAACTATTTATATCTTTCCATATGGAAAATCATACCGCGTTTCTTTTATTTCATATCGATCAGCTTCGAACATTCACTTTTATCGCATTCCACACAAGCTCGGTGTCAGGAGTACTTTTAAACGCAAAACAAAAATATCCCATTCTGACTCCACTAAAGCTCCTATCTAAGACACTGCCTATGATGATCTGATCTAGCAGATGTTTCAGTTCGCTAAATTTGAAAAGTCCAAAGAGCGCAGGTTAAAGATTAGCTCGTAACCCCTCAAGGGATTCCTGGGGCATGAATTAAGCATATTGTTGAGGGGATCTCGCATGATATGTATATATCCAATTTGGATCACAAATGCACCTTACAACACTTTTGATCTCGCATGATATGTATATATCCAATTTGGATCACAAATGCATCTTACAACACTTTTATTTTATATTTTATATAGGTAAGCGCTAGCCTATAAGACCAACTGGGTATTTTTCCTGTATCTTTTGGGCTTTCTTCCACTTCTAATAAACGAGATTGGCCTAATTCTACTATTTGACCTTACTAACTCGTTGAACTTTTACCCTTGGGTCTAACTCAATTTTCGTGAAAGTCTTGTTGGTTTGGGATGTTCGACTGAATTCATTGGCTCCGTGCTCTGTTTGGTCACCTTAGCAGTATCAGAAAATGGGTGTCCAGGCGGGGGGACTGAAAGAAGGTTGAGTACTGAAGGCAACCGGTCTGGCTAAAGAACATATCAGAAATGAAATGGTTGAGAGAGAGAGAGAGAGAGTGAAAGAAATCATCATTCAATTCGAGGGGCATTCATTATTTTCATTCTAAAAAAAAAAAGACAAAAATTGGAGAGAGGAGAGAGGGGATCTGCATTCGGCAGAAAGGAGAAAATAATTGGACAGTTGGTATTAATGAATTAGAGAAGAAAGAGAGACTTAGCCACTTCTTGAAGTTAAGAAGAACAAGAAATGTTTGGATAGGTATTCAAACTTTGAGGGGCCAGTCGAAACCCTTCGATTTCGTTTATCTCTCACATTTTTATTCCAATATTTCTTATTTTTATGTTGTTAATTGTTGAATTCATAATGTTAGACTAGATTTCTTTATTCAGATTTAATGGAATGTTAAAATTATATATGTTTATTTTAAGGTTTAACTCGTTATAAGTTGTGATTCAATCGATTAAGAGTTTATTGTGTTAATTAATATATATATATATATATATATATTGATGTGTATAAATATGATTGGGATTGATCAACTCGGTTAGATTTTTACGTATTAATTGCTAAGGTAGAATTTCATGATCCGTAAATGTCATGAAAATTATACTCGTTTGTAGCATCTAATGATATTGATAATTAGAATTAACACAATTATAGGTAATTGAATCGAGCTTATGAATTCAATAACTAGTCTATCCTATTGTCCTAATTGGTAAATGTATTTAACTAATTAACTCCAAACAAACATAGGAAATTAACTGAACTGCGTACCGAGATTTCTTTTTATATTATTCTTTGCAATTGATTTTATATATTGTCTTGATCTCTTATTGATTATATATTGAAAACGTAGTTTAGCAAACAAATCAACAAACCCCCTTTTATTTGTACTTGTAAATTGATATAAAAAAACACACAAATAATTCGACCATTTTTTGTGGGTTCGACCCTTACTTCCCACTACCACAAAAATAGTAGAGGAAAGCCAAGGAAATATATTAATTAATTTTTAGGTGCCCTGATAGAACGGTCAAATTTTTGGCGCCGTTTTCGAAGCACGGTGTGAATTTTATTTGTGATACTTTTTGTGTGATTTTATTTGCTGAAAAATTATTTTGCCCAATAGGTTATCACATTGGGCTACCCAGTGTCGAACTCCAACAGTCTATTTTTTCCGATTTTCTCTCTTTTTCTTTATAAGACCGTTGCAAAATTATTTTTGTTTTCTTGTGTTCATTAGTGTAAATTTGTTAAACTTTATTTTCTCTCATATTTTTCTGTAAATATTCGAGTTAGTTGATTTATTATTATTATTATTATTATTATTATTATTATTATATATATAAGAAATTTGTTTTTGACTTTATGTAAGTGACACATTGGCAGTAGGACTAACACAGTGTCACGTCCAGCTGTGAAGTATTTTGTAATTTGTTTTCGTATTTTTTCCTTAGTTTATGTAGTCTCATAATATTCTTTTGGAGAAGTTTGTGTAGGTTGGACTAACATCAATTTTAAAATTATAATGACTACAATGAAAATCTTGAGGAAGCTCAGAAATTCTGCTATTGCTCAATAATCTTTTTGCATTAAATTTTCTGATTTAGTACAAATACCACTTTTGAGTTTAATTATAATCTTATATACTTATTACCTTCATTTTATGGTTATGTAGGTAAGGATCCATATAAGCGCCTTAAGGAATTTTATTTGGTTTGCTCTAGTATGAAGAATATAGGAGTGATCGATGAACAAATTAAGTTGAGAGCTTTTCCATTTTCTTAGAAGGACTTGGCGAAAGATTGGCTATATTATTTGCCAGAGTCTATCACCACATGGGAAGAGATGGAGAGTTTGTTTTTGTAAAAATATTTTCTAGCCTTTCAAGTAGCTAATATACAGAAAGAGATATGTGGTAGAATACAAATTCATGGAGAGACACTTCATGCATATTGGGAGCAATTCAAGAGACTTGTTATAAGTTGCCCAAACCATGAGATTAGTGAGCACCTTCTGATCCAGTACTTTTATGAGGGATTGAGTCTCATGGACCGAAATATTACAGATGCAGCCAGTGGTGGAGCCTTGGTAGACAAAACTCCTGATGCAGCCAAATAACTAATTTCAAACATGGTAGCAAACTCGCAGTAGTTCGGTACTCATGATTCACCATATAAAATGGTCAAAGAGATAACTGACTCATCAATTCAAGATCAATTAAATGAGCTTACTACTTTTGTTAGAAAACTTGTTGTAGGATGGGTCGAACAGGTTAAGTCATGCATTATTTGCAATAATATGGAGCATACTACAGACTAATGTCGAACTCATTTGGATGAAATTGAGGCACGTGACAATGCGGTTGGTATCGAGAATTTTCAAGGAAGAAAGATTGACCCATATTCCAACACCTATGATCCCGGGTGGAAAGATTACCCAAAATTTAGGTGGGGAATTCACAAGGTGGACCATCCTGTGAACAAACTTGTCAACCTCCATAATAAAGAGACCCATTCCATCTTAGGCAATACTTAGAGCCAAGTTCGAATTCATCACTGGAGGATATTAGGAAAACATTGGCAGCCAATACCTTACAATTCTAGAAGGACACTTTATCATGTGTCAAGGATATAGAGATGCAAATGAGTCAATTGGCTACAATGATGAGTCGTTTGGAAGTTTAGAATAGTGTGAAATTACCTTCTCAGCTTGAGATAAATTCAAGGAATGTCAATGTTATAACTGTGAGGAGTGGAAAGCAGCTTGGAGAGCCTAAAAAGCCCGGGCATGTGCTAGAAAGTGAAGAAGAGGGGGGGGGGGGGCGAAAAATTCATTGATAAGCCTAACATTGGGTTAACCAGTGTGGCAAATTGTAAAAATCAGGTAGAATCTTCTCTTTCAATTCAATTTTATGTTGATCCATTTCTTTTTCCTTGCAGATTGGAGAAGTCAACTATCATTGAAAGAGAATGAAATGTAAGAGGTCTTCAAATTAGATGGAATGTGTATACCCTTACTTGATGAGATCAAATGAGTGCCAATATATTTTCAAACAAATATCTCATATGGGGTTTCTTTCACCGACTTTTCAAAGTCTAAAATGATGAGAGTGATATAACTAATTGGATGGTTTCTAAAGGTAGCTACATACGTGCCATCTTTGTGACCAATTTCAAAATCTTCTTAGAATGTTCATAGAAAACGAGAAGTCTTGAGTCAAGCGAGTAACATTAAAAAGGGGTGTTGATAGGGAGGCAACCCAATGTTTAGTTTCTTTTTTTTTTTTATTTAGGCAGTGGTTCTAGTTAGTTCATTTTTATTATTTTATTGTTATTTTTATGAAAATGAGGTCACATACAGATTAGGCAATGAGAAAAATTGAAGGGAGTAACAAGTTAGGGAGAAATATGTTGTAGACAAGTGACACTGGGCAGACGCACCATCTGGTGCTTTTGGACACAAATATCATCATTTCTCATCACACTCACCTGGTGACTTCTGTACTAAACTTTGCACTCCTTTATTTACTTAAAATTGAATGATTGATAGATAAGTACATATATATATATATATATATATATTTGATGTTCAATTTAAAGTTTGGGGGAGATTGTGTAGTTTAGTCTACCTGAAAGATTGCATGTCATATTTTCATTTACGTTGAGCATATAGATTGCATTTTCCCAGAATTAATAATTATAATTTTAGGATGCATATTTACACGCTTTAGCATGTTTCTAATTCTTTTAAAACTGAAAAAAAATTAAAAAGAAAAAATAGAAAAGAAAGTGCTAGCGATGATGATAATTGTTCGTGCTTGTTGTTTATTTGCAGGTGTGAGATTAATTTTTCGAGGGCAAGTGTGAATGATTGGTTTTGTTTTATAAAGTTGTCTAGTTGGACTTGATAATGAAGTTGATTGAAATTTACATGATTTGACACATATAGCCACTCTAGTGAGATTTGAGCATTTGAGCAATTTTTTTCATATTCGTGAGGCTCTTGTTTCTTTTTATGTAGGTTATCATACTTGGTTGTTCATTCTAGAACTTGCTCGATTGTGGTTCTTGTGACAATTATATTGAATTTGTGTGTTAAGGTGATAAGTGCATCTAGGTTACCCCAATTATCCATTTGAATGTTCTATTATGATTGCCCTTAAGTTCCCCCATTGAGCCTAAACTTATTCTTTGACTAAACATCTCTTCGTCATTCCTATGTTTTTTTTTCCTTCATTCCCTATCTTGTACCTTGTTATGATTGCTCCTCAATTCAATGTGTGTAGAATGGGTGCTATCATAATTGGAACGGAGAGAGGTGAATAGAATTTGGGCGGGAGTAGCAAAATGTGGCTATAACTGTCATCGTCTAAAAAATAAAAAAGTGTGAGGCAGCACATTATTAGAAAAAAATAAAATAAAACCAGTGATGATTCATACAAAAAAGGGGTTAACGAATGCATCAAATGTATTGGTTGTTGTGATCGAAGTGGTTTGAGAATTTTCAGTTAATAAAAAGGTACATTGGAAATACCCGGATTAGAAATGCTGACACACTTGATTCATGGGCATCAGTAACATTTTAACTTTTTATCCCAAAATCTTACCTCACCTTATCCCACATCCATGTTACAACCATTTAAAGACCCTTTGATTTAACACAAATTAAAATAGTAAATGGTCACGATTAGATATGAGAGCAAGCCTATGTAATGAGCATACTTTGTATTGATATGAATGTTATTCCTTGAAATTGTTTACTCACATATACACTAGAGTGAAGTATATTATCCATCGTGAGGGTGTTGAATTATAGTTTATGGATTATCGATTTAATTATTGGGTAACAATTAGATGCTTTGTGCAATTAAATCCTTTATGAGCACTTGCCTGGTTAAATTGATTTTGGCTTGTGAAAATTGCTTGAGTTTGAAATTTCTTTAGTCTGAGCATTGGTTTCCCCGTTTCATTCATTTGTATGTGCTTGCTCTTATTTTCTTGAGGACAAGCAAATATTTACGTTTGGGGGAGTGTTGAGGTGTATTAATTTTTTAACCGTAAATATATCATTGTTTTAATATACAAGGTATAACTACTTAACTATGAATATATTACTTTTTTACTTCAAATATAATGGTATTGCTTGTTTATAATTTTAAGGGAAAATAAATTTACTGGGATGAACATTTTTTAATACCTATCAACAAAACTGTTACAAAAAAAGAGCTTGCTTTCAGAAAATAAAATTATCCCAAAACGGTCTTGTTTTAAAAGTCAAGGTCTCATTTATTAATCAAATTCAAAATACTGATTTTTTTTTTCACAAACAAGTTACATATGATTGAATAAGTTAAATCAACAAATTTAAAAAAATTGTATAAGTGCGAATTTATGATTTTTAGAAAGTTATACCTTCATCAAATTGATAAAAAAAAAAAAAGTTGTATTTTTTAGAAACATAACCTTTTTTTATATTTTATTTTGGAATGGAGAAAATACTATTTAAATTATATAAAATTATAAAGGAAAATAGTGAATAACCAAATTAAAGATAATAAAATATGGTCCATGATTTAATAAATTTTGGAAGATTTGTGCTTGGTCAATGACCATCCTTCTTATACCTTATCCAAAATGGGATATTGAATTCATCATCCTATAAACAAAGAAAATAAATATTGAATCAATAATTTTTTTGTTTTAATTGTGTATTAATGTTCTTCCACAATAAAATCAAATTACTTTATTCATATCATTATTTATTAAATATTTGAGTTTGAATTTTATAGAGTATAATTATTATTTTAATCTCTGTTCAGTTTGCATATTATATTAATTATTAATTTGAGATGGTAACTTAAAATTTATTTGACTCGAGTGGCGCTATAAATGGTTTGACACTTCCCCATATAAATATATATATATATATATGTGTGTGTGTGTGTGTGTATGTTGGGTTAACTAACTGTTAGGGATATATATACAATCATGATAATTAGAAATATATATTTTGTAATTATAGTGTATATCTTTTATATTTTTTACCAAGATAAGATATGATCATTATTAGTTTCCTAATTGTATAATGTAATTTATTTAATAGAGCCTTTAATCATCACCTCATTAACGATAGATGATCTCTAATTCTCACATGGTATCAGTCATAAACACATCGTAACCTCAATCTCTTTTCTTCCTCCCATCTTGACCTCACGTCACTCTCTATTCTCAACTTGATTTTTTCGCTAAAGTCTTCATAGCCGACGCACTGAATGAAGTCTTTGTCGCCTCTCTCAGTCACTTGATCTCCATCAAGTTGATCTCTACGAATTTTCTATTACGGCACACATAATCGTGTCTGTCATCTCTAATCACATCTCCTTTGCCATGTTGATGGATCCATTGTGCCTCCTCCTCGCACAATAACAAATGATAAGGGTTCTTCTGTTCGTAGTCCCGAATTCGCCAAATGGTATGTTACGGACTGAAAAGTCCTTAGTCTAATTTTGTCGTCCCTTACTAAAGAAATGGTACCTAAAGTGCTCGGGTATAGAACTGGTATCTCCACATGGCAAGCCCTTGCAGCTGCCTTTAGCTATTTATCAGCCTCTCGTGCTCTTCAACTCAAAGGTGATCTCCCTTCTCTCCGCAAAGGAAACTCTTTCGTTGATGAGTTTGAGCGTAAATTTAAAATCATCTGTGATCAATTATCTGCAATTGATCATCTTGTTGATGCACTTGAGCAAAATCATCTATTTCTTTGCGGTTTTGGGTCGCAGTTTATGAACTTATGTGATGTTCAAATGTCCATGGTTCATGCCCCTTCTTTTCAGGACCTTGGGCATCAGGCGAAAGGTTAAGACACACTTTATTCTACCATGAATGATTCCGCCATGTCTGGCATCGCCCCTGCTGCCTTTGTTGCTTAGTCTCTATCTTTATCCTGCTCTGCTGAAAGGTATCGTGAGACTAAACAGTTCAGGGGTAGCCATTCCAATTCCCATGGTAGTGGGAATTATAGTGGAAATTCCAATTCCTGTCATAACTTGGGAAATTTTTTGGATGGTCGTAGTCATCTACAGCATCATGGTGACCACCCTCCATATACGCTAACCTGCTAGACTTGTCACCTAAAAGAGTACTATGCCAGCAAGTACCCCGATAGCTATGGTTTTCAACCGGATTCGGTCACAACCCTCATTCAAGCCTTCTGAGCATTGTGCAATGTTTCATCAGCCAGTTCTCCGGACTGGCACGTGACTACAGACGCCTTAGCGCATATGATCGTAGATGCCACTACTTTGGACTCATTTTCTACATACAATGGTAATGGTAAAGTTCTCATTGGTAATGATGCATCACTTGATATTTCTTATACTGATTCTTGCTCGTTATCTAATGATGTTAAGTTATTGAACGTTCTGGTTGTTCCACATATAACCAAAAATCTACTTTCTATAAGAATATTGACCAATAATTATCATGTTGATGTGGTTTTTTCTGACAAGTCATTTGTTATTGAGAGACAGGACGCAAAGGTGATTCTAGCTAGGGGTCCTAGTGAAAATGGATGTATATTTTGGAACAAGGTCATCCTGCTTTTCTAGCGACCATTCGTTTCAAGAAGTTGAAGGCATCTTCGCTTTATGACATTTACATTTAGGGCACGTTCTGTTTGCAATTATTAAATTGTCGGACAAATTAGGCGACTTTTCTGTGTCGTTTGTTTTGCTATATCCATCTGTTTTTTCTTCGTGTCAGTTAGCTAAAAACAAATGTTTGTCATTTGCTTTGAATATTAAACGTGCTTCTCGTGTGATAGGAGAACTGAGTTCCTTAATCATAAGGTTTGAAAGTTTTTTTTTACAGAAAAGGGGATTAATCATCGCATTTCTTGTTCTTATACTCCTCAGCAAAATAGTCATGCAAAGCGGAAGCATCATCATCTTACTAAAAATGGGTTATCTATGATGTTTCATGTTGGCTTACCTGCTACATTTTGGTTTGACGCCATTGTTGTTGCCACTTATATTATTAATTGGATTCTTACACCTCTTTTGGAAAATAAGTCTCCCTTGGAGCTTTTGTTCAATACTTTACCAGCTTATGAGAATTTCAAACCTCTAGGGTGTTGCGTTTATCCATGTCTTCGTGATTTGGCTTCGCATAAATTATCTCCATGCAGCAACCGTGCATCTTCATTGGTTATAGTAGTGCTTATAAAGGTTATTGGTGTTATGATCCTGAGACTTTGAGGGTTTATATTACTCGTCATGCCACATTTGATGAGACTTTTTTTCCATTTACAGTCCCTAATCATGCTTGTTCCTCAGTACATCCGACTGATATTTCAACCTATGATGAGCGTGCACATGGCTCCTCCACATCTGTACCTTTGTCATCTCCTTGTGGCTTATTTCCGCTCTTGAATGAGTATTTGACCCGGACGCCTACACCTGTAGCTCCACTTGAGCCTTTTGTTCCGCTACTCTTCCTTTCTTTGCACCATTCTCCAGTTGCTCTGTCTGAACCACTGTCTGATATGATCCTTGTTCCTCTTAGCTGCCTGTTATTCCCTCTACTCATCCCATGTTAACATGCTCTAAATTAGGTATAGTCAAACCTAAATATAATGTTGATTTGGCTATCAATAGTGTGCTTTTTACTTTGGTTGTTTTCTTCGAACCTAAGGGGTCAAATCTACTTTAAAGCACCCCGAATGTGTCTTCCGGATCAAGTATTATGCGGATGGCTCTATTGAGCGTTACAAGGCCAGACTTGTTGCTCAAGGCTCACTCAGGTCCAGATATTTATTTTTCACATACTTTTAATCCTGTTGTGAAATCTGCCACTGTTCGTGCTGTTTTGGCATTAGCTATTCATAGCAGATGGCCCCTGTATCAATTGGATGTTAAGAATGCTTTTCTTAATGGCGTACTTCTAAACCAGTTTTCATGGCCCAGCCTATTGGTTTTGTGGATCCCTCTTTTCTAGATCATGTATGTTGCCTCAAAAAGGCATTATAGATTTAAGACAGGCTCCTTTGGTGGGTTTCAACATTTTAGCTCATTTCTTCTTACCATGGGTTTCTGTGCAAATCATGCTGTCTCTTCTTTATTCATCTATCATCAGGGCTCATCACTATTTATCTCCTCTTCTATGTTGATGACATAATAGTCACTGGTAATGTTCAAGCTTTTCTTCGGAGATTCATTAATCAGTGCATGATGAATTCACTATTAAGGATTTAGGGCGTCTAAATTAATTTTTAGGTATTGAGATCACTCACACAAACTCTGAAATTTTTCTAGGCCAGGCAAAATATGCTCATGATATCCTTAGTCAGACATCTTTATTGGATTTGAAACTTTCAGCAACTCATTTACCTGCTGGTGAATCTTTGGTCTCAATTGGTGATCCTTATTCAGATCCAACCTTATATCGGTCTCTCGTGGGTGCTCTTCAGTATCTCACAATCACGCATCCGGATCTCTTCTATGTGGTCAATGTTACAAGCCAGTTTCTTCATGCACCAACCATGGATCATTTTATGGCAGTTAAACATATTCTTTGTTATGTCAAGGGCACGTTTCATTTTGGTCTAACATTTGTTGTTCGTCCTAACACCACTGTTATTGCCTACTCGGACGTTGATTGGGTGCGCTGTGTGGAGACGCGACGTTTGATATATGGTTATTCTATTGTTCTGGGGGGAGGGGGCTAAATCTAGTTTCTTGGAGTGCTAAAAAGCAACCAACTGTAGCTTGATCCAATTCTGAGTCAAAATATCTTGCTATGGCTAATGCTACTGGTGAGGTAATGTCGGTCGTTAATTTGCTGCATGAACTGCATGTTCCTCTTTCCTCGCCTCTTGTTTTGCTTTGTAATAATAATTGAGCTATCTTCGTTAGTTAAAATCTTGTGGCGCATAAGCGGGCAAAGCACATCAATCTTTGATGTTCATTTCGTTCAGGAGTTGGTCACCTTAGGCAAGTTATATACTAATTCCTCCTCTCACATCTACAACTTGTGGATATCTTTACTAAAAGTTTCTTCTAACTAAGCTCTATGTAGGATCCGTGCACTTCGCTTGTGAGGGAGGGGGTGTTAGGGATATAGATACACAAATCATGATAATTAGGAATATATATCTTGTAATTATAGTGTAATATGATCATTATTAGTTTCCTAATTGTATGATTTAATCTATTTAATAGAGTCTTTAATCATCACCTCATTAACGATGAATGATCTCTAATTCTCATACTAACGGATTGAATTGTGATACACAGACCTAGGACCCGTACATCAAATGCGTAAAAAGCACTTGAACATTTTTTTCACAACAAATTCACACAATAATTAATTCGGATTTGATATATATCTTGAATTGATTTATTTATTAATATAATAAATATGCTAATACCAGACTTTTATGGGAACATATCAAAATTGTTCAGAAAATTAATTTCACAAATTAATTCATTAAATTTTATTGATTTATAAAAATAAAAACAAAACGATCTATAAATGACAACTTTCCATCATTTTACCGTTTCTAAATCAAGTAATAATGATAATTTTTTCTGTAAAAAGAAACAAATAACCACATGGGGCTAGAAAAGATTTACAATTTATCTATTTTTAAAAAAAAATGCTTTTTAAAATTATAAATAAAATTTTTGTTCAAAATTCTTTTTTACATATAATTAATCAAATTAATTTATTTTTTGCGATCTTTACTTTGAATAAAATATTAAATGCAAAATATATAATTATTTGTTAGTCAATTATTAAAGTTACATTTGAATATTTATTTTATATTAAAATATTTGTATTAAATTTGAGTTATATATAAATATTAATTAAATTGTTTTTCTATTTAACAAAAAAATGCATGATTTTTTTAGATTTCTACTATTTATTAGATGTGCACAGTAAGCTAGTGCGCCGAAAAAAGAAACAGAAAAAGATTGGTGGATTCGAAGCCATGAGCCGTTATCGGTGCAATCCATACATATTTTGTGATTAATATATGTTAGATAATGAAAAAATATATAAATCTGAATTAATATTTTAGATTTAAATTGAACTCTAAATTATTTTTTTATATTTTTAATTTTAAAAATAAATTAAATAAGTTTTTTTAATAAAATAAAATCCTAAAATTTTAAATATATGACAAATAGAACCTTCTTAAATATTTGATTAAATAAACAAATTTTAAAAATGTTAAATAAATCTAAAAATAAAAAAGTTAAATCATAAATATATTTGAATAAATCAATAAAGTAAAATTTATTAATCACTTAAATACAAAGAAAGGTTTGAGATTTTATAATTTATTATGTTTTTTAGATATTCTATTTATTATTATATTTAAATAATTTAATATCTTTTGATAATTTTTATTTATTAAATAACTTAAATTTTATTATTTTATTTTTAATATTTATTTTAATTTATTTTATTTATCTAAATATTTATCTCATTTATTAAATATTTTTTTAGATTTATGTTGTTAGTTTAATTTATTGAAAAGACCTATTTATTTTGTAATAAGAAATTCAAGGGTTTATTTGACCTATTTTAAAAGTTAAAAATTCTATTCATACGAAAAAAATAATTTATGGTCCAATTTAAATCTAGTGTACTAATTTAAAGGCTAATTTGCACATTTTTTCTATAATAATGGATACTCAATCAATTCCAAAAAGGGTGTAATTATTAGCAACCCCCAATTTTCTAAATACACCTAAAAAAATTGAATAAAATTAGATATTATTAAAAAAACTAAAATACCCTCATATCTAATCTGCCCAATTCCATTGTCCAATCTGCTCATATCTCGTTCTGAACATTCAGCTGAACAAGTGAAGCAACATGATAGATGTTGTCGAACACTATTTCAGTTGTTCGGTAAGATATTTCGAACGAGCCTTGGACAAAAATACTCGCTCTTGTTCGATAAATATATGTGTTTGTCAAATCATGTTCGAACACATACGTGCAGGTGTGCGACGAGTTCAAAAAAACACAAAAAATAAAGAACAAAATACGATTGTTTTAAACTAAATCCTCCGCCAATGTATATTTTCATTTCAAATACTTATAAAACACACAAAAATTCAAGTATTTAAGAATATTAGAGGATTGATTTAGACTACAAACTTATTCTCATCTTTTTATTTTTCTTTAATTTAAAAAATATATAATTATCATTAATGAGGTATTTAGTAAAAATAAAATAAAAATTAATTTAAGAAAAAAAAATAAAATATATATATATATATATATATATATATATATATATATAGTAGATTTGGGCCACCTTTACGGAAATCCATATAGTCATCGTAGGTAACTAACTTTTCATATAATTTTTTTCACACAATATGCGTGGACAGGAGTGTGTGTTGTGGAAAACATAAGTCTTTTGTTTTCTGTCTTCTTTTTCTCCGTCACCGCAAAAGTTGAGAATTCATTTTCACAGGAGGCTACACAATGGAGAAAATAGAGCACAAGATGATACCCGTCAATGGACTCAACATGCACGTCGCTGAGGTCGGCGAAGGCCCATTAGTCCTCTTCATCCACGGCTTCCCGGAGCTCTGGTACTCATGGCGCCATCAAATGATGTTCATGGCGGCGCGTGGCTACCGTGCGGTGGCGCCGGACATGAGGGGGTACGGCGACACCACGGGTGCACCCCTGGAAGAACCTTCGAAATTCTCCTTGCTCCACTTAGTGGGGGACCTGATTTTGCTTCTCGATGCGGTTGCTCCAAATGAAGATAAGGTGTTTGTTGTAGGGCATGACTGGGGTGCTTATATTGCTTGGCATCTGTGCTTGTACAGGCCGGATAGAGTCAAAGCTTTGGTCAATTTGAGCGTTGCTTTTCCTCCCAGGAACCCCAAGAAGAATCCGGTGGATACGTTTCGGAGTTTCTATGGAGACGATCATTATATCTGCAGATTTCAGGTGGGAATAACCCCTAAGTTAGTTTGTTTTCTGTGATTGTGCGACTTCTACTGTGGAAGATATGATTTGGGAAAATATTAAAATTTTCGGGCTTTGAATGATGTACAGTTTCGTGCAAGATAGAAGGATTGCAAGTTCTGTTTAGTGAGATACTGAAACAGTCTATAAATGGTATGTTTGCTTCTTGAATTTTAGTGGGAAATAAAGTATAGAAGATGTGATTGGGAAAATATTAAAATTTTAGGGCTTTGAATGATGTACAGTTTCGTGCAAGATAGAAAGATTGCAAGTTCTGTTTAGTGAGATACCGAAACAGACTTTCAATGATATGTCTGCTTCTTGATTTTTAGTGGGAAATAGAATAAGTTCCTTCGAAATTATAGCACCTCATACCTTTTCTTTTCCTCATTGTTTTCCTGTTTTAGGTTTTCTTTATGCAAGGTTGAACTTGTGAGATGAAAGAATCTTGATTTTCTTGATGGAGTGTGCTTGGATTAAGGATCTTTGAATCAATGTGATCCCAAAACAACGACAGTAGGCTTCTTGAGAACCATGGATATTGGATAAGCTAAACCATCTAAGTAATGGAATTTAGAACTAGTAGATTTAGAACCAAAGGTTGTACAGAGGTTTAGGGAAAAAAAAATTGAACTTTTCACAAAAGAATGAACTAAAAGTCTGTGTGTATTCTAATATTGTCATTTGTGTTCACATTTGAGAATAAAGATTTTAGGTTTTTGAATGAGATTCTATCAGAAAATATTTTTTGTACAAACATCTAATCATGATTCTGTATGTCTTTCTTAGGACCTGAATTCATCTGGAAGGTTTGAATTCCTCAAGCTTTGTCTTTGAATATGTGATGTTATTTAACAAATAAGATAACCAATTTAGGGGGCATACTCTTACAATGCTGCAGGAACCTGGTGATATAGAAGCTGAGTTTGAAAAGATTGGCGTCAAGGAAGTTCTCAAGAATTTCCTTGCCTTCCGCACTCCTGGTCCATTATATTTTCCAAAGGGTAAAGGATTCGGCTGTTCTGCTGATAGGGCACCTTGGTTAACAGAAGAGGAATTGGATTATTACGTAAGCAAATTCAAACAAACTGGTTTCACCGGAGGAGTGAATTACTACCGGGCTTTTGGCATGTGAGTGCTCCCTCTCATATCTTTTGATTTTTGGCAATGGAACATGGTTTTATTTACTTCCACCACATTAGATGGGAGCTCCATTAGGAATGCATTTCTTGATCTATTGCTCGTCATTCTTGATGACCCCTATTCCATTTATTCAAGAAATGTTCCCCTACCCACTATGAGACTAGTAATGTGCGCACTACTAATGATGGTTAACGGAATTGATTGGAAATCAGGATGTGTGGGTTGCCACATTAGCAGTGGATACATCAAGCTCTGCACACGGTGGGTAGGGGAGCAGTCTTGTACGGTCATTTACCTATGTCATCAAGTGATGCTATGGATCTGAATTGAGATGTTTAATCCTAAATATATATACTTTTGCTGCTGTTAATTACAGAAGCTGGGAACTTAATGCGCCCTGGACTGGAGCTCAAGTAAAAGTGCCAGCAAAATTTATTGTGGGGGAGCTAGACCTAACCTATCATACTCCAGGAACCAGAGATTTTATACACAAAGGTGGGTTCAAGAAATTTGTGCCATTGTTGGAGGAAGTCGTAGTGCTCGAAGGTGCTGCTCACTTTGTCAATCAAGAAAGACCTGATGAAATCAACAACCACATCTATGCTTTTCTTAAGCAGTTTTAGATGCTGCCCTTGTAATTAGTGGGTGTTCTTCGCCGAGCAGAGCATAAAGGATGCGAGCAATAAAGGACGAGAGGTGTGGCTTCCGACTGATGCATCCCCTTTTTCTTAGTTCTTGTTAATTTACCACAACTGAAGATATGATAGCTCAAATAATGGTGGTCAAATAAGTTATGATTCAGAGAACTTATAATCTTAGTTTATCGAACTGCTAACTATGGAGATCATATTTTCGCATATATGTGATTCAGTGTACTTATAATCTGGTACAATCTTGTGTTTTACTTCATTTGATGTCATATAGTGTAGTAGATTGAAAAGAAAGGAAAAAAAAAAAAAAAAAAAAACCAGGAAATGTTCATCAATCAGCCAGCGCGGCGTCTTCAGGCGGCTGACTGCACTTCATGATATGATCACCTTCTCCTGAATCATGAAATCCGGCTTAACATTTAAATCATGCTTTAAAGAAAACATATACTGCAAGAACCAAAGATTAGAAATAAGACAAGATTCCAGGTTTAATAACTGCAGACCTGTTGGAGTTTAAATTCAGGCCTGTGAACGAAGAGGGCAGTGTAAATAGCTTCTCATTTTAAAAATCAACTTACATCTTTGTTGGTGGAATCTTGAAGTTTGGTTAGCTCAATATCCTGTGAGGTGTGCCTCTTCTGTTCTTGGACAAGAAGAACGGCACATTTGCATATGAAAAAGAGGAGAAGCAAACCAAGAGACAACACCACAATGGATTCAACTATGATTGCTGATCCTAAAGCTGCACCATAGAGTGAGAGTATATGTGAGCATTAAAAATGTGTCACCATTAGAATGTTGGATCAGAGAATTAAATTCCTGTGGGAAAAGGCCCATTTTCGCCCCAATAAGTCCCTTGGGATAAACAACAGGGGCGAAATTCGACCCGAGAAAGGGGCAACAGCCAATATGTCTTTAGGTTTAAGCATTAGAAAAATGTAGCTTTTCTCAAATTCGTCCTACCTAGACATGATCCTTGAATTATGATTCACATCTTACTTACTATGAGCTGCCAATGAACTCATTGGTCTGTGTCTCATGAGATCCATTGTGGATTCAGCAAAAAGTGACATGGACATCATCTCATTGCAGTTCGGGTAGCATCCATGGTTTCCTAGATCATTAACTGTCAAACTCAAGACAGCGCCATGTTCGCCTTCCTGGGTAAATAATCAGAACTGTTCAACTAATAGTACAACAGTTTTTCTTTCTTTATGGGTGAACAAATATGCCCAGAAACCTGTGAATAAGAGGAGAACTGGTTGTATGGTAGACTTACATGATAGGCTAGTTGCTCCAGTATGCTGTTGCAGTCATCAATTGTACCCCGGAACCTGATACCTTTGGCTTTCACCAAGAAATGGTGTGAGATGGTAACAAATGTTTGAAGAGGTTGCCATTGATAGCTAGTTTTCATTTTTACTTCAGTCGAACCAATGAGCTCTGCGGGTAGGCTTGTCGCTAGAAGTCCAACACTCACCTCCATCGACAACATAATCAAAAAACGCGGCATGTTACCTAAACTCCAATTTACATCAGATTCTTCACGGTCAAGTCACTTGAGAAAAACTTCCAAAAAAAAGAGTCAGTTTTTTCATCTGTTACCAGGAAAATTGAGAAGATCAGGATCTTCAATGAAACTTAACTCGTCTCCTCGTTTGCCGAAGATGCTTACTCCATCACTTGTATCACCCAGCATAACGAATGAAGGAATATTTATGATGGGAGGATCATTGACAGGCTGCACGTAAATAGGAACATCCATGTCATTCCTCCCGTTCCTGTTTATGGTAGAAACTCGGATTGTATCAGCACCGTAGAAATCCTGGTTTCTATCACGAGGAAGAAAGCAAATTAGTTAAGCATGCTCGAATTTGGTGAAAACCATGCGATCTCTACAAAGTTGTTACTGGAACAACATTCATTACCATACCCAAAGTACTGGATGGATTGAAGGGCAAAGTTTATTACATCCAAACAGCCTACCAAATTCAATTCTGTAGCCACTCCCACCACTTTGTTTACAGAAAGTTGGTCCCAACTTGGCTGCCAAAATTGCATCAGGGTGGGAGATAGCAAAATAGTCCCGGAATTGGCAGTGAGAGTTACACTGATGTTTTCAGCCAAATCAGAGTATGCGATTTCAAATCCACCAAAACCACTGCATAGAGGACATGGTATGTATTACAGTAAGTGTTGGTTTCTAACCTTTTTTAGTTACACAAAAAACTTATGTTTGTATGTGTTTCGTAGCTTCTCACCCGAATATGGGACTAACGACGTCTTCAGTAGCTTGCAGGTTACTTGGGATTGAAACAAATTGAGGTGGCCTACAGTTGATGTGTAGATCCACAGTGCCAGAAGCACGGTTCCCATTTATATCAGAAATTGTGTACGCAAAAGAATCATTCCCATAAAAGCCCTTGTATGGTGTGTACCTAAAGATGTCCGCATACAGTAGGAGGGAACCCTGACCTGGCTGCACAATATCATATGTTTGGGTACCTAACATTTTAGTGCAAGAAAGATAACTTCTAACCTATCTTACCTTTGAGTATTGAAGAATACTTGCATTGACCCCAGGAAAATAATCGTTTCCCAGAACGTTGAAATCAATCGACTCGTCCTCCCACACCGAAACTGTATCATTGTAGACTTGAGGAAAATATTCATCTGGAAGACAAAAAGGAATATGTGCTAACTGAGTTCCAGACAGCAATTTGATGAGAAATGTTGAAGATTAAAGGTGTGTTTTTCCGACTTACTATCGTACACATCAACACCAAAGGGACAAGGTAAGAACCGCTCTCCATTATATGAAACACATATCTCATAGGTGCCGACATCATTTGCCATGTATTCAACTGCATAAGATCCATCATTGTTGTCTGAAAACATCCATGTCGAAAAAGCAGATCTGTTGATTGAAGCAATCTCTATTTTCAGCTTTGACTGTTGTACTGTTACAGGATTTAAATATGAATCCATGAGTTGTACAACTATCTTATTCTTCACCAGCTTTGGAACTTTCTGTGCATACTTCACAACCCCGGAAAGCGATACATTGACAGCTCCTGAATCCATTCAAACTTTTAGAACAGTAGTTTTAAAGTTTCTTCTCTTCTTTTTCATCTCTTCTTCTGTGAGTCCATCACATAGAATCAAACAATAACAAGAATCCCAAGTTGAAGGACATGCAGTGCAGACAATAATAACCAAAGATGCCATTACATATGGAAAAGCTTAAGTTGATTTTCAAAACATGATTGTTTAGACTATTGCCTGTTCTTGTTTAAAATTAAGAGACTATGAATTTAAATATCATCTGATGCTAACAACTCAAATGCTACCTGGGCTTACTTCTTTTCTGAACGGACGGCCACCATTCAAGGCAATATTTCCACAAAAAACACGGATCTCATAAATCCCACTCTTCTCAGGTTTATAAACGACGTCAAAGTCACTAGCCTTGTGATTCTGCTTCTCAGTAAACTGCATCAGAAACTATCCATCTGAGCATGCCTCTGATCTTTAAAAGCTAATATCATCAACAAATTCGATAATATACTTACACTATTCCTTGGATAAACAACTGGAGCAGAAGCAATTTTCATAATTTCAGTCACCCCATAATTCAGTCTTCCAGAATACAAGCTACCTGCAAAAGAGATGAATGCTTCCAATAAAACAAACTGCAAATGCCAAATATTAGTTAGTTTTTTAGTCATACCATTGGCAGTTTCCCGTATTCGTATACTCGGATGTATAACCTGGGAACCAGATTGCTGCACAATGTGAACTTGAAGGATTTCTATCTCAACTGGAGAAGGATATAAATAAGCATCCCTCAGAAAAACAGAGAATTTTGCAGTATCACCAGCGACAGAATTATTCAGTCCCGATCCATTTACTATACTGTTAACTCCATCGCAATAACCTGTTCGAATCAGCATTTAGTTTCTGTAAAAGAATACTCAAAATAGAAGGAATAAACGTAAACAGAAGAACAAGAACTAAGAGTGGCACAGAGTACCTATATAAACAGTGAAATCGTATGGCATACTGGAGATAAGAGCGTTCTTTTCCTTATCAGATATGATGAGCGCGAAGTCTCCGGGCTCCTGTAGGCTGAAGGAAAATGATTGGATACCCGGCCTGAAATCTCTGAAGACGAGATCAGCCACTGGCATAGACAAATTGGTTCCTTTTTCAATAACTTCAACGTTGAATTCATATAATCCTGAAACTAGATTCCCGTATGGATCGTGCTGTTTTATGACACCTTCCATCATGGAAAACAATTGGAACTTCTTTGTTTCTACATTTAATTGAGCCACACAACTGTAGACATCCAGCTTTCCTGTCAAGAAAGTTGTGGAGTTACCTCAAAAGGCACTAAAAGAGCTTCATTTATATTTAATTTTACATAAATAATTGCGTTGATCATTGAAACTTTTTTATTCATGTTGATAATGCTTCATTGAGATCAAATTCTGAAAACTATGCTTGAAAATTGAAAACCATATTCTGACACTACCCATGATCATCTGAATTAAATAATCTTCATCCATTTAATTAGCTCCTATTACAGTATAATAAAACAGTAAATGTGATCTTCTCACCTTTTAGGATACACAAAAAAATGGAAATGATTGCCAATTTTTTTTTTTTTTTAATATTATAGAAAAGGAAATCTAGATAGTTTGCCCTTTAAAAAGACTCAAATACTGATTTTGTTTTCTTTTATAAAACACAAGCTTTGTCTCTCTCCATCCCAAGAAATGCAGAAGCTCGGGACAGTAAAGTGTATTCCTGTCTCGAGCTTCATATGCACGAGTCATTGATGTCTTGAGGACAGATTATCTGGAGCTCGAAAAGAATCTGTCTTGAGCTTCTGTACGGAGCTTCAATTGTATTAATTTAAAGTGGTTGTTTGTCACATTACCCTACTTTGTAAATCAAATATTAATATCAATGCATACAAGAATACCTGAATTGACCATGAATGGTAGAGGCGAGGCATGCAATGTTTGGTTCTCGATTTCGACGTGAAGAAGCAGGTTTCCAGCAGTGGCTGCAGTAAATTCAAAGCAGAGATAGCCTTGGTGGTTCCATCCTTTCTGGGTCACATCAAGCACACTTGCAGGGAAGCCATTTGAGGTTGAAGCAAACAAAGTAAAGTTGTAAAGATTTGATTCTCCACTGCCTGAAGAGACGTTGTTTCCAAACGCGTCTTTGGGAAGAATCAATACTTCACCCCTCCTTCCCGCTGTGAACTCATTGATTCCATTTGCCCATGATAATATTCCACCCGCTCCATACATCCCACCTACACATTAACAACTTATGTCATCATTATATCCCAGCAAAGAGAACCAACTCTAAGATTATTAAAAAGATACCATTGCTTAAGACATTAGGAAAAAAAAAAGATCCTCATTTTGGATCCCAAAATAGATTCGAATTACTAGTAGTTTGTGTGTATAGGGTGCATCCTCGTAGGAAGTGAAAAACAACATTTTAAAATTCATATATTACTAAAAAATATGTTCAGTTTGTGCACATCACAAAATCCTTGTCCAAAAACACACGATCAAGAGAAGGGTCTAAAAGAAATTCAGTATAATGAACTCTTCCATTTCATCTAAAAACAAAAAAAGAAATCACGCATTCAAAATCACTTAACCAACTTACAACAGAAGAACTATGTAGATATACTCCCAAAAAAGAAAAAACCTGGGTTGACTTGAAAGTGCAGGGACGAATCGAAGACGTGAAAATGATCATCAGAGATGAGCACATTGAACAAGCCAAGCATGAGAGGACTAAGGGTGATGCTCCAATTCTCAGTGCTTCCGTCGAAATGCAAAGACACAGCCGTAACAAAACTGCTATTTCCCATCTTATCATTGACTGTGATATTTGGTTTAAAAGGAAACTCATACTTTGCAGTCTCATAATTCCCAAGAACTCTCACTTTGATTGTTGCAGTTTCGCCTGCTATGAATGTGTCGTTGTCATTCAGCCAACTGAAAGCAAAAGCAGGCATCACTGCGCCATCTGCAGGAATAATCAGATTTGTTTTACACAGTATAATCAGAATCTAAAGCAGATATCTTTTATATCTAAATAGGAAACATGCCTGATTTTGCAGGCTGAGGATTGAGAGAGGATATGAAGAATGTTGTTAAAGTGAAGAGTAGTCTTTGCGACGCCATTGTTGAGAGAAGTTTGTAAGTTTCCCGAGGGAAGTTGGACAACATTTTCGTTTTCATTTTTATTTAATTACTTCATAAACATCTTTAGGATTCGAAAGTTGAAGCGGGAGAAGTTTGAATAGTGCAATGCCGTGGCAGAAAAGCGGTTGAACATCGTTGCACGTCCCATTTTAGGTGTTGTTTCGGACTCTCACCGACCTATACACAGTAACACAAACACAAGCAAATTAAACAATTCAGTCTCACTGCAGAAAAATTAGGGGTGATTTCATAAAAGGTCTACTTTCCTAATTTTAAAAGTTCAAAATTAATCTTTTTCTATTACACAACTCAGTTGTCTTAAAAAATAACTAACATATTAAGCATTATTAAATTTCACAAGTCAGAAGAAAACCATCATGTTCATGAATCGAAAAAAACATAAAATAAAATAAAAAAACTCGTTAAAAAATGGTGAACCAGAAATACACACATAAATAGCCCATATATATAACACATATAGAGAGTAGATGTTGGTCTTGTTTTGATTGGGAATTGAAACTGGCGGTCAATGATTCAGCTTAATTATTGACCCAATTTTAGAAAACTTGATCGGTTCAGTTTTACTTTCAGGGTAATTGGTTTAAAAAACTAACGATTCTAAGACGACTAATTTTTTTCCCTACTGCTCGGATCATCTAGCCATTGAAGATTAACGATCAAGATCAACTAACCTTTTAAATAACCCCTTCTCCCAAGTTTGGAACAAAATATGATATCTCTCTCAATCTCTCAATTATCTCTCAATTTTAATCATCGTTGTATTATTATCTCTCAATATCATGATCCCTCATTTCACAATTTCAATTATCATACAGTCTATTTTTTAAAATATTGTGCTTGAGCCAAAGAGAAGAATATGAAGGCAGAGGATCATCTTCTTCTTCACATTGTATTCAAAAACAAAAATCATCTTTGCCAACGAATACGAGTATCAAGCTGCAGCCACCTGTGGTCTTAAGTATCTTCATCTTAATATGAAGATATTGAAATCCCAATCGAATGACAAAAATTTTTTAAAGCTCAACTAGGTTTATTTTTATTATATAAAAATATATTTAATATCTTTTATATTATTATATTTGTTTTGCTGTTATCAACATCTCTCTAATTTCTCACGATCAATGTAGATGCAAATGTCACACAACATTATGCTCAAATCAAATCAACCGATGAAGAACGTCTTCTTGATCAAGAGAGTCAAAGTACAAGTGGACAAGATTTTTGTCGTTCACTTCAAGAGGGTTTGGAAAATAGTAAAGTAAGATACAACTATTGTTGATGAAATATGTTTTTCAAAGAGCACATACCAAAAATTAGATCTCATAAAATCCATACTCTTTTACCAAAAAAAAAAAAAAAAAGCTCAATGTTATTTGACAATGCCAGTGCTAATAATGCTAGTTTGTCATTAATTGTTAAAATTTGTCAACCATTATTTAAGGGTATGATTTTTTCATATTGAATGTATGTGTCATGCTTTAAATTTACGTGTTCAAGATAGCATAGAATATTTAAAAAATCATGTAGGCCCTATTAGAAGATCAATTAGACATTTAGCTAAGCATGCAAGTCTATACAAAAAATGAAGACGTCTTTTTCTAAAACATTTGGTATTAATGTGCCTAAGAAATGAATTCTCTCCAACGAATGATTCTCTTAAGGTTAGAAATGAATTATGTTCATTTTGTTTTCACAAGAACAATGAGGTATTGCTTTGTTTTCAATTTCATTTAATAAACGTGTAAAATTAATTTCTCCTTTGGAAGTTTTAAAGATAAACCAAGCGAATAGACTGTATCTGCACGGTAACCAAAGATGACAGGTTCGCAAACCACATTCATCTATTGTCTATGAGTCACTCTAGTAGTGTTTAATGGACATGAATGAATGGGTGTTTTAAATACATAAGGATTGAAAAATTCAAAAGTGATTAATTACTTGGATTAATTAATCTTGTAGGTAGATTGTTTGCTCTTGAACTAGGTGAAGTCATAAATCTAAGGGTCACACTATAGTTATCAAATGGGTTGGGTCGAACTGGCCCGGCCTAGGACCGCTGAACCCACACGCTAAGTGGGTTGAATTGGCCCAGGCCCGCCTTAGTAGTGGGTTGGGCTAATGTGGGCTTTTGAAAGTATATATGAACCTAGCTCGATACATGAACTATATGTAGTGGGCTGGTCCTGAGTTGGGCTCAGGTTAGACGACTGGGCTAATGGGTTTGGCTTGCAGGTTGATTCATGAGTTGTGGGTTAGTCTCGAGCGGGGTTTGAGCTAAATGAGCTTACTAGCTAAATCATAGACTCTTACACTACTATTTTAGTAGGTTAAGCTTTAAGTATATGCATAATCAATTTTTGTTTAGTAACATATAAAACCTCATAAATTCATTGTCACCTATTAAAATATCATAAATTCATAAATAAAATTTTAGAAACTCAACCATTGATACATAAAATTATTGATAAAAACAATGATTTTAAATAGTCTTATGGCGATACTGAATATATATAATTTTTAATACATTAATATATATATATATATATATATATATATATATATATATGAGTGTATATGTGTGTGTGTGTGTATAAGGTGGGCTTGGGCTAGCATGCTATGGGCCTGAATTAGGTCGGTCACGGGTCTAAGCTTTTAGTGGGCTTGGGCTTTTGGCTGGCCTGGACTGGACTGGGTTGGAATTTTTTTTCAGCCCACCATGATCCTTTCAGCCCACATAATTCAAACCACTAAGTCTGCCACTATTCACAAGATGGTCTTGGGCCGGTCCATGACAAGCTGTTCCCCAGTTGGGTTGGGTCGATTCGGCCCATGTAACAACTCGAGGTCACACATTTAACTAGACTATGGTCTGTTGTGGATAGATTAATTATTAAAAGTAATAATATTTGTTGGACAAATTAATTCTTAACCCTAAGTAATTAAATGATCATGTAGAAAACTTATTATTGTACTAATTTTATTTGTTGGATAAATAATTAGTTAGAAATTTTTTTTGCTAGATATAAATAATTAATTGGAAGTAGTCTTTGGGGCTAATGAAGAACTCAAAGTCCAATAAGACACTTAAAACCTAATCCTGAATATAAGTCCAACACATAAAGATATTAGCGGAGATCCAAATTGAAACTTAGGGGATTATTTTTATATAAATTGGTCCTCAAGGGGTCACTCGCGACACTCTTATTCATGCAAGGGATTAATTTCGAATTCTCTCTTGTGCTCTCTATTCTCTCTTCTTGGGTGTTGAAATTACCTATTATATTTTTAGATTTAGATTATTAATCTATACAAGAATCTAACTATACCGTATATCCACGCATCAAGACTAGGCGTGGTTAAATTTAGAGAGTAGGTTCCAAATGTCCTTAACATGTGAATTCTGCAGATTCCTGCTAAGAATAAAGAATCGCGTATAGATATATTGCTAAACTATGATGTGAATTACATATACTCTTTGATTCATATCCTTCATCCAATCTTAAAAGGAGTTCGGAATATTATTTTATTCGTTGATTCATATGTTTATTTCTGTTGCAATCACAATATGTTGAATAATTGTATCTTGGGGACGGTATTCATAGAACCGGAAGCACTGAGGCGGGGCAACAACATCTTATGGAAAGAGTGTCTAACACTCACCTCCACTCTATCATATTTCGATAATAATTTAAATAAATTTATATTTTTTCATTTTGATTTTCTAACTATTATATTACACCATCTACTATTTTTTTTTCCCAACAAAATATTCAGATGTTTTCTCCTTTGCATTTTTACTTCCCTCAATCTAGTGACTGTACCAGCAGAACCACATGTGAGCTCTAATGTATCTCTTTTTATTCTACATTTTTTTCTTTTAGTAATATTGGTAATTATGAAAACACTATAAATGGGCTAAACTAACTTACCTATGATTACAGATCACAATTATAAGATGGGATCTCTTATTATTTAATACCACATGAATTAGCTTCAAAAATTCCAAATATACCCATAACTATTTTGCATTATTGAATGAGAAAAACATGAAACAATTCTAAATTTAGAAATCAAATAATTACACGAAATAAATTTGTGGGCAAGATATGTACAAATTTATAAATATTTCCAAAATATTTCCTATCATAAGTAGATTTTAAAATTACTAATAATAATACTAGAAATTATTTTCCAAAAATTGAAAATCTATAAACTATAAGAACGAGAAACTCTCAAAATTATATTTACATATATAAAATAATTTTATTAGAAAATCTGAAAAGTATGAGAAAATGAAAATCTGAAAAGTATAAAACAAATAAAAATCATTAAATTACAATTTAAAATTACAAATAATTTTCTAAAAAAAATTTGAATTTGAAAATAAAAATTAAAACTATTTTTAAAATACAAAATAATATTCCTATAAATAAAAAAAATTATAAGAAAATTCTGAAAACATGAAAATTATAATTTCAAAATTTTCAGTTTATTTCATAATATTAGATTTCCAAGTATTTTTCTATATAATTTTCAGATTTCAGTTATTTTAGAAATTTTCTTTTATGATATCAAAATATAATTTTGTAACTTCTAGTTCTTCTTAATAATTTTCATTTTTATCATTTTCATTAATAATGTTTAAATTTTATTCCATATTTTTCTACTTTTTTTTTTTTTTTTTTTCTTAAGGGCTCGATAGTGTGCCAATAACACAACAAGAAATTGAAACTTCAGTGAAAATCAGGTCAATTTATTTATAAAAATTAAAAGTTAGAAAACGATAAAAAATAAATATATGTTGTGTTACATAATATATAGATAAAGATAAAAGCAAATGAGTTATCCGATATTTACTTTGCACATTGGATTATTTTAGAGGGATAAAAATCATTACATTCTTATCTCACTTGTTTTACTTTGAATGAAATTGTTGAGATTGATATCAGATTATTATTTTTTAATTTTTTTTTAATGAAGGGATTGTAGTTTGCTTGGTTATAAAAAATTTCTCAATTTTTTATATTCATGAATATTTTTTCCCACATTAGCATGTATATAAAAGTATAAAAATTAAAAAGTATATAATAATATTTTTGACAGAAACATCCAAATATAATAATAATATTATAAATATACAAAAGTAAACACAAAACCAACCTAATTTAGTAAAATGAACAGGCCCTTAAAGGAATTGGAAACATCACTAATTTAACAAAAACTCGATCACATCATAAATAAGCCCTACAGATCAACGGACGAAAGCTGTTTTAAAGTTGATTCAACATCGTAAAAATCAAAGGAACTAAAGAATTTCCTTAATGCGCTCAAACACCTATTTCAATTGGTGCAATTGGGAGTTTTATATTAAATTAAATAAAGGATCTGTCTATTCACACCTCAAATCCTCTAAATAAATCTCAAAATTATTAGGACTAAATTAAACATAATTAAAGTAACTAAAAACACCCATATATATATATATATATATATATATATATATATAATTAACCTAATTTTATTATTTTCTCATTCTCTCTTTTTTCTTCTGCTCCCAATATTTTTCTTCTCCAAATTATAATTTTCAATATTACTACTTCACGTAGAATAAATGTTTTTGATGTTTTCCGTTGCATTGGTATGAATGATAAGATAAACACTTTAATCAATGATCAAAGGAGCACTATCAATAATCCATTCAACATTATGAATAGACAAAAAAAAAAGAACACAAAATTCGTGAAAAGAACCACATTTCTATCACAAGCATATACACAATTGGCAAATAATCATAGTTGAGGCAGTGTATTGTTAATATATTGAACACTAATGTATTGTTCACATAAATTCTATGAGCGAAGAAAGAACACAAAATAGAAGAACCAAGAACTCCCCAAAAATTAGCTCGGATTCATATAACACCAAATGAATGATAAAATGGGAGAAAGGAAAAACCCACAAAACTATTGTCTTGTTTACTGAATTTTGCCTTTTTGCCTCTTACTTCATATTTGAAATGTTTGGTTGAACAATAAAATTTCTTCGTTTCAGTATTCTACATTTGTATTCTAATTTTTTTATTATGTATTAATTATATCATAAAATCTTGGTTGCACCGTGCAGCCCAATGTAGACTTGTTTAACTAAAAAGTTATTATTTACTTGAAAAATATTATTATTTTGTTCCAAGTAACAAATTAGTAGTAATATTTTTCAATTAAATATTATCATTTTAGTTAAACAAGTCTACATCGGGTTGCACGGTGCAACCAATGCATATAAGGTTTTATGATATAATTAATACATAATAAAAAATTAGAAATTCAAATGTAGAATACAAAGGAAAACTTTATATGTAAACATAAGTTAATTAGTAAAAATAAAATATTATTAAGATTTATTTGAACATATTAAACTCAATGTATTCTCGAATAATTTGTTGAATTTAGTTGTTTTAAATAAAAAAATAATTTTATTTTTGATTGAATTGAAACTTAATAAATAAATATAATACGAATCGAAGGTTTGTTTGTGGTAATAGAAAAATGGAGAAAAGAGGTAATTATAATTGTAGTTAATTTAAGTGTAAGTATTTTATTAGTGGTTGATTGGATAAAATGACCTTGAGATCCGGTGAAAGGGCACATCTCTCTCTGCCCAACAAAACTAAACTCTTATTTATTTTTACAGACCACCAATCTCAAAAGCCATCATCCTCTGAAAATATAATAAATAAATTGAGGATAATAACGTCACACTCTCCACTTTCACCCAAGTTGCTAAGCAAGTTGCAAAGCTAACAAACTCATTTGGGCCCCACTCCAGTTTCACCTTTTTTTTTTCGGAATTTGAAAATGGAGACATCACTCTCACCATAGGGATACTTCACAAAGTGGTCGACAAGATTGTAGTTGCTAGATCATTCATATTCATAGTCGAGTAGCAACATATTTGACTAATATGCCTACACTATACATCTAATGGGTTGTGTCTGTACTACAATACGTGAACTGCCACTAGAGGTAAATGGGATTTAAAGAAAAAATCAATTAAACATATTTGTTTGCCATTTCAATCTTTATATTAATATGATATTATCTACTTGACACGAAGATTCAGCAAATTTATTTTTTATTCGATCAAAAAACTTCATACTATTAGATTTTTAGGTCCTTATATTTCTTATGATCTTCATATATTTAACCGATTTATGTCACTGCTTCAACAATTATTTTCATCAAGCAATGATTGTCCAACATCTACTTATAATTATTTTGTTGAATAATAAGCCTGAGGTGAATTCAATGGTTTCTGTTGATGGGACCTACTCTATCAAAGCCGCACCTTATCTAGTTCATTGTAGTTCCAAAATTACTTTAAGAACATTACTACTATTTTTTATCTAAAATCACACTTTAATATTTCAAAACCTACACAAAAGTAATTATAGTCGAACATTAAAAACTTAAGGTGGAAGTATCTTGTCTTCGTTCATAAATCATCGAAACATCAATAATCAAAAGCATTTTAAAAACATAAATAGTTCAATAAATAGAAAATGAAAAATAAATATAAAATACGACTTTTTTGCATAATCGATAGGGCGGCTCAATAGCATAACTCCCTCTTCCTTAACTTATTTACCTTAAAAGGTGAGGATGAGTGTTGGAAATACACTTTGTGGACGAACTCTTTTTTACCCAACAAAACAAATTTACATGCATATATAACAATTGCATCATAATTAAGCCCAACTTGCATTTTATCAATTTTTATATTATGATACATGCACCCTAAAAGTCCCATGAATACTTATAATAGTACACATATGAACACATTAGTCTTGCTTGAGATGTGTAATGTCCCGCTATAGCATCATGAGTTCGGAAGCTACTCGAATTGATCTTTCGATCATAATCATGTATTGGTCATACATGCAAATCTTAACCATATCTTAACCATACTTTACACATTAAATCTTAAGCTCCAAAAAACAATTATCCACATAAAATAATATATATCGTTTGATCATCCAGCATACTACAATAGTTGTCGTATAAACGTGCATATATTTTTAAAGAACTAACACAAAAATAGTGTAGGAGCATCTTTCACCTCTTAAAATTGTAGGTACAACATCTTCAAGTATGGTTTATCCTAAGCCTGAGGTCTCTGAACCTCCTACAATAAAAAATAAGTAATGATAAACTCTTTAATTTAATTAAAAATCATAATCAATAAATATTTGATACTTCATTGGCTATAAACTATATAAACTAATTTACGATACTTTAAAAAGTAAAAATGCCTATTTTAAAAAAAAAATAAAAAATGAGGTTTCTTTTTTGTTTTGACGCTATTCTATTCTAGATGACCTTGTTGTGTGAAAAGATGAGAAACCTATTGTTTTTAAACATCATATGGTACGGTACAAAATTTGTGACGTTTGCCACTCATTTAAGTTTCAATCGAATAAAACAAGTGTTATATGAACGTTTGAAGTTGAAGAATTAAATTGTCACTTTTTAAAGGACTAAAAATGACTAATCGAAAAGTTGTTTGAGGACAAAATATAATTTTCGAAAATTTATGAAGTGACCCTAAATATTGACATCCTTAAAATAAAATAAAAATAATTAATAAAAATTTAAAATAAAAAATCAGAATTTCCCCAAATCTGACCTTAATTATTGAAAGCTTCCCCATATTTTTTCCTTGCTCAATTAACAGGTCGGTTGATCATAATCCAACCAACCACATTAGGGATTTTGTCACATTTTTTAGTGTAGATTATTTTTTCCTAAATTAGTTTAAAAAAAGAAAAAGAAAAAAAATATATTTGATAAACATAGGATTTACGTGCAATTTTGGGTTATTATGTATAAATTTTTAAGCAATTGCATGTACCTAAGAGACGAGTTCATCATGATTTTGTTATATTTTGTTACGTCACGTGCTTGTTGAAGTTTTAAAAGAATAACAGATAATTAAGGGTGTATACACCACCTTTCAAGTCACACGGACCGAGCTTATCCTCGTGTTATGATCTTAACCGTCGCGATTTGATGTGATTCGGGCATATCTTCTCGATTTGATGTGATTCGGGCATATTTTCTCATTCCAAAACAAAAATATGGCGGCTATCAAAACCCTAATAATTGTCTATAAAATGAAGAACTACATCAAATTATAGAGAGACATCAGACAACATAATATATATCAGATTTGAGGGTTAGAAACAAGGATACAAAGGAGGATCAACCAATCAAGTCATGAGAGAGAGAGAGAAAGAAACGAAGATCGTTTGGCTTCAAATAGTTTTATTTTCTTTTGTTCTTTTCTGTTAGCCATGATTGTCAATATGTTTCCTGATAACTCTATATAATAGAGTTATTTTTGTGCCCTTTAACTTAAATTCATGTAGAAAATAGTGATGAATTTAGTGAATTTTAGTATAATATAATATATTAGATCTTTGTTTTGTTTTGTAATTTGTATAAATTAAATGTGTAATTTTTCTTTGATTTATGTAAATAAAAATAGGGTTGGAGCTGAATTTGAGGAACCAAAGCGAAAAGTGCAGAAGGTCTGAAAAGTCCCCAGTTGCTACACGAGATGCTGCAGCAACGCTTGAAGTCAATTCTTTTACCCAGGAAATTCGAATCCAAATTGCTGACTGGACACATTAAGTTTGCCAAGTTGGCGTGGGACAATTTTTGAAGTAAAAAAAAAAAAAAGTAAATGAATCAGCAGGGCCAACTACATGTGCTACCAAAAAAAAAAAAAAAAGGAAGAAAAGAAGTGTGGGAAAACGAACTAGAAGAAAAAGAAGAGGAAGGAAGCTCGAAAAAAACAACACTCCCAACAGCTTAACCCTCTCTTCTTTAATCTCTTTTATTCCCTTGTTTCTTGTGAAATTTAATTTCAGATTTCTATGGATGATACATTAGATTTTTGGACTGTATTTTCTTAGCTAGTCATGAGCTAAACATCTTGAAGACTTGAATTGCTAAAGGACTTTGAATTGTTTTATTGAGACTTTTATGCATTGTTGATTGATTTGTGCTTTTTGTTCATTCAAGTGGGCATATGATTAATGTTTGTTATTGATTGGCCAGCAATGATGAATTTACAAGCTAGATTTAATACTGAAAAGGTTAGGTCTAGTGGAAATAGCTTGAATGATGCAAGTGTTAACCAATTGTAGGTTATTATTGTGAATTGTATAGGAATATATTGTTCGCCTTGCATAACTATACAAATTGATTATTACACGATGTTCCAATTCTATTAGGCATAGGAATATGTTTAGTTAGAAAAAGGAATGTACAACATAATATTTGAAAAAATTCTATGTATCAAGAAAAAATCATGTTAACTTTAGAACATTTCACTCAAGAACAATGCCGTTTAACATTGATCAATAAAATCCGATTCAAAAGAAAATTAGTAATTCAAGTCTATAACATCCATCTTGTGAAAATTCTTGCTGTCATTGATTGTGAATTGAACAACAATTTTTTGGAAACATTTTCTTTAATTCTTGTTTAAATTGTAGAAGTAGAACCAAACCATCCACCTAACTTATTATTCATTTCTTTAGTTAAAAATTGCTAGTAATTGATATTTGCAATTTATATTAAATTTCAATCCCTGTGGAGACAATAAAACCCATCATTATACTACTTGTTGACTACGTGCACTTGCGTAGCGAAACAACAAGTTTTTGGCGCCATTGTCGGGGATTGTTATTTAAATTTTTGTGATATCGATAACTTTGCAATTTATTTATTTCTTTTATTTTGTCTAATCTTGATAGTTGTTCTTGTGTTTTAATAAGTTAATTTTGTGTATGAACGAGCAACAAGATTTTGGGTTAGCTCCTTTTGACCCCGAGATTGAACGCACATTTAGAAGAGGAAGAAGGGAACAAAGAGGACATCGGACTCAACATCAAAGCAACATGGCCGAAGAGGATGTAAATGTGCCTGCCAATGCAATTGTGATGGCCGATGATCGAGAGAGAGCCATACGGGAGTATGCTGCCCAATGTTCAATGACCTTAATCCGGGCATCATTCGACCTGAAATTCAAGCACCTCAATTCGAGTTGAAGCCGGTGATGTTCCAAATGTTGCAAACGGTGGGTCAATTTTGCGGGCTAGCCACTGAAGATCCTCACCTTCATCTTCGTTCATTTTTAGAGTTGAGTGATTCTTTCAAGCTCCAAGGTGTTACAGAGGAGGCCTTGAGGCTGAAATTATTCCATTTCTTATTGAGTGATCGAGCTAGAGCATGGCTTAATGTATAATTGTAGGTTATTATTGTGAATGGTATATGAATATATTGTTCGCCTTGCATAATTATACGAATTGATTATTACATCGATGTTCTAATTTCTATTAGGCATAGGAATATGTTTAGTTAGAAGAAGGAATGTACAACATAGCATTTGGAAAGTTCTATATATCAAGAAAGAATTTGTGTTAACTTTAGAACATTTCACTCAAGAACAATGCCGTTTAACATTGATCAATAAAATTTGATTCAAAAGAAAATTAGTAATTCAAGTCTATAACATCCATCTTGTGAAAATTCTTGCTGTCATTGATTGTGAATTGAACAACAATTTGTTGGAAATATTTTCTTTAATTCTTGTTTAAATTGTAGAAGTAGAACCAAACCATCCACCCAACTTATTATTCATTTCTTTAGTTAAAAATTGCTAGTAATTGATATTTGCAATTTATTTTAAATTTCAATCCCTGTGGAGACGATAAAACTCATCATTATACTACTTGTTGACTACGTGCACTTGCGTAGCGAAAAAACATTTCCCATGGATTATGTATTAAATATGTATGGCTAAACATCTAGTGATTCTAGGGAATGTATAATTATGGATTCATATATTTTTCTTTAATGATATTACTTTCGTTCCTATATTTGGTTATGCTTCCTTGATTTGATTATCATATGTAATTATGTGATGACTAATTGCATATGTGTAGTTAATCCATTATTGCTTGAGAGGGGGTAATTGGTTAACGGATTAGGAATGTATAGCATAAAACTTGCTAGATCGAGAGATTGATAAGTATTATGATGATAATAGATTCTATGCACGATTGGGAGTTAGATAACACTATGAGATTGAGAGATCGAAAGTTTGCCATCATGGTGGACAAGTTCACAACTAATGTGGGAGCCCAACTTAAATCATTGAAGATGCAAGTGAGGATCAGGGGGAAGAAGCAAAAGAAGTCAAATATGTGCCAAACCCTGCATATGTTCCACCATTGCTATTTTCATAAATGCTAAGAAAGCAAGCAAAGAAGACACAATTTACTAATTTCTTATAAATTTTAAAAAATAATCAATTAATATTCACTTTGTTGAAGCTATTGAACAAATGTCTAACTATGCTAATTTTTTTGAAGGAAATCCTAGTGAAAAAAAAAGAAGAATTGAAAACCATGAGACGATCAATCTAATAGAGGATTATATTGCAATTCTCCAAAGAAAGCTTGAATGATCCGGGAAGCTATACAATTTCATGTGAAATTAACAACACTTACTTTAATAAAGTGTTGTGTGATTTGGGGGCGAGCATAAATTTAATGTCGTTATCCATATTCAAGAACTTGGGCTTAGGTACAGTGAAGCCATTATCCATCATATTACAACTTGTTGCTAGGTCGATAAAGTACCCAAAGGGAATTATATAAAATTTGTTCTTGAAAGTAGATAAGTTCATATTTCCCGTGAACTTTGTTGTGTTTGATATAGAAGAAGATCACGAGATGCCATTAATTTTGGGAAGACCATTCTTAGCCACTGCGGGAGCTCTCATCGACATGACAAAAGAAAATTTGATTATATGAGTAAATAATGAGAAAGTGGTGTATTCCTTGTATGATGCAAAGAAGTTTCGAGGGGATGTTGAAGATTGCAAGGCTGCGGATATAGTCCAAAACACCATCGATCAAAAGAAGTCTAAAAGTTTGCCGGCAGAGTCTCTTAAAACTTGCATAAGCTACACTATCCTTCCTTCCAAGTCTATTAATTTTGATAGTGGGAATTTAATTGACAAATTTAAAGTTACGTAAGATTCGATAGAACAAAAAATGGAGACATCTCGTAAGGGAAGCATCAAAGAGGAAATAAAGAAAGATAACCTTGGTGCAAGTTCAGAAGTTGATCATGCCAAGGAGGCTAAAACTAAAGGATGACATCCTCATGCAAAAGAGAAGGCATTAAGAAGTCTCCTTGGGTATGTCCATTGTTTAAAATAGGAAGCCCCTTTTAATCTTGATGAGTTGTGTATATAGAAATTGAAGAACGAGTTCATCCACATGAACTTAACTATTAAGATAATTGATGTCAACATAGCAATCACCCTGAACACGATGGAATATTAGGGGTTTCAACTCCCACCGATGCCATCTCCTCAATGATATAATAGAGGTTAGTGATTTATAGTCTTCTCGTCTCTCTTTTTCAAACTTAGTTTGAGGGGTACACGGATGTTTTACTATGAATCCTTGCTCGTTAAATGGAAATTGTAATATATGAAAAAAATAAAAGAAAAACAAAAATAATATTAAGCATGGACTGTGCTAGCCCCTGCACCGCCTGTTCTACAGTCAGTCTCCCAAAAATCCATGCCATATTGCACGGCCTGTCGCACGGCCCATGTTAGGCCTTTCACAAAATGTGTTTCACTTCAGGAACTCGATTTAAAGGTACGTTTTTCTCAAATTTTTCTCCCACTTCTTCATCTCCTTCTTCTCTTAATTTTCCCTTTTGGAACACCCCTCAAAATTCGTTGAAGGATTCATACCTAAATCTTCACCTTGTTCTCAAACTCTAACTTAAGACGAAAGGTATGTAATTTCTCCATAAATTTCGTTGAGCTTGAAATATATGAGTATATATTTGATGGGCATATTCTCTGACACAATACGAGCATAACTATTGGGATGAAATATATATAGCAGAAGAGGACCCTTGATATATGTTGATGAATTTTGATGAATAAGGGACTCTAATATGTTTTGATGAGAATGGAATCAATTTTAAGGTAGATATATATTATGCCTATCATTTTTTATATAGGATGTAAGATTGAATTTTACTTAAGCAAAACAATGGAAGTATACTATAAATCATATATCATGTTTAGAGTAGGCATAAATCTACTTTGGATGTTGTAGTCTGGGGTTAAAATTATGTGCAATATATGACACATTCATTGTCACATATGTTATTATATTGCATAAATAGAAAGAAGATTGTGCGACTTTAGGAGCTCACTACCACCACCACCACCCCTCAGTGAGGATAAATACATGAGCTATGGGCATCCTGTCCATTTTACCAAACTTAGTCTTCTCGAAGAATAAGTTTGGGAGGGTGCATAGATGTGCCCCCATAAATCGCGTGATTGGCTTTAGTATGGTACTTTTCTTTACTTTTTCTTTCCTTTTTTCCTTTTCTTATCATTTTTAGTATTTTCTTTCTAAATTAATAGTGTAAAATATGTAATACAAAGCCAAACAATGATTCATTTATTTATTTTATGATGATTGTGGTATTTTATTTGATAATGACTATTAATGAATTGAGCATGTTGTGGAAAAAAATGATATATGTGCATGCAATGAATGACTTGAATATCTTGAATCATGATTATCATGTGAGATTTTGAGCCTATTGATTCTTTCTAGTGTGCTTAGTTGGATAAATGTTAGAATATCTAGAACTTGCCTATGATTTGCTCAAGTTTAACAAAATAATGTGGATTTTGGAAGTAATTTTAGGCCATCTTTGGTAGCTTTGTTTTCCTTTGAATTTTAACCATTACACAAATTTATCCTAGTTAGACCCATTGAGCCTTGAGCCTTTCTTTAATAGCCAAGTTACACTACTTGTTCTTTAAAATAATATAAGTAAGATGGACTTGTCGAATAGAAAAGAATATTGCATATTAGAAGGTCTTGGTGAATATGGATAATAAATTGAAAGATCGTAAAAATTGGTTAAAGAATTGGGAGACGAGTCACTTCATAAAAAAAAAACATACAACAAAAGTTGTTGAAAAATTTGAAGTGACTCCCATAGCTAATAAACCATTGAGTAAAAATTCAGAGTTGATGAAGAGGAATAAAGCTAGACAAGAATCTAGTTGTACTCGTTGGCGCATAGAGTCCAATATTGATTAAGTCATTTAGCCATACATTTTTACCTTAACCAAAGCCTACATTATAATCGAATTTAAAGTCCTTTCTGATGTAAAGGCGAGATGAAATCATGGGCAAACATATGATTAATTCTACATTTATTTTAACTTTGAGTGTTGTTTATATTTTCCTATACACTTGTGTGTATGAGATACACAAACATGGTGAGGATCAATGATTCAAGATGTTAAATAAGTACTAGTTGCATGGCATGAAGTTATTTATTTGCAATATGGTTGATTTTGATGCAATCATAATGATTTTTGTGTTTGAAGCATCGTGTATTATTAAAACATCCCTTCATTCTGAGACCAAGATCGGTCCTCAAAAAATAAAAAAATAAAAAAATACAATGGATAATGACAAATGTGGGTGATCAAGTAGGTTGTCTCAAGTACCAAGATCAAGACCGTTCCTCTTTTACAATTAACTAAATAAAGGTCAATACTATTAATGTAATAAAAAATTTCTTATTATATTAATAATATGTGATAAAATTATTACTATTATTGTGATTTCGGCATATCTAATCATTTCAAAATAGATCCTTGGCACGATTGAGAGTTAGATAACACTGTGAGATCGAGAGATGATCAGTGGAGTTTAATCTACTTATGGATATAACTCGAGAAAGAGGACCCAAATATATTAGTGATCCTCATACAAATATAGGAATTAAAATGGTTTGATACATTAAAAAGAACATATAAGAACCATATGAATACGTTTAAAGAGGAGATGACTCTCTGGACGAAATCGGTCCGGGGGGAATGTTGGGAGAAGGTGGGCAGAAAGAGCCTGACCTTCAGTTTGAGGTCTTCGACCCGCTCGTCAACGGGCGCGGGATCCCCATCGCCGATGGGGGGGTTTACCTCTTGCGCCTCTTCTCTTCCAAGGCGTTCTGTGGTCCTCTTCAAGACGGCCGGCATGGTTTGATGTGGATAATTAAATAATAAAAAATTAAATACATTTTATAAGCATATAAATCATAAAATTAATAAGTCATGAATTCTAATTATGCTAAAAATGTAATATCGGGTTAGTACATTCATAAAGCCTCCCTTACTTGGTCTGTAGAGCTCATCCTATTATTTTCGTAGAGTTAGCTACATCAGCTCAGGTCCTGTACTATCCAAGTTTATTCCTACCTTGTCCATATATATCATCCGGTCATCTCCTTCAGGTCCGCTATCTTTATTTGGCACTTAGAATCTCCATCACATTGCTCTATACAATCATGGATTTGATACCACTTGTAGGGCCTACAGTGAACATCAATATTATGTCGTCTCTTTCAAGCCACAATCTTATCTAACACTAAGGATCTGCACAACATCATTCTTAGGACCATGATTTTGATACCCATTTCATTTAGCCACGATGGATTACAATCTCCACATTGATATGATATTGATCTCAAATTTAGAACAAACTTGCATGAATTTACTTTTAGGTTTCCCCTAATGACATCTTGCTAATTAATGGAGATTTATATAATTTTTTATGGTCAAATCATATCAATATGGAGATTGGAGTTAATATTTGATCCAATAATTGGTATTCCAACTAAACAATAATAATAAGGGATGAATTATGGGAACATTAGAAGTATATGAATCCCATTAGTGTGAGACTTTTTAATGGAAGCCCTAAACTATTCGTGTGTGCTTATCCCAAAATGTATAATATTATATAGTGTTAAGATGGAAGTATATTGAACGCCCAATATATGGGATTTCATTAGCCTCATCAAATCTTTACGTTCATGTTATGACCAAGTTTTGAATTCTTAGGGATGTAATATAATGTAGCTAATGAAAGTTGGAGTGATTGTCTCATCAGGTTGTGGTGGTGGGCTCTTCTGTCTAGGCTATGGAAGAAATCAAAGTCTATACTAATCTTTCCTCAATCCCCTCAAATTCATTATTTTATGCAACATGTATAGTGAAAGAGAATACAATATTTTGGTAACTTGAAAATAATAGATATTTTGGGAAGACGTAAATTTTATTATACCAATTTATTGTTTTCAGAACTCTTTTGTGTTTAAAATTAAAAAAAAAAATTATTTTACTCCAAATTCACAAAATACCCTTACTAAAGTTACGCGGTCAATTGTGTAAGTTCAATCATATAAATTTATATGGACGTATAAGCTCAATCGTGTAAGCTTACACGGTTGTATAATTCCATTTTTGTAAACTTATACAACTGTGTAAGTTCAATTTCGTAAGCTTATATGATTATGTAAGTCCAATCAAGTAAGTTTGCACAATAAATTGTGTAAGCTTATACGAATTATGTAAGCTTGCACGAGATGGGTGGGGAAGGAAAAAAACAGATAAAACAAGAAAGAGGCTTTTCACAAGAAAAAATGGAGAAGATGAACTTAGAGGAAAGAGGGAGAGAGGAGATAGGAGATAGAAATGGGAAGAGAGGTTTACACGATAAGGAAGGGAGAGAAAATGGGAAGAACAACTTTTTGCCCCAATGGGAAGAACAACTTTTACGACTATAAATGGTAGAGAGAGGAGAGAGAAAATGTGGAAGGATGAGGTTTCAAGAGAATGAGAGAGAAAATAAATGGTAGAGAGAGGAGAGAGAAAATGTGGAAGGATGAGGTTTCAAGAGAAGGAGAGAGAAAGAGAAAGAAGGATAAATTTATCTATAAACCATAAGTATGGGTACTAAACATATTTTTTTTTATCTTTCAATAAAAAAAGAAATTTGACTCTTTTATTTTGGTACAAAAGTATATTTTCTCTTTTAGGAATATGAATGAGTGTATATTGAAAGTAAGAGAAAAAATATCTACAGCATCATTTAATAAAATAAATTGTATTCATCTAAAACATCATTTAACTGTAAAGAGAGATTATTTATTTACAAAAATAAAAAATATTTTGTTTATTTTTTAATAAAAAATTGTAAATAATCTAATAAATTTATAAAATAAATAATCTAATAAGATCCTGTCCTAACCATACCAATATCTATGAATCACACTCAAAGAAATATTAATTCAACGCAAGATTTTTTCTCCAGCCAGATGAATATGATATTTTTTATTGAGAAACTTATGAAGATTTTTATTTCATGAATTATGTTTTTATAAAATGATAGTTAGAATTATGGATGAGAATGACTTTGAAATAGAAAGTAAAGAAATAGGAATAAATTGATTTTAGTGAGAAATAATGGTTAAATAAAAAAAGAATATTGATGTAATGATGGGTTATTAATTGAATTAATAAAATGAGGAGGAATTTGCATTGGATGTGCAGCAAGAAGGTTGGAAATTTGTGGGTATCGGACAAAGTTGAAGGAAAAGGAGACCGCGTCACACTTTCCACCTCTTTGTCTTTATTAGCAGCTTACGCAAAATACATTATTTCCGGATACTAATTACCTCACGTCCCCTTCAATTTTATATTTTCCACTTCATGCCCATGTGCCTCTCTCTCTCTCTCTCTCCCCCACCCCTCTTTTAATAAATCGTAACTTTATTTCAATTGACGCAAGCACACCTACAAAGGGTATCATATTTAATATTTAAAAACAAACACTAATAATTTGAAATGAATAATTTGAAGATTGATTTAATATTTTATACACACAAATTTATTGATGTTATTTGAATTGACTTATAAGTTTGATTGATTTGAAATTCACATGTTTAAAATTTGCATATTTTGTATACATTTAAATAATGTCTTTACTTGCTTAAAAAATATATATAATAATAATAATAATAATGTCTTTACTCAAAGAATCAATAAATCAAGTATTAATTCCCTGTCCCATTGATCAAGGCAGGATAATAAAACAATTAAGTCCTTAACTGACAGTTCAAAATCGATCAATTGGATCAACTCTATTGTAAATTTTATTCTTTTATGATTTTCGTTGCATCCAAAAACTGTAAACTCTCTATTCAATATATATATATATATATATATATACGCGTATATATATTCGCATTAAAAATTATTAGATTATTCAGGCGACAATTTGATTAATTTCTATAATAACATAAAGGTTATAGCTAATAGTTTAAAATAGGTTGTTACATGAGCACGATTTAAATTCAAGTGGGCACTCAATATGAGAATTAAATGGCATTAAACTATTGGTCTAATCGGGTACCCAACGGATAAAAGATCCACATAGATAACGTTTTGAAAAAAAACATCCACATGGATAAAGATATATACCATATTGTTTGGTGATAAACTGAATTTACACATGTATTTTTGAAGTAAATTTTATGTACAAAATTATATAAAATTATCTCGTTTTATCCAACATTGATATATTCAGTGAATGTTACATACTTACTCATTTTATAGCAAAAATTAAAGCGGTATTCATAGTCATGAAGTCATAGCACCCATTTACAAAATAATGAATATAAATTTCAATGTAGTTACTCAAATCTATTCGTTTTTATTATGTTGGAGAGATAAGACAATAATTGACAATTTTCATGGATAACGCATCTACTAATGGTAGCTCTAATATAGTCCAAAATCTAATTAAAGAGCAAACTATACATTGATTAATTTAGATTTATCTTTGGTATTTTGATTATAACATGAGCTAGACATATCCAATCGATTTGACATTTGTGGCCTTCAACAGCCAACACATAGGGCTACAATCTTGTGTGAAGTGGATGAAGTCAAATTTGGACTAAAAAACATTCGAAAACTACTTTAAAGTTAGCGCTGATGCATAGGATAAATTTCATTTGAACGAGCGGGAGCAACAGGGCAAATATAGTTCGTTCTGGACAGGGTTGAGCGACGAGTGCTAGACTGAGTGGATTTTTGCTCAACCGATGCTGATTGCATAGATTTGTGTGTATCTTCTAAATTTCGATGGATTCGAATATGTGGGCGAACAATAGGCCAAGTTTTTATAAATAGTTAGCTTCTGGACTCAAAAAAGACATAACAAAATACAATATACAACTGAGGGATAGCAATCATCCACTCCACATGCCTCAAGGGACGAATCGTCAGGTCTCTACGAAGATTTAGTGTTTCCTCTTTTATTTTTTATTTTTGTGTTATGCTAGAAATAGTTAGAATTATATTTCTTTATCTTAGTCTTAGGTTAAGTCTTATACAATTCAATGACTATATTGAAGTAAATTAGTTTATATTCAAGTGTTTATTTTGATTTCTTCTTATATATATAATTTTATGTTTATTGTTTAACTATGAGACTAGTAATTAAATATGTATGATATACGTTGAGCCAATTCAGAAGATTAGATTTCATATAGATATGATATATATAACATAAATATTTATATGATTATTTGTCCTCGATATTTATGAGGAAATGATTCTATTGAGAGTCAATTATTCATGTGAAATATAGACATTGACATGAATCGATGAATTACCTGCAATTTGAGAGAAGAGGTAATTTAGTATTTTGATTGTCTTTAATAATGAAGAAAAATGAACTTGAACTGAAAAAATTTGATACTATAATTATTGATAGTTGAAACTTAAAAGGATGATCCTAAGATTCATTTTTTTTTTGTCATATATATTCATATCTCTTCTTGTCAATCTCTTAGTTGATCAATTATCTGATTATTCTTTCCTTATCTATTTTATAATTAATAATAGTATATAGTTAAATTCTTTTTTTTTATATTGCGATCATCTAGATAAAATGCACAATATATTTGTCGTACTCAATAATTTTTATCAAACATTGTGTGTACGGCCTTGTTAAAACTATTAATAAATACCTCGTATACTTGCAAAATAGCCTATAAATTTAAGGGAATATTATGTCCATATTGAACCCCTTATTCTTCACTTTAATATATTTTTGTCCACTTTAGATTTAAGCACACATAATCTTATTTTCAGAGGTATTATAAATAATCTGAAATGAATATCGTTTGTTGTCTATAACTGTATATTTTGATCATAAATTCATGACTTGATTAATTGACATGCGACTTTTTACTTGTTAGCCTATCCTTGAAAGCAAATTAAAGGAGCATTGAGTGTCCCCTAAATAATATTGTATCCATCATCTTCTATAAGAAGATTTGAATGGAGTCAGTAGTAACCACGTTCAACTTTGGTTATTACTCATTAAGCAACCTTGATATATTTTCTCCCCATATAATACTTTCTTTCTTAAGTTCCCCCCCCCCACCAAATGATATATATATATATATATATATATATATATATATATATATATATATATATTTTGGGATTGAAAAATAAACCGCATCATGTTATTTTCAAATTGGTCCTTTAAAAATTTATCATTTTAGTCTATCTGTTAAGGAATTAGTCAAACACAAATATAAAATTAGTCAATTAAGTGACCAAAGTAAAAAGATTTGAAAATTCCCATCCAGATACACCTGCAATATCGAGAAATGTTTGGAAAAATAATATCAAAAGTGTATAACTTTTTTCATTTCAAATTCATTTTTATGAATAAAATATAAAGTTAATCAATTTTTAACAATTTTCAGATTTATGCTCATATTGCATGTATAAAACATTAGCTCGACATACATAACACACTTTTATGTGTTGATTGTGTTATATTTGAATACTATTATTTCTCTCGTGCGTTGCACGATTTATAATATGATAATATAATAAAAAATAATATAATTTTTTTTAAATAAAATACATATTTTATATAAAATATATTTTAATAAAAAATATTAAAGTTAAAAATATCTCACAATATAAAAATATATTAAATATTAAAATATATCACAATTAATCTATAAAAAAATATATTTCTTAGTTAAAAATTAATATTTTATTTTTATATATGCAATATAGATATCAAATTGAAGATAATGAAAAAATAATTAATTTGATATATTTTTAATTAAAAATGGAGTTGAGAAGAAAAAGTTATAAAACTTTGAAAATTAGTGTAAAAAACAAAAGAAAAAATTGATTGATAACATATTTTCTAAAAATAGAAAGCTACTTTAGACCTGAAAAATAACATATCTGTTGCAATTCCCCATCTTCCATTCTAAGCTTGGACACTTAGAATCGCATGGGATTCTAGTTCCATCTGCAACCATCACCTGCAAGGGTTCTGTTCTTTGGGCTGTTCTAGGATCAATGAAGCTGTGTTTGCTTCCTGTATCAACCAAAACTGTAATATCAAGTTTTCCAGACTTAGGTCTCAATTTAATGGTTTTTGGGGCTGCTTGCTGCCCTATTGTTATATAATTATAGATTTGAAGTGTTTTTTTTTTTTTCTTTTTATAGAAAATACAAATACTAGATAATTTGAAAATATTATTAATATTATCAAATTTTGAGATTTATAAGTTTATTGTAACTATTTTTTTATCTCAATATTTTTGTGTTTTGAAATATTGGTGTTGGATTTGAATATAGTAATGGATATAAGTTACAATTTAATATTTAATTAATTTTTTTTAAAAATAATTTACAAAAATATATATTGGTTAGATTTATATTTTGTTTTTTTTTTTAAATTTATTATTTAGATTATTGCATTAATTATTTCATCTTAATATTATGGGTGGGATTTGTAGGGGAGGGGGTATTGGACTACTTACATTAATTTTGAGATACAAATATAAAAAATATATGTTTCGTAAAATTATTTTTATATTTGATAAACACTTATTTTAAAAAGATATTATTTGTAAATTAATTTTTAATTCTAGTTAATTGTCATTCTATATTTGCAAACCAGGCATGCATCACTAAAAAACAAATATACATACATAAAATTTAATGAGTATGTAGGTTGTTAATAAAATATTATTTTCTCTATTTAAAATAAATGTTATATTTTATAACTAAAATAATTATTATTATGACTCTTATTTTAAAATAGCAACATAATGTTCTTATACCTAGCGGAAACTTCGTACAAATTTCCCCTATTTTTTGTCCAATATTAATTGTTTATTTTATTTTATTTTTTATTACTGTTACATCATTCAAAATCTGACAGCAGTTGAGAAATTTGTGATTGGGCTTCTGACTCACTTCCTATAGTATAATAAAAAGGTGCGTCTCTAAATATATCCTATAATAATTATAATAAAATTAGATATAATAAATTAACTAAAATACCCTTATATATATATATATATTTATTCTGTTGTTATTCTCAATTGCCCCTTATCTTCTTCTCCATGTTTCTTTAATGCAGAGAAGTTGGAATTGTAAATTAATGGCTTTCTTGAGATTCGACTCAAAATCTAAAACCTTTTGTACAAGGGTATGTATATATATATATATTATTTTTTTATTTTGTATTTTGTCTTCTTCTTCTTCTTCATATTGTTTTAATATAGAAATACAAAATTAGAATTGCAGATTTATACTTATTACTTTTACTTTTATTGTCTTCTTCTTCATGTTTCTTAAATATTGAAATGCAAACCTTTCCAAATTCATTCATGGATTTGTTAAGAATTGTGTGTACAAGGTTCATATATATATATATATATATATATTGCCTTCTTTTTTTTCATATTTTTTTAATATAAAAATACAAAATTGGAATTGCAGATTCATTGATGACTTTCTTGAGAACTAAGAGTACAATGGTTCATATATATATATATATATATATTCCTTCATCTGAAAGGATTGTAGAACTTTAGGTTCACAATAATCATCAACTCCACTCCTTCTCCCTTCAAGTAACACAAATCCGAATAAATTTTCCACCATTTCCTCTTCATCGCCAGTCTTTTGGGTCCTTAGACGTATACATGGCCACAACCTGTAACAAAGTGTCAACCCCATTCATCTGACCAAACCTTTACTGATTTGCCACTGTTCTGCAACAAAATAGCCAAAATCTCAGAAGCATATATATATATATATCATAGTGCTATAATGTGATGAAATTATTTCATAAGAAACATTATTTTTCATTCTAATCTTCTTATGTTATACTAATATTTTCTAAAAAATATTGATTTGAAGAGAGGAGGTGTATGTTAAAAGAGGATACATTTATGGTAGATTAAAGCATAGAGAAATTACAGAGAGAAACGTTTTTGAGATTTTTCTGAGGAAGGCATGAAATTGTGGGATAAGCAGTAAGGTTTGGAATTCTGATTTGTTTTTTGTTTTTTAATTTTTAATTTTTAATAAAAAGGGTATAATAGGCATAAATGAGGTATATTTAGTAAAAAGAAGAGAATTATTAATTTTAGTTGGGGTATATTTAAACTCTGAGATATATTTAGAGATTTCGGGGGTATGAAATAGCCGTACCCATAATAAAATATTGCTCTAAACTTTCCGTCAACGTCTATTGAAAGCTTCATAGGATATCAATTTGCTGAAATCCAAAAAATTAAAATTTAAATCTTGGAAACCAAAAAAAGCTTCATGGAATTTATTATTATTATTATTATTATTATTATTATTGTTATTATTATTATTATTATTATTATTACTATTATTATTATTATTACTATTATTATTATTATTATTATTATTATTATTATTATTATTATTATTATTATATACGTATATTCTTTTTTATTTTATTTTTTAGGACCAGGGGATTGGGCGTTAAGATTGGATTAAAAAAATCCAACCTCTTGGTTACCATTTAAGAGTGATGTGATTAAGCTACAAGGCTATTGATAGCTTCCTAGGAGTTTTTATTTGAGTTACAACTAGTAGTTATTTTGTAAATAGTACAGATTGTAATGTATACTTATATATTTAGGTCAATTTTCGTTTTTTTAAAATGTATAATTTTTAAAATAATTAATTCTTGAAACTCAAAACCACCGCAAATAGTTGGATCAATTACAAAATATACTAATGAAAGCACAACTCAGCACAATATTAAAATAAAATAATAAATAAAAAAGTTGAATAATTATATCCGCTTCATTATTTATTAAATTAAATTCAAAACTGTAATCCAGATATTATAATAAAAAATAGAGTCTAAATAATATACTTAAATATGCAAATTTTGTATTTAAAAAAAAAAAAAAAAAAAGGTTGTTACAAGGACGGTCAGCCTGAGACAGGGAGCGATGGGGGACGAGAGCCAAAAATTTGGGAACGGGTTTGGTGGGGTCAACCCAAATGCGGTATGCCCCTCTTTGTGGAATATCAAGATCATCTGACCCATTTCAACAACACACACTTGATTTGTAGGCCCCCAAATATTAGAACCTCTGTTTCGGCGTTAATATAAATCTTTATTGCGAAAAAGCCTTACACGGTTAGAATAGAATTCGAAACTTTCATTTTAAATTTAAAAACAAAATGAAGGAAATATATAAACTCTTATTATTTATTATAAGAAAGAGAAGTGTTCATTATACACTAAGGTTGCGTTTACTTTGAAGGAATGATATTAGGTTGAATAGGATAATGTTGTATTGTATATGGGATTTGTGGCCTGATTATTTATCTTATCCAACATTTACATGGGATGATATGCATTATGTATTATTTATATCACGTGTTTACTTCATGGGATTGTATATAAAGATGGAGGACAATTACTTTAATACTCTTGTTAATTACCCAATTTATTCGGCACCTACTTCCCAGCGATGAAATTATGTAAGCCTTTGCGACTCTGCCCGCTTTCTCCACCGGTCGGTCGCCGTTAATGTCATGGACTTGTAACATCCAAAGGAAAGTCGAGCTATAATTTCCAGACTGCGTGTGAATGGTGGATACTTCCAACTTCATGGTAGTATTCCAAGGTACTGTTACTCCTTCTTCCCAAATTTTGTTATTTGTAGGAGTTGTCTGGAATACGATACCTAAAACCCTAACTACTGTTATGTATTGTCCAACTAGTTCGGTTGGGTTGAATCCACAGTCGGTAGACCAGTAAACACAAAGCAATGCCGAAAGGATCATAAAAAATGGAAGAATCGGAAAAAGGTATACCCTATTATCTCCTATTTGGTTTCCCCCCATCTGATAATCCCCCTGCACATGAAAGCAGTTATAACTTTTGTGATGTTGTTGTTGTGCGGGATATCATATTTGTCAATAATTGTGTCTCCCTATCTAACCTTTGATCCCGGAAGAATTTTACGTATGTATTAACCATGTGTCTGATTTTTGTCTGTCTGATTTCACTGAATGTGGATTTCTTATTACATTTTGAAGTCTTGCTGGTGAAAAATAAGTTTTGTCCCTTGACATTGTATTAATTGGTGTAGATAGATGGATTGACTATGTTGTTGCTTAATTCATACAAAAGCCTATATGTTGTCTTTCATTTTAGTTGTTGATGGTATATATGAATTGTATTGTTTTATTGAATTCATCCTTATCTTTATGTGTCTTGTATGTTTTCCCTGGCTGTGCATTTAGTAGTTCGGTGTTGATGGCACGCTTGTGTGGTAGGTGTGTCTTGTGATCGTGCATTTACACTTGAGTTCATAACCCAATACATTTTACTTGAAATATTATATCACTGGGGGTGTAGGATTATGTATGTGATGATTTAAATGAGTTGTGCAATATATTTTGTAAATGGTTGTATTGGTTGCATCAAATTCTATTTGACACGTCTGCTGGTTACTTGGTGAAAAATTGAAACATGAATATGTTGTTTTGGTAACATTCATCTAATCACATTTTCACGCAGTGACCACCGATAGTTACGTTTCAACCATCTCATCCTCCAGCTGTATGAACTCTAAATGTCATGGACTAGATGTGGGTAGCCTTACTCGACGCTGTCGTACTATGTTTACAGATTTGCAAGAGACGATACATAAGCAGGAGGTCACAATAGAGGTGCTTGAGTGTCGTGAGGTCATTCTTATTGAAACAATTGCTGACCTGAAGGCTAGGGCGGTGGATTTAGAGGCGCAGATTAGTCGTTTGCGACAGGTTGCATTGCTTTTGGTTGATAATGTGCATAAAGTACGTCGCATAACCAGATGGGTGCTGTTCGTTGTATTATTTTGCATTATATTCTTGTTCTTATTATGTTCAGGATGTCGTTATCGGTGATTAATACCATTAAAACAACTTAAACTTCTTAGTACTGATGTTAAGTTGGTAGTATCTTTAGTATTGTTGTAAAATGGTGAGCTATTTTTGCTGCTACTAAAATGTGTATGTTGGAATATATTCTGGTCTCTTGTAATTACATATCCGGACATGTTAAGTAATGATTATTGTAATTTTCTGTGAGAACTTACAAACACCACATGCAAATGTCTGCTCAACCTTCTCTCTTCTGTTGTGTAGTGCAAGCATAATGAAATAACACTTGTGTAGGGTCAAAGAAATAATAATGTACCCATGGGCCAAACAGTGGTACACTACTACATATATTTATGTGTAAATAACAATACCACCATCATCAGACTCACTCCTTATAAGATACACGTTTTCTGTTATAGCCAACAATTACCATAGGTTTGTGTGACTCCCAAATCTCAGCCTTCTCGTAACCCATGGCTCCAAAAATAACTTAAGAGAATGTATTTTACACACCTCAAAGGACAAAGGAAGTGGACACAATGTTCATTAACTGTCTCCTTCAAGAAGTGGAGGCCGATACTTGGAATGTTGGCCAGCCCAACTATCACGCGGTCCTGACAGCAATGGGTGATGTAAATCAAACTTATGGCACAAACTTCTCCTATGAATATATTGTTGACCGAGTAGAAAAATTGAGCACGTGTTACAAGGTCTTCAAGTGGCTTATTGGTAGAGACGGTGTTGTCCATAACCCCACTACTCATCACGTCTATTGCTCAGATTCTCGTTGGAAGACTATATGTTAGGTGAGTGTGTCTTCAATGCGTGTAAGTGAAGTGAATGAGTAAAGAAGCTTTAGTTAAACTAAGTCACATAAATTTACAACTTCGTATGTGGTTTTTTTGAAAGGATATTGATTTAAGATCTTGTTTAAAGGAAAAACAATTAGCAAGGGTGTATAAGCGAGAAGCAGAAGCAGCATTCGACGCACCGCAGATCTTGTTTGGCCAGCTTGATTGTGTACCTTGTACACAGATCCTCGAAGAGGTTATTCAGCTTTCAAGTGGAACAGACACGAACTCGTCGAATGCTTCATCGGTAATTGAGATATCGAATCCCTATCCTCGGACCGGAGCTCCCTACACTCTTCTGATTACAGCTTGATTAATAGTCAGAACTCCTTCTAGTCGGAGTTAGCATGGATCAATAATTCATCCGATACTAAAGCATCTAAGTCGGAGGGATCCTCGAACCAAGGTCCTAATTACAGCGGCGAACATAGCTCGGTTGCATCGTGGTCTCCATTCAAGAAGCATTGAATCTTGTTAGTATATCCATATGTGGTGTATGTTATGTTATTGTTTCTTTGGCTAGACTATTAATGTGGTAATAATGATCGTATATATTTAAAGTAAATAAAATGTATTGTGTATTTGGTAGTCGATTATTGTAATTGGATTCTGTTTAGTAATATCAAAAAATAATTCAATATCCAATTTAGTGTGGAGAAAATAATGTATATTTACCGATATATATTTAAGTATTTATATTTATATACTTTATTTGTGAGAGACATATAATAGATATACTCCAAATGTAATGGGCCACGTCAAGATACAATGTGTCTTCACAATACAAATCACATATGTCCATCATCTGTGTTTTCAACATTTTCATTATGCAGGATGTGACACTCCACGTCCAAATTGTAATGGTTGAAAGTTTATGTTTGTATGATTAATCATGTGAATAAATTATGCATCCAAGTCACATGTTCCACTTACAATTTCAAGTGAATGGGACCCAAGATTCAAATTATGGAGGTTAATGTTTCCTCCGTTGATTATATACATGAGAAGCTCATGGTCAAATTAAATTGTCATGTAGCCTATCATTACATCTATCGAAGGAATACAAGAAACTCCACCTTTCATTGGCGGAACATAATATTATACAAAGGCAGGGAGGGGTTGTGTTTCCTACATACACGTAAATCCACATTACACATTTAATTAACAAAAGCTACTTGTCTAATTACCCAAAAATTTTAAAGCATCAAACTATTGGATCAGGTTTTGCATAAAAACATACATGGCGTCTAACACGGTTCACCCCAAACCTACGTAATAATTAAACATACTAAAACAGATGTAACCGATCATCTAATCATACATATATATATATATATTACCAAAATGATTGCACGAAATTGTACTGACTTCAAGTTCTATTACATCTTACATACGTCCAGAAGCCATGAACATCACCATACGGCCCTGTACTTCTTTTGGGAGGCTGAAGAATAATTCAAGTTCTTTGTTGTTGTTGATTAACATTTTTGCCACAATCAGTTGTTGATCAACAAGACACCTAATCTCCCCAAAACTTAAAACAACCTTCCATGTTTCTCAGACATCATAACTTTGTATCCAATACTCTTCCCAATAGACTATAGGTTGTCGTTAGTTTGTTCACAGAACCATCCCATGAGATTTACCATTTGCTCGCCAGCTACATCATCATGTTGTCTCTTTTTGTTCCTGCTACTGTTCTTTGGTTTAACGCACCAGCTTTCGCGCTCGATGTGGTTTTTGTTATCAATTGAAATTGTGTAAATGGTTGCATTGAGTTCGGGAGTCTCGTTCTCGTCTCCAACTTCAAGTTCATCTTTATCGGCAGCGCTTAAATCTTCAGTGAATTCCCCGGTTGCATGATTCTTTTCAAACACCTCACACCAATCATTGTATAGAGGGTACGATTTGTTTTTCATGGTTTTTGCATGAGCATCCATCTGAAATCAATTGTACACAAGCCTATGTGTTATATTCAAACGTATTTGTTACTTAATTCTAGAAACTTAAATCTCAACACAAAATTAAAATGACGTACCGCCACATATTCGTCCCATAACTTGCTGTCGTGGACAATAATCATGTTGTTCTGATCGTCCCACTCGAGACCTGATCTACTAAGCATGCTTTGTAGAATTCCAAGATGCTTCTTCCAGATATGAAGCTTATTACCAATATAAGGGATAGCCTTCAAATCTGAATCGGGCAAGTGTCATTTTATATGCCTAGCCAAGGCGCCCTGGTAACCCGTGTAAAATCCATTCTTGCTCTTCCAACCCCCTTGTATGATATCCTTTAAGCCAAGGATAAGAAGTTGTTCATCTCGTGCACTCCAAATACGCCTCTTTGACGATGTCTGCTTTGAACTACGACTACTTTCGCCACTATAGTTGATATCCTCCATACCCTATAATGATGGGAAAATGAGTTATAATGCAACATATTAATCCAACTACACCCATCGGGAGCTCCCGTTAACCTACATCACATAAAGTACGGGGATAAATAAGCGTTGATGGTGAATTTTGAAAATAACAACTATTGACCAACAAAATATTGAAACCACTAAAGAAAGACTCAAATAAATCTAAAATTAGATGTCCACAATTTCCAATCACCATCCATTGTATAAATGGAGGGAAAACAAAAATGTGCAACGATAGATCATAACAATATTTGCACCATCGGAACGTGTGATATTACAACTTCAATACAGAAAACATGTGACAAACTTAAAAACATCATGATTCACAAACTTATCGCATGTGATATTATTCATTCCACTCATTATACAGCTGCACAGCCAAGTTCTCTCTCCATTCGGTCCATTCGAGCGTGTTCTCAACAATGTTTATGTAGGTCTCGCCGCCGCTATTTAAAGTATCCAAATTTTTATCTACATCCTCTTCTGTTGGGTCCATAACCATTGTAATATGGATAAAATTGTGGATCAGGCAACAAGTAAGAATTATACAGTTTTGGACTATAGTTGGGTAGTGTGAAGCACTTCGAAGGATTGCCCAATATTTTTTCAAAATACTGAATGACCTCTCAATTACATTGCGAGCTTTGGAGTGTTTCATGTTGAAGTACTTCTCCTTGTTCTGAGGTGGAGAAGTACCAGCACCCCACTCATCTAGATGGTATCTTATCCTACGATATGGTGTCAAGAATCAATTTTCGTTCGTGTAGCCATTATCACACAAGTAGTAGTTTCCTGAACAAGTTATGTACACAAATCAATTAAACAGAATGTGAGGGAATAAATTGTGACGTAACACATTCGTATTCCATAAAGACATAAAAGATGGCGTACCTTGAGGTCTTTCAACCTATTTGTTCGTGTAACAGCATCACACAATACGCATGCGTCGGCAATACTTCTTTCTCAACCAGTAAGAACATAAATATAGTTCATGTTGAAGTCACAAACTCCCAAAACATTAGCATTTATGTGTCCTTTCCTATTTCGATATCGCCCATGCCATGCCTTCGGAACATTTACATTGATGTACGTCCCATCCAATGCACCTAAATAGCCCTGTATTTTGTTTGTAAAATATGATAAGTTGTGGAGAAAACAACCATAAGACGTAGTTATAAGTTATAAGATGTGAGCGCATAATGTACCTTAAAGCAACTCCACCTATCATTGGTGCAACCTTGGTCAACCGGCTTTGGTTGTACTAGTAGTATAGGGTGCAGATGTAATATCGAGTTCAAGACATGATGGAAATATTTGCTAACAGTTCTACCGGAGCAATAGTAGTTGGATTTCACTATACGTTTTTTCGTGTGATGGGCTATAATAGACACAAACATTGCCAATTGCTCAGCGCTGCTACTACGTTGGGTCGATTTCAATCCACCATTTACCTCCTGAAGATGAAGCAATCTACATAATGCACCTTGACTCATTCTTAAATGATCTATACATTCTTGATCTGATATTCCTATAAGCTGTCGGAGATATCGTAGTTGTCTGGGAACACTACTTAAAAGACTATATTTTGCACACCGATCCATTGCAGCAGCACGGTATTGCGTATATCGTTTGTGATAAAAAAAGGTGCAAACAAGATTACAAAATATCATCAATGCATTCATTATGTCGTACAAAACAGCAAGTATCTCCTCTTCCGAACCTCTTCCGAGAAGTACAGTATTATGAACATCCATCCTAGATGGCAATTTTGAACAATATAGACTTTTAGACGCAATAAAACAAAACAGGAATACGAAACTACACAAACTAAACATATAAGTTAAGTATATATGCAACGAATGAAATTACACAAATTTCGAGATACAACAAAAAAAATATCAAACACCACACGTAGAACGCGAGAAGAATAGCGAAGGGGGTAAACATTATAATCTCACCTATTTTTCTTAATTTGTTGTTACCTGGTACAACCAACGCTCGAAACCGTATCTCCGCCGATTTGTCCTTCCTCTCTTGGTCGTACTTCAGCTTCAATTGGACGTCTAGACTGCACCTCCGCCGATTTGTCATGCCCGTCAGTCTCGTACTTCAAGTGTTGTTGGAACTGGAAATGTACCTCCGCCGATTGAATTCCACCTCGTCCTTCAGCTCGCTTTCTAATGGGTTTACATAAAGTATGGTTCGTTTGAAAAGGGAAGAATGGGGGGTGGGGGGAGAGTTGGTAGCTTTGGTTTGGGTGCCACTTTAAGTAACTTCATATTAATATTTACAATTTCATTTTTTTTAATATGAGTTTAATTTTTAAAGTAAAAATGTACAACTTCCCAGAAAATAAAACATATTACTACAATTTATATATTAATATATATGTGTTTGTTCATAGTTTTTTTTCTGTAAAGTAATTATGGAAAAGGGTTATTTACCCAAATAATGAAAATAATTAAACATTTCGTAAAATAGGGTGGGTTTAAATTCGTTCAAAAAATAGGATAAAACGTCACATTCGGAGGCGATGTATGGTGAAAACGTCCTTTTATTTTCCAATTACATATATATATATGCATCATGTCAGGTACTGTATAATATATATATATATATATATAGCATCATGTTGGCAATATTAATCAAAAACAATACAGAGGGAAAACAAGACCGACAAGTACAGTTTGAACCACCTACTTCTACATATAAATAATTCATGGTCGATACGGAGTGTTTGATGGGTTGAATGGTTGGTATGCAGGGTATTCACCCTCCTCAAAATGGCCTTGTTGCACGTGCCACTCGTATTGTTGTCTCTGCATGTCAAGTGCAATTTGAGAATTATATGCTTGGCGATGCATATATTCTTCGATGTTGGCAACTCGTGTATCCAAGGCATTTTTCCATTCTGACCAATTGTTCCAACCTATATGAATTTCATGTGAAGGGTGGGGTTGCTGGGAAGTCCCAGCCTCATACTTTAGTTGATTTTCCCTTTCTTCTTTCATGTGCGTATGCAAATTGTTCTGCTTCACCCATCATCGCATCCTCATTTTGTTCTTCGATATCGACATCCATAGGTTGTGTTCTTGTATCTGTACTTCTTTTCCTGCTCTTTCTTCTTTCCTCTTCATTATTAAATTTTCTTTCGCTCTCCTCGATGGTATCACTTTGGATTGAGCCATTAAGCATAATATTCGATACTTTTCGCCCCGAGACATTTGTCAGACGTGAGTTGGCGAGAGCAAGTCTTTTCTTATCAGATAATGAGGAACAATTTTCTCGTCCCGGGGTGCAATAAACACATCTTCATGTTGATAAGAAGTTCGAGGTTGATGGTTCGTTCGCCAAGAGTTTCTTCCAACCCTTCCAAATTAATTCCTAAATATGGAGCAATTGGAGTAATCAACCCTCCAATATGGTTTGCCACTTAGTGTTTGTACGCACAAATTGCCTTAAAAGCTTCGGCGCCACATTGAATTTTTTTCCATTCAACAAATACCATAATATGAACAACTCGTCCAATGTAACAACCCCCAGTTCCAGTTTTGCCAAAATTGTACTTGAGACGGATCGTTGGAAATATCAAATCACCGGGCTTCTTATACTTGATGCTTTTGATTGGCTAGGGTTGCAAACGGATGTCTTGTCTGGGAAAGCCTCCTTTATTTCCTTCCAAAAGCTTGTTGGATTGAATCTAGGGAAGTGTATCTTTGTATCTGGTAGATTGGAAATTTATTCTTTGGAAATTCATAAATTTCATTTACGGTTTCCAGAGAAAGAATATGAAACTCATTACCCAAGTTGAAGGTTAGGGCTCCCGGCACAATATTATTGTATCCCACGTCAACGGTCGAGAAGAATTCTAGGACCAACCGCTCATATGTCTTCTCTCTTAAGGCAAACAACTTAGACCACCCCATATTTTTGCATAACTTTTTTAGATACTTGTAAATTCTCTTCTGTTTCATGTATTCTTCATCTTCAAAATGAGTGGCCCGTCTTTTCTTTCTATACACCTCAAACTATCTATCACTCCGAGTATCCCAGTCGTGAAATTATATGTCATATGCATGGGGCATAGTTGCTAGAATTCTCTTGTATTCTTCTTGTTGCTCTTCCACGGAGTGTTCATTCCAATCGAATTCAGTAGCTACAACTTCCATTGAATGAATTTGAGTTATAAGTCTCTGCTCCTCTTCAAATCTATGTCTATCCTCTTCTTGTCGAGCTATATCATCAGCGGTCCAACCACGAGTACCAAATGGATACGGATACATTTTCTCAATGGTACCTAAAAAATATCAAGTTATGTATCCATTCTTATATTAATTACATTACTTGAAACATGCACATCTTTTATATTATTGTAACAAACTCTTATAAAGACTACATTCATATTTCATTCACCCATTAAAGCAGCCATATCATATAATGATCCCTTGATACATTTATTTATTTCATTAATAACATGAAGCCCCCTCGTAAGGATATTATAACGGGATAATAACAATATCATTATGCCATGGTAATAAAGCTGTATAGCCATTTCTGATGATGCACACAAAATATTCGATGAAATACTCCAATGAATTAAACCAACATAACATAACAAAATTGATGCCACAATACTCCAAATACATGGTCTCACCAATTTATCACTCCAACTAAATAGACAATAATTCCAAACATACCTTAGTGGGAAAAGATTATAGATAAATGTGTGAAAAGCCCCAATCTTCCTATCTTCAGAAATGTCACCGTGAATGCAATTTAATGGATGAAAGGAAAGATTAAAGATGTTGTATGGTATAGGTCTTACAAGTCTTGTACAAACTCGATTTGGTTTTCACAGCCTCTAGACAAAGGTGGGAGTAGGGTTTTGGGGAATAAGAAGAATGAGTGAGGAAGGGGAAAAAGCAATTTAAAATTGGATTCTGAGATAACTCGATCGCGTGACTTGGTGTACCTCGTGACTCAGTTAATCGAGTTATGGAATACACTCGGTCACAATACTTGGGCATTTGGTTCACTCGGTTACCTGAGTTAAAAAATATTTCTGGAAAGTTGTCTGCTCGGTCGCAGGTCACTCAGTCGATGTACTCGGTTTACCGAGTGATGGAATGCACTCGATCATACCACTCATTCAGCCAGTGAACTCGGTCGACCGAGTGAAAAAAAACTGGAAACTTATCCACTCGGGCTGATCTCACTCGGGCAACGAACTCGGTGTACCAAGCGATTGAATCCACTTGGTAATGGCACTCAGTCATGAAGGTAACTCGATTGGTCGAGTAAAAAATAATTTCTGGAGGTTTCATAACTCGGTGAACACTCAATCATCACTCGATCAACCATTTAACTCGGTCGGCCGAGGTAAGTTACAATTTTTTAAAAACCCCAAAATTTTAGGAAATTGAGTATTTTATATTTTTGCTTCGCATAATTATATATTTTCTTGATATTTATTAATATAAGTATTACTTATTAAATATTATAAAAAAATCCTTACATACAAATTATAAATATATATTCATACACTCACATATACATATATATACATATACATCAATATATATAGGGCAATATTATATATGTATCGAATGTATGTGATGGGAGACATGAGTGCTACATATATATTTTTTGAGATATATTTAATTATTACAACCTTATCATTTAACCTATTTAAAAAAATATTAATTCTGAGAAATGCATAATGGCATTGGCCATAAGAAGAGCATGAAGTTGGGTTGCAATACATTAGTGCAAGTAAATGGAACTTTGACAAGAGAAAAAAAAATAACAAAAATTTACCCAAGAAACAAAATTGACATCCATTCCACAACATATTGTAAAGGTAAAGGCTTCATAAAACTACATGAACAATGGGAAACAACTTCGGAATATTACCTACAAAAAAATTACCAAGTAAAAAAACATATCATACCACCAACATAATATAAATCCATCAAATGCACAAGCAATGTAACAGAAATTCATAACAACCATTTCCCAACAAATGGATAAAATATTCACATATAAGCATGATCATATACTTAAGTTCACAACTATTGGGTAACATTATTGCAAATTCCAATAATGTACATGAAAAATACTCAAAACAAATGAAGCATTCACATTTTAATTCAAAAAAAATCATCAACAATCCGATGGCTCATCGCTCGAGGCTTCGTCCTCGCACTGAACTTTCACTGAAGTTGTGGATTCACCCTCACTTGCAGCACCATCTAAAATCTCTATCGCATTGCTGTAGCTTTCCCCACGCAAAAGGTCCCACTTCTCATAGCAGCTCATTTCAAAAATAAGAACATTAACAGTTGTTTCATTGATGACATGAAAGAAGATGAATTCCCCCAAGCTGATTCAATTCTGTATAAGAAATCTGTCCAACCCAATTGTCGACATAACACTTGTTGGAGAAGGGTATTCCAGGCCAAACACCCACTGGGCACCATACCTGTTGACCAGTGTCAAGTTGATCGGACGTGTATTCTTGGTTGGGCATAGCATCTGGGGTAATTCCTTCACGAAAAACAACATAAATACATTCAGGAATCTCATAGTCGCCAGCAAAAACCAGATAGACAAAGGTGGAAAACTATGAAGTTGGATCCCCGTACCATTCGTACAGGAACTTGGTTTAGGATATTTGGGAAAAACACCTTAAAAAACCTCTTCCATATTGGAGGTTGCAGTAAATGACCTACGAGATCATACAAATGTCAGCATTTACGAACTTCAATCATAAATAATAGAGTATTGAAATGCAGGGCTAACCTTGATGATTCGGGGGAAATTTTTGACATCCATTTCGCGTGAAGACGCGAACGTAAAAGTTATAAGCACAGTCGTACGAGAAGATGAATATGTCCTGATGCTTGACATTGTTGTCGTCTCGAAATTTTGGCCAGCTTTCCGTCAGAAGTATGGTTCCATCATTATCCACCCCAGAAAATACAACCCACTTCTATCCCAAGTCATTGATAAGCACAACAGACGGAGAAAGCCTGCCACCCACTTTGCTGTTAAATTTTTGGGGGTAGTCTCTGCAATAATCGGAATTCCCAGATTGTGAAAAAATTAATATAACATAGTAGTAATTAGAACAACAACAATTAACATTACGGAGCATGTTCTAAGAAAACAATTTCAGTTGCTCGTCTAAGTAATGTATGGAACGTCTTACCAAGCCTTTGGGATGATAGATAAACCTATCCCAACATAGTTTCATGCAGTTGAAATATCCTTCAAGATCCATGATACCTGTTTCAAATAAGTGGTCTAATATTTATGTCAGAATATGCATAAACTCATCCGTGGCTATGAACAACGTCAAATGTATCATAACGTAACAACACAATAGAAGGGTTAAAGAGTTTATTTCATAAACCTTCATTCAAAAAGCAAAGTTGTGTTACCCAAAGTAGTTTTATTTGTAAGAAGCATATAGTATCTAAATTTACAACACTAATGAACGACCTAATACTTTACAGACAATAATGATTACCAACCAACCATTAATACCAAGTACAAACACAACTTTCCAATGATACGGTCTTACCTCCTCATTTCTATTTTAAAGACAATTTATTTATATGGACATCCTATACATTCTTTTATTCTTCACTCAATACAGCAAATAAAACTAAGTTACAAGCCTAAAATCATTAGCAAGCAATTCATGACAGAGGCAGAGAGATCAATTATCGCAACCAAATCGTAAAGGACATGTTTCAAACTCAAAACTCAGAAACGGATTCACAGCAAACAAAACTAAGTTGGAAGCCTAAATTACACAAAAGCAATTCATGGCAGGCGCAGAGCTAACAAACATGGCAAGCAAATCATAAAACAGTTGTTTCAAATGATGTAATTGGCCCTCCATTAACACAAGCTAACCCTAGACCCAACATACAACTCGAAAGAACGAAATCATGGTCATCCAAATTGTGATATTATTACTTGTTTCCCACAAACTCATGCACATCTATCTATATGTTATAAACACAATACGAAGTGGATTTCAAAGAAATTTAATAAGGACAAAATTTTCCCCCAAATCACAACGTCCGCCTGGCAACAACATAAGACTGAAATAATACAGATCGTCCTAAATACTAAAGAACGGAAATCACCTTATTACAAATACACAGAAGTCGAAGAAATCTTCAACATACAGAGGTTTTCGGATCGTTGTCCCATTCCAGAGGTTCGCGCAACATCATTCCAAAATATGAAACAAAATAAAAAATGTTAGGAGATGCGAGAACATAGGTTTAAAAAAACGACACGCTACAAACGAAACCCACCACTCAAAAACTTTAGGAACTGTGTGTGCAATGCCAGAAGAAAATCGCAAGCAATAGACGGGGAAGGAACACTTCGATGATGTGCAGCGGCACAGGGAACAAGTTCGCGAACAATTGATATTGCGCGGCGCGGGGCTAGGGTTCGCGACCAACTGATGAGCAGCGGCACGGGGCGAGGATTCGAGAAGAATTAATGTGGTGCGGCGTGGGGATAGGGTTTGCGACCAATGATGAGCAGCAGCGCGGGGCGAGGTTTCGCAAAGAAGAGGTGTAGCGGCGCAGGGCGGGGCTAGGGTTTGCGGCGAAATTGTGCAGAGATAACTGTTGATTCTCGAAGAGGCGAACAGAACGGCGTGGAGCGGGGCTAGGGTTCGAGGCTATAATTGAGCAGAGGTAACTTTTGATTCTCCAAGAGGCAAACAAAAATAAGCGGAGGGATGTTTCGATAATTACCGCTGCTATGGAAGGGTAAATTAATCATATAACCACACTGGATTGGGAAGGATAAATTATCAGCCCAAATAAGGACAGATCCCGAATCCTACATTTCTCACTTGGTATTTGTACTGATCCCAGGACCCGGGATTGAAATACCTTTTTCGATCCACAAAGTAAACAACGAATAAGATCGAATAACGTGTCATAATCCCATATTATCCTTTGAAGTAAACGGAGCCTAAGCATTTGATTCAAGGGCACTGACTTCCTTTTATAGTCACATTAAATGTTTGATGAATTTAAGATTGAAATTATCATAATTTTTTGGTTATTACCATGTTGGGTTATTATATTTTGTATGTTTTACTTCTTGAAAGACTATAATACGGTTTATTTCAAGAAAGGTGTAATAAAATAAAGAATTTAAAAAAAAATATTGAACTTGTGAATGATTGACTGACTTGACACTTAAATTAAATATCTTCTACAAAAAAATATTTTGTGGTAAAAATCAAAATTGAAAGGACTAAATTAAATAAACATAGGACTGCAACTGAAATAAGTTATATATTATGTTAGAGGGATATAATCAATTAATAGTTAATATATGTTCTGACATATGTAGCATATCGACTTGAATCAGTTGTCTACTATATCAGAGGAACATAACACAAAATATTAATCAGTATCAGTCCAATAAATGTGGCCCTAATAACTAGTCTCGACATAAAAAAATTACGTATTATATCAGAGGAACGTAATATAATATACTAGTCATTAATCGTCTGACATATATGGACCTTGAGACTAATATGAATCCGAACACAGATGATCAAGAAGTAAAGTGTGCACAAACATACCTAGTCATCATCATTTAAAAGGAAATCCCCTGTACAAATAAGAGGGAAAATGTAGAACAGAGGATGATATTTTTCTCTAAACAGAGAAACAAATATACAAGATAGAAATTGTAAGGTTAAGAACTTCAATATATATGTAATGTACCGAGCTTGATAAATAAAACAACTCCAAAGTTTGTCCCTTTCATCTCTAATTTTATTGTAACATGTTTTATTCATGGAATATTCACATCATAATTTTAATTAAAAAACATCTTAAGAATGAAAACGTGTTCACAAGACTATTTAAGATGTTAGGAACAACAATTTTGTAATTAATGTAATGTATGCGAGGACGATATTTTTACTTCTCTAAATTTAAACATTATATTTTATTGATATAAAATGGGATTGTAAGATTATATGTATTTATTGTGTACCAAGTTAGGCGATGCTGACCATACAAGTAGCAGCCACATCCTCCTTTCAGTTGCTTTCTTTCTTCTGATGCTAGAGCTACTTCCTCAATCCGAGTAGCTTTACAAATCTAATCTTTAAAACAATTTCAGAATATTTTTTGGGTTTGGGCATTGAATGATTTTATGTTTTGTTTGAGATACAAATATGAAAAGAATCAATAACTTTTTTCTTTTTAAAATTACGAAATTGAGAATATTTTAAAAATTTACTTAATTTATGTATAATTATTTTATTTATTTTTATTATAATATATTTTGATGGGCTGGAGTACATGTGCGCGTGTGATTACGAGTTATTTGTTTGTGTTTGATTTACAAATGTCAATATTAATTCATTATTTCAAAAAAATTGAAATAAAATTATTCAATTTGTTTTTACATAATAATTGTAGTGGGTTGGATTTGATATTTGTTTTAACTTTAAATATTTGTAATGGATTTAACTATTTGTAGTTGTATTGAGGCACAAAAAGTTATATTAATATATTTGATAAGAATACAAATATTTGATTATAGTTAATAATCATAAAAATGAAATAAATAAATATTAGAGGTTTTGTGTGAAGAAGGCAGGCATTAGGAAAAAAGGGGGCATGATAATTAGATGGCCAATATGTTTAGCACAAGTTTGATGCACGCCTCTTCACACTCTCTAAAAGCCAACTTCATGGCTCTCTCTCTCTCTCTCTCTCTCTCTCCCAAATTAAGAAGCTGTTCTGTCCGCCGAAAGGTCCCCAAGAACCAACGCCCGTTATTAAAGGCCAATCAAATTCGCCCCAACACTGTATCCAAACCAGAAATATTTCTGAAATAACTAATAAAAAAGGACAAATTAAATTATGAGCAACAGCCTGCCCAATGATTTTCTTGAACTCAGGATAAGTGTGCATTCCTCTTTAAAATAACCCTACTTTCCTCTTCGCCACGCTATTCTTACATCAATCCTAGGTGTCACCTAGATCCACCCCTACTATTTGACTTATTAATTCCAACAACATCGGATTTTTTAGCATCTTCCATACAATAACTTCAATTTTATATTTTTACGAATTTTGACGTTTATAATTTTTTTTTATTTTGTAATTTTTTTTAGCATTTCGTGTCAGCAGTGTAGGGATTTTAATGGAATCAGCCAATGATCATGGTTAGTGTGGAAAATGGAGAATGATACATGGATGGTGACATCGTACCATATAAACACTTAAACAAAAAGATCAATCTTCTGCGGTGTATATTATTTTGTACATACTAACCCAAGTCTTTATCTTAAGCTACCTTAATTTTATTCAGCAATTTAACGTCTTTTCTATTTTCTTTTCCTTCTTAATATATTGTCTGATTCTTCGAAGAAATTGTGAGATTTTCTTGAATTTTTGGGCCTTCAAACATTGGAACTGAAATTAGAATAATCAGCTAGAAAGAAAGTTGGAAAAAGCTAAAAGCAACTCAATTATTCACGTCCAATAGTCATTAGACGCAGAAAATAGAAGAAGAAGAGAGAGAGAGAGAGAGAGAGTTAAAGATAAGGAAGCAAGGAATCGCTGGCATAACATTCATTTTCCCCTCCTTTTTTCTTTCTGCACATATCACCAAGAAAAAGTGGGAAATCTTGTGCCGACGACTTACATACCTCGCCGGAATGAAATTCCGGGGAAGAAACAAAAACCTCTCTACGAGAACAAAACCAAACTAAGAAGAAAACTAAACAAAAATAGACTGAGAAAGAAAGCTGATTAGAAGAAGTTCTCAAAACTTTTCTCCCCCTAATTAATTAACTAAACAAGTTCAGCAGCTTTATTTCAGTTGCGGGTTGATCTCCACAGGTTGTCGTCACGGATTCTTCAGAATTCATTGACGGGCTTCCGAGCCGCCGCTTTTCCGGCACAGGGCTGTTTTTTTTGCCCTGAAACCCCGGGGTTAAGCTTAGATCAAGATCAGCTAACTGCATCACCTTTGCCTCTTCCGGCAGACGGCGGCGTTTCTGCGCCTTTGGCCCTGAACTGGGGTTAGGCTCTTGGATCTTGAACATGCCCGTGCACTCAGAAGCATCATCGGGCTCCGATTCACCTCCCAGAAGCCCTGGGATTGGTTTCAATGCGCCGCCACGGAGTACTGTCTCCACCGCCGCCTGGCAGACATGCCAGTTGCCGGACCACAGAAGCCCCACAGCTCCATTTACGGGATTCACCGTTCTTCCGGCGGCTTCAAACAGCAGGGATTGAAAAAGAGCTGTGAATACAAAAAAAAAAAAAAAAAAAAAAAAAAAAAAAAAAAAAGTCTGTTATTGTTTGCTCCAGTTTCAGGTTTCAGATTAGATAATCAGCATAAGAGAAAAAAATGAGGTGGTCTGTAGAATACTGACCAGGCCTTTGGGTTTCGGAGACGGCGGAGATGAAGGACATGAGGCCTGCGCGGCCGAAGAACTTGGCCACGAAGACGGTGGCGTGGCCTTGTGCTTCGGCGCTTTCAATCCACTGTAAACAGGGCCTCAGAATACAGCTCTCGCTGCACCCTTTACGAAGAACCCGGCATCCATTGCAACTCATCTCTCGGAATATATGTTCTTTACTATATCAACCAAGCAATATCTTAGATAACCGGGAAAAAATAGATAGGTAGCTGCTGCAAGAAAGAGAAATATATATCCAGGAGGGAGGAAGGGGGTGAGATTGAGAGAGAGAGTAATAGGGTTGGAAAAAAGAAAGAAGGATGCATATATATAGAGAAGAAGCGGAGACATGGGGAAGAAGAGTAGAGTTGAAGTTTTGAGTGGTTTTAACTAGAGTTGAAGGAGTGGTGATGGTGGTGGTGGTGGGTGGGTGGTGAGAGAGAGAGAGAGAGGGAGAGAGAGAGAGGGAGTGGGTGCGTGGTTGGGTTAGATTCCAAAGTATTGGGCAATAGCGGCTCCTAGTTTCCGCGGATGGCTGCTCCTCAACCGTTGGATTATCTATGGCTTTTGCAGATATGGAGACTCTTTTGATAACCTATCACTTTCCTTTTATTTGCACATACATACAAGTTGAAGTTGTACAAATATTACACGGGACCAGTGATCAATTTCTGTACAATTTCATTTGTTTACGTTGCGGCCACACATCAATTATGACTAAATAAGAAATCTATTTAAAACATAAAACTAAAACTAAAACAAAAGATGAGAGAGAGAGAGAGAGAGAGAGAGAGGTATGTCCCATTAAATTAAACATTAAAAGCTACAACATCTTCTTCAGCTGAATTGAGGGGTGGGAGGCACACTTATTCTCTAGGGGAAGGAGGTTTTGATTAAATCTGTGCTGCATGTCATGCACATATGCAATCTCTATCTTTTCTTTTATCAGTTTTTGTGTAGTGGGAATTGAAGCAGTGTTGTGCTCCATTTTGGTGGGATAATTGATGGGGTTTTATTGGAACAAACTATATGACCTTAAAATTGTTGGTGGCTTGGAATTTAGTAGTATGGAGACTTTTGACAAGTGTTGTTGGCTGACCAAGTTTGATGTATGAGACCAATATCAATCTCAAATACAAGATTGTTATCTTCATGCCAAATTTAAGTATGTCCCAATAATAAATTTCTTCCATTGCTAGCCCAATTCATGATCGTTCTTGGTCTTCTCTAATTTCTCTATTTTCAAGAGAAAAGACACACTATTTAATATACAAAAGAATTCAATTATCTTTTTTTTTACCTTTTGTTTGACTGTTTTGGATACATTTGTGTGTGTGTGAGTGTCAGTGAGGTTATCAAGTTTTAATTGGGATCGGACCACATTATTTTCCACTGATATAAATGAAGAAAATCTAACTATAGATTCTTTGAATTATTTATTAGACGAGCCTCAAATCCGTATATTTTAAGGTGAAGATATCATATAGCATGAAAAGGGGTCTTTTTGAAGGCCATGCGATGATGAAGAACCAGTTTGATAAGAGTTGGTGCATATTTATTTGAGTTCTCTCTATTCCTTCAAAATTGGAATTTTTTATTTTTGTTTTTCATAATTATGGCATGGTTCACGAAATGTTTTGGATGTCGGTCCAAATAATTTTATTCATCAATATGTTCCATGTGTTAAGGTATGTTTGTTTCTGTAGTGACTCACGAGTCCACTTTGCATAGTCTCCTTTTCTATTCTTGGGTTAAAATCCTTTTGGAAAGAAATGTATTGCGGGTGGGATTGGTTTGAAGCAACTTTGCCATTGTAATTTTGTGGAATGTAGGTTGGGGTTAATGGATTCTTTTCTCATGATCCAATAGAGTTTTATTTATGGTTATTATTATGGATGTATATATGTAGTTTTAACTTGTATTTTTCTAAATGTATTTTGTTCCACATCGCTTTTCTAATTGTATTGAGTTGATTGTAATTTGTATATATTCGTACATTACTTAATGAGATAATTATCTTCTTTTATATTTTAAAGCATTTTTTGGCTAACGCCATTTTAAATCGATCATCACGATCTTTCCAAATCTGCCAAAGTCCTCACGATTTAGTCAGATCATATTTCCCTAATTTGTAGGAGAAGACCAGGTCATATTTTCCCTAATTTCCATGATATTATCATCATTTGATACCGTCAAATCGTATTGTATCTTCCTTGTGCTCACATTCTGATCATCTCTTTCTCCTCCAAACTAACGAACCCACCTCCTCTGCAACTTCCAATCCATGGCAACGTCCACACCCAACCCCACTGCTCCGATGGGCAACACACTGGTTGCGTTTAAAATCACGCAACAGGCGCCGTTAAAACTCACGTTTTCCAATTACATGGCGCGGGCTTTCCAGTTTCGTACTCTCCTAATGGAATACAATCTCCTTCATTTTGTTGTTGGTACGTACCCTTGTCCATCAGCTACCACTACCGTTGATAATGCTCATTGTCTAAATCCAGACTACACCTATTGGATTCGACAGGACCAACTAATATTCAGTGCTATTATTGGCTCTATGACGCCAACACTAACCCCTTTCATCGCTAGTGCTACGACGTCCAAATTTGCTTGGGATATTCTAGCTAACACATATGGCCGCCTCTCTCGGGGTCGTATTATTACACTCAAATAAAAAATTCACAATCCAAAGAAGGATAACAGATCCATCACCTATTATATGTTTGAAATTAAAGGGGTGGTGGATGAACTTGCTATTCTTGGTGTCACCACTGACCCAGAAAATCTTGCACTAAAAATCTTGAATGGCCTGGATGAATCATACAAAGAATTATCGAATGCCATACAAGCTCGTGAAACTCCAATCTTATTTGATGAGCTACACGAGAAACTCCTCACCAATGAAGTACAATTAAGGGTTCATTCATCTGCTTCTTCCTCTCAACCAGCGGTGGCTTTTTTTGCAGGCCAGAACCGTGGTCCTTCCTCCACGAATGAGAAATGGAAGACCAAGTCCAAATCAAGCTCCCCTTCATCGGCAATTTCTCACCCGTTCCAGTCTCCTTCTCAGTCGCAAAAATCTGGCTCATGTCGACCCTACCAGGGTCGATGTCAACTATGCCGAAAACATGGCCATTCAACTCATTATTGTAGAATCCTCAATTTGCTACTCTAACCCAGGACGCAGCTCATCGCACAGCCCCTCCTCGGTCAGCATACTCTCTAAGCCTCAGCTTACACAGCATCCTCCCATCCTATACCCTCTGATTAGATTCTAGATTCAAGCGCATCGCATCAAGTTACTACTGACCTTGCCAATCTCAGTCTTCACTCTGGACTGTTATTTAATCAATCCTTGCATGTTTTGGATATGTCTCGTAATTTTATCAGTCTCTCGCCTGTATACCGATAATAATGTGGTGGTGGTGTTCTCTGATTGTGATTCTCAGGTGAAGGATCGGGCAACAGGGGACACTCGCCTACGCGGTCTCTGTGTTAATCGGCTATACATATGGCCAACTGCTGTTTCATCTTCTGCTTTGTTCTATGTTAAACAGTCCTCTTCAACGTGGCATGCCGGGCTTGGTCATCCCTCCCCAAGAATTCTTAATTCTATTATTACGAGTTATCAATTACCCTTACCTAAAACTTTATCATTTTCATACAATTCTTGCAAATGTGTAAAGTCACATAAACTACTATTTTCTCATTCCTCTCTTACTTCATCTATGCCACTTGAATTAAATTTTCTCATGTATGGACGTCGCATGTGCTCTCATTTGATGGTTACAAATACTATGTGATTTTTGCGGATCATTTTACAAAATATGTATGTTATATCCTCTCAAAAGAAAATCTGATGTATTGCATACTTTCACAGCTTTTAAAGCTTTAGTTGAAAACTTTCTAAAATCACAAAATCATCACATTATATACCGATAATAGAGGAGGGGGAGGGGGGATTTTCTTGCTTTGCGTTCCTTTTTTACATCTTATGGGATCATACATTTCACCACTCCAACTCACACACCTGAACATAATGGGAGTGCTGAGTGTCGTCATCGTCATATTGTTGATACTTGTCTTGCCATGCTTCATCACTCCTCAATGCCCCGTCCTACTGGCCATTTACTATTTCCGTTGCCACCTATCTCATAAATCATCTTTCAAAAGTAGATCTATCAATGACTTCATCCTTTGGAAAACTATTTAATCACACCCCTAATATAATCAAACTTCGTGTGTTCGGCTGTTTGTGTCATCCATGGCTTTGACCTTACTCTACACATAAGCTGGACACACGTTCCTCTCCCTGTGTCTTTGTTGGATACTCTCCAACTCAAAGTGCTTACCTATGCCTCAATCTGATCTCCAACAAAATCTACACTTCTCGATATGTTGAGTTTGTTGAAGATCAATTTCCCTTTACAGCCAAACCACTCTCCTTAGCCACCCCTAATTCACCTACAATCGACACCATTCCCTTACCACCACCTGTTCTGTCAGCTCCGCCAGCAGCTATTCTACCCCCTTCGCCCAATCCTCCACCTGCTCCTGTGGTTTGACACCCAATGGTAACTTGTGCAAAGAACAATATTTTTAAACCAAATCTGAGGTGTGGTATATCTTCAGTTGTTCATTCTGATATTGAGCCTAACACTGTTACTCAGGCTCTCTCTGATACTCATTGGCGTGATGCCATGTCTGTTGGGTTCACTACTCTACTGAAAAATGGCACGTGGGATATTGTTCCTCCAGATTCCTCTCAGAATGTTATTGGGTGCAAATGGGTATTTTGTATCAAACGAAAGCCCGATGGTTCTATTGAAAAGTTTAAAGCTTGGTTAGTAGCCAAGGGTTTTCATTAGCGTCCTGAAATAGATTATGCTGAAACTTTTAGCCCCGTTGTCAAGTCTGCCACAGTTTGATTGGTTATTAGTCTTGTTGTCTCTTGCGATTGGCCCATACATCAGTTTGACGTTAATAATGTGTTCTTACACGGTACCTTGACTAATGAGGTCTATATGTCCCAGCCTCCTGGCTTCACTGACAAAAAACTTCGCATCATATGTCTGCAAGCTTCAAAAATCTATATATAGACTGAAACAGACTCCAAGAACGTGGTACAACTATCTTCACCAACTCTTGGCCTCACTTGGCTTCTCTCACACCAAGTCAAATGAATCTCTTTTCGTATACCACCGTGACGGGGGTACTTACCTACTTCCTCGTTTATGTTGATGATCTTATTCTCATTGGGAATAATAATGTCTTCCTAAACTCAATTGTCACTGCCCTTGCCTCGGCCTTCTCAGTTAAGGACTTGGGCCCTCGATCTTACTTCTTAGGCATTGAGGTTCTACATACATTTTCCTTGTGCTTTCTTTCCCAGCGAAAGTACATCACTAATCTGCTTTCTAAGTATAACATGCTTAATGCCAAGCCAGTTCATACTCCTCTTGCCACTGGAGCTACTCTTTCCTTGCATGACGGCTCTAAGCCTGTTGAGGCTTCTTCTTATCGCTGAGCTCTACGCAGTCTTCAGTATCTCTCATTTACACGGCCTGACATTGCCTTTCCTATTAATAAGTTTTCTCAATTCATGCATGCTTCTACGGAATCTCACTGGGGTGTAGTCAAACGGCTATTTCGATACTTAAATGGTACATATTATTCCGGCATCACTTTGAGACGTGATACTCCTCTATCTCTTCACTCTTTCTCGGATGCCAACTAGGCAGGTGACTATGATGACCGCACTTCCACTGGTGCTTATGTTATCTTGTTGTGCTCCAATCCTATTTCATAGTCTTCTAGGAAACAACGGTCAGTTGCTCACTCTTCCACTGAAGCTGAATATCACTCCATTGCTACCACTGCTGCTGAGCTCCAATGGATGCGCTCAATTCTTAAGGAACTCCACGTTCCAATTTTATCTACTCCGATAATCTGCTTTGACAACATTGGTGCCACTTATCTCTGCTCCAATACTATTTTTCACTCACGAATGAAGCACATTTCCATTGAATATCACTTTGTTCGTGACTTGGTGAAGGATTCCACTCTTCGCGTATCCTATTTTCTTCAGCTGATCAGCTTGCAGATGCCCTTGCAAAGCCTCTATCTCGTCATCCTCTTTGACTGCTCATAAACAAGATTGGACTCACTATTCGTGCTCCATCTTGAGGGAGTATATTATGGATGTATATATGTAGCTTTAACTTGTATTTTCTTGGATGTATTTTGAGTCACATCGCTTTTCTAAATGTATTGGGTTGATTGTAATTTGTATATATTTGTACATTACTTAATAAGATAATTATCTTCTCTTATATTCTATAACTATTTGTTAAATGGTATGACTTTGGGTTTGAAAATTTAAGTTAAGTAGTGGGCAATAATGGTAGCTTTCTTGGATTCGTGTGTTGAAACTCACATTACAATTTTTCGAAAGGCACAAACGCTGGCCTTGATAATTTGGGGGTCATGACAAAATAAAAAATGGGACCCCCCTATAAAAATGAAAATCGCAAACAATATACAAACATAGCTTCAAATTAAAGAATTATCATTCAAATATATATGTTTAAAGTCTCTTACACACTAATATTGAAGTATAATTTCACTAAGTTGCAAAAATATACTTTCATCTTTTATTTCCTCTCTTACAGCAGACATTCGTAATTGTTAAGTTGAATTATATATTTCATTTTCCACTATGTGGAATTTTAAAAAAGTGCAACAACCTACAAATATAAAAGTTAAAATAAGTATCAATTATTAGTGAAAATATCTAGATCTTCTACCATTTTGAGAAGCAAAATCAACAATAAAGTTTTCAAAATCAAGTTTTCCAACTTATTTTCAACACATAATATTGCTAATCCATTTAATTTGTCTTGAGACATAGTTGAACGTAAGTATAATTTTATTAAATTTAGTTTTGAAAAGCTTCTCTCGATCAATGCTATCGTAACTAGTAGAGTAAGTAAAATTCTATAGGCAATAGAAACATTACCAAAGCAATCCAAATTCTTATCATCTTTTTCGTGTGCTCGAGTACAACAAATTGTCATCACACAAAATTGTTCCTCTGGAGGTTCTGAAAGCGCATTAACCTTAATGCTTATCATCTCGCCTACCAAGTTATATTTACAGTTTGGATGTTTTTAATATCAAGCACCTTCTTCCATATGCGAGTGATTCCTCTTCAGGTGATAAAGTAATGTTTGATATGAGGGCAAATAGTTTCAATGACGGGCGAATCATTTCGACCACAAGAGGAATGATGGCGATGAAGTGCTTTAGATTCTCGGCCCATGACCATCTCGTGCTCGATACAACTATTTTTCTTGTTTGGTTATTTGCTATAGTGTTGAATTATTTTATTTTTGTTTTCTTTTATTATTTTATTATTTTAGTTAGTCTTCTTTTATTCCTATTAGAACTCTTTTAGAACAAATCAGATGGCCGTATGTGCAATGCAATGGAAATAATATATTTTTTATATTAATAATATATGATAAAATTATATTATTATTATTATTATTATTATTATTATTATTATTATTATTATTATTATAATACAAATGTACATAATAACTATTTATGTCAATTATATTTATATAAATATTATGCAATTTGGTATTTTTTATTATGTTATATTACATTGTAATTCTCTTAAATGTACCTTTATTAAATAATAAATTGCACCACTTTTCAAACTGAATTTTAGAATATTTCCAATTGAATACAAAATTTTCAATTCACTTAAACCTATTAAGGTGGAGGAATAAATTATAATATTATATAAATTAATAGTACAAATTTTGTTTACAAAAATTTATTTATATTTTCATATATTATTTATTCAAATTCAACACATGTATCAAAATAAAAATAAATAATTCAATCCATAAAAAAAAAAGGTATATTCTATCCATAAAAAATTAAATATCATATTTTAAATATAATTATTTATTTTAAATATGTAATATTGGTCAAATTAAACATCACAAAAAGATAATTAATTTGATAAATGATATGTCAAAATGAATTTCAAACAAAATATTTAATCAAGATTTTAAGTTTTAGTAAAAGATAAAAAATAGAAAAGTGATGAAAAATAGAGAAGAGTTCTCTCAAATTTTTATATTAAGTATAGATAAGTAAGGTTTCTTCCCCACTTTCTTCAAATATTTAGAGAATCAAAGGAATTGTGTATGCGGTCTGTGCTTTCAAATTATGTATCATACCTGAAGAAAAAATTAAAATAATTGATATTTATACTGCTACAGAATAGAATCATAGAAATCTAAATAATCATAAACCTGAATCGCAAATTTTGACTTACAAATCCAAAAAGTAATCGTGAAATCAATGTGCAGTAGAGGTTCCCATTTAGTGTATTAAACCTGATATTGATTACACCAACAATTAAGAGAATAAAGAAATGACAATATAGCGTAATAACAAACCACTGTTTATTAGCTTTTGGGCTCTTATCTCCTACCAAAAAAGGTAATATAAGTTGTTGGGCCTCAATCAACAAATAAAATCAATTTAATATTTATTTATATATAAATTTAAAACTATAAAAATCATTAAAAAAAAATATGTTTTGGCTGCCTAAACCGATTAATTGTCCACCTAGTCACCCACCTAAACATAAAAAACACCTAACCGTGCATTTTTTATATAATCGAATTGGTTAGGCACTAGGCGCTCTATGTTGATTTTTGCAACCCTCCTTATTAATATTACAAATATTATGGGGTTGAACAATTCAATCTGTACGTTTTTGCTTCTGCTACTCTGTTGTATCCGAACACAAATTTAATTTTATACACGGTCTTTACTTTATCATTCTACTAGCATTGCACTCGTGCGATGCACGAATTGTAATATACAACTATTAATAAAATATTTCTAATTAAATAATATATAATAATATTTTTAACTTTAAAAATATAAACAACATATTTATATTAATATATTATTATATTTATATATAATTGAATAAACTTATTCATTTATACTTTTTAATATAGTAAAAATATAATCAAATAAATATTCATATACATAGATATATTCAAATAATTTAATGTGATATTTTAAAAATAGATATAATTTAAAACCTCTGAAATAAGAAGAATATGAAACCACTAATCCATATCATTTGTAATATCTCCAAATAATATATTTTTCATTTTAAATTCACACTTAAAGATATGTTAAAATATGTAAAATTTAGAAAATACATAAATTTGATATATTGAAGTTACATAACTTTGTAAAAATATATTCACAAAATTAAATATGCAATTATAGAAGAGATAAAATGGTAACTTTATATAATAACCGAGTTTATTTAAAATATTGTGATAAAAGGATTATACATTTTAGAAAACTTTATGAAATACTACATTTTTTATTTAACTTTCTTCAACATTATCTTTAGAACAAACAAAAATTTTAAAACCACTTCATTTGAAAATCGAAACATTCTCTGAATAAAACAAATTTCTCAACAAATCTACTTGAGTTGCAAATTGTAATTCTCAAAACAAATAATTTAATAATGTTATACTAATTAATATAAAACTTAAATTTTCAAAATTTTTGAAACAATTAGAATATTTTGTTTGTGATGTCACTTAAAGGTGTAACTGAATGTGATTGCTAAGACCAATTTACAAAGAAGTCTCCAAAGACATACGAATACTAAGATAAAAAAAAAAAAAAAAAAATGGCCTCGTATTCTTAATTGGTATTGTTCCATCATTCTCTCAAATGAACACATAATAACAACAAATTTTATATACTAAATAAAATAATTTGATATGATCCAATAAAATAATTAATTTATGTAACAAATTAAAATTCAGTAAATATGTGTATTTTATAAAATTGCATTTAAATCATATTAAATTAACAATAATACAACTAAAGAACGTATTAAATGCAAATCTTATATAACATAAGTATTGAAGCAAATTGTTACATAACAAAAATATACATAAATGTTAATTTTAAAATATTAAATATATGTTGATTTAATTTAATGGACTACAATTATGTTTTTTGTAGAAATTTTCTTATAAAATAAACTGACTACGTTTAAATTTTATAAAAATATTATAATAATATATTAATAGATATTAAATGAAAGATTTATATGGAATAAAGATATGATTATAAATATTGATAAACTATAAATATATTAAATACATTAATAGAATATATATTAAGTAAAAATCAACAATAAATATTAATAACATTATTTATAATAATTAATCACTAATAATTAATCACTAGTATTTATGAATATTGTAACATATTGTTATTATTTAAATGAATATACTTAATAAGAATATAAGTAAAACTTTAAAAAATAATATATTATAAGCCTTAAAAATCTTAATCGGGCTCCACATAAATAATACAATCATTCTTAAAAATATAATTTGTAAAATGGACAAATAAAAACATATATAATTATATTTTAGAATAGTAAGATGTGTATTGGTATTTAAGCTTACCAATAGATATCTTGAAACTAAATAAAATAAATAATACTTAATTTTTTATTATATTTTCTAAAATATTGAATATAATGATCCTGCACATCATTAAATTTATAAAAAATTGTTGAACAAAATTTGATTATGAATAATTTACGTAAACAAATAATTATATAAATAAATTGTTCATAAAAAACTGTGGTGCTACTTGAATTTCCATACATGAATTACACAAAAATATATCATAAATAATTTGTACATATATTTAAAAATAACTATTATTATACATTACAATTTATAACCTGGAATGATTATTATTTACATTAAAATATCAGTAGAAATTTATATATTAATATTAAAGATTACCAATAGAAATTTTCTCCAATAAATAATATAAATAATACTGAATTTTTTATTATATTTTTTAAAATAATGAATATAATGATCATGCATATCATTTAGATTTGTAACAAAATTACTGATAAAAATTTGATTGGAATATAATTTACATAAACAAATAACAAATAATTATATTTATAAATAAATTGTAATAAGAAAAAAATGGTGCTACTTAAATTTTCATAAATGAATTACGCAAAAATATAAAATAGATGATATGTGTATAAATTTAAAAATAGCAATTATCATATATTGAAATTATAAACTTGAATGATTACTATTCGCAGAAAAAAAAAATGATCTTATCATAAACAATATAATGTTGATATGTTTCATATCATACCACAAATAACAAATCTGAAATATAAAAATAAAAAATAAAAAAAGTTAATACACCTTTTGAAATTGTCACATAATACCATTGTTTTCATAACAAGAGCAGACCGGCTGGTTAAACCGGGACTTGGTGCCTGGCCGGTCTGGATTATTAATAAAACCATTTTTATGGTCGAACCGGTCTAATCCAGTATAACCTGAGAAAATCGATCCAACCGGTTTTCCTATTATTTTTAATTAAAATTAAAACTTAGAAAAAAACTTTTTTATAGAGTATTAACATCATGCTTTAAGTTATGTATTTATAAAAATATTATTTGTGGATATTAATATATAATATATGTGCTATCACCAAAAAATAAATAAAAAGAGGCTATTTATATTTTTCCGGGAAGACCGCCGGTCCGACCGATCCGATCAATTGAACCAACACCCAATGGCTCAACTAGTTCGATCTCCGATCCGATTATAAAGACACTGCATAATACCTCAAGTAATATTTTTTTAGTTTAAAATACGTAAGAATTATTGTTTTAAAAAATATAGAAACTATTTTTTTCATAAAAAGGTTGTTATATACAATAAATTAAATGTATTATTTTTATATATCATGATTCATTGTACATTTTTAAGGATGATATATATATATATATATATATATATATATATGAAACATCGGAGCATAACTTTTTGCAGTTTGAGAAATATATGATAAATGAAGATATATGCATATTCATTTGTAAAATAATTCGTATTTAAATGTAATTACTAAAATTTATGTACTATATTAATAAATCATATTTTTGAATATTAATATACTATATTGATCCAATAAATAATTACCATTCCAAGAATAAGTTTATATACAATGGAGATTATATGTAACTCATCAAATAATAAAATACATCATGTATACATTGTTTTTTCTTAGTAATAATGATATAAATGGGTTAAATTACAACAATTTTATTGCGTAATAGATGGATTAAATGACAAAAATAAATACACAATATAAAGATAAATTTAACACAAAAAATAAAATAAAAAAATCATGGAAGAACACGTTTAACTTCCGTAACAAAAAAAGAAAAAAGAATCACTAACACAAATCAAAAGTTAAAATAAAAAAAAAATAAAAAAAAAATTCAAATTAGATACAAATAAAACATGACACATTTCATATTTAAATTGCACATGTATTAAGATCAAATATTAAAGAAACATCTTAAATGAAAAAAAAAATGGATAACTACTAATTATTTTGACAAAATGCAAATTCATGCATAAATAATAAATCAAAAAATAAAAGATAACTTACTTTTAATGCAAATTCATGCATAAATAATAAATCAAAAAATAAAAGATAACTTACTTTTAAAGATATGAATTTTCGAGAAAGCTAAGTAGAACCAAAAAAATCAACTTAATAGGAATCAATAATTACAAAATGTAAAATACAAATAAAGCACAATTACATATATAGTGTTGACGCTCAAACGTTGAAGAAACATATTACACTATTATCAAATAAATTAAATAATTTGAATACCTATTTAGAAAAAAAAAAGATAATACATAAAAAAATTAAATTAATATGAATCAATAAATACAAAAAAAAAAACATAAATTACATGTACAATTTTGAGGCCCAAATATATAAAAATATATTACACGACAATCAAATCAATTAAATAATTTGAATCACTACTTAATACATAGAAAAATATAACTACATGCATAAATAATAAAATAAAAGATAACACACCTTTAAACATGTGATATTTCAAGAATTTTACAAAATTAGATTAGTAGGAATCAATAAATACAAACTATAAAAGCCTACATAACATGCACAAAATAATAAGAATCAATAAATACAAAATATAAAATACAAATAAAATATAAATTACATGTACAATGCTGAGACTAAATATATAAAAACATATTACACGACAATCAAATAAATTAAATAATTTGTATCACTCCTAAACACTTAGAACATACAGGCATAAATAATAAAATAAAAGATAGCATACCTTTAAACATTTGATTTTTCTAGAATTATAAAAAATCAGATTAGTAGGAATAAAAAATACAAACAATAACAGCCTAGAACATACAGAAATTTTTAAAAAAATATTAAAAGCATATAAAACTGATTTACATCTTCTTTAGAAGAGAAAATCTTTATGAGATTAAGCCAATTAAGAAAACATAATTGATTGTGGAGTTGCTTATCATTAAAAGTGATATTTATGCCCTTATGAATTTTGGTTCAGATAAAAAAATTTAGAAAAAATTAATACGAAAGTTTAGAAAAATGTAATATATATATATATATATATATATATATATATGAAATTTGAGAAGAAAAGAAAGATCGGGAACCCTAATCTTCTCAATTGTTGGTGCGCCCTTGCGAACTCTGATTCAAGCAATGAAAAGATGAAATAATCAATTTTGTAAAGAAAGGTAGAACACTAATGAGAATTAAAAAGTCAAATATGATTCAATATGATTCTAGTAAGAAAGATATTATATTTCATTAAAAAAAAAAAAAGGAGAAGACAGATATACATAGTGTAAACAACTTCTTAAAAATGAAGTATTTTTCTTAAAACAAATCAAATAAAATTATAAGAAACAATGATATAATAATGAGGACAAATAAAACTAATCATAAACATAATATATTATCGAACTAATGATAATTAACATTTTAATTACAAAACTGAAACGTGTATTAAAAAATGAAACTAATTTGGCTTCCATATAGATAATTAAATGAAAAGAAATTTTGGACAAAAAATTAAAAGGAAACGATTTTTATGAAATACATAATCAATATAAAAATATATATTGTATAAAATATAAATACCTAAGAAAAAAAATTCATGCATGAAAGAAGCTCAATTATTCGATTAGATAGATCTAACCTCATTAAGATGCTGATGAACCAACAAATTCAAAAGAGGGTGAGGGAATGATTCATGGAATGCATATTTATATAAGCAAATTGAATTATCATTGGAATAATGAATTATTATTTTTTCTTTTTCTTTTTTTACCTTTTAAGGAATGAAAATCATAGACATAATAAAGAAAAGAAATACATTAAAGATAGTGAGACTCTCAATCAAATTTTAAATTAATGTGATTTATGAATATATATATTTGACTTTACTAAAATAAGTATCAACAATTATATAAAATTATCCTAATTATCTAATTTAATAACATTAATGTGAGTATTACGAATAGTAATAAATACATAAAATGCTCACATATATAATATTAATAATGTTGTTTAATTTTTACGAAATAGCTCCAATAATTCTTAAATGTTGATTAATGTTTTAGTCTTGTAGATATAATATAATACTAATATTCTATATATATATATATAACTATTAATTTAATCACACACACACATATATATATGTGTGTGTGTGTATGTGTATCACAACATATGCATAAAACATGTTTTTAAATATATATCATAAATCTAACTTTTGAACATAATAAAAAATACAGTTGAATAAAATAATATTACAATATTAATAAATGCTAATTATAATTTTAATTTTAAAAAATACATTTAAATATCATATCATTTCACCCACAATTTTTAAGATTTTATTAAAAAATATGGTCTAAAATATTAAATAAATAAATTGTTACATGCAATCAAAATAACATTTACCTAGTCAATTAAAGCATCTATTTTAAATTTGTTAGACATTAATTGGATATTTTTCATGAAAAAATTTAAGGAAAGTTTAACCTATTAATTAGATGTTGCATGTGTACTTTCAAAATTAGTAAATTATTTTAGGCGAGAAAATACAATAGTTTCCAAAAATGTGCGGCTTTTGCTATTTTATAAATATATATATATATATACACACACACAAAAAATAAAATATTATCGAATTTTTTAGTTTAATTTATTAAACCGTTTTTGTAATACATTTAGTTGTCCCTGATTTTATGGGGTATATATCAATTTAATGTAAAACAATTGATATTAAAGACGTTTTCAATTTAATTAATTTGTTGGTTAATCATTTTGTATGTATATTTTCGTAATATGTAATATGTAATATGTAATAATATATTAATATATAGAAAGCTAAATGAATGTTGTTGGTTATGATAAATATATTGAGGAAATTATTAATTAAATATATTACCTTAATTAATAAATATATCTATATATATTAGTGTGTTGTTGACTTTTTCATATACCTCATTATTCAATGAATAAGTATTAATTACATATTAATTATTTGTTAATAAAAATTGAATGGTAATAATCGTTAAGATTTTGGTATGATTATGATGAGATCTTAGTGGCTGTTAGTTTTTTTCCTTATTTCTTATTTATTTAGTTTTCGAAACCCTCTCTCCCTATCTTTTAATAAGAAATATTTAAATCTAATAAGTTTTGTTATATATATAAGATAAATATTGATTAAATTCAGAATAAAAATGACATCGTGGAAATAGGTTGGAATTTAAGCAATATGTGAATAATGAAAAAAATCTTCTATTTAGGGTAACTCCAGCAGTGCACTGGAGTTGCGGTAGCGGTTTCTTTGTGAGCTCCAGCGCGGAAGCGGTTTCTTTGTGAGCTCCAGCAGTGCGCTGTAGCCACGCCATTCTAAATTTCTGCGCCACTTTTTTTTTTTTTTTTACTTTCTCTAATCTGTCGGAGCAATTAATTTATATATTTTTCTATTGAATATCATATTTTTTATATCACCAATAACTTAATTAAATATATTTTAAAATTATCTTAATTAAATCTAATAAAAAATTAATAATGAAAAAGGTCTAAAATAAAAATAGTACAATAAAATTAAAAATACTACACGTAAAATTTTCATTATAAAATAAAATTAATAAAAATACATAAAATTATAAATGTATTTTTTTATATATAATTAATTTTACAAATAAAAAATAAAATGTTATCTATATATATATATATAATATTTTTAATAAATTACGGTATTTAAAAAATATGACATAATTAAAATAAATATTATAAATAAATAAAATATAAGGAATATTATGGAATATTCTTTCTAGTGTGGAAAGTAGTGCAGAGAGCTAGAGAATGATGTAGATTTTGCATTAAAATAGTGGAAAATTTGCACTAGAGTTGTTTAGATTGCTGGAGATGGTCTTATACAAATATACGCATTCTCATTTCAATTTGTGAATATTTTCTACATAAAGCATCTAAGGAAAGTTTGACTTATTATTTAAGTAAACAATATTTATGATTTAATGCAAACAAAATAATAAAAAATCTCCGAAAATCAGCTAATCATTTTACTTAAATAAATAATTAATTGTATAAAATTTTCCAGTTAGATGCCGCCACGTGTACTCCCAAATTTAGCAATTATTTTAGGCGGAAAAATGCAATAGTTTCTAAATATGTACTTCTTTTGCTATTATATATATATATGTATGTATAGAAAAATTACCTAATGAAGGATGAATATTTTGTTAATCAGTCACAAACAAAATTATGCATAATTATTGAAGTAATTACATAAACCAATTTTCTAAAGTTAAGAAGGGGTTTTGAAATCTTTGTATTGATTAATTAATTACATAAATATCATTACTATATATATGTGTGTGTATAATAAAATCAAATAATAGATGTTCAAAAAGTGGAATAATTAAGAAGTCATAATCAACTTGTATTATTAGAGATATGCATCTAAATCAATTATTTTCCTATACTTCTATAAGTAAGCACTATTAAAGAAGATCAAATCTTGATTATAGCTTTATTTAATTTAAAAGCTAAAAACAATTATGGCTTTATAATTTTATTGATTAAATGCATGCCTCATATATAGTTATAAAAAAATTTCTTAGAAATATATAATTTGTTAAATAAATTTGAAAATTCTTGATGGTTGTTTGTTTTTTCTAATGTAGAAGTAATACCTAAGAACGTATACAAAAAGAACACATGACTTCATAATTTTATAAAAGATATTAGTGCCACAATTTTAATTTAAAAAATAATTATATATTTTAGTTTTTTAGATATTGAATAATTTTATGATTTCAAGATCCTTATATAATTATATTTCATAACTAAAATTTAAATTAATATATAGTAATCAGTGCTATTTAATTTAAAATACCACACGGTTTGAATGCTAAAATGATGATAATTGTATGAATATAAATAGATAATTTTAATTAAAAATAAAAAATTAAGAAAACATTGAATGAGATCACCACGAATTTCAGAAATATTCAATAAAAAAATCCAAAACTTCTTCATTTACAGTAAGACTGATAATTGTATAAACCATTTGTTGAGGCCCCTGCTTAAATATACTAAGATTTGGAGATGAGATGTTAGGAAATAAAAAATTGATTTAAGTTACATATTATATTTATATAAAAATTGAATATTTATTAACTATAAGTGGATGGCTCACCATTTCAATGGAAGTAGGGAACATAGTAACAGATGGTCATAGTAATAAATCCAAATTTAACAAAGAGGTTGGACATATGAATCATTTTTATAAAATTAAAAAATATTCACAAAAACTTGAATGTAAATAAATATGCATATTAAATGTAACTAATACAACGGATATGGCTCAGTTTTCTTGCATAAATTATGTTTCAAAAGGAGAAATAAATGTAAGGATTCCAAATATTAAAAAGTTATTTTTTTATATATTTTTTAAATAATAAATACCAAATATGAATATTGATTAATGTAAATGTGAATTAATTACTAAAAAAAAAAAAATTTTAAATATTAAAATATTAATTATTTTTACAAATTGTCTAGTGCCTATAATATAAGTTTAACATAAAATTATTCTAAATATACTGTAAATAAATATGTCAATACGTATTAATGTAAAAATCAAATATTTTTTGAAAAATAACTTACGAAATTGACCGAGGATATTAACATGCATAAAATAAAACAAAAAATGAAACAGAATCTAGAAAAAACACACAAACACATCAACAACAATTTATCACTAAAAGTACCAACAAAAAAACCACAAATCAATAAACAAAAAAGTGACCTAAGTAAATAAATTAATAAGAAAACTATTAATATTTAGCAATAGAATAAGCAAACGACAAAGTAATTGCTGCTAATCCAACTAAAACTCAAAAGAAAACAACGAAATTCATAAAATAAAAAATAAAAAGTAATATATTTAAGATTAAGACCATGCAAAAACCCAGAATCTGGCCAGCCATAATTCAATAAATTTAATTATTAATTATAATTATAATTATAGAATTACTTTTATACTCTTAATATGTTATGGCTCCAAAATCTTTTATGATTTCACTCCAAAATTTAGTGCAACTCCCTAGTAAAGTCAGAAAAGCAAGGCAGAATTGTGAAATTATAGGAAAAAAATTTTTTTTTAATAAAATATAGTAAAAAAAAAATTAAAAAAATGAGCAAAGTCGACCTTGCGGGAGGCGACTTTAATTATAAGTCGCCCCTGACAGGGGTGACACTAAATATTATTATTATTATTTTTTTTAATTCAGAAAAAAAGGAAGAAGCAGCACTCGGTCGAGTCACCACTCGGCCGGTCGAGTGGCACCTGACACTCGGTCACGGCACTCGGTCTGCCACTTTACTCGGCTGGCCGAGTGACGTAAAGGATTTGGATTTCTAAATCCGTCCGTTTTATTTTATTTTATTTTTTTTTTAAATTTTCACTTCAATATTTCTCTCTCTATCACATCTATTACCACCCACCCACACCACACATTTCTCTCTTCCTCATCTCTTTCTTCACTTCTTCTTCAATTCTTCTTCAATTCCCTTTCAATTTTTCTTCAATATTCACGGTTCGTTTTTCTCCATTTCTCAAAAATTTGTTGAGGTAATTTTTTGTAAATTTTTATGTGTGTGTGTGGTGTTTTGTGTGTGGGTGGGGTGTGTGTGTGTGTGTAGTGTTTTGTGTGTGTGTATGTGGTTTTTGTGTGGTGTTTTTGTGTGTGTGTATGGTGCGTGTGTGTGCTGGAGTGTGTGTGTTGTGTGCTTGTATTGTATGTTGTGTGTGTGATGTATGAAATATATATGTGTGATGGGTGTTGTGGTGTGTGTGATGTGTGTTGTGGTGTGTGCTTGTGCTTGTGTGTGTGCTGGTGTGTGTGTTTGTGTGTTGTGTGTGGCTTGCATTTGTGTGTGTGATGGGTGCATGTGTGTGGTTGTGTGATGTGTGTGTGTGTGCCGTGTTTTGGGTATGTGTATGTCGGACGGGTTAATTTGTATAATTTGTAATAGATTTTGTTGAATTTTTTGCTATATAAATTGTTTTAGATTTGCCGTTAATATTTTTTTGTTATACATTATTTGATGTAGGAACTCTGGGTATTGTTGCTGTTATTGTGCATTTATCGTGATCCTCAAATTGTTGCCGTTGCATTGAGATATTGCTTCATTTCAATATCAGGTTTGAATTTTACTAATTTATTAGTTGAATTTAATTTCATGATACTTTGTAATTATATAGCTTAATAATACCTCTTGCATGCAAAAATATAGTTAACTACATATTTTAAGATCATTAATACATCTTTATTATTTAAGATATGGAGTCTTCAAACAATGTCGGTATTGTTGTTTATATTGGGGATAGTAGCGATGTTCCACCTGTTTGTGCAACAAGGGTATCTCGCGACATCGGATATTCTGGCTTGGTATCAAAATTCTTTCAACTGACAAGGATTGATAGCAATGAATATAAATTCAACATATCTGCTTCACTATATGCAAACAACAGATATCATCGTATACCAATCAACAACGATGATAATCTATGGTTTTTCTTTGCACCGGATGCGGATAATCAATATGTAGAATTTCATATTGATCCGGAAAAACTGCAAGATAATGCTCTTCCAGATATTCTCCCAAGCAATGAGCATTTTCAATATGCTTCTTACTTAAGAGGTGATGACAGTAATAATTCAGCACTCGTCAGACAAGAGCATACTGTTGGAACCTCAAGATCCAATAATGAGGGTATTCCAAATGAAAGAGAAAATGCTCATACAGAGGATCAAACACATGATCCATTGATTGACACTTTTGGTGTGAATGAACTAGAAGACTCTGACCCTGATGAAGACGAGTTGTCCAGTGAATCAGATGAAGATGGGGTGGATATTGGTGATATTCAAACTTTGTATTCCCCAAATCAAGAGAGATCACCATCCAATCAGCAACCACCATTTCCATCAAGTGCTCAGAGATATTCCATGCATCCGAATATCCCGTTCTTCAATGCATCGTCACATGAAATGCTTGTGGACTCATTTGATCTTCCAAAAAATTTTAGATATTATGATGCTATTGAAGGAGTGCTCACAAAAGGCATGGTATCAAAGATAAGAAGAATTTGCAGTCTACAGTTAAAGACTTTTCAATTAGTATAGCAAGGCGTGAATATCGAGTAGAGGAAAGCACACCTCGTATATGGAAAATCAAATGCAAAAATAATAGTGAGACTACACATTGCAACTGGTGGTTGCGCGCAGGTTACAAACAAAGATTGATATATGGGAAATCACTAAGTATGGAGGCCCTCATACGTGCCTAATGAACGCGGTGTCTGTTGACCATCAAAACTTGTGCAAAAACATGATTGCTGCGTTGCTAACTGGAATGGTTCAGACAGATCCCGGGTATGAGATTAACTGTGTTCAACAACAAGTGTATGATAAATTTCAATATAAAATCTCATATCATAAGGCATGGCATGGTTTGAAACGAGCAAGAGAAAATATGTATGGTACATGGGAGAGCTCAGTTTCAAAACTACCCAAATTTTTGGGAGCTTTACAAAAATGGAATCCAAGCACAGTTGTCGAGTGGCGCCACATGCCCGAAGAGACAAATGGTGTAAAAATGTTGAAATATGTGTTTTGGGCGTTCAAGCCATGTATAGATGGGTTCCAGCATTGCCGTAAAATTATTAGTGTTGATGGAACTCATCTTTACACTAGATACAAGCACAAGATGTTAATTGTTCTTTCCATGGATGCAAATCAACATCTTTTACCTGTGGCTTATGCACTTGTGGACGAAGAAAGTTTTGCTTCTTGGACATGGTTTCTTCGTATGATATCGAAACATATTGTTCGCGGTAGAGAAGGAATGTGTCTGATTTCAGATAGACATGCCGGTCTTTTGAAAGCAGTGGAAAGAATTGCAGATTTTCAGCCACCTCTTGGAGTCCATCGTTTCTGTTTGAGACATGTCTGTTCGAATTTCAATAGCAAGGTCAAGAATGTGAAGTTAAAGGACATGTGTTGGCAAGCCAGCTCAGCGTTCACAATCAGAGAGTTTGAAAATGTAATGGATCAAATAAAGGCGTTGAATGAGAGGGCATATGATTACCTCTCGAAAATCGAAAAGGATTAATGGACTCTTGCATATGACGGACGCTGGAGAAATAGAATTTTGACAACAAATTTGTCTGAGTGCATGAATGGCGTGTTGAAAGTGCACGACGGCTCCCAATCTGTGTGATTGTGCAGGCTACATTTTATCGATCGATAAAATATTTTCTTGACCGATTGACACTGGGCCGTGAAATGCAACAAAGGAACCAACCATGGCCTGATGAGGTGTTTAAGAAGTATGATTAACGACAACGGAAGGCAATGGAACATCAAGTCTATAAGGTTGATTTTACTGATCAAAGTGCTTCCGTGAAAACATTTGTGGCAGGAACAACGAGATGCTATATCCACATTGTCAAGTTGATGCTAAGAGAATGTAGCTGTGGAGACTGGAAGCAAAACGGCATACCATGTTCACATGCAATGTAAACTTGTCGACATTTTGGAGTCAATCCGATGATTTACATGAACTCATTTTTCAATACAAGTGCGTATGTGGACACCTATAGTGGTAAGTTTGAGCCATTGCCTGATGAATATTATTGGATGAGGCTTCCTTCCAACTGTGTCATAATCCGGCATTGCGTGAGAAGAGGCATAAAGGAAGAGGCAAGACGACGAGAATTGAAAATGAAATGGATTGGGCACAAACACGCGTTAGGCAACAATATCGTGCACAAGATCAAGCTGCTTCCCAGACTGGAACTTCATATGACCATAGATGAGATTGTTGTGTTTAGAAAGTTGTAATGTTGTTTGTTTTAGATGTAATCAATTTTTGATTTGTATGGGGATTATGTGTATTCAATTTTGAATTAAGATTGATGTTAGTTTTCCATTGTTTTTATGTATACCATTTCAAATTTTATGTAATTTGTTCCATTACAAGATTTCAATTATGTATTGTTCTTCTAATAGATTTAATCTTATTGCAGTATGGAGTATTTCGGAGAATATGGCCCTATTAGTGGTGAGATTTTAAGGGAACAACACATACACCGATCTGAGGATGTATTTGCAGGAGAAGTTGACCAAAAATTGAAGTGCAGACACAGAAGTGGTATCTTTTGGAGACTTGATGACCATGATCCTTATGAAGATGACCCAAACAATGATGGCAAGGAAATACTCAGACGTACACAGTGGTTGCATTACCGAGTCATATACATGTTGTATCGTATGGGATTCTATGGTGTCTACAGATGTGGTGATTATACAATTAATAAATCATTAATCACTGCACTGGTTGAGAGGTGGCGGCCTGAAACTCATACATTTTATTTTAGAGTTGGAGAGGCGACCGTGACATTACAAGATGTCGCATTTATTTGGGGTCTGCCAATTGAAGGTGGGGCCGTTATAAGTTCAGATAATTCAACCGGTAGGTCATATTGGACTACACGTTGTCAAGTGCTTCTGGGATGGGACCCTAATGCAGAAGACTTAAAAGGGTCACGATTTTCACTTTTAGCATTAGGTACACACCTAAGCATGCACCCTGTTACCGATAACAGCCCACAACAGCATGTTGTGCAATATGCACGTGGATGTGCCTTGATTTTGTTAGGATCCATAATGTGCCCAGATACTTCTGGGAATATGGGGTCATTGGTATATTTGAATCAGCTAGAAGATATTGATGAATGCTGTAATTTAAGTTGGGGTTCAGCGGTACTAGGTTATTTGTACCATCAGCTATGCAATGCATCACATAGAGGTCGTACACAAATTGGTGGGCCCATGCAACTACTGCAGGTAAATATGTTTCTATATTTTTAAATATAAATATGTTATATAAAAATGTGAAAATCATTTTACATATTATTGTTTCATGATAGATATGGGCTTGGTCAAGAATTACTTTTCTTACGCCGCAAATGTCGGGAGGTAGACGCCTAAATACAGCTGCAATTGTTGGTGTGGATGGAGTTCTTCCTGTTGCACCGTATGGTGTTGAGTGGTTACAATACCACAACTTTACAACTAGTTTGACGAACAACTTAAGGGCTATTCGGGAGAGTTTAGACAGGCAAACTCCACAAGAGGTATGATATGTATTTGATGAGATTATGCTATATTTCTATTAAATTTTACTTAACTTTATATTTATGCAGTTCAATTGGCAACCTTACGACCCATACCCAACTGCTGTGAGGGCATATATTGACCTTGGAATTATCAGAGTCACGAATATGTGGATGTCAAGATGCCCTATGATTCATTATTCGATTGTTGAGTTATATTACCCCGATCTGATATTGAGACAGTTTGGGATGAGACAATGAATTCCACTAGGCATTACTGATGTGCACGATACATTGCATAATATATGCCGTAGAGGGCGCTCCACTACAAATTGGGCTGAAACACATGCTTCATTTATAGAATGGTGGTTTAACAGGAATGATCATATTGTCTCCGTTCCTGCTATTGGTTGGAATGAATCAGACCTCGAAGATGGTTATATCAGATGGTATGAAAGAATAACACGATGTCTAATAACTCCAGGGTTAAATATGCAAGTGGGGTACCAACCGCAATCGAATGCATCTATAGAAGTTTTGGTATGTGGCTGTATTTTGGTATTCAAATTTCTATGTGCCTTGATTATGTAATTCATGTTTATGTTTTATATTGTGAATTTACTACAGGAAAGTCTATGGGACAATTTGAATAAACTTGTCATAGACGAGCAACCGTATCTTAGGGAGCCCTTCAGACGATCAGTAGAAGACATATACTCGCAGGCTAGAGCTCACTTTCATGATCGTCGACCATCATTCCAACGCCATCACTCACAGTATGAGCCTGAACCACAACATGATCCTGAACCACAACATACATCACAATATAGCCCAGAACCTCCAGCATCATGCACTTATGGGAGTTTTCGGCCACAGTTCAATTCATCCCCCATTTCATATCCTCAAGCTGGCACTACATCATCATCTTGTATATTGAATATTACAACAGACGATAATGAATCAGATGGCGAACCTGAGCCACAAGAAGATCGAGGTAGAGGCAAAAGGAAAAAAACAAGGCGTCGTTGTTTTACAGGATCACATTATGATTATTAATTTGTTCTCTATGTAATTAAACGTACCATGACTTAATTTGTTCACTATGTAATTAAACGTTCAATTACTTAGTGGTGATGTTCTAATTATTATTATTATTATTATTATTATTATTATTATTATTATTATTATTATTATTATTATTATTATTATTATTATTATTATTATTATTATTATTATTATTATTATTATTATTATTATTGTTATTGTTATTATTATTATTATTGTTATTATTATTATTATTATTATTATTATTATTATTATTATTATTAAAAAATCAACATATAAAATTACAAAGACTGATTTCCACTCGGTCGGCCGAGTAAAATGAGAGACCGAGTCAACCGACCGAGTGCGAAGGTTTCAGGATTTCCTTCACACTCGGCCGCCTGAGTAAACTGCGCGACTGAGTAACCGAGTGCCCCGACCGAGTGCGAAGGTTTCAGGATTTTCTTCGCACTCGGCCGCCTGAGTAAACTGCATAACCGAGTAACCGAGTCACCGGACCGAGTGCGAAGGTTTCAGGATTTCCTTCACACTCGGCCGCCCGAGTAAAGTGCGCGACCGAGTAACCTGACCGAGTGCGAAAGTTTCAGTATTTCCTTCGCACTCGGCCGCCCGAGTAAAGTGCGCGACCGAGTAAGCTGACCGAGTGAGAAAGTTTCAGCATTTCCTTCGCACTCGGCCGCCCGAGTAAACTGCGCGACCGAGTAAGCTGACCGAGTGCGAAGCCACGGACAGTTTTAAATACCCACCTTCTCTTCATTTTTCTCACACACTTTAACTTCCAAACCCTAGTCACTTCAAATTTCTCCTCTTCAATCCGAAAAATTACCATCATAAAACTGAATTTTTTCATTGAAATCATTCAACCCATCATTTTAAACAACAAATTGTTCCAATCTTCCAAGAAAGTGGTGGAGATTTGAAGGATTCAAGCAAGAACAACAATTTTCATCTTTTCACTCTTAAGGCATATTTTCGTTAACCATTGCTTTTGTTGATTAAATATGTTGATGATGGACATATTTGGAGTATTTTGACATGAAACTTGATATGTTTACTTGTAATTTTTGATTGAAGTTTTTTATCGAACACTTGGTATGCATGATATAATCTTCTATTTAGATATGTTTTCATTTAACATTGAGGTTGTTGTTTGAATATATTGATGAGGGACTACTTTGGAGCATTATGACATGAAAGAAGTTATGTTTTTTTGTAAGTTTTCATTGAAGTTTTTTATCGAACACTTGGTATGCATCATATAAATTGGGAATGTGCCATGATTTAGTGTAGAACAATGATGAAATGATCTTAATATCCCATGAAATTCAATGTTGAATGATGAAATCCCATGAATTTCAATGTTGAATGATGAAATTGCTTGAGATGAATATTGTATTATACGACTCTTCAACTTTTTGAATGATTAAGTATGGGAGATGAATATTGTATTATATGACTCTTGAACTTGTTGACATGAATGTAATATTAATTCCATGTCATCTAGGTACCAACAATGGATCATACTATGGATGTTGTCGATACTACCTTCGAATGGAGTCAACACTCCATTGAAGAACAACAAGAGGAGTACCAAAGAATTCTATCCACCATGCCGGATGCCTACGGCATACACTTTGCAAATTGGGAGAATGAAAGTGCAAAGTGGTTTGAAGTGCAAAGGAAGAAAAGGCGAGCCACTCGTTGGGCCGATGTAGAATGCATGCAGGAAATGGGTATATATGAAGATTTGAAAAAATTGTGCAAGAATATCGGGTGGTCTAAATTCTTTGCCATGCATGAGAAGACGTATGAGCCTCTAGTTCTCGAATTCTTCTCACATGTTCAAGTAGGATACAATGAAACAGTGCCGGAATCGATGATATTTTATGTGGGAAATGAGTGCCACCATCTTTCAGCCGAAGAACTCAATCATATTTATGGATTTCCCAAGAAGAAGTACTCCAATCTACCCAATGAGAGGATCAACTTTCCCGAGTTCAATGCAGTGAGTTTTTGGAAGGAAATAACACAGTCTCATCCTGATAACCCATCGGTCTACCACTCTAGTAGATCGAAAGCATCGAGTATTCGAAGCCCGATCATTCGATATTTTCAGAGGTTCGTCTCCAATACAATTTTGGCGAAACCTGAGCCTGGAGTGGTCACCTTGGATGAGCTGTTCGTGCTATGGTGCTTGGTGAAAAGTAAGAAGTTCAATGTGGCACCAATACTCTTGAGGCAGTTTGTCCAAACAAAAAATCAGGTGGCTAATCATATTAGAGGTTTGATCACTCCAATTGCTCAACACTACGGGGTCAACTTGGAAGGCATGGAAGAGACACCAGGCGAGACAAGTATAAACCTCAAATTGCTGTGTAACATGAAGATGTGCCAATTACATCCCGGCACCAGAAAATTGTATCTGATTTTATCAGATAAAAAGAGGTCTGCACTGCCCAATTCTCGCCTCACCAATATTGCTGAAGAGAAGGTCCATAATATTTTACTGAATGGATCGGTTCATATAGAAGCAATTGAGGAGAGTGAGAATGAATTAAAGACTGAGGAGGAATGGAGGAAGAGAAGGAGAAGAACTATGGATGCCAGAACAGAGCCTATGGACCTTGATATTGAACAACTACAGGCGGATGAAATGATGGGTGAAGCACAACTGCCCTCATACGATCAGGCGGGAACTTCTTCACAGCATCCACAGTATACACCTCAGTATCAAGGGGGTGGAACGATTGGTCGGATTGGAGAAACGCTTTGGATGCGCGTCTTGCCAACATAGAAGGAGATGTTGCCAACATAAAAGAGTATGTGAATCGTCAAGCCTACAATTCTCAAATTTCACTTGACTTGCAAAGGCAACAATATGAGTGGCATGTGCAACAAGGCCATTTTCAAGAAAGTGAATATCCAGCTTATCGACCATTCGGCCCATTCAACACACCGTACCGACCCCCTCAGTGAGCACGTTCCAATCCAACACCGTAACGACTACTTTTTAAGAACGTATTGCTTTCATTTGAACCTCTTTACTTTGTTGTTTATTGATGATTTCGAGTAGTATTAAATTTGATTTGAAATTTTTCCTTATAAAGCATAATTATTGTTATTTGTTGGAAAATCAATTCATCAACACATTTCAAGAAATTATAACAATCTCATTTTACAATTCCATCGACTTTTTACCAAACTAAATAAATTAATAAATTCAACTACAACACGATAAAATAAAAATAAGAGAATGTACAAAAACGGGAGAACGAACGAAAAACCGAGAAGATGAATAAATCAGAAAATCCACTCGACCAGCTGAGTAGAATTTTAACCGAGTGATTCGGCCGAGTGGAGAGATTACACATTTTAGAAAATTTTCCTTCGCACTCGGCCAGCCAAGTAAAGTGGCAGACCGAGTGCTGTGGCCGAGTACATTCCTCGAACTCGGTTGGCCGAGTAATGTTGAGACCGAGTGTCTAGGCCGAGTTACAGGTACCACTCGGCCGGCCGAGTGGTGACTCGACCGAGTGACCCAACCGAGTTCTGCTTCTTCTTTTTTTTCTGAATTAAAAAAAAAATTAATTTAGTGTCACCCCTGGCAGGGGCAACTTTTAATTGAAGTCGCCTCCCGCAGGGGCGACTTTACTCATTTTTTTAATTTTTTTTTACTATATTTTAATAATTTTTTTTTTTTGCCATATTTTATTAATTCTGCCGAAAAGCAACAGGATTTTTTTTGGAATTTTCAATAAAGATATCTAACCTTTTTAAATCTAAAAGTCCACAAGAATTCTTCCAAAAACTTGTTTAAGAAACTGATATTTTTTTATATTAACTAATATGTGAAAAAAAATTGAATAATGTGAAATATTTTTCAAATATGTAAAATAAAAAAATATCTTATAAGTTATTGGTTGTAATTTATATTTTTATATTATAATTATAATTTATCAGATTTTCAAATGATATATAGTTTATAGTATAACATATATTATATCGTATCGTAAATAATTTATAATATAACATATAATTTTATATTATTTTATATGTCATCAATTACATTATATATAATTTATAGTAAACATTATCGTATACTACATTATATTGTATAGGTGGTTTACTTATATCACACACTTATTACACTATTTAATTTATTATGTAAAATATATTATGTAGTTTGTGTAACATATTATATAGTTAACACCCTATAGTTTCTATTATATTATAGCATAGTTAATATTTATGTTATCTATCATACCATATAATATAACATTTTTATATTATATATCTTATTTATAGTTTATAGTAAGTTTTATACCATAATTTCTAATTCATGTTGTGTAACTATTTTAAATTTTTAAATACGGCACAAATTGTAGTATACTAATATAATAAATATAAACTTATTGTGTAATATAGTAAGCTATAAATTTAAGTATATAGTATAATAAATAATATAATAAGATTAAGTTAAACTATATGGCATAAGTATATTATAGTATAATTCAAAATACAATTACATGGTATATGTATACTATAGTGTAGTAGGAAGTACACCATAAATTATATAATACATAGTATCATACATGACATAATTTAATTATAAACTATAATATATACAATAGTCTAATATAAACTATATAATATAGATAATATAATATATGATGTACTACATAGTGATCTATACTATAATGTGATAGATGGTATAATATAACCATAATATGTATATTATATATTATAATATAAATTATATGACATTGTAATGTAAATAGATTATATTATAATTATATTGCATTATTACGTGTAGTGTTAATTTATATTAGAGTATTCTCTATATTTTATAATATAATATAATATAATATAGTTTAACATATAAATGTAGTTTATATTGTACCCTTTATTTTATAGCATAATAAATGTTATACTATATAGTTTATAGTATATAATTTATAATTCATATTATTTTGTTCTATATATCATACCATATAAGTGCCTTTGCTTTGATAATATATTATAATATAGTTTATAGTACTTTTTACTTTACTATGATATATATATATAGAATATAGTACACTATATTAAAATGTTCAATTGTACAATATTATACACTACATTGTATTATGGTTTATAGTACTTTACCATATATTATATTATATATATTATATAATTTATATTTTATACTGTTCTATTATATAAATTTTATAATATTATAGGATAATATATTTTATAGTATATAATGTACTTTATATAATATACTATAATATATGTAGTTTATAATTTAACATATACATATATTATATATATTATACCATATAGCTAATAATTTATGTGACACCATATATTATTTTACTATATAGTTTATAGTCTTTTGCTATACTATGATATATATATATATGAAATATAATAAACTATATATTGTATAGTCTATTATCTAAATAGTTTAAAGTTTATAGTATACCATATATTAAATTATGCTGTCTATAATTTATAATATTATATAATTAATAGTTTATATTGCATTATTATAGAAAGTTTGTAATAATATATAACTTATAATATATCATGTACTTTATAAATGTATTATATATAGTTTTTAGTGCCTATGGAATATAGTAAATGATATATTATATAATAGTTTTTTTTTAATCATACCACCTATGTATTTTATAATACACTATCATATTATAATACACTGCACGATTTATAATATAATAAATTATTATAAAAATAGTAATATAAGTTATTTAATAAAATATATAATTATGTAAAATATATTTTTAATAAAAATTGTTTTAAATAAAATATCACACAACTTAAAAATATATTAAATATTAAAATATAATACAATTAATCTATGAAGAATATTTTATGTTTAAAATTTAATATTTTATTTTTATATATACAATATAGATATTAAATTGAAGATCATAAAAAGATGATTAATTTGATATGAAAAAAATTATAAGCCTTTAAAAATTAAAATAAAAAACTAAAGAAAAAGAAAAAATTTGATTTGATATTATAATTTCTAATTATTTTAATTCAGGCATTGTCTTGAAAATATAAATTGACATTAACTACGAGAGAGAGAGAAATTCAAATTCAAAATCTGAGTGAATCAATTCAAAATCTATTAGGAAGGGTATAATAGATATTTTAACATTTTACTTTTTAGTAAATATCAAAAATATCATTTTCTGACCGGCCAGATTCTGGCCACACATCTTTATCCTTAAAATTATAGGTTGGATAAAGACACCTCCACTTCCAAACTTATATTCCAGCTGCAGATTTATTCTCCTTGCTTTTCTAATCGTCTGAGATGATATTGCAGTCTGCGGTTAACAATGCAAAAAAAAAAAAAAATATCATGAAAGAAACACTCAATTAGAAAATCCGTTAAAATGCAAGACCTGTGAATATATTGCAGGCCAGAGAAAAATATTTAATATTTAATTTGCAGATTACTAAAAATATTTCCTCTATGGAAAATTTACTTTGGACGGAAAACAGAATTATTTCTAAAAATATTCATATATATAAATTACAAGACTTTTAGTTTAACAATCAGACCCATAATACAAGCATTGGGTAATTCTGTCGCAACCAACTTAATTTCTCATTACAGCCACTACAAAAATTATTTGCCCATTTTGCTCTCAAATCCACGTCCAACGGCCCCAGCCCAATGTTTTTTTTTTTTTTTTTTTTTTTCTTCCGCAGCCACCACTATTGTTGTGCAGCCCCAATCTTAAAATCTGTCTGTTGGGGAGAGAGAGAGCGTCAATTTATTAAGTCAGCCTACAAACTCAAAATCATTGGATCCAAACAAAAGGAGGGCAGGCAGGCCATTGATAGAGGCAAAAGAAAAGCTCAAGTCTATCGTTTGTTGCTCTCATTCTTGCCACCACACAAAATTTACTTTATCATTTTGTTTTTTGCTTCTTCACCCTAATTCTATGCCACAACATTCAGACACTATATGTTCATCTCCTCAAGTTTTCTGCAAAGCCATCCATGTTTCTGTCATACTAATTTGCTTAATTGTTATCACACACAGACATGCACATGGTATGATTTCAAGCAGTGCAATCATTTATGTTGCAGTTGAGAGAGAGAGAGAGAGAGAGAGTGATTGCACGCACCAAATTATCTTGTCCCAGTCTTGGAGATTCTCAAGGAAAAGTGGATTCCATACGTAAATCCTGTTAATATTCTCTACTTTTCATATAAAATGTTGAAGTATAATGGGGCTGGTCTAACTGGGTTGTTAAAAAGAAAAACATAAATATGGAATTTTAAGGGTAAAATGGATAAATAGATATATGGTGATTGTAAAGACCTGCTTAGGCTTTAAATAGAATCACCCATTTTATATTAATGAGGTTTACTAACTAATAGCAACAGATAATAAGTAATCACTCAGATATTGTGTCACTGTTTATTCTTTTTTCTGGTATGACTGTGTAGCTATTGCTAAATTGCAATTTATAAGTAAGGATTATCCACACTTATAAGTAAGGATCCAGACGGAACAGTATCCGCCACAATCACACCAATATTTACACATCAAAAGCTCAGTACTATTATACAAGCCCCCAAAAGTAAAACAAATGAGATCATAAGCATAGTAAGCCCATAATTTAGCCCCAAAGGTCGTCATCCATGTATACTGTTCCAAAAAGCTTGTTGAAGCACGAACATCATGCCTGGTAAGCCGTGAGCTTACACATCATCATCACGCTCACCTACAATAGACAAACTAGGTGAGCTAAAGCCCATTAGCAGAAATCATGCATGTACGATAAGTTAAATATTTGCAGAATCTTTAAAAGAGGCGTGAAATGCATACGACTGAAACTCTAACCAATGTTTTGGAATATTTTATCTTTATAGGGCCCGTGACCCACCCACTATGCACCGGAAAAAGTTAGCTCAATAAGTAATCATAATCATAGAGTCTATCTATGTCTCACATGCCACCGGCCCGACAAATCGAGCCTATTCATGTCTCGCATGCCACCGTCTCAACATATCATAAATCATATACATGTCTCACATACCACCGGCCTGACAAATCAAGTCTATCCATGTCTCATATGCCACCAGCCTCGGTACACTAGTAGTGGTCAACATTATATTTTCCATTTCTTTTCATCACACAATGAATGCAAAGCAGGCTATATACAACTCATGCGTACACATGCCAATGCTCGTGAATGTTATATTTATACCATACTAAATTAGTCATTCACCCCACATAATTCATATCCATCAACATGAGGAAGCACATATCACAAATATCTTATAGTCAAATAATACAATCAAATACTATGTTTATGCATTGTAGGTGCAGATGGATTTCCACTTACCTTTATTCGATATAATTATTGAAACTTGTTATCTCTTGTCTGCCAACACAGTCAATCTATAACAATAGGTAAGATATCATATTAGTTTAACTGAAGTAAAAACTTCCAAATTTTCTTCATTAAGATTGTATTGGCGGCCTACCAAATATAGGCTGAATTTCCAAAAATATCACATTAAACTTTACTTTAAGACTTAATAATTCATATAACCTAATTACTGAATTTAATATAAGTTGAACTAAACTTTTTTTTTTTTTTTTTAATTATAACCTGTAAAATTTAGTTTTAGGAGTCTAGTGATAACATCAACTAATTACCATAAACAAAGTAAGTCACATAATAAGTTAGACAAGTAAATTAATAAACTCAAAAAAGCAACGTGAATAAGAAAAGCATTGAATTCAAGCTTACAATTTCCTAATTAGGTTTCTTTATTAATATAAAACTAGTATTTGATTCAATCTTAATTAACCATTCCTTTAATCATCAACCCTTTGCTCCCTTAATCCTAATTTGAATGGTTGGTATATGAAACATAAATTAGTACATATCTTCTCTCTTTTATTTGTTCACCATTTCCCTCTCCCTCTCTCTCTCTCTCTCTCCCCTCTTCTTTTTCTTTCCGCTGGACTCCTTCTCTCCCCGCAACCTTCTCTTCTTTCATTTTTTTTTCATTTTTTTTTATAAAAGGAATGAAACATTTTTCTTCCTTAACTTGTAAATTAACCGCCTTTCTTCTTTTTTTTACACACTTATTATAAATATATATATATATATATATGCACACGCACCCACACTTATTATATATATAAACACACCCACACTAATTATATATATACACACACCCACTAATTATATATGTAAACCCAATCAACACCTGCTGAGGCTATTACTATTATTATTATTTTTTATTGTTATTATTATTATTAACTTGCCACGTGTAATCTTATTTTATTAATATTTGGCACCTAATTTCTCCCTCAACATTTGGCCTAAAGGGTTCCAATCTATACTGTAAACCCTTAAAATTTAACAATAACATTTCGAACATAATTAAATACGAGCCGCAATACAAATAAAATACAATTTAAATAGCAAATAAAATTATAAAATGAATGCAATGCATGAATTATATTGGTCAGTGAGTAGTGAGAGACTTGGGGTATCACATCCTCCCCTTCTTATAAAAATTTCGTCCTCGAAATTTACTTACCTGAAGAGTTCTGGGTATCGCGTCTTCATTTCATCTTCCCTTTCCCAAGTAGCTTCTTCTATCGACTGGTTTCTCCATAGAACTTTGACTAGTGGAATTTCCTTATTTCTCAGTTGCTTCACTTCTCGAAGTAAAATTTGTACAGCCATTTCTTCATAACTTCAGTCTGTTTTTAACTCTGCTGGTTCATTATTCAGAATATAAGATGGGTTCGCTACATACTTTCTCAGCACAGACACATGGAACACATTGTGTATCTGAGTCATTGATCCAGGCATGTCAAGTCTGTAGACAACATCACCAATTCTCTCAATGATAGGAAATGGACCAATATACCTTGGACTGAGCTTTCCTTTCTTACCAAACCACATTATTCCTTTCATCGGAGAAACCTTCAAAAACAACTGATCTCCTACTGCAAATTCCAATGTTTTCATTCTTTTATCTGCATAACTTTTCTGTCAACTCTGAGCAGTTTTCATTCTCTCTAGAATCTGTGCTACAGCTTCTGACATTTCCATGATCATATCTGGACCCAAAAGCTTTCATTCACCAACCTCATCCCATTGTACCGGTGATCGACATTTTCTACCATATAGTGCTTCATATGGAGTCATTCAAATAGTGGACTGATAGCTATTGTTATAAGAAAACTCTATCAAAGGCAAAAACTTGCTCCATTGTCCCTGAAAATCTAACACACAAGCTCTGAGCATGTCCTCCAACATTTGTATTGTCCGCTCTGACTGCCCATCTGACTGAGGGTGATATGCAATACTGAAGGCCAACTGTGTCCCTAATGCCTTTTGCAGACTCTTCCAGAAGGTAGAAAGAAACCTTGAATCCATATCAGAAATAATAGATAGTGGAACTCCATGAAGTCTGACTATCTCTTGTATATATAGTTGAGCATATCGATCCATTGAATAAGTAGAACAAATAGCAAGAAAATGAGCAGATTTTGTAAGTCGATCCACAATAACCCAGATAGCATCATGACCTTTGATTGTTTTTGGTAATCCTATGACAAAATCCATGGTAATGTTCTCCCATTTCCATATGCTATCAGTAAGGGCTACAAGGTTCCTGCTGGCCTTTGATGTTCTGTCTTTACCTGTTGACATGTCAAACATTATTCCACATACTGAGCAATATCTCTCTTCATACCTGGCCACCAATAATGCAATTTCAAGTCTCTGTAAATTTTAGTAGCTCCTTAATGTACTGAATACAGTGTTGAGTGTGCTTCTGCCATGACATTTTCACGTAAATTATCCACATTAGGTGCACACAATCGATTTCTGAATCGAAGGACCCCTTCTTTTGATATTCGAAAATCTGATGCTCTTTTTTGGAAGCAACATCTTCCTTAACTCTAGCCAAATATTCATCTGTGAGTTGTCCCTACTCAATTCGATCAAGTAAGGTAGGTCGAAAAGTTAAAGCTTCTAGTTTTGCTTCCACTAACCCATGCATTACAACTTCGACATTCATTCTCTGCAGGTCCACCAACTCCTGTCTTTGAATTATGAGTTGACTTTCTGCTTAATGCATCTGCTACAGCATTTGCTTTACCAGGGTGATAGTTGATAACAAAATCAAAATCTTTCACTAGTTCCAACCATCTTCGTTGCCTCATGTTCAGCTCTTTTTGCGTGAAGAAGTACTTTAAGCTTTTATGATCAGTATAGATCTCGCATCGTTCTCCGTATAGATAATGTCTCCAAATTTTAAGTACAAATACCACTGCAGCAAGCTCTAAATCATGTGTAGGGTAATGTTTTTCGTATTGTTTCAGCTGTCTAGATGCATACGCTAGTACCTTTCCATTATGCATTAATACACAACCCAAACCATTCTTCGAAGCATCACTGTAAATCACAAAACCTTCATTACCTGATGGAATTGTAAGGATGGGTGCTGATGTCAACCTCCTCTTTAGTACTTGAAAACTTTGCTCGCAGGCTTCTGTCCATCGAAAGGTTACATTCTTTTTAGTCAACTGTGTTAGTGGAGATACAATTTTTAAAAATCCTTCTACAAATCTGTGATAATACCCAGCTAGACCCAGAAAGCTACGTATCTGGAAAGGAGTAGTAGGCGGTGGCCAATTGTTGATTGCTTCAACTTTACTTGAGTCAACTGAAATTCCTTCTCCTGACACAACATGTCCCAGAAATACTATTTGATCTATCCAAAATTCATATTTCTTGAACTTAGCATACAACTGTTTCTCTTTCAAAATTTCTAACACTTTTCTCAAGTGGGTAGCATGCTCTTCTTTGGTCTTCGAATGGATTAAGATATCATCAATAAACATAATAACAAACTTATCCAGAAGATCTTTAAATACTCGATTCATTAGATCCATAAAGGCAGCTGGGGCATTTGTTAAACCAAATGGCATTACTAGAAACTCATAATGTCCATACCTCGTACTGAATGTTGTCTTTGGAATGTCTCCCTCTTTAATTTTCAGCTGATGATAACCTGATCGCAAATCAATCTTTGAAAATATTGTTGCACCGTGAAGCTGGTCAAGTAAATCATTGATTCTAGGCAAAGGATACTTGTTCTTGATCGTAACTTTGTTTAATTCTCTGTAATCTATACACGTTCTCATATTGACATCCTTCTTACGAACAAACAAAATCGGTGCACCCCAAGGTGAAAAGCTAGGTCTGATAAAACCTTTGACTAGTAAATCCTGCAACTGTACCTTTAATTCTTTCAATTCAGTTGGTGCCATTCGATAAGGGGACTTTGATACCGGGGCAGTCTCTAGGTGTATATCAATTACAAATTCTATTTCTCGATCAAGTGGTAAGCTTGGAAGATCATCTGGAAATACTTCAAGATATTCTCGAACTATCGGTACTTCATTCACAGAAAGACACACCCACACTAATTATATATATAAACACACCCACACTAATTATATATATACACACACCCACTAGTTATATATATAAACCTAATGAGTACCTGCTAAGGTTATTACTATTATTATTATTATTATTACTGTAAACCCAATCTTTGGCCTAGGGGGTTCCAACCTATACTGTAAACCCTTAAAATTTAACAGTAACATTCCGAACATAATTAAATACAAGCCGCAATACAAATAAAATGCAATTTAAATAACAAATAAAATTATAAAATGAATGCAATGCGTGAACTATATTGGTCAGTGAGTAGTGAGAGGCTTGGGGTATCATAAAAAGGTTCAAAGTTTACACTATTAAAACGTCTCATAATAAATAATATTCCATATTTTCATAAGTAAAACGTTATTGCAATATAATCAGTAATTGTCTTATTCCTTGTGATTCTTCTTACTCCATGTCTTTTTTCATAAGTTTTTATAAAAAAATTTGAGTAACTTATTACTCCTTTTTTGGGGTAATATATATAAATTAATTAATTAAAAATAATCGAGCATGTTCATGAGCTTTTGAGCCAAGCCTAAGTAAATTTGGCTTGGCTCATTAATGTTTCGAGTCAAGCTCGACCGAGCCTAGTCGAGTCCAGCTTTGACCGAGCCAAGCTCGAGCAGCTCGCAAACCAGTCTAGCTCGTTGACACCCCTATATATAGCATTGAATGTGCGACAAATTCATAAATAATTTGTTAAAATCAAGTAATTATAAAGATATATGAATTATTTGTATTCATTTTGATAAAATTAGTAACATTACCAATATTAACAAATAAAAATATTAAAAATTAAAATGAATGTTTATTGGTTACCAATATAACAACATTTCCTAAAAATAAAAAAGGGGTGGAAAAAATGATAGTAACAAATATAAAAACAGTCAGTTTATTATGATTATTATTATTATTATTATTATTATTATTATTATTATTATTATTATATAGATAATAAATTCAAATAAGGCATGAGTTTCTCAATAAACTCATCCCATAAGGTCACTGTCAGTTTATTATTCCTTCAACACAATAGAAAATGTACTAAGATTAACAATAATTTTGAATCTTACATTTAAATTTAAGTTGAAAAAATTAATATATTATATATTATAATATATAATCAAGAAAATTAATAATACATGTAATCTTCAAGAGTTATCTTCATGAGCCTCTTTAGGTCATCATTTGTCGGTTTTGGATCTAGGTGGTTGCATCTCATAAACGCGACCAATCACATCTTATAAATTAAGATAAAAAAATTAATATATCTGATTAGAATAGCTCATAGAAAAATTATGAAAATTAAAACTATAATAAATAAAAAATAGAGTATCAAACAAAAAGGGTTTCATCTTTCTTCACTAGACTAGTTATACAATTGAATGATTTGAAATTGAATTTGTTCCTAGGAAACAATGAGTCCCTAAACTTGTGAACCTTTGTTTGCCATAAAAATTGAACTTACATCTATGGCTTGCTGTTTTTGAATTAAAAAATTTCAGTTGACACCATGATATTAGACACAATATATAGTTTTTCCTCAAATAATAGTTTTTTAAAGCTATTGATGTGTAAACTTCTTGCTTGACCACGAATAGTATCACCCTGCAAAAATAATGAAATTAAATATGTTAAAGACCACATGTTTTATACTACCCATTTTATCATGTTTATTATGAAATTTATTTTTTGACGATACACTCAAACTGAAGGTCTGATTTTTGTCCACAAATGTAGTAAGCGCGAACCAAATGAAGTCTAAAAGTCCACTCCCTTCTGTTCGGATGAAGATCTTGCACAAAGTTCAAAATAATCTACATTACAGATCAATAAAACAAGGTAAAAAAAGCATATGAATAGAGAGAGTGTACAATGTAGACGACACAAAATGATATAATTTGATTCGCCGGGTTCTCGCCGGTTCAAACAAAGTTATTTATTTATTTATCTATATGCGTTGTATACTTTTCTATTCGTAAGAACCCCTTTTAATTCAATTAGATGTAAATGTAAATGAACCATAACTATGTAGTCCTATTCCTAATAGATCGACCCCAAAATAGCATATACAAATTATAAGAAATCCAATAGACGCTACAATTGCTGAATTTGTACCCTTGAATTTTAGATTCGTTTGAATATGTAAATAAATTGCAAATATGACCCAAGTAATAAAAGCCCAATTTTCCTTTGGGTCCCAACTCCAATAGGATCCCCACGCTTCGCTAGCCCAAACTACTCTAGAAAGAATTTCTATGGTTAAAAAGATAAATCCTAGACTAATAAACCGATAACCCCAATAATCTAACTGTTGCATCAATTGCAACTTGTAATAATTCCTTGGAGAAAAAAAAAAAGAAGTTTTTTTGTAAAACATTTTTTCGTTCATTGATATATTCGATTTCACCAAGGAAAAATGAATACACTATTTATAATAAAAATTCAGTTCAACAGATAGATAGGTATTGCTAAAATCAGGTCAATAGATTGGTACATATCGACATTCTATGGTGCAGAATATTTAAATATGAGATATATTATATGTACGAGCATTTAGTTTAATAGATAGGTATTGCTGAAAAATCTAAAAATCAGTTCAACATATCGGTATTTTATCGTGCAGATTTTTATGTATGAGATATGTAACATATATGAATAGATTATTGAGATATGAGATATAAGATATCTTACATATATGAATAGATTATTGTGAGAATTGATAAGTTAAAATCAAGGTTCCAAATCTTGTAATATTACTAAATCAAATATAACAAAATTTACTTAAAATCCTGAAAATATAAACATAGTATAAATATATTAAAATGAATGCTTATTGGTTAGGAGTATAACAACATTTCCTAAAAATCTGTCTTTTCATTTGTGAAATCTAACGTTCAAAATCTTGTAATATTACTAAATCAAATATAATAAAATTTTCTAAAAATCCTGAAAATATAAATATATTATAAATATATTAAAATGATTTATTGGTTAGTAATATAACAATATTTTCTAAAAATCCGTCTTTTCATTTATGGAAAGAAAAATGAGCGGAAAAAATGATAATAACAAATATTGAAACAATAGTTAACTATATATAAATATATATATATATATATATATATATATATATATATATATATGGATACAAAGCTTCATGTAGTAAGTGTCACGTATCCAATAGCTAGTTTCGATTTTCATAATTGATATATTAATATAAAAACACTAATTTAATTTTTCATTTAATATGGTTACAAATAATAATATAAAAAATATTTGTATATCTATATATTCTGTATAGAGTAAATGAAAAATGATTGCTTATATACTTTTATAAATGTATAAGTATTATATATATATATATATATATATATATATTTATAAGAATAAAATTTGAAACAAATCCCTCATAACCCATTGATTTCATAATTTGAAGATATCTTTAATTATTAAAATAAAGTATATATCCTTCTATAAAGTATGTGTAATATAATTCTTTTTTATAATTAAAGAACACACTTTAATAAAATTATATTTTATGGTTTAATACATAGGTTTTTCGAGTAAATCATTAAAATATAAAAAGATCAATTATATTCAATAATAATTAATATTATGTTTCCAAGAATAAAATTTGAAACAAATCTATCATACTCCTATTTTCACATTTTCTAGTATCCTTTATTTTCATTAACTCAATAGTCTTCACTTCCACTATTTCAATCCTTCACTATTTTAAAGTTCACTATTATGGTTTTATATAAATTTTTCAATATAAAATATCGATACTGATTCACATAATTTATTTACAATAGATTGTATTATCTTTCATTATTTAATATTAATTATTTGATTTTTTTCTATATATATTGGAGTATGAGTTTAAATTTATATAGTAAGAATGTTTCATATAAAGTAAATATATATATAAGTAAAATATTTTTTTCAATTTTAATTTTTCACCTAAATATGGTTTCTATTTTTCATATATATTAAATAAATTCATTAACTTTATTCAATAAAATTTAGATTTGCACTAAATATGTTTAAAAGATTTGAATTTTTTTCAAATTATAAATAATATTTATATTTTTTGCAGATGTGTTGGAATATAAATAAAAAATATTAATATATTCATCAAAATATATTAACATTAATAAAATAAAAAAATGTATATAACAAAAATATATTTATTATTCAAATTCGATGATATTCCATGAGTGATGTTTTGTGCAAATTTAATATTGTAAGTATGATGTAATAAATAATAATATATACATATATAGAATAAAAATATTATTGTTTTTATTTTCATATATATTTTTCCATTCAATAGCACTTCCTAAATTTGTTATATTTTTTATTTTCTTGTAAACTATAATATTATAGATATGGAATGAGTTTGACCAAATTTTAGGCTGGTTGCAGATATCTCTAATAAAAAAATATTTCATAATTTCTGCATAGCTTATTTATTATTTTAAATAAAAATATATATTTTAAAAAAATATATTTCCAATATTGTTGTGCAGTATCCAATTTGAGAGTGTTTATGTAACAGCCCGACTTTTCTAGTTGTTTTTGTGACAATTGTTTTTTTAATAAAAATGGAATAATTCTATTCTCTACAAAATTGAAAATGCCTAAAGTAACTTAAAAACTTAGGGCCGTTAAAAATATATTTTCTTTAAAGACACTTAATGATCATAAATGAGGTATAATACCTCATCAATTTGACATCAATAACAATAAGAAAACATTTTATGCGGAAGCAAAATCAATCTAAATTAGTACTTTAACCTAATCAAAAAAATAAATATATTCAAAATAAAACTTAAAAATATAAAATCATTATTATTGAGAAATTTCATTATAAAAACTTTAAAATTTGTTAAAGCATCTTAAAACTTATTCAAAATCTTAATTTCTAGATAATAAAATCAAATTACAACTTTAACCTGTAAAAGTTTTCATAAAAACATAACAATCGAATAACTTTAATAAGACCAAATTAATTACCAAACATAATATTTCACAAGTAACATTTTAAAAAAAATAATATATGCAATGAAATGTTTGAATTATATGAAACTCCTCATTCATCGTATGCCACAACTGTCCAGTCTCACCTTCCCGCACAACTCCTTCAACTTGGAATGAGAAAATTATTGGGGTGAACTACCTCCAGCTCGTAGGGATCATTTATCAAAGTTAAACACAAAAAAGTAAGCAGAATATACAAGCATAAAGTGCATAGCATTCAACATTACAAATTGTTGGATGGACTAATGGATCACATGTTTGGATCAACTAACGGATTATATTGTTGGATCAATTAATGAATCACATGTTGAATCAACTAACGGATCACATAGCATATATATAACGCAAGAGAAATCTAAGTATTTAAAGTTGACAATATTAAAGAAAAGCCCCACCTTAAACTTCAGTAGTGAATGCCTGAATTGAGTAAACATACATTCTAAGCCTTGTATATTTGATTGCACATTCCTACATTATTAATATTTAAGACTTAATTAACATACTTAAATTGAAATAATTTAAGGTATTAAGGATTACATAAAAACTATGGCTTGAATCAAGAACTTAAGAGATCTTTGGGAAAATAATATATATATATATATATATATATAGGTGTGTGTGTCGAAAAATAGGAACTATTTTTTTATTGTAAACTTTGAGAGTGAAAATAAATTTTGATAAACTTTGAGTACTGTTTTGATAATATTTAGAAGAATTTGGTGAAAAGAAAACATAACTACTTACAATTTGTTATTTGGAAACAAATGGATAATTTGGTGCCTTAGTAGAAATACTTAGGAATTAGGATTAAAACCCCAATTCCTTTGTTCTACTTAGCAGCAACAGGCGTACTGCTCCCCTCTCACTCCTTCAATATCCATCTAACCATTATTGTGCAGGCATACACACCAACTTGAACAACAATATGATGGAAACAGTGTGCAATAGAGTTTTGGAAATTATCCATTTATGATGTTGTTTTTTAACATGTGGGCCTACTAAATATTTTAACCTTGTGTTAATTATGGATACATAATATTTAAGCTCACTAAATAATGTGTGGGCCCACTTAATATTATTAAGTCATCTTTATTTTAATACATAAATAAATAAATATTAGGTAATTTAGGAAAAATCAAAGTCAAAATTATCCATATAATCCTTCCGAATTTTCTTTCTCTATTATAATAAAATCTTCCTTTGATACATTTGTAATTAATATGTCTATCCTAGAGTTTTGGAAATTATCCATTTATATGTGTAATAAAGGTAATTTATGTTAATTAAGTCATAGCAAATATAACCTAATTAAAGAATAAATTTATTTTCTCTTTGATTTTTATTATATAGATAATTATGTTTTATACAAGTTCACGTGTCTTCATATACTTCTCACATTAATTCATTTTTTTGTTTATAAATAAAATAAATAATTAGTTTATGTAGTTCACGAAAGTTTATGTAAATACATATAATTTTTTTAGATTCTTCTATTGCATTTGAAATTAAAATGTCCTATGATCTATTTATTAAAAATTAAATTTAATTAAAAATGTTATTAACCTATAGTTTATAATGCATTAATTTTGTAAAAAAATTTAATTGATACAATAAACATTTAATTGGTGTGTCATGCAACATTTTTTACGATTGATTATGTTTCCTTATTAAAACATCAATCACAATGAATTATTATTTATTTCTCATCTATATATATATATATATATTATCATCTATATTATATAAATAAGTAATTATTAGGTCAAACTTTCATTCTATGTGAATAGTTGAATGTATTTTTATTTATTATTATGATTGACATAATTTTATTTATTAGAAAAATATTTAAACTAATATTGTTTGCATGTAGTAGATGTTGCTTTAAAAATAAAAATGTATTTTTTTGCACGATTATTAATGGTTATATATTTTCCAAAATATATTTCCATTATTGGCAATTTAATTTCAATAGATATATATTTTTAGTTAAATTAATATATTAATTATAAATTAATATATATTTATATATATATTAAATAATTAATTAGTTGGTATTATGTAAGCAACATTTTTAGAGGATTTAATATGTTTTCTTATTAGAAAAGTCAATCACTATATTATGTTATGTTTTGTTTGAATTCGCAAGATAAATATATTGTAATATTGTGTTAAGTAATAGGTTTATATTTACTAATATATTAGTTAGTTAAGTTGAGCTTAATATTAACTATAATTAAAAAAACTAAAAGATATTTATATATAATTATATTTCAAGCTACAGTTATTATATAAATTGTAATAATTTGTAAAGTAAAATAATATAATTAGTTATGCTAATTAAATTGAAGTTGTTATTTAATTTTTATATGATATATCTTATGCAGTTAAGTGGTTATAATATAATTAGTTCGACTCGGTCTAAATTTAAATATAATTGAAAGAACGGACATTTTTTATTACAGTAAATGTATTTGTCTATACATGTATTATAATTCTATCCAGTTTATTTATATCTTTCATAAATGTATATGGTATTGATGAATTACATAAAATAATGATGTTATTAGGTTATGTAATTTTTATCCAATATATTGGATATGCTTTATTCATAATAAGATATTACAATAATTAAGGAAATGTTTCGTAAATTAAGGCTAAATTGATCCTATATGAAGCTAAATGAAAATAATATATGAAAGATTATATATTACAGTAATTATTGGATATAATATTAACGATACATAATACTTTAGGATATAAAATTTATCATTATTTTTTAAAATTCATCTAACTATTCTTTTTTTTTTTGTCAAAACTGCGGAAATTAAATAAAATAAAAAAAGTTTGAAGTACACTAATACTCAGGCATACCCGAAGAAATAAAAACTAGCCCCGAAGTCCAGCACGGGGACGGGAACAAGCACCCTAAAAAACTGTAAATATGTGGCATAAAAATCCACCAACACAAAGCCCAACCTAACAAACTAGAAAGCTCTAATGCAGGAGCAAAACAGCCTCCGAGTAGGAATTTTCAGGCCCCAAACGTGTCTTCAAAAAACTGGTATCAATATTCCAAAGTAGAATCCAACATCAGCAAGCATCCATCTCAAACCAGCATAGAAGCCGGCAGCCCACTAAGCAACAACAAATGGGCCACTATTCTAACCTATATTTTAGTAAAGTCAAATTTACCATGATTAAAATTGTAGGAGATTATCACTCCAAAAGAGTTGGACAAAGTAATTTAACCTTTTTTCCCTATAAATATGCATATAGGTTTTCACTCACTTCATAACCTTTCAAAATCGTAAGTGTGAGTATTATACATTTTCAAAAAAATATGTTCTTTATTCATATATTCTTTTACAGTTTTTTTTTATTTGTAAAATACAAGTTAATATATTGATTTTCTAAGCAGTTTTTTTCGCACAAGAAATACATTTGGGGGATAAGAAATTAAGGTATGTGTATTATTATTTGGATAATGAAGATTGACTCCGTGAATTTAATTTTAATATTGGATTTGCAGCAGATTTTGTATGTTTTCAATTAATGTCCAAATTCTTTAAACAATATCCAGATTTACAGTAAAATTCGTATATCTAAATCCTTAAAAAAATTATCTATGATATTTTATTTGAATTTTTTAATAAAGTCATACTCAAATATAAAAATTACAAATTCAAATATTATGCATAATAAATTTTTTGCCAATATTTTCAGTATAAAAACCATAAGTTTTAATAATAAAAATATACAAAAATGACTTTTGTGCATTGCACGAGGTCTCACAGTACTAAAATATAAAGAGACAAATATCATAATATAGACGAGGACTTTATTGATTTATCAACCTTAATAATTTTTCCAAAATTAAATGTAAATTATATTTATTATAATTAAAAATAAACTAAAAAAAGCATCCAAAACTATAAATTTCAGATTTTTATTGTATAGGAACATTAGATTATTCGATTATACGAGAATGGTAAAACTTTCATAATTTTAAAAGGAAACAACATAATAAAATTATCATAATAAAAACTATACAAAATAACTTATGTGTACGGACGAGCCTCACACTAGTATAATTAAATAAGAGAACACGACTCAATATATATGAATAAGAAATTAGAAGAAGAGAACACATAAAAGTTTCAATGTATAAATTCTACCTGGGATATGTTTGTAAATTATTTGACTATGTCCATGTAATAATCTTGACACAACTTCAATATTTTAACCATATCTTGCACTATAAATATCTAATTGAGGTGAATATTAAGGCATTGGAAAGATTAAAACAAAAAAATGCTACAATTTCATTAGAAATATTAAAATCTCAATTTGAATGGAAAGACCTACAAAAATCATGATGAAGTTGACGTACATGAGGAATCTTATATTTTCAATGACATAAGATTCACCTCAATTTAGAATTTATAATGCAAGATGTGGTTAAAATATTAAATTGTGTCGGGATTAAGCGGACATCATCAAACAATTTACAAACACTAATTCAAATACATGAAAATCGCTACAAATGAGGAAATGTGTAATATCTACTCTAATAACAAATTTGTATTAAAATAACATATTATAAATGTATCTCAAATCAACCCAAAAAACATATATACACCCCATTTATCAGCCTCTTATCTTATGGGATGTTCTTTCGTTTATCATTCTTGGTGTCTTACTTTTTGCAAAATCTAATATATGTTGCACTAACAACCATTGATTCCTTAGTTGGAGTTTTATAGAAGGGCTTCCCCCATTTCTTAACTTTTTGCTTACCCTTGAACATGTGAGATTCTTGAATTAAGGGCTCATGAACTCTGATTTCACCCATACTCATCTCCCTATTATGAGTTCTAGAAGTTAGTTTTTAAAATATCTTTGGCTGACTCACTTGGAAAATATAAAAGGTAGAGACGTGCCACCTGATGTGCCAAAAAATTGTAGAAATAAATTATATATTAAATTAATAAACATGAAAACTGTACAAATTGACTTTTATCGGATTCAATAAATAATTTTGTGGATAATCTTGTCTTGAAATCCTCTAATTCTTCTTTTTGAATTAATCTTCTTTCAATTTTGAATTTTGGAGAGAAATCTTCTTGTATGTCTTCTTTGCAATGGATTCATTTTTCAATGATGTTTACCCAAGTGTTTGATGTCTTGATATTGGACTGAATGTTGAAATATTTAAAAAGTTGAAGAACACAAAGTTTTGAAGTTCTTCAATCTTATCTGAAGCAACGATCTTCAATCCTTCTATGTTCGTTTCCCTTTTTAATAATTTTAGTTCGAAGACCAAATGTGTAAATTTCGAATCAAGTATTATTTGATGTTTTATACCAAAAATAGCTTTACATATTCTCAAACACCTATGAATTTTTTAGAGAGATGAGTTTTTTTAAGGTCTTCCAACTTCTGCATTGTGACTTGTCTAATGAATGGAGAAGAGGTCTCTATTGATAGGTGTTATATATTTATCGCACTAAGTGGCATGATCTCATTGACCACTTATGATTATATTTAATTGTCATAATTTGGACTTGATTGGTTCATCATAAAATAATACCTAAATTTTGATTGATGATTCCAGAAAATATTGGTAAATCATTTATTTATTTTCAAATTATATAAATGAACAGTTGGTGAAATTTAATTGGTTGTAAAAATTTATGTTAAAATAACAATTATTATACTATAAAATTTACGAGTTAAATTGAATTAAAAATTCTAAAAATTAACATTTAACATAATAAAAATTGAAGCATTATTGTTTGAGATATCAATATCAAAAATCTTATCCTAGGAGAAGAAACTTAAAACTAAGTGAAGAGGGCAACCAAGCAATACGTGGTCCACTAAAGACAAAATGGGCAGTGTGGGAAAAATTTTCCTTTCATAAAGAGAATCCAAAGATATGTAATAATGACTCCCCATTAAAGCTAAACTGAAAGTTTGATGATCTCAGAGAAATTAAGTCGTAAAAATGAGCTCTCATAGTGCTAGATTGGTTGTGCCAATAGATGTGAAGAAGAAGCCATCGGAACAGAATCTTCCCCTCCATAACCGGTGGCACCCCGCCATACCTCCGGTGGCGGAGGTTCGTACTGGAGAGCTTTTCAGGGTGGAGATGGTGGATTTTAGCGGCGGAGGAATAACAAAAGAGTATACTGCTCATGATATCAAGTTTCAAGATGCTTCTATTGTGAGTTTCTCATGCTAATATACTTTCACAATTATTTTGTATATAGAGTTTTTGTAGATGATGATCGTCTACTAAATTCCAATAGTTGTTTCTCTATCATGTACACACACACACACACACACACACACATATATATATATATATATGAAATATGTGTATTTATGGGTAAAAAAATAGTTGTATTTTTTTTTGCTTTATCATATTTCTCATTTAATACAAACTATTTTCATATTTAATAAATAACTTTGGATTTTGTTTTTAACAAGTAAATAGATGGCCGCCCAAGCAATACACTAGACATAATATATGTTTTTATATTAATAATATATGATAAAATTATATCATTATTATTTATAAAAATCTACATAATAAAAATTTATGACAATTATATTTATGTAAATATTATGCGATTTTATTTTTTTTATTATGTTATATTGTATTATTATTCTCTAAAAATATATTTTTATTAAATAATAAATTGCACGACTTTTCAAATAAAAATTAGTTTTATTTTAATAATATATGATAAAATTATATCATTATTATTTATAAAAATCCACATAATAACTATTTATGTCAATTATATTTATATCAAAATCATGCGAATTTTTTTTTTTGTGGAACAGAATATCCTGAAACTGAAAACGAATCAACCAATTTCTTGTTTTGATTTTAATTTAATACCGATTTAATGGTTAAATCGAGCTATTATCCACGATTCGAATCGTCTATTATGAATCGACAAATAAAAAAAATATTTTACAATAAATAGATTAAATTAATATACTTAAAATATAAATTTCTATTTTTCAACTTGTTTCAATTTTTATTATCTTAACCCCTCCCCTCATTTAAATTTTCTTATCCTACTAATTCTATATATATATATATATATATATAAATTATATTTCATCATTTTAAATATAATTATTTATTTCAATATATACAATATTGGTGTTAAATTAAAGATAACAAAAAGAAAAATAGTTTGATATGTCATATTTTAAAAATGGACTTATAACCAAAATGTTATTTGAATTTTTTAATTTTAATAAAAAATAAAAATAGAAAAGAGAGAAAGAGACAGTTAAAATGAAAAAAATTATTTTGGAAATAAAAAGAATAAAATAATCTCTAATGCACCATATTGCAGAAAAATATTGAGAATTGTTACAAATAAAATCTTTTCAAATATTTCAACTTTTATTTAATTAATATAACACATATGTTAATTAATGATTTCATTATATACACTTGTTGTGGGGACAATATTTTGATATTTTGAAACATGAAGTGACAATAAGAAGGGACAATTAGGGATAGGGACCGTTGGAAAAGTTGCCTCTCCATTTGTCAGCCACTAAACTTGTCTAATTCTAAATCAGACCTCCAAATTCCCAGGCCATTTTTCATATTGTCTTATTTTGGTTCTGAATTTCTCATGTTGAAAACTCATCAACAAAAGCAATTGTAGTAAATATGAACTATATTTAATTAAAACAAAATAACATGGCCCCTCCAACTCCAAGATTAGTTTTTCCCATAGACCTAAAGAAGAAGCCGTGGGAGCAGAAGGTGCCGCTGCACAACCGGTGGCACCCGGAGATACCGCCCGTGGCGGAGATCAAAACTGGCAAGGTATTCCGGGTGGAGATGGTAGACTGGACTGGAGGGGCAGTCTCTTATGACAATACTGCACTTGATGTAAAAACCTTAGACTTGTCAACAGTAAGTATATATAAAGCTTCTGCTATCTATTACGTCCAACAGTAAGTATACCTTAATTTCAATCTGCGTTGAATTGGATTTTTGTATCACGATTTTGATTCGTCCAGGTTCTTATATTTTTATTTGTAAACATTAGAAACGATATTTTTATTTTATTTTATTTATTTTTGCTAAGGTTTATGTACTTTTAATTTTATTTGAATGCGGTTTTTGTAGTGGTTGTCTGCATACATAAACATCAAATTTTAATGCAAATAAAAATATAAGAACTGAACAAAATTGAAAGGATGTAAGCTTACAAAAAAGTAGACAGAAGAATCGTCTTCATGTCTAAGATTAGCTATAAACTCCCAAAGTATTGATGATCTCAAGTGTATCCTGAAAAAAAATAAAAAGCGATGTGGAATCATTTCTCAGCCTCAGTCGCTGAATGTACTGTCTTAGGTTCACTATCTTAGCGGGCCGATTAGAGTGGTAGATGCAGACGGGACACCAGCGAAGCCTGGCGATCTTCTGGCAGTAGAGATATGCAATTTGGGGCCCCTGCCTGGAGATGAATGGGGATTTACTGCAATTTTTGACAGGGAAAATGGTGGAGGATTTCTCACTGACCATTTCCCCTGTGCAACCAAAGCTATATGGTATTTTGAAGGAATATATGCCTACTCTCCTCATATTCCTGGTAACAATGTCTCTTTCATGACAAAGATCTGCTGCTGCTGCTAATCCTATTTATACATGTGTGTGTATTTATATATGTAAGTTGATGATGAAAAACTGATAGGTGTGAGATTTCCGGGTCTAACTCATCCTGGGATAGTTGGAACTGCACCTTCAATGGAACTGCTCAACATATGGAACGAGAGGGAAAGGAAACTTGAAGAGACTGGTCTTCAGTCTCTCAAGTTGTGTGAGGTGTTGCATTCACGTCCCTTGGCGAACCTTCCATCGACAAAGGGATGCGTTCTAGGCAAGGTACGGTATGCAACCCGTGCAATAAGAATCTTTGATCAAAATGTGTGACCTCTTGTTGATGTTTGTAGATTATGGAAGGGAGTCCTGAATGGGAAAGAATAGCGCGGGAGGCAGCGCGGACAATTCCTGGAAGAGAAAATGGCGGAAACTGTGACATCAAAAATCTTAGCAGAGGTTCAAAAGTATACCTCCCTGTATTTGTAGAAGGAGCAAATCTTAGTACTGGAGACATGCATTTTTCACAGGGTGATGGTGAAGTGGCCTTTTGTGGGGCGATTGAAATGAGTGGGTTTCTCGAACTCAAGTAAGTGAACTCTCTCTCTCTCTCTCTCTCTATCTCTATCTCTCATCTTCTTACTTCACTAAATTTACTTCATATCAGATGCGAAATCATAAGAGATGGCATGAAAAAGTATCTCACGCCAATGGGGCCAACTCCAATGCACGTCAACCCAATATTTGAGATAGGTCCGGTCGAGCCAAGATTCTCAGAATGGTTAGTGTTTGAGGGCATTAGCGTTGACGAGAGCGGACGGCAACACTACCTCGATGCCAGTGTTGCTTATAAGCGCGCGGTGCTGAATGCCATTGATTACATCTCCAAATTTGGTTACTCTAAGGAACAGGTCAGAATCTCTCTCTCTCTCTCTCTCTCTCTCAAGGAGGACACCATTAATATAATGGTGAAGCAGGTATATCTTCTACTCTCATGCTGCCCTTGTGAAGGAAGGATTTCAGGGATAGTGGATTCCCCCAATGCTGTTGCTACCCTCGCAATCCCAATTGCCATTTTTGACCAGGTACGTACTATGATCATGCATAATTCTTAAGTCTAGTGCCAAGAAACTTGATTCGATAAACAATCACGACAGATAGTTGTGTACAACTAAACACAATACAACAATGATATTCAAACTACCTGATTGCAGGATATTCGCCCGAAAACGACGAGTGTGCCAACTGGACCTAGAGTTGTGAGGAATCCAGGTCTCCCACAATGCACTTATGATGGAAACTTGCCCACCACCAAAAATCCCTGTGCTGCAACCTGACTGCCTTCAAACAAGCAACAGGGGCCTAATGTACAGAAAAATAACACCAGTAGCTAAATATGGTGTATAAATAAATGGAAGGTCGAAGTCAGGATCACAAGATCCCAACTAAATTTGCTGGTTGCGTGTATCAGGAATGTGTACAAGATTTCTTAACACATTATCAACCAAAGCAAATGAGGTTTGCCTGCTTCAACTTAGGTCCCGTTAGCTTTGCATTAATGAGTTTGGTTTAAAAACTTCGGCCCTTGAATATCTCAAAACCCGACAAACGAATAGCGATTTACTATTTCTCCCTTGTCAAATTATACATATTTTCATATATAAATTATATTGTAAAATATTTATTTTATAAAATTAATTAATTCTTGTATGAAACTCAAATATGTGTTGTTGTCTGTCGTTAAACTACAAATATTCCAATTAATTATAAATGTCAATTCATCACAAATATTTTCAAATAATGTACAACACATGAAAAATATTAAAATAAATAATAAATAAAATAAAGTCGGTGATTATTCGCAACCCACTTTTTTTCGACTAAATATGCCCAACAAATAATAAAAATAGCTGTAAATTTCTTAATCTATCCCCCCCCCCCCCCAATTAAAAAAAAGACTAAAAGGACTAATTAAAAAATAAATAAATAAAAGCCAACAACTTGAAAACAGAGGAAGAAAGAAACACTGCCGACCGTACTTCCCGATCCCAACTTGACCCACTAGATGCACTTGTTGACCCCTTGAGTAACCGCTGTCGATCAGGTCTGAACCTCTGGCAACGTCGGCCTTTTTATTTTTTACACACAAGACAGTTCATGCATCATCATTACCACACAGAGAGGCACACCAACGTTCTAGCGTCAACATACTTCATCAAGAAATTTTTCACGTTTCTGGCTGTGATCATAAGATCATGGTGTCAATGAGGTGAACTGGCTCGTACGTTTTTGAACTTGACTCGGTCAAAACTCAGTTAAGCCAAATTCACTTAAATTTGACTCGAAAGCTCGTGAATATGTTCGATTATATTTTAATTCATCAATTTATATATGTTGCCCAACAAATGACTAATAAGTAAAACTTTACTCCCAAAAAAAAAAAAAAAAAAAACTTATTGAACTTACGAAATAAGACATGGAGTAAGAACAATTGCAAGGAAAAAATCAATGTTGATTATTTTGTAATAATGTTTTACTTATGAAAATATGATTTTTTGGTCATGAAATCATTTTTTGTCATGAAATGTGAGACATTTAACCATGAGCATTGTACTTCTTCATTATTTTTTAATGATAAGTTCAAGTACTACTTTTGGGAAGGTTGGAAATTGTTAAAAAAAATATTGAAACATATATAAATCATATTAATATAACACATAAACAAATTTTTTAAAATAAATTTGAATTTCGAGCAGAGCGAGCTCGCAATTACATATCATGAGCTCTAGCCAAGCCTACTATTTTGAGCTTGACGAGTTTCAAGCTCGAGTTTAGCCCAAGCTCAGCTTTAAGGGAACAACGTCAAATGCCTTTTGGTGAGATTCACATCAAGGGAAAAAAAATTGTTGAGCAATCTCAAAAAAAAAAAAAAAAGTGGTCTGAGTTTTTAATTGGGATTTAGACCACATCATAGAACCCCAAACACAAGATTTATAAGTTTTCAATAATTCATGTAAAAGAAAAAAATGATCTATTATTAGTAGACAACTTTCAAACGGACATATCAACAAAACTAAAAGAATTTACTACTTAAGGATCTCAGAAACCACATGCAGAAGGAGAATATTCAAAACAGATGATAAATCTCATGTATTCTAACACAAAAAATTAGCAACAATTTGATTACAATAAGAAGTATTAGCATAGTGGCACAATGGACCATATTCACACCAAACATCAAAACAAAAATAAATTTCACTCTTGCCAAGCCTCCAAAAAATACAAGATATTAATATTTTTATATGGCTATCAACTTATTATGTGGGTATGACAATCCCATACAAGACACGATAAAACGATATGAAATAAAATAATAAACAATATTTAACAATATTACGAATTGATAACATAAATTTTAAATTAAGTTAAAATTATTATTATTATTATTATTATTATTATTATTATTATTATTATTATTATTATTATTATTATTATTATTGTTGTTGTTGTTGTTATTGTTATTATTATTGTTGTTGTTATTGTTATTACTGTTATTATTATTATTATTATTATTATTATTATTATTATTATTATTATTATTATTATTATGTTTATACAAAAATAAAATATATAACACAAAAATATAATCCGAACACAACACGATAGCACGATTTACAACCCTTTAAGGTTATGTTTGGGCTGGGTTGTGCCTACAGATAACTCTTTAATAGAGTTATTTTTGTACCTTTGAATTTAAATTCATGTAGGGAATAGTGATGAATTTAACAAATTTTAGTATAATATAGTCGAATTAGATCTTTGTTTTTTGTTTTGTAGTTTGTATAAATTATTCGTCTAAATTATGCCTTAATTTTCTGTGTAAACGGGGGCTGGGCTGAACATGGGAGAATCGAAGCTAAGAATGCATACCGGTTGAGGAAGTCATCAGTTGGTGAGAGCAATGTTGCAGCAACTTAATGGAATGTCTGTATCAGCAGAAAATGATTTGGGTCAAATTGACATCATAACTAACGGGTAAATTGGAAAAATGAATGTGGGCTTTCTAATCAGCAACAACAGGAGAAAAGAAAAGGAGGGTTACACAAGAGGAGAGGGGGCGCAGCTGGGAGAGAAAAAAACAGGGAGAACAATCGCAAAAGAGAATCAGCGAACAGGGCAAAAATTCAGCGAAATTCAGAGGGAAAAAGAAGGGAAAAATCGAAAAGGAAGAAGAAGAAGATGATACGAAAAACAGCATCATCAACCTCATCTTACTTTTCTCTTCTTTTGAATCTCTTATCCCCTGTTATAAAACTTTCTTTCAATCCCTATGGATGTTGAGCTAAACTTTTGATTTGTAATTTCTAAGTTAGTCATGAGCTAAACTTGTTGAAAACTTGGATTGCTAATGGACCTTGAATCGTTTTATAGAAACTTTTATACATTGTTAAGTGAATCATGTCATTGTTCATTCAAGAAAGCTTATTATCAATGTTTGTTATTGTTTGGCCATTAATGCAAATTGACAAGCTGGGTTTAATTCTGAGAAGGTTAAATATAGTGGAAATTACTTGAATGATGCAATACTATAGCTGATTTTAGGTTGTATTAGCTAGCAATATAGAAATATATTATTCGCTTTGCATACCTATGAGAATTGGTGCTTGTATTGGTGTTTATAAACTTTGTTGGGCATAGGAATATATTCAATTTGATTGAGGGGATTATATCATAGCATATGGGAAAATTCTATGTATAGAGAGAGAATTCTAGTTAACTCTGGTGCGTTTTGCTAAAAACAATGCTGAATCATATCGTTCAGTAAATCGATGCAACAAAAATTAGTAATTCAAGTCTACACTTCCATTTTGTAATCTTTCTTGCTGTTATTCATCTTTTGAATTGAAATTAATTGCTTATCATATTTGTTATTTCTTTTGTTTGAATTATAGTGATAGAACCGAAAACCCCCTAGATTTATTGTTCTTCCTCATTTCTAAATTGTTTAGTAATTTATATTTGCAATACATTTTAAATTCAATCCCTGTGGAAATGATTTGCTTATCATTATATTACTTGTGTGAATATGTTCACTTGCATATTAAAATTGAAGCAATTATTTCATATATTATACACACCATTACGAAATTCACAACATTAACTCATTGTAGGTTGTGGTACAACCCAACCCGTTTTTGGATAGGGTGTGGATATAAGATCGCACAACCCTGCCCTACCCTACCCTTCAAGACTTTTCACCGCCCCTCAGTCTACTGTCTCGTCTAACCCGTTATTTCACTGTGTCTATTCTCTCTCCACTTTCTTCTGATTCTCTCTCTTCTCCACTGTGAATTCTCTCCCTTCTCCACCATGAATTCTCTATGTTCTCCCTCTTTTGCACCATGAATATTATTAACTTGGTTAATGTCTTCTTGGTGAGCCTTCTTCCTCCATGGCCAGGGGATCTACCTGTTTGGGGTTTTGCTGGCTATGTGAAGGGGCTAGGGCTTGTGGGCTGAGCCTTCTGTGCTAGGGTGTGTTATGTCCTTGATATGTCTTTCTGAACTTTGGTTGATTAAATGGACCCAACGGTTCTCTGTATATGCATTTATCTATTCTAGCTGTGTAGATTTAATCTTCTTATATATTCTCTGTGCATAGTGTTTCTTCACTATTTTTTTATGGATGATGTCCTTTTTGGGTTTACTTTCCATATTGTATATTGATTGCTCTGAAAAGCTCTGTGTTTTTTGCAATTTGTATGCTGTTTATCTATGATGGTCACTGTATTTGGGTTGTGTCTTCATTTGTGTTCTCATTTTTGTATTTAAGAAGTGTTCATAATAGTTAAGAAACTCACACACTTCTCACACATTGTGCATGAGAGATAATCCTTTCAAATATTATCGTTTCCCGATCAAGAAAAACTGTTGTGCTTGTCGTTGTCCTTGTTGTTGTGTGTTTTCTGAGTCTGTTGATAGGTCTAACACTCATGTTTCTCATTGGTGAAAGGCAAATATCTCTTCTTGACTTCTAGATGCATGTTTTCTTATTCGTGTTCTTGTGTTCTTGATTTTTTCTACTGTTCGGATCTCTTACTTTCTTAAATTTGTGGGCTTATTGATTCTAGAAGCATGATATTTTGTCATAATGATCTTATATAAATGTGTCTTGTATACTAGTTGTTTTGATTTATAGGCTTATTATACTGATCTATAGGTTAATCGATTTAGATATGAATATACTTGTTGTTGCTATGATTTCCTGGCTTACTGTTCCGATCTTCTTACCAGAATCGAGTTAGATGTTGATTTGCTGACTCTTTGGTTGTTCAACTTAAATATTCATATATCTGTTACTTATTTTGGGGCTTCCACTTCTGATCCCTAGTTATATATGATGTTTTTTCACTCCCTGTTCTGATGTTCACATATTATTGCTTCTATGTTGTTTTATGTGATCTATATATTATTGTAGTATGCTTCTATATTTAATATATTTCTTATGTTTCTGTATATAATTAAAGTACATTATGTTCACGCTATTAGGAGTATTGGGAGCATATATGTGTATTTGTATTTATTCTTGTCCCACATTGTTTACGTTTGAGATATTAGGAGTATTAGGAGCATATATGTGTATTTGTATTTATTATTGTCCCATATGGTTTACGTTTGAGAGTCTCCTACACTCTCTCCTTGTATTTATACACTTTGTATATTTCTGAATAAACATCTTGGAAATATTCTCATCATGGTAACTAGAGCCTAATTTGGCATCCACCATAATTCCTTGATCCTTTTTTTTTTTTCGGTTCCAGTCTTGGTTCCCACGAACCTACTGCAACGCCGCTGCTCCTCTGGTTCATACCTCCCACCCGCCTCACGCAATCCCTCGTGTAGCCGCCTCACGCTGCTGCATCTTTCGACCCCATGCAGTCGTCTTCTCTCTCCGTTGTTACTGCCGATGGCACGCCGCTGCCCCTCGTCTCCTTCAACACTGCGGCCCAGGCGCCGCTAAAGCTTACCTCTACCAATTACGTCGCATGGAGTTTCCAGTTCCGAACTCTCCTCTTCGGCTACGATCTCTACCGTTATGTTGATGGTACGTACCCTTGTCCATCATCTACTGTTCTTGTTGGCACAAAGTCTGAATCGAATCCACTTCATGAGCAATGGGTTCGACAAGACCAATTGATACTCTCGGCCATAATTGGGTCCATCTCACCCACTCTTATTCCCTTCATTGCTGCCACCAGTTCCTCTCGTGGGGCATGGGAGACTCTCGCCTCCATCTACGACAAATCATCAAGGGGGCGCATTCTTGCGCTCAAGAATCAAATTTACAATCCGGTGAAAGGTACACATTTGGTTTCTGATTTTATGCTTGATATTAAGGGAGTTATTGATGAACTCTCACTTCTCGGTGTGGTCACGGTTCCGGAGGACTTGGTCCTTAAGGTGCTCAATGGCCTTGATGACTCGTATAAGGAGATTACCAACGCTATACAGGCCAGGGATACACCCATTTCTTTCGATGAACTTTTGGACAAGTTGCTTAGTACGGAGGCCCAACAAGTGGCCCAGGTGGCAGCCACGTCGAACCACCCTGCCACTGCCTGCCCTGCGTCTGCCTCCTCTCGACGTCCCCCTACTGCACCAGGCCGCTCCCTGTTCCAGCATCCTCAGCGAGGCCAGGCCTCGTCCCACCGGTCTACGGGTTGCTCTCGGTTCCAGCCAGCCCCTGCCTCGTTTGCCCATCAGCCAGGCCGTGGCTACCAGGGCCGATGCCAGGTATGTGGCCCTATGGCCACTCGGCACGCCGCTGCCCAAAAATTCGGGCCTATCCAGCCCCGTCCCCTCAGTCGGGTCAGCCACCTTCCCCGGCCTACTCCTATCCTTCTGCTCACACTGCTACGTCCGTGCTATCGCCTTCTGATTGGATTCTCGACTTTGGGGCTTCTCACCAAATCACCACTGATTTGGCAAACCTGTCCTTACATGCTCTGTATGGTGGCGTTGATGATGTGATAGTAGGGGACGGTAACAAATTGCACATTTTCCATATTGGGCAACTTGCTTTTCCCGCTTTCTCTTATCTTAATTTTCAAGATGTTTTGATTGTTCCCTCTATGGCGAGGAATCTTCTCTCCGTCTCTAAATTTTGTCAGCAGAATGATGTTGTTGTTCTCTTTTCTGCTTCTAATTTTCAGGTAAAGGACAGTCGTACAGGGGACGTAATGCTTCAGGGTCCGCGCGTTAATAGCTTGTATGTGTGGCCGGTTGGTGCTTCGTCTCCACCTCGTCTCTCAGCTCTATCCTCAGTTAGATAGTCATCCTCTCTCTGACATTCTCGCCTAGGCCACCCATCCACGAAGATTTTACATTCCTCTCTATCTAGTCATGATATACCTACAAATAAGTTCGATGTTTTTAGTTGTGAGTCTTGTAAATGCATTAAGAGTCACAAACTGCCATTTACTGAATCTTCTCTAAATTCTGTTTTCCCGCTTCAGTTAATTTATTCTGATGTTTGGACTTCTCCTATCTTATCATGTGATGGTTATAAATATTATGTCGTTTTTATTGATCACTTTATGAAGTATGTCTGGCTGTACCCGCTTAAGCGGAAATCTGATATTCTGTCTACATTTATTGCCTTCAAAGCGTTAGTTGAAAACTTTCTTAATACAAAAATAAAGACTCTGTACTCTGATATTGGGGGAGAATACCTAGCTCATCATCCTTTCCTTATGTCTCACGGTATTACTCACCTCACCACCCCGCCCCATACACCCGAACACAATGGTGTTACAGAACGATGCCCTCGTCACATTATTGACACTGGTCTTGTCCTGCTTCATCACTCTTCCATGCCTCTTCAGTACTGGCCTTACGCCATATCCACGGCTGTTTATCTTATCAATCGTCTTCCCAAGGTTTACCTTGATATTGTTTCTTCCTTTGAGAAACTTTTTCATCACCCACCAAATCTCTCCAAACTCTGTGTCATTGGATGTCAGTGCTTTCTCTGGCTGCGTCCATACTCCTCTCACAAATTAGACACCCGATCTCATCCTTGTGGCTTTATTGGATACTCACCCACCCAGAGCGCCTATCTCTGTTCTCCAGAATTTATGCCTCTCGTCATGTGGAACTTGTGGAACATATCTTCCCCTTTTCCGTCGCCTCTCCTCTTCCTTCCTCACACTCTGACTCTCTTCCTTCTACTTCTATCCCTGTCCCTCCACCTGTGCTGGTTCCCACTCCTGTGGTTGATGCTGTGCCTCCTGTGCCAACACATACACCCCTGCCACCGCCTACTCCTGGGTCTTCTCCTTCTAGCCCTGTGCCTTCACCGGTGCTCTCCTTGGATCCTCCGTCGTACCATCCGATGGTTACTCGGTCTCACAACAACATTGTTAAACCAAATCCAAGGTATGGACTTACATCTGCTTTGTCTCTTGATGTTGAGCCTTCTATAGTGACCCAGCCTCTTGCTGACTCTCGTTGGTGTGAGGCTATGTCTCGGGAATTCACTGCCTTGCAAGAGAATGATACTTGGGATCTTGTTCCTCCGGTCTCCTCCCAAAATGTTGTTGGCAGCAAATGGGTCTTTCGCATCAAACGAAAGCCTGATGGTTCTATTGATAAATATAAGGCTTGCCTCATTGCTAAAGGTTTTCATCAACGCCCTGGAGTTGACTACTTTGAGACCTTCAGCCCTGTTGTCAAGCCCGCTACTATTCGTATTGTTCTGAGTATTGCCACTATCAGTAATTGGCCTCTTCGACAGTTCGATGTTAACAATGCTTTCCTTCATGGTTCGCTTTCGGATGAGGTCTATATGTCTCAGCCTCCTGGCTTCACTGATCCGAATCATTCTACCTTCGTCTGCAAACTCGGTAAGTCCATTTACGGCCTCAAGCAAGCTCCTCGGATGTGGTATCATGCTCTTCGATCATTTTTTGTCTCAATTGGTTTTTCCTGCACTAAATCTGATGAGTCCCTCTTTGTCTATCACTCCCAGGGCATTACTGCCTACTTCTTGGTGTATGTGAATGATCTTATCACTACAGGCACTGATGATCGCTTTCTCACTCGTGTGGTGCATGGTTTGGCTTCTCAGTTCTCTATTAAGGACCTTGGTCCTTTGTCCTACTTTCTTGGTGTGGAGGTTCTCCGTACCTCGTCTTCGTGTTACTTGTCCCAACGGAAATACACCACTGATCTTCTATCTTAGCATAATATGCTCAATGCTAAACCGATTCACACTCCGCTTGCTCTCAATGTCACATTGTCTCTCAATGATGGTAGCAAGCCTGGTGATACTTCCTTATATCGTCGTGTTCTGGGCAGTCTTCAGTATCTTCTTCTTACTAGGCCAGATATTGCCTTTGTGGTCAACAAGGTATCTCAGTTCATGCATGCTCCCACTGAGATCCACTGGGGGGCAGTGAAACGTCTCCTTTGCTATCTCAATGGCACTCGATATCTTGCTCTTCATCTACGCCGTGACTCTCCTCTGTCTCTTCATTGCTTCACAGATGCTGATTGGGCTGGTAATTGTGACGACCGCACATCCACTGGTGCCTTTATTATCTATCTCGGCGCCAATCCCATCTCGTGGAGCTCTCGTAAGCAGCGGACCGTGGCTCGATCTTCGACGAAGGCAGAATATCGAGCAATTGCTGCTGCTGCTGCGGAACTCCAATGGACTCGGTCACTCCTTTCTGAGTTAGCCGTTTCTCTGTCCACTGCTAGTCCAGTTCTTTATTGTGACAACATTGGGGCTATGTATCTGTGTGCAAATCCGGTATTTCACTCTCGGATGAACCACATTGCTATTGACTATCACTTTGTTCGGGAGTTAGTTCAATCTGCTTAGCTTCGTGTCTCGCATGTCTCCTCTGCTGATCAGCTTGCCGATGCACTCACCAAGCCGCTATCTAGGACTCGCCTTTGTCTCTTACTGGACAAGATTGGTGTCGTTAATCGCCCACCATCTTGAGGGGGTGTATTAGGAGTATTGGGAGCATATATGTGTATTTGTATTTATTCTTATCCCACATTGTTTTCGTTTGAGATATTAGGAGTATTGGGAGCATATATGTGTATTTGTATTTATTCTTGTCCCACATTGTTTACGTTTGAGAGTCTCCTACACTCTCCCCTTATATTTATACACTTTGTATATTTCTGAATAAACATCTTGGAAATATTCTCATCACATGCTTGAGGTATGTTTATGTGTATGCTTGTAGATTGTTTATGTTTTTGCTTGGAGATTGGTCTATGATTAGTGTTGATTTTGTCAATGTTAAGTATGATTATTTGTTCTTCTGATTCTATGTTTTTCATCCTTTTTTAAAATACAGCCTCCTCTTTAGTAAATTCATCTTTTTTGGGGTTCCTCCACCCCTTGAGTGGAGGAGTAAGTCATTCTTTCTTGATAAATGTACGATTTCTATTTTTTTTAAATTTAATTTGTTTATATTTTTGTACGTATTCTTCATTGTTGGAGGAGAGACATGAATTTTTGTCATCATAAGTTTTTGCAAGCCCTTCAGTTTTTTATATATAACTGTTGTGTGTTCTGGTTTCTGTTGCATTTGTGTTGTATGATATTACCTATTTTGAGGAATTATTTTATAAGGGCTTTGCTTATTGTGAAGTTAACACATATTCAATAATTTTTTATTCAGCTTTTTAATAGCTTCATAAAAGCTTGAATGATCCAATATTGTTATGTGAAAGCATGAGATTTACATACAAAACATCCTGTTACATTATATTTTAGGCTGCAACGTTTATGTACCTTGTATGAAATAAAATTGGTATGAATTTTAGGCTGCATTCTGTACGTTGTATGAAATAAAATTCATATAGAGTGGATATTGATTTAATTATTAATTGGTCAGATTTTTGTTTTATGATTTTGTTTCTTATGTTTCAATTTATTATTTGCTATTAAAAATATTTGTTGCAAAATAGTCAAACTTCATACAGAAATATAAACTACATGAACATAAATATTATATACAAATTTTGTTAAAATACGTGCATTTTGCATTTGCTGAACAAATACTCAATCGGTTGTCAAAAAAAATTGGACATAAATATTCTGTAATAATTGGTTAAATAAATTTGGTTACAAAATACTTGTTTGATTTTTTTGTTTGCTGAAAAAGTAATTTTTTCTTTCAAACTGTAATATAAAACAAAACTGCAACTTTCCTTGATAAGAATGCTTAACATTACATTTTCCTAACAACAAAATTAAAATAAATTGCATAATAAAAGAAATATATTTCATAAAAACATGTTATAAAAAAAATCTCAACATCTAAAAAGCCCTTTTCGGAAAATTGTATTATTTTCATAATATAATAATTAACAAGATTCAAAAATACGTTCATAACTTGATTAAATATTTTTGTATCCATGAATAACATTGTAAACTTATCTTCATGTTTGGATGCCCAGTTCATTTTTGGTTGACAAAGTAAATTGAACTTGGAAGCTCGAGGTTCAATTTATTGTCTTTTGCTATAAAGAGTACCTGAGTGGAAACTTAATTTCTATGTCTTTCTCGACCCCTGTCCTTCAGTCCATTTGTGACAAGTTGAACGTTGTCACAAATGATCGTACTATATACACTCTGCAAAATTGTCATAACAAATTGAAAATTTTAAAGCATACATGGAGATTATTGTATGATTTGAGATACAAGAGCGGCTCAGGCTGAAGGTGGTGCCTTGAAGCAATGACTATGAAATGACCAAATAATAACAAATTTACAACAGAGATTCATATCTTTCATGATTCGATTGCATAGTGTGACGTAAAACTTTTAGCAAAATCACTCCGATCTTACCTAATTTTTCTATAGGAGCATCGTGATAACAAGAGTTTTATTAATTGGGATTTGCCTCACTTTGACTTATGTATGGAGTTATTCGGTCAGAACTACGCGACTGGTGATGAGGCTCGGTCTGGTGGCCAACTTCCTAGTCAAGAGGATGGTGATGATGCCACGTGACGCCAAGGTCCACTCCAACTCAGCCCAATCCTAAGGGTGATGTTACAGGACCATGGGACCCAAAAGAAGGCCAAGTGGGGTTCGATCATACGATCGTAGATGTTCATTGGAAGGATCTTTAAAATGAAGCAATTGTTCGTATACTTCAAAATTTTGATACATACATATCTGAGAAATAAGCCAAAGTTTTAGGTGTTTCCAGACGTCCTATGCTATCATTCGCGCTATGGATGGAATCCCATTGCACATTTAACTTAAGGTTGGGAACAATTGAGGGACTATGGCATGTGTCGATGTTTCTTAGCTTTATGGATGATAACAAGCGTGCTTGGGTGGGGTCTTTAGTTCAGGCGACATAGTATAATGTTTCTTGTTATGATTATTATGTGACTTTTATATGTTAGGAGATACAGAAGATTTATTATGTATTTGGACGTCGGTATTGATGCATTGTTATTATAAACTTTTAGTAGTTGTTCCCGGCCAAATTTTCCTATTATATATATATATATGCATTTTCGGCTCTTTGAATTTTATGGTTTTTTGGTTATGTTTTATGATATATATATATATATATATAAATGTGCATATTATATATTTTTTCAAGTTGTTGGATGACATAATTAATTTTTACAGTATTTCTTAGGCGATGGCTAATATTGATAGGGAAAACGTTTCTGGGGCCCGATGAGATGACTCATCTAATTCTTCGATTGAAGAAATAATACGTTTTATGGCTGAGGTGGTAAAACCGAACATACCGCGTGATGTTGGCATTCCTCAAAATACCTCACAATTGCCCGGGAAAGATTGGGTCGAGGAGATACTTATGGGCACAAATGAAAGGTTTTACAGAATTATTGGAATGATAAGGCCTACATTCCACACCTTTGTTATTTTTATGACAACTAGAGGATTGCTTACTGATTGCCAACAGACTAGAGTATCTTCAATTGAGTCTGATAATTTTTCTCCACACTATTTCAATGCACCTATGACAACAAAGTACCATGAAATGGTTCCAACACTCGCTAGACACGGTTAATCATTATGTTCGTCGTGTAATGAATGCACTGGTTAGCTTGGCCGCGGAGAATATTGGTCCTCCTGATTTCAATCATATCCACCCCAAGATTCTAAACCATGCAGATTTCTTCCTCTATTTCGAGATAAATCACATAATTTAAGAGGATTCTTGTTAATAATTGTGAATAGGCATATTAATGATACATTTTAGAACGTTGTTGGAACTTTGGACAATACACTAACCCCCCTTGAAAATGTCTACTGATCTCGCAAGCACTTGACATCTCAAAATGTGATTGCCATTTGCGACTTCAACTTGATATTCACAGACGTCATGGCTGGATGGGAAGGGAGTACATGTGATGTACACTGATGACTGCTAAAGACGTGACCCATCTTTTCCTTGGCCTGCCGATGTAATACTTAAAACCAATGCATATCTGTCATGTCACTGAAATTTATCTTGATGCAAGATATTTACTAATTTAACATACATATTTTAGGGTGATATTATTTGGTTGATGTTGGATACACAAATTATGCATGTTTTCTCGTCCCTTATAGAAACACGCGATACCATCTCAATGAATTCAATTTTGCTAGCACCCAAGCGCAAAATCCGGCCGAGCTCTTCAATCATTGCAATGCTCGTCTCAGAAATACAACCAATTGTTGTTTCGATGTGCTTAAGAGTATATTTTCGATATTGAGATGGGGTATGCCGAGCTACATAATTCCACATCAGACGAATATGGTAATTGATTGCTGCATCATGCACAATTTCATAAGGAGAATGGGATTGGAAAAGGATCATTATTTGATAGCACTTATCCATACTACCAGTTTGATGAATTAATATTCTCACATAACTTATCCTAATCAGCTATCGGTGTAGGAACATGGACAGATCAGGGATGAGATGTCAAATGATATGTGGGAGGCCAGAGGGAATTAAGTTGTCATGATGAATTTCTTGTCTTTGATGTATTTTTATTTGGACGATGTTATGATTTGAACTACATTCGGCTTTGCACCAGGTTTATCATTGTAATTATTGTGTGTGACTTGTTTATTGAATATTATGTTATGATATTTGTTTGTTTGGTATGCCTATTTATGTCTTAGTTGTTGCTATTTTGATAAAAATGTTATTTCTGCAACCTCGTTATGATTTTATTTATGTGTTAAAGAATATAATTTCAACAAATTTAACTATGTAGGCATTAATAAATTATTGTAATATGATAATAATAATTATTATTAATCTTCAATGCTATTATTATTGTCAGGATATTTATTCTTATTATTCTTAACAATTATTATTAATATGAAAATGATTATTATTAATATTTTTTATATTTATATAAATATTAAAACTATGAATTTTTTTATTTGTGAATGTAATATTAATTATTATTATTATATAAAATATATATCAATCATCCATCACCAATCATTTATAAACAATTCTCAATTATAACTGTAATTATCATCAATCATCTAATTATTACATACATCACTTCTCACAATATAACAGTACAAAAAAACTTCACTAAATCTACTGATTTGACATTTACAAGTCTACCCAATCACAACAAAAAAATAAACACCACTTTTTAATATACATTTGACTGTACATAACCACCCACAACCCCCAACTAGTTGTGTTACGAATGCCTACAACCCAATCCAAAAACAATCATATACTTAGGGAAGTAAAAGTGTATGTGAATGTCCATGTAACTATTATTAATTTTGATATATGATAATTACAAATAATATTATTAGCATTTGATGATATTTCGTTCATCCACAAATATATAATTATTTTACTGTTAATAATAATTTATTATTATAGTATCACATATATTACAAATCATGCAACATAAAAAAAAAGTATTATATCTACACACCAAACAACATTTTTAGTCGCAAATCTTGTTTTTTTTTTCAATTTTTATAAGTAAAATTTTAACAATAAAAAAGATAATAATATTTTGGAAACACTCAGACATCCATACAAGCATTTTGAAAATCTCCCCACATAAATTAAGCTCAACCCATAAAATATCATGAATAGTAGGACTACATATATATATATACACACACACACACACACACACATTATCTCCAGTAAAAAAACAAATTTAAAATTGTAACCAATTACATTTAGGTTCATCAATATATTAATATAATAATACAATATTCTATAAATATTAATTTTTCATCTATTTTGGAAATAATTAAAGATATTTTTTAAAGCATGTGTGAACCTTTGATTGATTGAATTTTATTTTCTTCCTTTTTTATAATTATTTTTTTCAATATGTTAAGTATAAATATTTTTTTATTTTCTAATTTATTGTCACATATATAATATATCAAATTAATTTTTTTATAATTTTTAATTTAAGTTCACATCACATTAACAATGAGATATTAGACTAAAAAAATTTAATTATTTTGTGCTTGATTATTTAAGTTGAATTTGAATATTTATAGTGTATTGAATTATTTGTATAAGATTTGAATTGCAAATAAATATTAACTAATAATTTTTTTAAACGACTTATTAAATGATTTAATTTCGAGCATAATTAATCAATATATTATAGAAAAGGTCTCTTATTTTGAGATGGAGATATACTTTTCAATACAAAAATATATATTTGACATGTGATTACCAATAAATAATAAAATACTTGAATATTTTTAAATATTTACTTGCTTCATATATTTATCATAAATACATTTAATTTATTTTTTCAAAATATATTAAAAATGGGAACAATACTAGATTATCTAATACGGAACATTTTGAAATATTAAATAAAACTTTTCTTGGGAGAATTCTCTGAAATAATAATTAAAAAAATAATAATATAGCCAACGTAAATAATAATTCCAAATTCCAGGATACAGTATTTTATACACACCAGTAGGTCCCAGCAAACTCCGAACACTCTATCCTTATCCATTTCATGAAACGACGTCGTAGAGCGAAAAGGAAATTAGAGAAAATGGAAAGGGTTCCCAAAATTCCCTCTGGGCTTTGTGCAAAGATGAAAACAACTGCAGCTGAATAACACAATTATAATAACCCTCACTGTTGATGGCCGTAAGGCCTTTACAATTCTTCGTCTCTCGCCACCCCCAATTCTCCTTGCCCCCCTCTCTCGTCTGCCATATCGCCACCAAATCTCCGCCAATTGCCCTAGCTCAACAGCAACAGCAAAAACAACCCCCGCCGCCCCCGCAGCAGCAAATACTAACCTCCATCAGCCGCAGCGCCACTCTAGAAACCATGGCTCAGAAGATCGGGAAAGCCATTAGGCGGCCTGGAGCGCCGTCGAAGGCGCGGGTCTACGCCGACGTTAATGTTATCCGCCCTAAGGAGTATTGGGACTACGAGTCTCTCACTGTTCAATGGGGGTAGTTCATTAGGATATTCAGTTAATCGTTGTTTCTTTAATTTGTTGGTTTTTGTTTAATTTTTTTGGGTTTTGATTGATTGCGATAGGGAACAGGATAATTATGAGGTGGTCAGGAAGGTGGGTAGGGGAAAATATAGCGAGGTTTTTGAGGGTATTCACACCACCAATAATGAAAAATGCGTCATCAAAATCCTCAAACCTGTCAAGAAGAAAAAGGTTCGTCCTTTATCTCTTCCCCCCCTCCCCACCACCCTTTTTTTGCTTACGTTTTTTCTACGCAAATGTTGTTTATCTATATTGTATAGATGTTTCTATCTTCAATCTTCGAGAGTGCCGTGAGTAATATAGGTGGCTTCAATCGTGCCATTTGAAATCTTCTAAGAGATGAAAAGTTCAATAAAAGAATGAAATCGAGGATATATGACCGAGCAACTCTGATTGGGGACCTATTTTGTTAAATGAGAATAGAGCTCTCTTCAGATGCAAATTAACAGTTCTCATCCTCCAAGTTAAAAACCTTAAATGAAATGAAATTTAAGTATATCTTTGTGCAATGCCGTCTTGATTCGTGCTTAATATGCCCACAGTTACATTTTCGAGTTGTTTGATATACAAGTAACTTTGGTTGTTAAGAAGTTACATTTAAGTACACCCACATTTATCTTTCCATCTTTTACCTTTCAAATATAGTCTTTAAGAGGTGGGAATGAGATTGATATTTGTTGGAAAGGGAAGGATTGAATGCAAACATCTATATTTCAGAGAATTATGAGATCATTTCCAGGAAAACCATGAGCGGGTAGATTATTAAATTATTTGAAAGGTGAAAAGCCCTTTCCCATATTTCTTCTGGAAATCATGGCTTTTGTTTGTAATTTTAAGCAATGGAAGGAGAAAGAGAAGAACAACCTGAAAATGAAGACAAAGAGAAAAGAGGGTACAGCATGACAGTGACAGAAGTGAAGGACAATTATGAAGACTTAGAAGAGAACAAAAATGTATTTAGAGGAAAAATGAAAATAAAACATAATACTCTGAGAATTTCCCTTATTCACTGTGGCAGTTATATATGTACAATCAATGCTAGCAGAGTTGTTTCCATTTGGATATTTATGAATGCTGCATCATATTTGAAACCACTTTTGGAGCTTTATCTAGCTAATATTTGACTTGAAGAAGGATTCGTTAGCTTCTTGCATTGTGTTTCAATGTGGAGGTAGCAGAGAAAGAAGGGGCCACCTCGTAACCATCATGGTTATTGAAAGATTTTTCATGTGATGTTTCTTTATCTGTCAATATTAAGCCGTACTGTTGACTGCTGAAATTTGCTATTGCTTTCGTACGCTATCTTACATTGGAGGCATCTCATATTTGACTTTTGGCATCAAGACCACATCTTATGTTGACATGTTTTTGAACCATGCAACAATGAGGAAAATGAATTTTGTGCAGAAAGCTTTTAACTGGGTGGCTCTTGCTGTGTTATGGTTATTAATATCATATTTCTCTTTGACTGTCATGATGAAATCATTTGATCGCTCTCAAAATCTATCTGTATCTGAGAGGAAACCCTAATTTTGCACTGTGTCTAAGTAGGGGTATATTTGAGAGCTATTCAATAGCTAGACAGTTTCATTTTATGTATTTATTTATTTATTGTGAAAGGCTTAATAGATTGTTTAGCTGTTGCTGTAGCATATTGCCATATTCAAAAATTTTGGTTATCTTTAATATACTTGTAGCTATTAACTGGCTCTTGATTAATATTAACATCTTTGTGCAGATCAAGAGAGAGATTAAGATTTTACAGAATCTCTGTGGAGGGCCTAATATTGTGAAATTGCTTGATATTGTAAGGGATCAACAATCGAAGACTCCAAGTCTTATATTTGAACATGTGAACAATACAGACTTCAAAGTTCTGTACCCCACACTTTCCGACTTTGATATTAGATATTACATTTACGAACTATTGAAGGCAAGTCTCTTCTTTATCTGCTATTACAGTTTACATAAAGTCTGGAGATTGATATTTCTGATCATCATATATGCTTATATGCATCAGTTAACAATGAACTTAGCCAGGCCCTTGTATGTTATCCATGTTAGGAAGTTAGGCCAATAGGTGGTCTGATATAATTTTCCATCATCAATTCTTTTTTGGTGCCCAACTGCCTATGTTTTCTAACATTTTGATAGGCAGTTATACTTAATTGATTCATTGATTCGATGATATCATTTAAGGAATTTATTAAAGTTCTGCTCATGTTCATTCTCTATCAACACCTACAGTGAGTATTGAGCCAACATTTTCTAGTGTGGCTCGAGATCCCGAGCTCTGGTCATGCATGATCCTCACTACATGTTTGGGCATGAATTCCTGTAATCTTGTACATTGAGTTCAATGAGTTGGCTATTTTGCATATTGTTTAATCATTGAAGTGGACAATGAGCGTTGGCTATCCTCCCTCCCCCCTCCCCCCCCCCCTCCAAAAAAATTAAAAAATCAACTAGGTGCCTTCCTCAGCTCCTGCTGCTGACATATTAAGTGATGATTATTCTGATTGAGAAAATGTGAAGTTTTCTTTGCCATTATATGTAGGCTTTAGACTATTGCCACTCTCAAGGTATCATGCATCGGGATGTGAAGCCTCACAATGTCATGATAGATCATGAGCAGCGTAAGCTTCGGCTAATAGATTGGGGACTTGCAGAGTTCTACCACCCTGGAAAAGAATATAATGTTCGGGTTGCTTCTAGGTTTGCCATCTTTCTTCTATTTTGTGCTGCCTACTATGTTGTCTTCTTGCTTTGTTGATTATTCTCTGTCTGTGGAAGATATTACCTCCATTCTGTTTTATTGCTTAAGTTGAAAGGATATCACGTGAATTGTTTTCTCATTTTTTATATTATCTTGGTTTAGTTAGTGAAAGAGAATTATAAAGCTCAGCGAACAGAAACCTCATTATGGAGGTGGGGAATGAAACTCAAAGAATTCTTTATTGATATATGGGAGTAAATTATTTTGATATTTGATCTCTGCAGGTTAATGCTAATGATAACGAGTGCTCTAATGTGATTTTATCAATTAGACATTTTAGGCCCTCAAAGTTCATGGCAAACTATCTAATCTTTGTACTACAGTCTACAATAGGATAGGATGACATCTGATGATTTGAACTTTAAAATATACAAAAGATGGTTTGATTTGCTAGTTCTCTGGATTCCTGACTCATAAGAAGAGTTGAAATATGTGAATCAGTTAGCCTTTTTCTTTAAGAAACATCAGCACAAATGTTTAATACTAGACATGTTACTTTCCATTTTTCCTTACGTTCAGCAGCTTCACAAATTTTAAATTTTAAATAGCTCTCCTAACTCTGGCTCTGCTCGTAAATTTAATTCTCTCTGTATGTCATCAAATTTAATTGTTCAAAGAGTGTTATAATTTCTTGGCTTTGTAACAACTGTTTTTAATGATTGATATAAAAATGTCTCTCTGTTGGTTCTTTTGCTTCTAGCTGTGTTTTGAATTGAATATATCTTCATTTTGCTTACCCACAATGTGCAGATATTTTAAGGGCCCTGAACTTCTTGTTGATCTTCAAGACTACGATTACTCCTTGGACTTGTGGAGCCTGGGCTGCATGTTTGCCGCAATGGTATGCTTCACCAACTACTCTCCTCTTCTTTAGTGCTCCAAGTTTTGTTTGTGTGTGTGTGTACAACAATTGGGCCTGGATCTGTCAAATTGGCAGGTTTCCTTGTTACAGTTATATGTTAATGGTCAGGATGCTTTTTGAAATACAGAAGGTAGGTCCATCCCCCCACCCCCACCCCCCACCCCCCCCCCCCAATAAAAAGAGAAATAACAAAAAAGAAAAAATCTAGAGGTAAAACAGTATGCCAAATCATTCTTCTACTGATGCTTACATGAAGGCTCTTTTGCTGACAGATATTCCGCAAGGAGCCCTTCTTTTATGGGCATGATAATTATGATCAACTGGTCAAGATTGCCAAGGTATGCTCACATTTCAGAAAGCCTCTTAGTTCAATTGGACACATGTGGTGTTACTAGAGTGTAGATTGAAATGCATCTGATGTGTTAGTGATAATTTGTCACTTTTTTTGTTGAGTTGGACTGGTGTTCTTAGTTAATATCCCTAGATCTGTTTCTTTTCATCTTCTGGTTTAACTGCATCTAGTTTACATACATGCATATTAACGCTTGTGCTAATAACTATTTTGATGACTATGTTGGTTCTTAGCATGTTACTAGACTGCTTTCCTGGTTTCATCTCTGTAAGAACCACTAGTTGAAATTTTTTACCAGACTTGATAAAGTAATGAAGTCTTGATAAATGGCAGGTATTGGGTACAGACGAGTTAAACGCTTATCTGAACAAGTACCGTTTAGAACTGGACCAACATCTTGCTGCCCTTGTTGGAAGGTGAAGTATAGGAGACTTACACTTGCTTTTCTTTCTCTACTTCATTTAATTAATAGCTAAGAATATTTTGCTGGTGTGTCAATCCAGGCATAGCAGAAAACCATGGACAAAGTTCATCAATGCTGACAATCAACATTTGGCTGTTCCTGAGGTAAAGCAGTAATCTATATGGCAACTGAGAACTTAAACCTTATTTGATGGAATGTATGTTCAAGTTTAGACTGACAACTTGTCTTTCTCCTCTGAAGGCTATTGATTTTGTTGACAAATTGTTGCGGTATGATCATCAAGAAAGGCCAACTGCCAAGGAAGCAATGGTAAAGTTAACATTTCTGCTCGCTTGATAACTGAAATGTTGTTAGACCAATATTCCTATTTAGAAACCTAAAAAGCTCTTCAGCTTATAAGAATGCTAGATCTTAATTCTAAATAAGTTGTTGGAATGGTTGGATGCAATAACTCTTAAAGCTGTACGATGTTATTAATGATAATTTTTCTATTAGAACAATTAAGACTATAAAACAACTTATAAGACCCTAAAACATCCTATCTTGATAGCTTACAAGAACTGCTTTCCACTACATATGGAACACTTAAAGCATCATATGATCTCTGAAATATCTTATCAGATGATTCATGCTTGAACAACCACCATTGTTAAATATTTGTTCTTTGGTTTTTGTGTGTGGTTCTGGGTGGGGGGTTGAGTGAAATGCTGACCCAGACTTGCCTCAGCCAACTCTAGTATTTGCACATAGTGTATGACATTTTGAAAAATAATGAACAGAGAATGATATTTAGAACTCATCGCTGTAGTTCAATCTAACATTTCTAATTCTTCACCCTGAATTCCAATTCAAGCCTCAAACTGGTTATGGTTCTTGTTCATTCTGTCTCCAGTTATAATACTTCTACATGTTGAGGTGATTGTTGTATTTTTGTGCAGGCCCATCCCTATTTCTACCCAATACGGAACTCAGAGAGCCGCAGGAATCGTGGCCAATAGGACCCGAGTAAGAAGCTGTCCACGTTGGTGCCAAAGTTTTCTTGTTTATCAGAGAAACTCGAATTTTATCATTTATCAATTTGATTAAGAAGTTGACTTGTTTCTGCATGCTGGACTTTCCACCTGATTCATACACAAGCTGACTTCACCTAAACAAACTTGTAAGATGCATTGTGTGGTCTATTGAGTCCAACAGGTCATGAATTGGATTTTTGATTTTATAAGTTATGCTTGATTATTATTTTTTCAATTTAAAAGATCCATTAGCATTCAGTTGACCTTGTTCTCGTTTTATTGTTAATCAATTCGTATGTTTTATTTACACCCAATAATTTTTTAATCATCAGTTAATCTAAATACTTAAAAGGTAATATTACTTTCAAACATAGTTACCAATTTCTTCTGCGCGACCCATTATAATCGAAATATAGGGGTTCCCTTCTGATTGGACTATAGGATCACAATTTGCTATACAATTTGCGTAAACTTAACACGAATATAATGGGTTAGTGTTGGCTCTTTGTGAGCTTTGGTTTGCCCAACACCAATTTTATTATGTTTATTAAAAATAATCTATTATAATTTAACAAAATAAAGTTTGGGTTAACCCAACACAAATTTTATTATTTTTATTAAAGAAATGAATTTTTTTCCTAAGATGTCGAAGTTTCCTTAACCTGAAGTTAATTATCAGAAGATGTCGTAATTAAAACATTTCTTTAACTGATTTCCATATTTATTATAAAGGGTATTTTAAATGTAACAAGTTCATATATTATTGTGCACTAAAAATGATTTGAAAAGAACAAATATATAGTATTTTGACATTTTCTTCTTTTAAAAGTGTGATAGAAAAAACTCATTCTCTGTTTGAAAAAATTGTTGCTAATTTTATTGCTTTTTTAATAATATTTTAATTTAAAAATTATAAATTAATTGATTTGATTGTTAATTAAATCAAACATTAGTTGAGTTAAACCAAAGTTAATTGAACAATTGATCTCATTCCATCTCCCCAGCCCCAGCCCCAGCCCCAAATTCCAAACTTTGAGTTTTAGCGATGTGGATCAGAAAAATTTTGGACCAACTTGGTTATGCATATATGGAGACGCTACAACAATAATTAATGAATTAGTATTTTAATTTAAATGTTGTACTTTCTAATTTTAGTGTTGCATTCTTTCATTTTCTAATTTTCAAATTTATGAATATATATATTTTATTTTTATTTTCAGTTTTTTTTAGTTTCCAATCTTTTTATAATGAACTGTTATATTTAATTTATTAAAATACAATCATTCAAATATTTTAATTATTTATAAAGTAAAATATAAATACATTGAAATGAGTTCCATAAAAAGTGAAATAAGTATATTATAGTTAAAAGATGATGTGGAGGAGAGATAAACATTGTTGAAAATTGGGTGGAGCTAACATAAAATAAAATATAGAATTGGATTAAATTCTTCCGGTGAAACAGATATTTAATTCTTAATGATATCTTAAGTTGAGAAAGATAATCTTGTGTTTAGGTTACTCTCTCAACTATAACTAAAGAGTAAGTGTCCTACAAAATGAGGCATGTGGTTATGGAATTAATAATCTTTGGACTTACCAATCCATCTTATATGATATTATTGCCATTTGCTTTCACTTAGAACTACTCTATCTATATTGCTTTCACTTAGAATTCCATCTATGCCCATTATAGTAATTAGTGGTCTAAGTCCAATTTAAAAAATGAGACTTTTGTTTTTGTAAACTATTTTTAAAATAAATTAAACAATAAACTATTTTTTTAAAATAATTATATTCTTATTAAAATAATATAATAAACAAGTTCAAAACAAATTTTAAAATATAGACATCTCACAGTATAATCCTTGGTCCAACGCTTTGTAATGACCTAGACATGGGCACAACTTAGTCGGTTTCGATTTCAGTTCTAGAACTGTTGGTTTTCAGAACCGTGAGGGGTGAATCAAAACTGAACCGATATATAGCCGGTTCGATTTCGGTTCCCCAATTTTTTTTTTACAAATCATACTCAGAACCGCTAATTCAGAATCAGCGGTTTTAGAATCGGAACCGTCAATTTCACGAATCGGGTATCCCGAAACCGGAACCGAACTAGCCAGGTTCCGATTTTAGTTTTGTTTCCGAACCAAAACCAGGTTAATGGTTAAATCGAACCTTTAACCACCGATTTTAATTTAAAATCAAAACTATGCCCATGTCTTATTGGACCCTTTTCCCATATAAAAAATGCAAATTAAGAAAATATACTTCTTCAACTTTCGGGAATAATAAGAAATAGTAAATATTTTCTAAAAACTGTAGGAATTCAAACTCAAAACAATGTTATTTAAACTTTAGAAAATATTTGAAGATCAAAGAATTTTTTGGGTAATAAAAGAAAAAAAAAAATAGGAAAGAGAGCGATAAAATATTTATTTATTAAGTTTGTAATTTGTAGTAATTATGAGTTGAAATTATTTAAATAAGAAGATTTGGTGAAGAAAGATAAAAGCAAATATCTTAAAATAACCAAAAAAATTAAAATATAAGTAGAAGAATTATGAAACCTATTATTTCATCTTAAATTATGGTATTGAACTGAAACCGCTTCACATAAAATAAATAAAAAGAAGAGTTCAATTTGGAAGACCAAAAAGTCAAGCCTACGACGTTCTACTTATTTTGAGAAGTCATGACCATGTTAATGGTGACTTCAAATATATATATATATATATATATTAATTTTTAGAGAACAAAATATTTAAAAAATAAAAAAAAGGAAAATTATATTGGAGCCCATCTTAACCGTTTCTAGGCCGACTTTAATTCTATATATAGAAAGAATGTAAATTTAGTAGGGTGGAGGGTGGGAGAAATAGATGGCGGAAAGGAAAAGTGCAAGTGTTTGGGTTTGGACAAAAAGAAAACATCATCCAATTAGAAAAGGAGAGGGATATTATGTTTCATGTAATGTAAGGGTTTTTTTTTACCTAAATAATGTAGCAAAGAAAAAAAAAACATTTTGTAAAATAGGGTAGTTTTGAAAAGTGTTTTTAAAATAGGGTAAAACATCACGCCCGCTGACGTTTTATGGTAAAAATATCACCGGGCCTGGCGTTTTAATTATGAAATTAAATTCAAAAGTTATATATATGCATTATGTCTTTAGCTTTCATGCATCCATCCATATATATATATATGCAAGTATATATATATATATGCAATTATATTATATATAAAGATATATTTATATTTGAAATATGTATTATATTTATTTATATTATTAGAAATCATTTTTTAATATTTATTGAACATAAATCAAATATAATATTAAATATATTTTTATATTTTTAATAACTATAAATACATATTTATTTTAATATTATATAAAATAATAATATATTTGTAAATTAATAAAAATTCTAAATATAAAAAAATTATAATATAAAAAACATATTCAGAAATATTTTGGATTAATTTGGATATTTATATTAATAATTTAAATATATATATGTAATAATAATAAAAAAATACAATAAACGTCAGGCCCACTGACGTTTTAAAAAAATGTCAGTGGGCCTGACGTTTCTTTTAAATTTTTTTTAATATGTATACAATATATATTATCAATATATATATATATATATTATTTCTTATATATTCTGAATAAACTAAATTTAATTATCATTTTTTTTGTTATATAAATATATATACATATTTTATAGAAATATATTGTTTAATATTATAAAATTTTTATATAATTTCAAGAATATTTTTTAATAATTTGAAGTTTTGAAATATATATATATATATTAATACATAAATATATTATAAAATATGTATATATATATATATATATTAATACATAAATATATACATATATTCATAAATATATATAAAAAACAAAAAATAATATGTAATATATATTATAAATATTTTTTTATTATTTTTATTTTGTTTAATTTGTATGTAATATATATTATAAATATTATATATATATATATATTTGTTAAATTTATTATATATATTATTTCTTATTTATTCTCTTTAAAATTATAAGAATATGTTTTAATATTATTACAATTTTATTTTAAGTATTATTTTAATCAATTATTTTGATTATTATTTTAATAATTTTTAAAAAATATATTCGTTTATATCTAATAATATTTGATATATTTTAATTATTCAATTAATTAAAAATAATCAAAATTAACAAAATTATATACATGATACACAAACAATTTATTAAATTAAAATAATTCCAAAAATAAACTAATTAAAATTATGACATTATCTAATATATATATATATATATATATATTTACAAAAACATAATATCACTTTATATATTTTTACAACACCATAATATCATACTCGATAAAAATAAATACACAAGATTAATTAAATAAAATCTGATAAAATTCTGCACTCGTATTTATCATTATACCATTTTACATGCCTGCAAAATTTATTGCAATGACACATCAATCACATTTGTCATGCATGCTGCCAATTTTTACAACAATTCACATGCAGTTCATGTGAATTGGCAGATGCAGCAAACTCAATCACTCTCTCTTCACTCATGGATTCACCTTCCTTCCTTTTCTTCATTTTCTTCTTCTTGTTTTCTCCTTCTTGTTCTTCTTTCTTTGCTGGAATTTCTTGCTGCTGCTCATTCTTGTTGCTGAAATTTTTTGTTGCTGCTGCTGTGTCTTCATCTTTCCTTCTTCTCTTCTTATCAAAAGGTATGTATTCTTTATTTTAATTATAATTATGTTTATAATATATATATATATATATATATATATCAGATATCATTACTTCATTTATTTTTCCTTTCACATGTATTGATTTGTTTTTGTTATAATAGTGACCAATTTTTTTATTTATCACCAATTAACCTTATATCTTCTAAATTTTTGGCATGATATGACATAAATTTTTTATGCTAAATTATGGAGATTGTGTTGAACAAGAAAAACTTCAACTTGCACAAACATCTCCGTAACCTGAAATAAGGTAAGTAGTATACATATACATCATTTATTTTACTATCATTTATTTCTGTGAATATTTATTTGGTTTCATATATATATATATATATATATATATATATATTTACATGAACATCTTAGTAAATTTTAATTATATGGGTGTATTGTTTTATGTGTTATTTAATTATTTTGTTGTATTTATTAATGTGATGTTATTTAAATTTGATTTATTTATTATGATGAATATATTTTTAGTGTTGCACGTATTATATGTTTAACTTGTTTTGCTTGGCGATTTGTTATGTTGAATAATTAAAACTTGTTTAGTATAATTAATATATTATTATAGATACTTAAAAAAATTTAAATTTAATAACTATAATGACCCTTATAAATTATATTTAATAGGTATGGCTTCAACATCAAAATCATCAGCATCAACTTCCACACGACCCAATAAAAATTTCACATACAAAGGTTATCTATCTATCGTAAAAAAGTCTACAAGTTTGGTGCAATTAAAAATACGTAATCAACAACTAAAAGAAGAAATAGAGGGATTAAGGAGAAAGAATATTGCTGCAAATATCATATCCAACATGCAAGAACAAGAAATACGGAAATTACGGCGGCGTGTAAAGATGTGCCAAGTTGAATTGGAGTGGTCATCTAACCGTGTCTGTATTTTAGAATGTTGCGTTCGGCAACAAGAAGACGTCTTAGGGTAGAAAATAAATTTCCTACGTGGTACTTTAATAACCATGACAACGGAAAAGAATAATATGATACGGACATATAAACGCCCTTGAAAACGAGGTTCATGAGTTATATGCTCAATTGGATAATGAGAGACACCAAAATGAAATTATCCAACAAGAGAGTACGACTAACTTTCATCACGTGAATATGATGCGATCATGCATACTAGATCTTATAGATGTTACCCATAGCTTAAATATGTGGCATGATCCAGTAGAGAACGAAAATGTTGATATAGAAGTCGTGGATGATAATAATGTTGTAGAAAATTTACCCGCTAATGGTCATTCACAGAGTGATGTATATTTCATGTAAATGTATCTTTGTTGTGAAATGTAATGCATTATTTATCATATTTTTCATACGTACTATGTGGTCCACAATTACTCATTCTAATTTATTTGTTCTTCATGTTTTTATGAAATCTATATATTTCACAGTGAAACAAATTATAAATATCACTTTGAAGCAATGGTTGGAACCCAAAGACGACTCCAAACTATTATGGTTGGTATAACTCAATTACACGTTGTTTTATATCCCCTGTCGATACGCATGAAGAAATGGGAATCAAAACTGAAGATGCCTCATTGATGTACTACATGTTACGCAACATACATCTATATCTATCAAAGTTTTTCTATATATTCAATGTGTTTTAATGTGTGTATGTTAAATTATTTGTAGATTGAACAGTTGGAACTCATGAAGAGGGACATAATGCATAGAAACATGTTGGACATTGATCAACTTAGTTCTTTGTTAGATGAACAACTCTCTTTGTATGAAAATATAGAGTGAACAATTGAGAGGCTATCTCCGGAGCCTACATACATGACGTATAGCCAGCCTGCACATCAACATGAGTCCCAAAGTCAATCAGATGCAATTTTGAGAACTAGAAGAAGTCATAGGGGTGATCATGAAATTAGCCCTGAACATCGGATGCCACCACCTGGGAATTTTGCATCAACCTCTTCACGACCAGGATGCCCAACTGAAGAAAATGTGTCGGATGTATATAGGCCTTCAATGAGTACACTAACTTATACTCCGACACCATACTATCCATCTTTGTCCACTCCCCCGCAATATCACCATATGAACTTTGACCTCGGAGCTGGAGAAACTATAAATGTGACAAACTACGAGTATTTCCGTCAGACTCCTATTCCATTCCAGTACTCCGATATGTCTAATTTTTGGGATATAGCCTATCAGTCAACATCATCCTCTAGCAAAATGACAGTACCTTCGACGACAGTTTCAGAGGAAGATGAAGTAGAAGAAAATTTACAGCCACAAGCAACCGCCGTTGACACAAAAGTTAGAAGAGGTGGAATTAGAAGCAGACAACAAGAAACCTCAGGAAATGAAGTGTAAGGTCAAGGAATAGCTCAGCGAACGAGAAAAATTAGAGGTTGTAGTATAGGAGGGCATTTCTAATGTGGGTATAATATGCATCAATATTATGTACTGTTGAAACAATTCGTGTGGTTTAAACAATAACCTTCTAGGTACGTATTATTTTTCATTTGTTTACTTTAATTGCAATTTTCCCAAAAAAAGAAAAAATATCACCGAAAAGATATAATGATGGGAAGGAAACATAAAATTAAATGAATTTATCAGAAAAATATAAATTTATTACAAAAAATGAATCTTAACTCGGCAAACCGAGTTAAAAGGTTGACCGAGTGGCATAACCGAGCGTCAAAATCCAAATTTTTTTACTTGTTCGATCGAGTTGACTGACCGACCAAATGTGTTGACCAAGTGGAGTGAAATGCAATCGAGCATCAAAATCTAGAATTTTTTTCCACTCGGCCGGCCGAGTTAACTGACCGATCGAGTGTGTTGACCGAGTGGAGTAAGATGCGACCTTATGTCAAACTTCAAATTTTTTTCCACTCAGTCGGCCGAGTTGACTGACCGATCGAGTGTGTTAACCGAGTGGAGTGATATGCGACCAAGCGTCAAAATTTCAGATGTTTTTTCAACTCGGCAGGCTGAGTTAACTGACCGACCCAGTGTGTTGACCGAGTGGAGTGAGATGCGACCTTATGTTAAAATCCAAATTTTTTTTCCACTCGGCCGGCCAAGTTGACTGAACGACAGAGCTTGTTGACCGAGTGGAGTGAGATGCGACCGAGCATCAAAATTCCATATTTGTTTTTCAACTCGACCGGTTAAGTTGACTGACCGACCGAGTGTGTTGACCGAGTGGAGTGAGATGCGATCGAGCGTGATAATTCCAAATTTTTTTCAGCTCAGCCGGTCGAGTTAGCATGATGTTCGGTGCTGTGTTCGAGTGTATAAAATGAAATAACGTCAGGCCCACTGACGTTTCTTTAATTTATTTTGTTATATTTTATATTTATTCTTTATTATGTCTTATACTTATTTATGTATGTATGTATATATATGTGCGTGTTAATATGTAAATCATATATAATTTTATGTATAAATAATAACATAAATAGCTAATTTAAATATATATCATAATTATTACATAAATAAAAAATACAACAAAGAATTTTTAATTTTTTTTAAATAATCAATATATCTTAATTTTAAATTCTCTAAATATCTATATATATTATACATTTTTATATATAATTAATATTTGAATATAGGAATAATATTTTTAAATTTTAAATAATCACAAGCTCGTCTATCAAGAGCTTAACCACTAGAGCAAATTCTACTATTTGTTATTTTTTATAATATAATTGTATTCATATAAAACATAATTCCAAAATATTAAAAAAATACATGTATACCATTTTTTTTTTAAAATTATATTATTTATTAATTCATTTATAAATTTTTACAAATAATTTATATTAAATTACATTTAATAAATATATATTTTTTGAAAGTAATACGCAAAGTGAAAAAAATTAAAAAAATGTTATATATTTCAAATAATATGTATAATAAAATATATAATTATTAACAAATATTCTTTATTTTTTAATATTTATTTGTAATGTGATTTGATTAATTTAAATAAAACTATATAATTTTTATTGGTTTATAATTATATAATATATATTTATATAAGAAAAAATATATATTTCTAATTATATATTTATATAAGAAAATTATATTAATATTTTTATATAAAAGGGTTATATTATATTAAAATTAAATTTATTAAGATATTATAAATGAATTAATACATAATATACTTTATAAAAAAAAGAATTTTATATATAATGTTTAAATATATATATCATAAATATTAAATAAATAAAAATGACCACAAATAATTTTTTTAAATAAAAAATAATCAATATATCTTAATATTAAAATTTCTAAATATCTCTATACAATTATACATTATTATATATAATTAATATATATATATATAGGCATAATTTTTATTGGTTTATAATTATATTATTAATATATATTTTTTTGAAATAAATTTATATTTATTAAAAAATTATTTAAATATATTTAATATTATATTATATTTACTTTAATTAAAAATACAAAATTTTAATTGATTTCTTATAATATAAATATTATTTACTAAATAATATATATATATATATATATGTGATGAATGATAGCATGTGGCATATATATATTGAAAATAGAAACTGACGTTTTTATTTTCCAAATTAAAACGTCTGAGTCGATGGTATTTTTATAAAAAATTGTTATCTGACATACGTTTTACCCTAGTTTGAGAATGATTTTCAAATCTATCCTACTTTATAAATTATTAATATTTTATATTATTTCGATAAATAACCCTTTAGCTATAAGATGTTTGTATATTTAACTAAAAAAAATTATTTTTATAAAATACATCTCGACTTTTCAGATTTGACTAAATACACACAACTGACTTTATAAAATACATCAGATTTGATTAGGTGGGTGTAGTTTTGTAATTATCTCCTTTTAAACCTATCATGTATATCAACTCCATATATATTATTTTTTAAAAACATTTCAATAAAGTACGTGCAACTCAATTGTAGGCATTTAATGAGGGTTACGAGCAAATACAATTAGTTAACCTAAGAAGCAGTGATGAAAATTAAAAAAAGAAAAAGGGGTGTTTTTGGTAGAAAGAGACCATTTTTAGCCTAAAAGTAGGAATGTAAGTTATTAGAAGTCCCTGGGATCAACAAAAATGGAGAGACCAGGTGGTGATTTGGTCCAGTCACCCACACACCCGTCACTGTAGTCTTCCCCTAGCCTCTTGATGCACCATAAATCCTCGGCGCACGATAGACACTTCCAATGAGGGATTCCTAACCTCAGCGGTTCGCGGCTCGCCACCTCCGTCGCCACCACCCCGCAACCGCGCTCTTTCGCCAGGTTATGAGCCAATCCGCACAGCGCCTTTACGTACTTCGCCTTGTTCGGCCCTTCTCCGCCGAGCCCGTACACGAAATGAAACCCGAACGGCCTGAAAACTTCTGGTACCGACGGGATACGCAGCCAGGGAAAAGCCCGGTCCACGGCCCGCGTCGTCTTTGCCAGCGCTTTCCTCATCCTCGATGCGCCGCGGACCTCCACTCGGAACACATCCTTGCAGTTCCACACACTGAGTACGGCCCACGACTCAGGCTGGTGAACCAGGAACTCGGCCGCTCCCGGCCAGGACTCGGTCGTGTACGATCCCCTCGGCACGGCGAGGAAAGTACCCAGGCTGAGTTTATTGTTCAGGATGTCATCAATATCGCGTGGGAAGAACTCTGTGGTGGAGAAGCGGCGGCAGTAGAGGATCTCCGCGTCGGCGGGGGCGAGTTTAAGGATGGTGACTCGGTTGCTGATCCTGACGCGGTGGGCGAACACCGGGTGGACCAAAATCGACGGCGTACGGAACTTGGAGTAGCCACACTTTTGAGTGAAGAGTTTGACAGATGCTGCGTTGTCGTTTTCAGTGGCCATGTAAGAATATTCAGCGCCATTCTCAGCGAACCACTCCTCTATTTTGCGCACTAGCTTCAACCCAATTCCCATTCTCCTGCAACATAATATAAATATAAAATAAAAATGGGTCGTCCCTACCCCACATGTTTCAGAAAAGAATACATGTCAACAAATGGACAGAAAAGTAACCATCAAATACTTATACCATACAAAGAATGGACAACGGATCGATCAAACAAATAAGGCAGGAAGCCAATAATTATGTCTGTGTGTAATCCATTTTGGCAAGAAATTGTAACTCCGGACCATTTTCTTAATAAGACAACATTAGTAAAACAAAAGTGTTGTGGAAAATAGGAAGAAAGTGGATAATCGTACCGATGAGAAGGCGAAACACGGAGGCCTAAGATATAGGCCAGTTTGGTGTAGAGAGGGAAGCTTTTGCCGTTTCTGGAGAGCTTCGTTCCGCACGTAACGGTTTTGACGCACCCTCTTATCATCCCCACTATTTCCCTCTCTTCCTCCTCCGCTCCGCCGCCGCCAACCACCACCATCTCCGCCACCTGAATTCCATATATTTACTTGAGTACAAAACAATGGCGGCCAAAAAAAAAAAAAAAAAAAAGAAGAAACCTTGATGAGATACTACTAACCAGCATGAGGTAAGCAGGGGAGTAGCGGACCCGGCAAATGGGGTCACCTAAGAGGTCGGTGTATAGGGACAGCTTGCCGCTAGGCCCCACCTCACAACTATTCTCCACTTCCTCCACTGCCCAGCAATCTTTTCTGGCATTATATTCTCGCACCACCACCGCCATCACCCCGCCCTCCACCACCATTTGATCGAACGTACGTAGAGATTGAAGTGGTTTAATTTCTTCGGTTTGTATAGGTGGGGGCTAAAATAGCAGCTTTTTCAAGGCTGAGAAACTATGGCCGTCCTAGTCCTACGCGTACTCGAAGCAAGAAGAGAAAATCCTAACGAAATCTGGACAAAACAAACAAAGGATACAGAAGATGATTATCTACTTATTAAAGCTTTAAAAGCCTAGAGAAAGGAGAGGGGAGGGTGAGAGTGTGAGAGAGGAACGAAGTTCATGATTACAGTTGCTCTGATTAGAGGGTAGAGGGCAGTGTTACGCCTTTTTATACTTGTTTTCTAGGACTGGATAGTGGAATTGCTGCTCTATTATATTGCAAATACTATTTTTATTCAATAATAACTAGTGTTTTCAAATTTTGTAGAGCACAAAATTAAATTTTGAAAATCAACCTAACTAAGCACTCCAGTTTTTTCTGTAATTTTTGCGATTAATCTGTTAAAACATTAATAATAAAGGTATTTTGGCAGATGGGAAGTCGGTAATTGAGAGTGGGGTAATGAACTGGTAATAATAATAAGTAGTGATTATTATTAATCATTACGAAGAAATGGCGGCTGTGGCTGCGCAGTTTCTGTTGTTCTCTCTCTCTCTCTCTCTCTCTCTCATTTGGGGGCCAACGATTGATTTTCCTTGGGTATGTGCCATACATACATGATCATGTAACATCCACCTCATGGGTTTTGTTCTTATACTCTTTATACTGGCAAAAATGACAATTTATTGTTATTTTCAAAAAAAATTGCAAAAATATAGTAAAAAAAAAAAAAATTTTAATTGTAGGTGAAGTCGCCCCTGCGAGGGGCGACATTCAAATAAAAATTTTTTTTTTAATTTTTTTTTAATGTCGCCCCTGGCAGGGGCGACTCTAAATTTTTTTTTTTTTTTTTTTTTTTTTGGTTTTTTTTTTTGAATGCTGGAGCCTTCACTCGGTCGGGCACCTTACTCGGCCGGCCGAGTGGTCATTCTTACTCGGTCGAGACACTCGGCCCCCGTAGTACTCGGCCGACCGAGTACTTCCTTTCACTCGGTCACGGCACTCGGTCGAGCACTTCACTCGGTCGGCCGAGTGCGAACTCGAATTTTGATTTTTAACATCCACTTCAATATTACTCGGTCAAGACACTCGGCCTTAACATTATTCGGCCGACCGAGTTTGAGGAATGTGATGAGAAATATGCAAGGTGTATAAATACAAAGAGAGAGTGTAGGAGACTCTAACACATAAACGATGTGGGACAGGCAAAAGGTGTATAAATACAAAGAGAGAGTGTAGGAGACTCTCAAACATAAACGATGTGGGACAGGCAAAAGGTGTATAAATAAAAAAAGAGAGTTTCTATTGGACCTTATTTTATTTATTTCTTTCTTTCTTTTTTTAAATTGTAAATAACAAATTAATACAAAATTAATTTGGTATTACACAAGTTTATTAAGATTTCACCTTCTCCAATTTTAATAAAAGAAAAGAGAGACCGTGTTCCTTTTATTACTTCATGTCCCATATCTAATATGAAATTATTATTACTATAAATTAGATAAAATAATTTATTTAATAATAAAAACAAATCATAAATATTCTCAGAAAGTGTATATTTGGACCATCAATAAGTGTATATTATTGTGGGTAACAATAATAATAATATTCATTTTACAAAACTATATTTCTTACAATCTTTACAAATAAAATAATAAAATAATTTGTATATTCTTAAATATTTGTTCTTAAATATTAATTAGCTCAAAGTTATATTATAAATATATTTTATTTTATTTTATTTTTTAAATATATCACAAATCGTGCATCGTGCGGAAGCAATACTAATACTAATATGATCATGAAATAGCCAAAATATAGTTTTCGCGTCCATTATTAATTTTTAAAAACATAACTATTTTTTAAAATAGATGAGTTAACTTTTAATTAGTTGAACTTTATTTTTATTTTCTTTTTTTGGGAATTTTTTTTTCCAGTTTGTTAAATTACAATATCGATATTTAATAAAATAAAATATTTTAAATAATTCCAAAAAATAAAATATTTTATTTTATTTTACATGCACCTTTGAATGATGAAGTGCACATACATCACAAAGAAATTACAAAGTTATGACCCATATAAATAAATAAATAATTTACAATTTAAAAAATGTATGTGTTATTTACAATTTAAAAAAAGAAAGAAAGAAATAAATAAAATAAGGTCCAATAGAAACTCTCTCTTTTTATTTATACACCTTTTGCCTGTCCCACATCGTTTATGTTTGAGAGTCTCCTACACTCTCTCTTTGTATTTATACACCTTTTGCCTGTCCCACATCGTTTATGTGTTAGAGTCTCCTACACTCTCTCTTTGTATTTATACACCTTGCATATTTCTCATCACATTCCTCAAACTCGGTCGGCCGAATAATGTTAAGGCCGAGTGTCTTGACCGAGTAATATTGAAGTGGATGTTAAAAATCAAAATTTGAGTTCGCACTCGGCCGGCCGAGTGAAGTGCTCGACCGAGTGCCGTGACCGAGTGAAAGGAAGTACTCGGTCGGCCGAGTACTACGGGGGCCGAGTGTCTCGACCGAGTAAGAATGACCACTCGGCCGGCCGAGTAAGGTGCCCGACCGAGTGCCCGACCGAGTGAAGGCTCCAGCATTCAAAAAAAAAAACCAAAAAAAAAAAAAAAAAAAAAAATTTAGAGTCGCCCCTGCCAGGGGCGACATTAAAAAAAAAATTAAAAAAAAATTTTTATTTGAATGTCGCCCCTCGCAGGGGCGACTTTACCTACAATTAAATTTTTTTTTTTTTTACTATATTTTTGCAATTTTTTTTGAAAATAACAATAAATTGTCATTTTTGCCCTTTATACTGCTAAACTTTAAGGAAAATATGCACACAGGGGTCCTTCAACTTTACATATAATTTAAAAAAACTGCAAATATAATTTTGCCGTTTATTTCATTTTCTGAAAAATTATATTTATGACAAATAATTTTCTGTTTTTTATTAGTTTTTCTTTTTGTTAAATATTGTTTTTCAATTTGTTAGAATACAAATAATTTTTTCATTTTACTCCATTTTTATATATAATATATTAAATCTCACTTTTCATGATTTTTTTATTTTACATCAATATTACATAATATTAAAATGAGATGCAAATATAAAAATATAATTATTATTGTTGATTATTTGAGGTTATGTTTTAATAGTTATTGTCTATTGGATTAATTTATTTTTATACAATTGATTAATTTATTATCAAAATAAAAATTTTATTTTAGAACGGAGAGAATATATTTTATATAAATTATATTTACAACATATTTTATTGGTAAAATAATAAAATATTTTAATTATTCTTAAATATTAGCTCAAAATTTTATTATAAATATATTTTATTTATTTTAAAATATATTATAAATTGAGAGCAATGCTAGTATTTTATTAATAGAAAGATTATATTAACCACCTTTGTTTTTTATGAAATGAGTTAAAAAATTCAGCGCATTAAAACACAAATAAGTTTGCATTACATAAAATTTAAAATTTTTGGTTAATTATGATTTGCATTATGTATTTTGAAACACAATAAACAAATAGATGATGATATGATTAATTTTTTCTTTTGTTTCGGGGCCTCAATTTCTTGCATGAAGCTCACTATTTAGTATACGTGGGTCCCATACATAAGAGATGTCCCAAATCTTTTGAGGGCTGACCAGATATATGAATAAAAATACATAAATTCAGTCCAATATGAAACAAATATTCCTGTAAACCAAAAATTGAATAAACTAAAATGAATTCTTATTTCTCACCCATACATGGAACAAACATTTATATCTATCTATATATATATATATATTAAAACAAAATAATTTTTTTTTCAATTTTGTTTTTCCTCCTAAACTTAATTACTTATTTAGAATACTTATATTATTATTAAATTAAAATTAGATATTTTTATTCTGAAGATTTTGATTCGATTTCAAAATCTAAATTATTTCACAAATTTAGGTGTTTCAAAATTAGATGATATCAAGATGAATATACTGCAATATTTGATACATGATTCAAAATCTAGATATTTTATCGAATATTAATCAAATTACTGAACTATGAAATTCAAAAAATATATGAAATCTAACAAATATATGACTCAATTTTCTCGATTCATTTTATCAAATAAAATCTATATATATATATATATAATTAAAATTACTTTTTTTAATTTTATTGTTTTCAACCTAAATTTCAACCTTACAAATGTAAAACTATATATATTTATGGAACTCTTTTAAGATACATTATTAAAATTCAATTGAAGAGATTAATATCAATAATCTTCGGGATTTGCTTAGTTTCTGTTGTTCAACATAAATAAATTTGAATTTTAAAATGTTTTTGTTGACTTATAATATATTCAAATTAAGAAATAATTTTTTTAGGGACGTGAAATCATTGTAATTTCACTATATTATGAAAAATCATTAACAATTTTTCTATAATTAAGCTATCAATTATTTGAAATCACCCAATCATGTGGATAAAATCTAATTTTGTTAAATATGAAATTAAATTTTCAACAATGTTAACATAATTCAAAATCATTTCTCATTTTTGTCTCTCTCTTCTTTCTATATATTTTATCAAGTTTATTACTAAATATTTTAAGGTCTCTCTTTTTTGTTCGCCCTCCTCTTAAAGTCTTTTGCGTTTTCTGTTTTGAGAAAATAAATGATAAGACAGGTATGATAATATGTTTCATATTTCAATAGTCACAAAAGCCTACACTCTTTAAAATATTATTTTTAGGTTTATTTTATTTTTAATTTTTTTATTCACTTGTTGTTTTCAATTTATCATTAACATATTTAATTTTCATAACTATTTCTCTTTCTTATTTTTAAACGAAAAGTCCGTCCATCTCTTTTATGTTTCGTTTGATTATTCTTGTGATTTTCTGTTGAGATCTGTTAATTATTACAACATATAAGCACCATGCGATTTTTCATTAGCTTTCAAAGTATTTGTTTCTATCAAATTTTAAATTTTTGTAATATTATTACATTTAATTAGCAATTTGTAAAATATTTTTGTCCATAATTTGACTATGTAGTTGGCAAATTTTACGAGATTTGTACAAATATTTATTTTCTTTAATCTACTGATATCGCTATTTTTTTTAATTTAATTTGATTCAACCTTCTAGAAATCGTGGATATCATGCTTATCAATTTGAGAACGAGGCTAATTCTAATAGAAGAAAAGACAAAACATAAAATTACAATAAATTTCTACTCATTATACAAAAAATTAATCACTAAATTACAAATCTACACCTTTTACAATATACCATATAACTTGAATATATGATTATATTACAAAATATAAGAAAAACATATCTTTTGTGCATCGCACATGTCCCACACTAGTATATATTAAAACAAAATGACTTTTTTCAATTCCGTTTTTCCGCCTAAACTTTTTTACTTGTTTAGAATAATTATATTATTATTAAATTAAAATTAGACATTTTTATTTTAGAAATTTTGATTCGATTTCAAAATCTAAATTATTCCACAAATTTAGGTGTTTCAAAATTAGATGATATAAAGATGAATATACTGCAATATTTAATACATGATTCGAAATCTATATATTTTATCGAATATTAATCAAATCACTGAATTATGAAATTAAAAAAATATATGAAATCTAACAAATATATGATTCAATTTTCTAAATTCATTTTATCAAAAAACACCTATATATATATATATAAGTAAAATTACTTCTTTAAATTTTGTTTTTCCGGCCTAAATTTCAACCATATAAATGTAAAACTATATATATTTATGCAACTCTTTTAAGATACATTATTATAATTTAATTGAAGAGATTAATATCAACAATATTCAGAATTTGCTTAGTTTATGTTGTTCAACATAAATAAATTCAAATTTTAAAGAATTTTTGTTAACTCGTAATATATTCAAAATAAGAAATAAATTTGTTAGGAAAGTGAAATCATTGTAGTTTCATTATATTATGAAAAATTATTAACAATTTTTCTATAATTAAACTATTAATTATTTAAAATCACCCAATCGCGTGGATAAAATTTATTTTTGTCAAATATGAAATTAAATTTTCAACAATCTTACTATAATTCAAAATCATTTCTCATTTTTGTCTCTCTCTTCTTTCTATATATTTTATCAAAATTATTACTATATATTTTAAGGTCTCTCTTTTTTTGTTCTCTCTCCTCTTGAAGTGTTTTGCATTTTCTGTTTTGAGAAAAATAAATGGTAAGACATGTACGATAATATGTGCCATATTTGAATTGTCACAAAAGCCTACACTCATCAAAATATTATTTTTAGGTTTATTTTATTTTAAAAATTTTTATTCACCTGTTGCTTTCAATTTATCATAAACATATTTAATTTTCTTAATATTTTTTTTTTCTTATTTTTAAACAAAAAGTTCGTCCATCTCTTTCATATTTTGTTTGATTATTCTTGTGATTTTCTGTTGAGATCTGCTAATTATTTCAACGTATAAGCACCGTGCGATTTTCATTAGCTTTCAAACTATTTGTTTCTATCAAATTTCAAATTTTTGTAATATTATTACATTTAATTAGCAATTTGCAAAATATTTTTGTCCTTAATTTGACTATATAATTGGCAAATTTTACGAGATCTATACAAATCTTTATTTTCTTTAATATGCTGATATGGCTATTTTCTTTTAATTTAATTTGATTCAACCTTCTATAAATTGTGGATATCATGCTTATCAATTTATGAACGAGGCTAATTCTAATAGAAGAAAAGACGAAACATAAAATTACAACAAATTTCTACTCCTTATACAAAAAAATAATCACTGAATTACAAATCTACGGGTTTTTTTTCAAAATAATGCGAAAAAAAGAAAAAATTTACGAAATAGGCATGTTTTGGAACAGTTTTTAAAAATAGGTAAAACGTCAACGCCGGTGACGTTATTTCGAAAAAACGTCACCGGAGGTGACGATTTTAAATTTAAATAAAAGAACGTCACCTTAGGTGACGTTCTTTATTTATATGTGATATATACATACACACACAATATATATAATACATACATACATCCATACATGCATATATATATATTATATATATACATACACACACACATATATATATATTATATATATATATACACACACACTGACACACACACATATATATATATAAAACGTGTAAATATATATATATATATATATATATTTTTTTAAATATATATTCTCATTAATATATATATGTATATATTTATAAAATATATATTTAAATATCAAAATAAATATTAAATATAATTAATAAAATTAAAATATTATAATTTTATTTAAGATAAAAAAATATTTAAATTTATTTTTATAATATATATATATTATATATATGTATTTATAAAATATATATTTATAAATAATAATATATATTTTGAATATGTATATATAACATTATTTATAAATATATATATATCTATATATAATATATATTATATATATAAATGTAAAAACGTCACCTTAGGTGACGGTTATTGTATTTTTTTTAATTTCATATATATATTTATATATTATTATTATTATATATTTATTTATTTTGAATATGTATATATATATTTTTATTTATTTATTAAGTAAATATATAAAAATATATATTAAATTATAATTTTAGAAAGTAAAATATTATAATTTTATTTAAGATAATAAAAATTATTAAATTAAATAAAATTTTTTAATTATTAATTCATATTTTGAAAATAAATAATATATATAATAATAATATGTAAATATATATATATATATATATATATATATATATAATTTCGGATATTATATATATTATTATGTATAAATATATATTTTATAAATATATATATAATAGATATTATATATATAAGATAATATAATTTTATTTAAGATAATAAAATAATAATTAAATTAAATAATAATTTTTAATTATTAATTTATATTTGTATTTTATTTTCTTTTATATAATATATATATATTATAATTAAAAATAAAAAAATATTATAAATATATTATTTTATATTTTAGATTTATATTATATAAAACATTATATCATAAATTTTCAAACTTTGAATGTGCCTTGGTGGTTAAAACCTGGCGGATAGAGCAAGAGGTCGCGAGGTCGATTCGTGGCAACCTCAATATGTTTTTGTGCCAAAAAAAAAAAAAAAAAAATGAAAAAACGTCACACTGACGTTTTCTGTCTGAATGTATGTATGTATGTATGTATGTTATATATATATATTATATATATTTCAAATATTTCTGTAATTAATATAAAATTATTTTATTTATTATTTATTTATTTTAAATAACATTTTTTAAATTTATAATTTAATATATATTTTTATAAAATATATATACATATATTCCTAAATATATATATATATATATATATATATATTGAAAAGGTAATATATTTAAATATATATATATATATATTCATGTATTATTATTACAAAAAATATAAATAAATTAATATTTCTTGAAGAAAATTAAATTACAAATAATAATAATAATATATATTTCTTTCAACAAATTAAATTACAAATAATAATAATTAAATATTAATCTTTATTTTAAATAATGTTTATAAAATTTATATATTATTAATATATATATATTATTTTATTTTTAGAATATGAATTAATAATTCTTTCTATTATCTTAAATAAAATTATAATATTTTACTTTTTAAAATTATAATTTAATATATATTTTGATATATTTATTTAATAAATAAAAAATATATATATATACAAAATATAGATTTATAATATAAATATATATTTTATAAATATATATATATACATATTCAAAGAATATATATATATATATATCTATATATAATATATTTGAGTTGACTGCGAGAATATATATATATATGTGTGAGAGTATATATATATATATATATGTTGTTGTGGTATGTGCGTGTAGATATATATATATATATATATATATACATGGATGCCTAATGTATGTGTTGTATATATATATACACTATATATATTATAAAAATTAAATAAAAAACGTCACTTTAGGTGACGTTTTTTTAAAAACGTCACCTTGGGTGACGTTTATTCCATTTTTATTATTTTGGATATATATATTTATATATTATAATTATATATATTATTTATTTTCAAAATATGAATTAATAATTAAAAATTATTATTTAATTTAATAAATTTTTTATTATCTTAAATAAAATTATATCATTTTACTTGTTAAAATTATAATTTAATATTTTAAAAATATATATTAAATTAAAAAGTAAAATGTTATAATTATTTAAGATAATAAAAAAATTGTTAAATTAAATAATATTTTTTATTATTAATTCATATTTTAAAAATAAATATATATATAATAATAATCATAATATATAAATTTATATATATATATTCGGATATTATATATATTATTATTTATAAATATATATTTTAATAATATATATATATATATATGTATATATAATATATAATATATAATATATATATATATGCTAAAAAACGTCACCTTAGGTGACGTTTATTGTATTTTTTTTAAATTTCTTATATATATATATAATTATGTATTATTATTATATATATATTATTTATTTTGAATATGTATATATATTTTTATTTATTAAGTAAATATATAAAAATATGTATTAAATTATAATTTTAAAAAGTAAAATGTTATAATTATTTAAGATAATAAAAAAATTGTTAAATTAAATAATATTTTTTTTATTAATTCATATTTTAAAAATAAATATATATATAATAATAATAATAATATATAAATTTATATATATATATATTCGGATATTATATATATTATTATTTATAAATATATATTTTATAAATATATATATATATATATATATATGTATATATAATATATAATATAATATATATATATATGCTAAAAAACGTCACCTTAGGTGACGTTTTTTAAAAACGTCACCTTAGGTGACGTTTATTGTATTTTTTTTAAATTTCTTATATATATATATATATAATTATGTATTATTATTATATATATATTATTTATTTTGAATATGTATATATATTTTTATTTATTAAGTAAATATATAAAAATATGTATTAAATTATAAATTTAAAAAGTAAAATGTTATAATTTTATTTAAGATAATAAAAAAATTGTTAAATTAAATAATAAATTTTTATTATTAATTCTTATTTTTAAAATAAATAATATATATATATTAATTAATTCTTATTTTAATTTTATTAATTATATTTAATATTTATTTTGATATTTAAATATATATTTTATAAATATATACATATATATATTAATGAGAATATATATTTAAAAAAAAATATATATATATATATATTTACACGTTTTATATATATATATGTGTGTGTGTGTCAGTGTGTGTGTATATATATATAATATATATATATATATGTGTGTGTGTGTCAGTGTGTGTGTATGTATATATATAATATATATATGCATGTATGGATGTATTATATATATTGTGTGTGTATGTATATATCACATATAAATAAAGAACGTCACCTTAGGTGACGTTCTTTTATTTAAATTTAAAATCGTCACCTCCGGTGACGTTTTTTCGAAATAACGTCACCGGCGGTGACGTTTTACCTATTTTTAAAAACTGTTTCAAAACATGTCTATTTCGTAAATTTTTTCTTTTTTTCGCATTATTTTGAAAAAAAACCCCAAATCTACACCTTCTATAATATAATATATAACTTGAATATATGATTATAATACAAAATATAAAAAATAATATTTTCTGTGCATCGCGCAGGTTTCACACTAGTTTAATTATTAAATAAAAAATATATACTGGTGAATGGGCGGAAAAATTAATTAATAAAAAATCTCATTTTAAAATATAGATTTATGTATATATGTGTCTGTGTATATATATAATAATCTAAAATACAAATGCCCGAGCCACGTTATTGACACACCAAAAAAATTCAATAATTGAATTCTAAGCCAAAAAATGGAATTGTTTCGTTTTTATCATATACATAATTTAAATTATTTAAACCGTCTAAATTTGTTTTTTTGTGAAATTTTTTAGAAACTTCTATGTTATATATATATATATATATGTATGGAACTAAATTCGTTCATTAAGTTGGATTTCATTAAAATAAAATAAAATGCAGAGAGATCCCACGGTGCAAAGCTTATGTGCTTGTTGTACATAATTTTCAATCCACGTACTTTCTGTACACGTATATTTTTGTAGATAAAAAAATTTTCTTGAGTAAAAAGAATAATTTTAAAAATATTAATTTTCCATCGAATATATATTACTTTTCAAAAATACTTCATTGGTAACATATTATGGTTTTATTAAATTTTTTTATAATTAATCAAATAAAGTAACTTTTATATTGTGCAAAGTTAATTAATAATTTTAAAAAAATTCATTTTATCGAAAGAAAAATATAATTCAGCAAATATGCATCTTAGAGAAGATTCACCCATTTAAAAGATTTTTTTGAATCAAATTAACCGATTTACAATAATTCAGATGCCCACCCAAAAAATTGTTTCTCGAGGAGTCTAAAGTCATTTCTTACTGTAAAACAAAAAAGACTTAGACTTCCATTACTTTCCAAATCCTTCTAATTTAATTATCCCAGTTTAAGATATTAAAGTTCAAATATCATAATTGATTGGTCCACGTGGTTGTGTTAACGTTTAATAATTTTAACCATTCAGTAAGACATTCGTCCGTACCTGATTATTATCCTGTTAAACACACACACACACTGTATGATATTCACAATTATTAATTACCGATTGGTCAACTAATTTATGATATTTTCATGTCTTTAATGTGTTACACATTCAAAAACTTATACATTGTAATGTAAAGTTGTCTTTTCATTTATTTATTTATTATTATTTTTAAAATTTTACTACGGACTTATTATTTGTTCCAACATGTAGTATCAACTATCACGTTAGTAACTAAAGTATTTTTTCCCAGTATGTAACTTATAATATTTAATTTTTGTAGTTTGCAACCTTCGGCCAAGTTTTTTAACCGAAATAATATTTCAGTTATTTCATAACAAATACTTTAAAAACTCAGAAAATTAATTAAAAAATATATTATATTTTTAAAATTATGAAATATTTTAAAATATGAAAACTATTATGTACAACCTGAAAATCAGTTCAAAATATTCAGAAATCATTTGAAAAATCTAAAAAAAGAATTTTAAAATCTTAAAATAATATGAAAATTTGAAATTATTTTAAAATCTGAATTTTCAAATCTCTAAAACTTACCTAAAATATCTTAGAATTATCTTTAAGAATAATTCCTATCCCGATGGTAGAAACTAATAAAGATCCAAATCAGACATAGTTAATCATTTATCTATTTTAAAAATATTTTTTTATATCTTAAATAATTTTTTTTTTAATTTTAAAACTCATTTTTTATATTTTATTAAAAAGTTATTGGGTTTTCCAAATAATGTTAGTTCTTTCCCGGTGTTCTAAAAATCTGGCCACCTAGGCAATTTTTTAAGTTTTTGTCTCATTTTTTTACTAATGTCAACGGTTAGTATTTTTCCTTTGTTTTTTTGGATTGAGGCTTGGGAAGCCCAAATTGATTTCTCCACCTAGATTGGTGTTGATAGTACGGTATCGGATGGAAATAGATGAGAGTAACTCGAAATAAAATATTCACAAGTCAAGAATGACTTGTGAAGCCAACAGGGCGAAAATTATCCACTAATTTAAAGTGAATTACAAAAAAGATTCGAATATCTCTTCAACGATTCTCAACGTACTTGAAATCCAATATGAATTTCATGTCGACTAAACTAACTAAGAAAGTAAACTTAAAGAAACAGTGTATCACTCACAAACTCTCACTTGAAAATCGACAGCAACAAGATCAGAGTAATCTGTTGCTGATCAGTGCAGAATGTTGGAGTCAGAGTGACGACAACTTTCTTAGTAACAATGTTCTGCTGTTTCAGAGAATTGATATCGTGTTCAGTGTGTATTTTCTCCTTCCTTCCTCCGTTGTATTTATAGGATACTTCTGTTTACTTTCTCTCCTTCTTCCACTACCCCACGTTCGTGTAATGCCTTTCTCCACTTCTCCTTTATTTTCTCAACTATCTTCCCACCAGGATAGAATTTGACTCGTTCTTCAATTGCTTTCCTATTTTGTGGGGATATTGCTTGACGCCCAATCTTGTGATTTTTATCTGTATCTTTCAAAATGGAAGAAACCTGCAAAATAGATATTCTAAATAAATTTGACAAATTCAAATTTTAACAATCTCCCCCTTTTTGCCTTTCTTCCCAATTTCCAGATATTTTCGACTGAAGACAACAATTACTTAAGCGAACAGTTTTGCACATGTCATTATCTCCCCCTGTATCCAATAATCCAATATTTTTCTTACAGCAAGAGTTGGAACAATATATCTCTCCTAACTTCAAACTTCCCCTTAACATATGTCTAATATAAGACAAGAATAAGAATGCACAAGTATAAACATGTCTACTTCAATTTCAGATCAGCATTCCATACATAAGTGTAAAGATGTTTTCTTCAATTTCAAATCAGCACTGCAAGCAAAAGTATTAGCATGGCGTCGTCAATTAGCCTTCCAATTCAAGTCAGCATTCCACGCATAAATGTCAAAACATAACTTTATCAGAATCAATCAGTTCCACAAGCACAATCAAAGAGGCATAATCATTGGCAGCAACAAAACAAATATCAAGCATCATATATCAACAGAAGTTCCTCAAAGCATCAGCAAAACACAGTAAGATAAACATAGTCAAATGTTAATCAAAAGTCAAACACCAATGTACCCAACAAGAAAAAATGTACCCATACTATCACATAGTCCCTTCAACTGCATCCATTATCGTCACTTGCGGTTTCATCAGCAGCATCAGCATCATCGGCAGCATCAGTAGCAGCAGCAGCAGCTCCTCCTAATTGGGAAGAAAGGGCATCTCGTATGGCAAGAAGGTGTTGAATCTGGTCATCCAGAGCTCGGATCTGTTGTGCGATAAATTTATGGGAAATAAAGATGGGGTTCGCTGTTGGCGGGGCTGGATAGGTTGAGCCGGAGGAAATGTCAGACAGCCAGGGCAGGTCACAGCATCAATCTCCTTGGAGGAATCTTGGATAGATTGTCAAAAGTCTGGGAGATTTGGAGAACACATCTGTGGAGGTGGGCTGAAATCCCTGCTTACATAGAATGGAGTAAATCAGTGAGGGAAATGGTAAGAAGCCTCTTGATTTACGACCAGTTGTAGACCATTAGCTTGTGAAAGACAGAGAATAAGGAGGACAGGCGGTCAGTGCTGGCGATTGGATGGGTGGAGGAGCGGCATCGGTGGTTTCAGAGGCAGACACGGTATTATCGCCTGAGGATGGATCGATCGGTGCGACTGGATTTTCAGCGAAAGGCAAGGAACCCTACTGTGGAACTTCACGAACGGCGGGAGATACTGTAGCGGTGGTGACCTATGCGAGGAGTTCCACGATTTGAGCGAGGATTCTTCGTGACGCCTCGTCCGCCATTGAAGCCAAGTTGAACAGGGAATAGAGATTAGTGAGGAAAGTGATGAAGTCAAAAATGAAGAAGAAAGCATTTATTCAGTGCACGGTGACTGTGTGTTTAAAGGAGGCATGTGCTTCCTCTTCTTTTTCAGAGTAGTGACAGTTAAAGAAGGCCTGAAGTAGGGGATGCCTGGTGATAGTCCAGGGCGCGAAAATCTCAACTGTCATCAATTCAAGTTTCACCCACTAACACAAGGACACACAAGCACTTATCCAAGATTTTTAAAGAAGCATAATCTTTTTCCAAAAAATACACCTATACCGATTTTAAATAGCAGAATAGGATTTCTTTCAGAGGGTGTATTTTGGAGAATACTATTCATGGGATCAGATTAGGCTTTGAGTTTCCACTCCCAACTCTGGCAATTTTTTTTTTTTTTTGCGAATAGTAGGTAAGAATTTTAGGTTCTCATCATATTCTTCAAAGTAGCATCATCGCAGCGAACGCCGTGCCCCCCAAGGTACTTTATGATGTGAGGTTGGAAGAATAATTCGGAAACACTCCTTTGACGTAGAGAACATCGTCGCAGCAAACGCCGTGTCCCTAGTTACTCAAGTATTTCGTGAATTATTCAACTCATCAGTATTTTACAAGGTAGCATCATCGTAGCGAGCACCGTGCTCCCCAAGTTACTCTAGCTGATGAGCATTCTTAGTTAAGATTCCCTTTTTTTTTTTTTTTTTTTTTTTTTTTTTTTTTTTCCAAGGGAGTCATAGAGGTAGGATATAAATCTGATGGAACAGAGGGTTTTTCACATAACACATAGACCAAGAGATTTCCTAAGATTGGAAAACCTCTAGAAATCAAGAGCTTTGGTAAATATATATGCTATTTGATTTTCAGTATTAATGTATTCTAGCCGAATAAGATATTTTTCTACCAAATCTCGAATAAAGTGATGACGAATGTATATGTGTTTAGTGCGTGAGTGTTGAACAGGATTTTTTGAGATATTAATTGCACTAGAATTGTCACAAAAAACAACAAGAGTATCACTAGGATAACCATAATCTTCCAGCATTTGTTTAAGCCATAGTAATTGTGTGCAACACCCTCCTACTGCTACATATTCAGATTCAGCAGTAGAGAGGGAAACACAATTTTGTTTTCGGCTCTGATAGGAGACTAGATTATTTCCTAGATAGAAACATCCCCCACTAGTACTCTTCCTGTCATCAATATCCCCTGCCCAATCAGAGTAACTAAATCCTACCAAGTTTGTGTTTGTGTGCTTAGAATACCAGATTCCTAAGTTTGAAGTTCCAGCAACGTACCTGATAATTCGTTTAACTGCTTTGAGATGGCTTTCTTTAGGGCAGGCTTGATATCGAGCACAAATACAGGTGCTGTACATGATGTTTGGATGGCTTGCTATCAGATACAGCAGACTACCTATCATCGATCTGTATAATGTTGGATCAACATTTTGTCTAACATTGTCACTGTAGAGTTTCTGAGTTGATCCCATCGGAGTTTTCATGTGCTTTGCATTTTCCAGATTGAATCTCTGAACAAGATTTCATGCATATTTGCTTTGGGAAATAAAAATGCCATCAGAACACTATTTTACCATATCTCTGCAATTTACTGGTTCCTTCTGTCGAGTTGTAATTCCTTCATGGACATCTCCAATTACTAGTGTGATTGGGTGGTTTTTTCTTATCCTTCCTGGTGGATCTCTTCTTTCAATCTGCTGAGTGGAGGTGTCTCCTGATATTAGTGGCTCGGTTTTTGTTTCTGGATTAGAAGGTAATGTTGGTTCTGAATATGGTTCAACATTTTGTTCAACATCCAGATTCGACTTCTGTTCAGTTGGTACGACTTGTCTGGGTTCCAGATAGGTGTCAGTATTGTCTTCTTCTGTTTTTCCTGCCAGATCATAAAAATCATCAAATACAACGTTTACAGATTCCTGAATGGTTTTTGTTCCAAGATTAAACACTCGATAAGTGTGACTATTAAGATCATATCCGAGAAATAATCCTTTGTCGCTTTTAGAATCAAACTTGGTAAGTTTTTCACAGTCATTCAGGATATAACAAAGACATTCAAAAACATGAAAGTATTTTAAATTAGGCTTACGCCCATTAAATATTTCATATGGAGTCATGTGTGTGCCTGGTCTTAAGTAAACACAATTTGAGATGTGACAGGAAGTATTTAAGGCTTCAGCCCAAAATCTTTTAGAAAGGTTTTTTAAGCTAATCATCACATGAGTCATCTCTTGCAAAGTTCTGTTTTTTCTTTCAGCTACACCATTCTGTTGAGGCATCTTAGGTGCAGAGAATTCATGTAAAATGCTTAGTTTTTCACAAAAATCAGAAAATAATGAGTTTTCAAATTCCCTACCATGATCTGATCTTATACGTGATATACAAGAACCATTCACATTTTTGAACATAGCATGCAATTTTCTAAACACTTCGAACGTTTCAGATTTCTCTCTAAGAAAGTTTATCCAAGTGTACCGGGAAAAATCATCAACTAACACATATGAGTACCTTTTACCACCTAAACTTTCAATCTCAATTGGACCCATAAGGTTCATATGGATTAGTTCAAAGTTTCGCGTAGTACCAATATAATTCATATGTTCATGAGTGGTTCGAGTTGTTTACCTTTTTGACATTCTCAATATACAATTTGTTTACCTTTTTCAAGATTGGGCAAACCTTTTACAACATTTAGTCTTATCAATCTATCAATGTTTCTAAGGTTTGCATGTCCCAGCTTTTGGTGCCAAAGGATTGTTTCGTCTGTCTGAGTAGTGTTGCACGTCAGGCTCTTTCCAACGAGATAGCAATTATCGCTTGATCTTTTACCTGTCATTACACAAACATTGGTTAAGTCAAACACTTCACATTTGTCTTTGTTAAATTTTACCTGAAGTTCATCGTCACATAGTTGACTTATGCTGATGAGATTAGCCATTAATTCGTCCACATGCAGAACGTTTCGAAGGTTAGGAAAACCAGCTATAGAGAGGGTTCCTTTTCCTATGATTTTTTCTTGAGCTCCTCCACCATACCTTACTGTACCTCATTGGAATGATTCATAGTTGGTAAGATACCTTTTTGAACCTGTTATGTGTCTTGAGCAACCACTATTGAAATACCAGGATTCTGAATGGTTAGTCTTAAGAGCAGTGAATACTATATTACAGGTAAAACTTGGTTTACAGACCCATTTTAGATTTTGACAGACTAATGTATTTTTCAGTTTCACGATGTTCTGACGAATGTTGTGCAACGTTCATGGCAACATTTTCTTCAGCGACATATCAATTTTTAATTTTTGATAGTAGGGTCGTATATGCTCTGGTTTGAAGCAGTAATGACAGATATATTTTCTTTTTCTCTTGACTATTTTTTCTTTATCTATAGTTTGCCGAATATTGTTACTTTCTTTAACAAAAACAATGGGATTTCTATTAGAGGCTCGATTGTATGAGTTAGTAACAACTGAATTTTCATGATATCCAATTTCTGAGTGACCTATATTACCAACAGTCAAGATTTCGTCAAGTCTAGAGGTACCTGTATTCAGTTTCCTGAATGTCTCATTTGCAATTTCGAGATCGATTTCTAGCTTGCTTAGTTCGACATCCTTCTTTGTCAGCGTTACTTCCAATCTGGAGACGATCTTTTTCAATTCTTCATTTTCCTTGATCAGGTTCTCCATTTCTTATTGTCGTAATTCCAGTTTCTTAAGCAGTTCATCTTGAACTGCTTGAATTTCCTTGAGTATGCGCTCATCTTATTCTTCCTCTAATAATTCTGCATCACTTATACAGCCATTAAACCAGTTAAAATCAGAATTAGAAAAGAAATTGTACCTGTCGGATGCAGTGTTCGAACTTGAGGGGGTAAGTATCTCCTCATCATCAGAAAATTTGTGGATTGATGTTAGTAGTGCAGCGGTTTTGATTTCTTCTTCTATTGGGTGTATGTCATCAATTTCTTCTTCATTGAGAGATATCCACATTGACTTTCCATGTCTCCGAAGTATGTTAGCACATTCGTTTGCATAGTGGCCGAATTCCTTGCAGGCTTTGTACTGAACATCATCAAGGTTTCGAGTGTGGTTTTTGAATTGTTCAAGCGCTGATTTACGTCCAAAGTTTCCTTTTGGACCAGCCGGTTCAAACAACTTTCGGGATGAGGATTCCGTTGTTTCCTCAAGTTTCACCTTTGAGTTCTTTTTCCTATTGTTGAATTTTTTTGTGAGGTTGTTGTATCATCTTGTGAGAAGGGCAACACTCAGATTTTTGTCTGGACTAATGAGTTCAGCATCTCCTTCTTCATCTTCATCTTTGGTTTCTCCTTTCTTAGATTTTGAGAAAAATGCTGTCGTTTTTTGTCTCTTGTTGTACAACTTATCTTGATTCTCCATGTTCATCTCGTATGTTCTTAGAATACCAATTAGAGTGTCTAACTCTTGGGTATTCAGATTGTGGGATTCTTCAACTGCACAGACTTTAGGATTACATCTAGAAGGAAGAGTGCGAATTACTTTACTTACCAGAGTTCTGTTGTTAATTTGTCCACCAAGGGATGCTACTTTGTTTGATATGTCTATGACATGATCATAATAGGTGGAGATTGTTTTGTTTTCTTCCATCTTTAGGCTTTCAAATTTGTCATGGACCATCCGTAATTTTCTTTCTCTCACACTGTCGCTTCCTTCACAGTGTCTTTTAAGAGTATCCCAGGCTTCTTTAGCGGTGAAGAAGTTTTTGATCAGTCGGTACATGTGTAGGTCCACATTTCCCATTATGATATTCAATGCTTTTCATGGTAGTTTCTTTGAGCGATTTCTTCCATCGTCCATTCTGATTGAGGCTTTACAATGGTGTCTCCATCTTGATCCATTTTCTTTGGAGGAGACCATCCATCGGCAACAACAGACCATGCTAAAAAATCTACTGATTTTATGATTTGTCTGGTTCGATACTTCCAGTAATCATAGTTATCTTTGGGTTGTGGTTGATTGAGAATATCCATCTGATATGGTACTAATCCAGAACCTCACTTAGTGTGTCAAGTGATGGCTCTGAAACCACTTGATAGTACGGTAGTAGATGGAAATAGATGAGAGTAACCCAAAATAAAATATTCACAAGTCAAGAATGACTTGTGAAGCCAACAAGGCGAAAATTATCCACTAATTTAAAGTGAATTACAAAAAAGAATCGAATATCTCTTCAACGATTCTCAATGTACTTGAAATCCAATAGGAATTTCAAGTCGACTAAACTAACTAAGAAAGTAAACTTAAAGAAACAGTGTATCACTCACAAACTCTCACTTGAAAATCAACAGCAACAAGATCAGAGTAATCTGTTGTTGATCAGTGCAGAATGTTGGAGTCAGAGTGACGAAAACTTTCTTAGTAACAATGTTCTGTTGTTTCAGAGAATTGATATCCTGTTTAGTGTGTATTTTCTCCTTTCTTCCTCCATTGTATTTATAGGATACTTCTGTTTCCTTTCTCTCCTTCTTCCACTACCCCACGTTCGTGTAATGCCTTTCTCCACTTCTCCTTTATTTTCTCAACTATCCTCCCACCAGGATAGAATTTGACTCGTTCTTCAACTGCTTTCCTATTTTGTGGGGATATTGCTTGATGCCCAATCTTGTGATTTTTATCTATATCTTCCAAAATGGAAGAAACCGGCAAAATAGATATTCTAAATAAATTTGACAAATTCAAATTTCAACAGGTGTCACGGGTTGTGGCATTTTGTTTTTTAGGTCATTGAGTTTTCATGTAGTGGAACAATACCCGTGTGGCCACAAAGACTTCTGCAACCTCTGTTCGGCATTCTCACCTCATCGAGTCATATGATGACTCATTGCTCGGTATAGCACACCAAGCTTATTAGCATACTCATTAGAACGCATCTCTGTGATGCGCCATGCGCAAACACTCGCATATTCTCAATGACCATGTTTGTCGAAGGCTCCATGTCGCACGCCTTGCGTGTCTTGGCATCCGCCCCCAACTAGTTAGCATGCCTACTACGCTGATACTCTGAAGTCCTCTCGGCACAGGTCGTGATGGCCTTGGAGCATTCGTGCAACATCACAGTACTGAGGGTCGCTCGCATGCCCACAGCGCAACTCCTCGTGCTCGTCACGCACTCGGGGTGTCTTAGATGTTGTATCCTCACTCGAGACACACAACATTGCAAACCTTGGCTTAGATATTGTGCCATCTTATATTCACTCCACATGATGCTCAGGATGTTTTCCTTGCATGCCAACACATGCCCACAAGTACCTACAATGCGATGTTGCCACGCAATCGCACGTTTCAAGCCAACAGTCCCTCGCGATATGTCTAGAACTTATAGCACATGCTAGAATCAGCTCACGAGGCCTCGTGATGTCTGTCTTGATCACTCCCTCAGCCTAGAGAAATAATTTCCACAACTCCCAGGGTACCTTTGGATCTCACCCAAACCTCATGGCCTAAGAGAACGCCCAATACGGACCTCGTTGTCCCATGCCGTCCGACCGATCTCCGAAGCGACCGATGACTCTTCTCACCCTTCTAATGCTTTGGCCCATAGAGGTCCCCCTCATACCCTTAGAAAATTGCATGCTTAGACTCAACAGTACCGGGAGGGCTAGCCGCTGCCCATCATGACTCCTGAAGAGCATGCCTCCTTATAATAGGGAAAAATAAAAATTTTCTTTTTCCACCACTAAACATTATTTGGCTAAAGAACGCGACTCTTCGTATCACTCTCGTCCAAACTACGAATTCAGTTCCATAAAGACCTAGCATAGCTTTTTCTCTCAATATGAACTCTATAAAGTTTTAGCCCCATTCGATACTCCCTCGCCTGGGGGTGGCCTACGTAATGGGCTGCACTCTCTCTCGCGGCACTGCACTGCCACATTTTACAACTCGTCGATGGATCCTACTCAAACAGATGTGTCTCTGGGTGTAACTTGGTAGACACTCTCCCAACACCTCAAGTGAGTTCCGACTTGAACCATTTCTATTAAATCCTTCATTTAAGCCCTCTGCTCAACACATCTTTCCCGCATTTGCGTAGGAACTCAACAACCACTTTGCTTCACCGTCCGCAAGACTTAACGACCTCAAATTGCAACCATACTTGGTAGAGAAGTTCCTTATTACTCAAAGTGTTATTAAAGCATGTCTCAAGTCCCCACTTTGTTAGTGCCTCATTTGGTAAGCCAACAGTGTTGCGCGCAGCGCACCGACACTTCTCTAGTACGCGCCACTCACATCACGGATAGCTAATCTCGGATATTCCTACCTAATTCTAGATAATCTCAAGGATTGGCCTGCTATCCCATGGCATTACTTCTCCACTCGATGTGTTGACATCCTCGTCGATGCATACACACGTTCTCCGACTTCTCAGTGCATGCGGTGCCTTCTCAAGTCTTAACTTTTAGCACCAGATGAACTCCGTTTCCTCTGAAACAACAAATGTACCTTTGCACAAAACATTTACTCCACTGAATTGTACCCTTTAGCACAAGTCATGGAAGGCCTACACAGCTGTTCATCCAAATGTGCCTATTTGCACAAATCAGTTTCCTTTAGTAAATGCCCTATAGCAAACTCTTTAAAGGAAGCGCTCTCGTCTTTTCAAAGACCACTGATACCAAGTTCTCAATTTGGCCAAACCTGCTCAATACTTGGCTCAATTTTGGTGAAAAGTACATGTGGTGCACACACCCTCCTCCACTGAAGGTGTTGCCGACTCGAAAACACTCATTTCGTTATGATGGACACCTCATCCCACCCAACTTGCCAAAAGATCCTGGGACCTCTGCCCAACCATTGGTCACCACGCCTTCCCTGGCACCAATTTCTACATGCCAAAGGAGCCTTATGCTTTGCTCAACTCAAGCTAAGTCCTTCCTCTAAGGAACTCCAATAATCAGCACATCTAATATTGTGGGTCAGAATTACGTCGAAGACCAATACACTATGCTCAATTTCTACTCCTTATGAATAGATCTCTCAAAACTGGGCTTGATGGCTTGTCCTCCACTAAAACGGAATGAGTCTCAAGCGAAAACAATATATTTACAGCTCCTGCCTCTGGGGTAATATACAACTATTACAAAGTCCAGCCTCATGGTGACAGATTATATCTCTAAGTCCGGCCCTAGGGCAATATACTATGTCTCAAGGTCTAGCCCTAGGGGCATGCAACCATTTCTACCAAGCATGTCTCATCTCAGCACAAGAGACTCACCCACTTGGAAACTTGTTGCTTTGATGGTCGCTACTTATCTTGGCTCGGTAGCATCTCGACCTCAACCTTTGTTTCCCAATGTTGCTCCCATGATAGAAGCTGTAAATCACCTTGTTGGCTCTCTCTGCCAACTTAATATGGCCGAAGCCCATAGGATATGGTCAACTCTACCAACATACGCCAATCTTGCACACGAAGGATTGAACACTCCACTCTTACAACCCTCATGGTGGTTGTGTTATTGTGCAACTCAATGTGCATTGCCCATTTGTGCTACTCAATGTCTCGCTCAACCTCCTTTGATTGGAGGTTCTCAATCTCAATCAACGATGATGTACTCCCACCAAAATGGCCTAATAGCCTTGATCTCCTCCTGACTTGCTGCTTTTCGCAACATGGTTGCTGCCTTGCAAATATGGCAATTTTGTCCACCCGACTCATCGGCATGTTATCACATGGAAGTCAAGATGAATTGAAGATTTGTGTTGTAACCATTCCAAAACACCAGCCAAATTTTGGCCAACAGACAAATTCTTTCTTGTACGACTCACAATGTACACCTGTGTGTGCCTCATGCAAACTGATAGCAATGCGCACTCACTTAACCAATCTGCTAACCGACTCTGCAACAGAGCTCAAATTGTTGCCACTGACAAGCACAAAACAATCAGGATTGATTCACCCAACCATAGACAATAACACTACTTATTTACCCAACCGTAATGGCCACTGCAAGTCGATTACTCCACATCACCAACCCGCAACTGTCAATAATTGTACTCAAGCACAACACTTCAAAATGCCACAAACAAAAACTCGTGGTCAAGATATTACCATTTGCGAAACTATAAGGCTAACAAGTATTATGAACTTATTAATAATAATAATAATTTTCATATTTTTGTTTAACTTACAATGAGGATGATGTTGTGCTGTTTGATTTTAAACATATTATATCTTGAATTTATAATGTTATTAATATTAAATTTGTTTGAATTTTATTTTTATCAATATTTTTCTATTGTGACTGTATACCTTTTACAAAAAAACTTTAATAAAATATTTTTTTATTGTGAATATGTATAAAATACTTTAATTTTAAATCAACATCTAAGCCCACTAAACATTAGGGCCCAGGTTGCTGTCTGTCAACGATAATTCGTAAGTTAGAATTTTGCCTGCTGTGAGGCCTAATTATCACCAATTCGTTAGTCTTTCGCTCCCTCACCAAATTCTCGTGTTTAGTTTGATTTATAATGTATTTAAGCAACAATTCATACAAGGGACTTGGCTTAGACCTACACACAAAATTACTTGATTTCGTGTAACTCTAGTCACAAACATAAATAATCAAAGGCAACCTGATCTAGTGTGGTGGATGGGACCAATCATAAGCTAGCAGGTGGCACCGGGGTGAAATGTCATGCACAAACAATGCCACATCAATGAGCTGTTGTCCACTGCCTTCCCCAAATTTAGTCTTTCAACCAACAATCTTGCAACTGCCATAGGGGAGGGTTATGCGCACACCCAATTTTGTGCCGCCTTTGCTCCTTCTTGTAACCATGTAACTACTCGGGGTGTGGGACGTGTCTTACTTCTACTTGGCTTCACATTGGGCGCATGCTCGCAACTGTCATGCCCACCTCGCTTGCGCTTGACCCCAGTGTGTCGTACCCCCATCCTTCTTGTCTTTGTGTGTGCGATGAGTGCCGTGCACACATGTGTCTATGTCCGCAACCCACAGGGCCCTAAGCACACACTTACCATGCCTTTGTGTGCTAGGAGCCCATATCCTGTCGGCTGTTGCTGTACACCAACACCTCTTTCAACCTTGGCAAGTAGGATGCACCGTGCTAAAGATTCCAACAACTTAAGGGGTTAACAAACCACCCTCATTGGAGCTACTTGACGTGCTCGTCGATGGTGGAGCCTCCCTTTTTGCTTCCCAATAACCTGCAATGAAAATTTCAAGTTGCCACAAGTTAACATCTCTTTCCCACTTTGCATCAACTTCGGACCCACCCTTCCATTGCACCAAGTAATCTATCCTTAGATTTTTCTTGCTTTGGCTTTAAGTTTGATAATCCTGAATATTGTACACCTCCTTGGAAAATTATTGTCTAATTACAGGCAGGGCATGACTAGCCGGTTTTCTTGAGAAATTGAGCAGGTCCTCACGGTACTTTTTCAAAAAGGAAACATGAAATGTCGGATGAACCTTCAATCAATCTGGCAGCTTCAACCTGTATGCCACATTTCCAACTTTTTTTATGATTTCAAAGAGTCCGTCATACTTTGAAATCAATCCTCGATGCACTGTCTTGGAAGAAATCTTCTTCCAGATTTGTGGAGTGAATTTCAACAACACATGTTCGCCTACAACAAACTCCACGTGCCTTCGAACTTTATCAACAAATTTCTTCATCCGTCTTTGAGCATTCCCCAAATTATCTTTAGCTTCGTGAAGCATCTCCTGCTGTGAATGAGCAAAACAATAAACAATAGGCAATTTCAACCTGTTCGCTGGACCGCAATTTCATGGGGGTGTCACGGCCTACTGCCCCTAGATAACCTCAAATGGACTCATCCCCGTGTCTGAGGCTTTGTGTATATTAAAAACAAAACTATACCATGTCCAACTAACCTACCCAATCATTTCGGCTAGCTGATATATAATGTGTCAAATATTCCTCCAGCAATTGATTCATACGTTCGGTCTCTGGGTGATTAGCTGTAGAGAATTTTAATTCAGTCCCCATCATATTAAAAAAGTTGTTCATGTCACTGATTATGTCCTTCGGAATACCAAATATTTAATCATGTATCCAAAGAACAAATCAATAGCAACTTAAGCGGGACAAACATTGGCATAACAACAAAATATTATACTTAGAAAATCGATCAACCACCACGAAAATTGATGCCTTACCCTCCACCTTTGAAAATCCAGAAATAAAGTCCATGGACACAGACTGAAATGGCCTTTCGGGGATAGGTAAAGACTGCAATAGACTAGCTTCTTTCTTGCTTTCCAGCTTGTCTTGTTTGCACACAAGGCAAGTGTGAACGTATGCCTCAACATTGTTCTCCATCTTTGGCCAATAATATCAATGGGACAACAATGCAATCATCCTCTCAACTCCCGGATGCCCAACCCATTGAGGGTCCTGAGTTTTCGTGAGTTGCCACCTTAGTGCACTGCTAGGGACATACATCCTTCCACACTTTGCATACAACAATCTGTCATCCAACCAATATTTGCTTAGGTGACAAGCTTTCACCTCTTCAACCAACTTCAAGTAAATGGTATCCTTTTGAGACGCCTCTCGGATTTTCTCCAAGAAATATGATTTAATAAGAGTCAAGGAAGCAACATATTCTCCCACCACTTTCCAACTGAAGGCATTCACCACATCATTGTGCCGACCCGATCTGTGCACCCATTCAAAGTCAAATATTCCCAAATACTCCTGCCAACTGTTTTAAGGACAAATTTGTTTGAGTCCTGAAATAAGTGTTAGCAACATTATCAGTAGCAACGGTGAATTTAGTGCCAAGTAAATAATGTTTCTAGGTCTCTAGGTAATTTATCACTGCGTCATCTCCTTTTTATGGGTGTTGTATCGTACTTTAGTATCTTTCAGTTTCCAGCTTTCAAAGGCAATAGGGTGCTTATCTCGTACCAATACCCTACCAAGAGCATGATTCGAAGCATCAACATGTACTTCAAACGGTTTATCAAACTCCAAGAGTTTGAGCATAGGTTCCAAAGAGATAGTTTTCTTCAAGGGAAGAGATAGCCTACTTCAAGGTCTCAAAGGCATCCCAACATACAACCGTCCACTCTCACTTCTCATCCTTCTTCAGCAAGTCCGTCAATGGGCTAACTATTTTAGAATAGCCTTTAACAGACCGTCTATAATAGTTTACGAATCCCAAAAACAATCTCAGTTCTGCCACTTTCATAGGACCCTACCAATCCTACACAGCTTGCACCTTTTTTCGATCCATCTTGATCTTCCCTTGCCAATTATGTGACCAAAGAATGTGATTTCCTCTCGATAGAATTCACATTTTTCTTTTTTTTTTTGCATATAAGTCGTTCTCCCTCAACTTCTAAAAAATAGTCCTTAAATGTAGTAAGAGATCCTCCAACAATTTTGAGTAAAGATAATGTCATCCAAATGTACCACAACAAAACAATCCAAGCATTCATGGAACACGTCATTCATCATGTTGCAAGAGGTAGTAGGGACATTTGTTAGTCCGAATGGCATAACAAGGAACACAAATGACTCGTACCTCATCACACATGCAGTTTTTGCCTCATCTTCTGGTGCTATATAGACTTGCCAATATCCCAACCTTAGATTGATTTTTCTGTAAAACCAAGCTAGTGTCAGCTTGTCAAATAGATCATGGGCATTTTGAATAGGATACTTGTTTCTAGTAGTAATCTTATTCAAAGCCCTGTAATCCATACACATCTGTATCGAACTGCTTGACTTTCTTTGGAACAAAATGGGAGAGCCATATGGGGCCTTGGAAGGTTGGATTAACCCACCGTCCAACAATTCATCTAATTTGTCCCCGGTTCCCACTCAATTCGATGGTCACACACCCACCTTGGAGGTAACTCTTTTGGTAATTTGGAAGACATCACGTTCCCATATTCCAACAACAAGTTAGCAACACTATTCGACACTTCTTGGTAAATGTTGGGCTTGATCTTGACAAGTGTAGCCAGGTAAGTTATTTCTCTACATTTTAACCCGCCACTGACTTGCAATGCCGAGAGCAATCCCAACTTATTCCCTGCAACCCTTGGCTCCTTATCCATGCACCTGCCATGCACAAAACAAGGGTAAGCATCATCAGAGACAAGTAGCCCGCCTAGGTGAGGCATCACAACAACTTTAGCAATAACAAGAAATTGCATCCCAAGGATCACATCGAAATCAAGAGAAACATCCATTAACGAGCACTTCCTTATCCACAATCTAACAACAATTTCAACCATGGCCACCCTATTGATAGGCTGTGCTTTTGAATTCATAGCTTTGATCTAGCTTACATGTGGGGTCAAATTTAGTCCAATATTATGGACTATCCAGCCCACCACAAAGTTATGAGTGTCTCTAGTGTCAATCATCACCATTGTTTCCACCCCATTCACAGCAACTGTCAAATACATCAAGCCCCTATGTTTTGAAGGCTTAGTTTGGGTTGTAGTAAGCAACTGCAAAGGATTAACTCAAGGGGATCCCTTCTCATGGGTTCCCTCATTTCCATCGGCAACAAGAGCATTCAACTTCCTACGCTTTGGACAATTTCATATCCAGTGTCGCCACCACAGAGGAAACTTGGGATTTGTCCAACATTTGTTGTTGTTAGCTATCCCTTGGTTTGTTTTCATTCCTTGTGGACTACCCTTTTGTGTTGTTTTTCTTATTTTTCCAATCATTTCCCAACTTGCCAGGTTTTTCTTTATCTTTTCCCGATTCTTTCTTTTTCCCATCTGAGTTACTAATCATTTTGACATCGACCAACCAATCGAAATTGTTAATGGCGGAAGCCAAATCTTTGACCCCTAAGTTCAGTTTAGGCCCAGGTTTGCAATATGGCATCAAGTTGCACAGTTTGTCCTCCTCTGACATATCCTTTATATCTAGCATCAAGTAATTAAATTCCTTGACATTCTCATGCATGGACCAATTGTGCTTTAATTTTTGCAGTGAGTCCCTTGCAAGCCATGAAGTATTGCAAGGAAAAAACTATTCTTTCAGTTTCTTTTTCAGTACTTCCCACGTCTCAATAGGGTCCAACTTATCACTAACGTTGTTCGAAAGGCAGGACCGCCACCATAAATTTTCAACTCCCGACAAGTAAACACTTTTTATGGACACATTTTTTGAATCCATAACATGAGACACTTGGAAATATGTTTCCATGTCCCATAGGAAATTTTCCAATTTCTTGGCATTCCAAGCATCACCAAAAGGCTTGGGGTCCGGAACCTTAACCTTAGACGTGTGTTTATGCTCGCCATAAATCGCACCCACGACTTTCTTAAGGATTTTAAGATCTTCTTGAGAACATCAACCTTAAGGTCTATCGTATCGGTCAAGAAACTAATGTCTTCTCGACACGATACGACCCGTCCCTCTACAAACTTGAGCAATTTGTCCACTGACTTCTGATATTCGTCATGGTCTTTTCAACATCCAAAACCCGCTGGAACATGCCCATCATTGTAGAGGTTTCCGGAGGGGGCTGTTCAAAGAAGGTTTCCATCCTCTGGACCCATGCCTCCGAGGCAACAACTCGTTCTTACCAACAATTTAATCCTGTCATTGTAACAATCAACACCCTAAACCCATTGTCGAGCTTTGATACCACTTTTCCCAGGGGAGATTCGTAAGATAAAAAATTTCACTCGTTGTGTGGCTTAATTGTCACCAATTTGTTTGCCTTTCACTCCCTCACTAAACTCTCGTGGTTAGTTCTATTTATAATATGTTTAAGAAGCAACAAACACATAAACGTAGGCAAGAATAAGCACACACAATCTATGGGAAATCTCCCAACCTTATATTACTTCCAACTATTCGTATAAGGGACTTAGTTTAGGCTTGCATAGAAAATTACTTAATTTCATGCAACTCTAGCCGCAGATATAAATAATCAAAGGTAGTCTAATCTAGTGTTGTGAACATCCCCCACCACTAGGAAACGAGACCAAATCATAAGTCAGCATGTGGCACCAGGGCCAAGTGTCATGTGCACAGAATGCCCACATCAATCGGTGGTTGTCAAGTTCTATACCCAAATATAGCTTTTCAACGAACAACCTTGCAACTACCAGGGAGAATATGTGCCAAACCCCCTGTGGTTTCATATTTCTACACGATATCCCCTTATAATTTTAAAATTGTTTGAAACCCTCACGTGATTTCATTAATTCGGCGCATGCTCCCTTTTCAAAAAATAAACCCTAACGATGTTAAGTTTTTAGGTATTACCCATTATATCCTTACATCCACCACCCCCTCTCTCTCTTTCTCTAGTTCGCAACCATCTGTCTCTTGTTCTCTCTCTCTCTCTCTCTCTCTCTCTCTCTCTCTCTCTCTCTCTCTTTCTCTCTCTTTATGTGTGTGTGTGTGTGTTTCTCTCTCGTCTGCAAGAGGGATGGAGTTGTAGTGTGTATTTTTTGGAGGAATGGGGCCACCCCGTCCTTCTCTCCTCTCCGGCATGATCTAGCGGAATTTACTGCCGAAGCATTGTCGGAAAACATATTAAATAAACAGTAAGAAAACAAGCTGGTTCTTAGGTATAAATTGAGGTTTTTAATCACTCAAGCTTCAAAAGCAAAGATTCAATGATTTTCTCCATTAAATGCAGAAATAATTCACTATGAGAAGAGAAAATGGGAAAGAAAATAAAACAATTTCAGTGTTTTCCAATTTTACTTTTTTTTGTAATTTTTCCTTTTCTTTTTTCTGCTACACTTTTTGCTTCTGTTTCTGTTCTTCTTTCTCCTCCCTTTCTCTCACTAGTTATCACCGAACCCCACTCCAAGTAAATGACCAATTTCTTATTTCTCTCATCACCAATTAAACCACCCATATCATAAATGACCATTTCTTCATAATTCTTCTCTTGCCTACACTATTCAATTCATGAGATTGGTAAACACAAAAGTTCTAGTATATGATGTAAATACATTTGGTTTGTAAATTTATTTTTTATTTCTTCTCTCTCCTATTCTATTTCTTGATTTTGGAGTGATTTTCATGGATTTATCCCATCTCCATGTCAAAATATAATGATTTTGAAATTTTGGTGTGTATAACTATAGAAATTAGAAGATGGAGAAGAAGAATGTGGATGTGTCTTCTCTGAAAGAAAAAGAAAAGAAACAAAAGGATAAAATTGTCCTTCTAGAAAGTGAAAACCAAAAAAGAACAAGAAAATACGCAACAAATGCGTGTGTACCTCAATTCATCCAAACTCACCGATTTGGGAATTTCGTACATAATTAATGAAACCATATAGGGGTTCATAAATTTTGAAACCACAGTAGAGTGTTGCACAATATTATGAAACCACATGGGAGTTTAGGGTATTTTACCCCAACTACCACAGGGGAGGGTCGTGCGCGCCCAGTTTCGCGCACATGCCTAGTTTCACTCCGCCTTGCGTGCACATGACCCCAACATGTCGGTCCCCCATCCTTCTGGCCTTCGTGCGTGTGCATGAGTGCCGCACACATGGAAATGTTAAACTGGCTTGCCCTAATGGGTTTCAGATTAATCGGACCTCGATTTAATTGGGTAATTTTAAACGGGCTTATAATATGGTGAACCTAACCCTACCGATTTTTGGCCTAATTGGGCCAATATCGGGCTATGAGTCTAAATAATCAAATTACATATTTAAATTTAATTTTTTATTAAATGCATATAATACGCTATTTAAAATACAATTTTAGATAACATAAAAAATTATATATTTTATTTCCTTCATATCACTATACAAAATTTAAAGATTCAAACATTGAAGTGATATATACTATTTAATGCTCTTGATTCTAGCTTTAAATGCATTCACGTTATAAAATTTAAAATCATGTTTCATTTAAGTTCTAAATTTAAATGATAATATATGGATTTAATATTTTCTACTAAAAAACAATTATATTATATGAAAATATTTCAAAAAGATTTATGTTATTATTTCAATACAAGAAAATAGATAAATATGCAGAAAAATGCGGGCTATCGGGCTAGCCCTAGCCTTAAGTGAGCTAGCCATATAAGGCTTTTGGCTAAACGGGCTGGATTTAAACGTGCTAATAAAATCAAGACCTAACCCAATAATTTTTCAGGCTAAACGGGCGGGCCCATCGGGCCATGGCCCTTCTAACATCCCTACGTACACACATGTCTATGTCCACAACCCGCTAGCCTCAAGCTCAAATTTGCTATGCCTTTTGTGCACCGGGTGCCCTTTCCCATCAGATGCATCTGCACGCTCGGGTGCTGCTGCACACGAACACCTCTTTTAACCTTGGCACGCAGGATCCACCGTGCCAAAGATTCTAGCAACTTAAGTGGCTAACATCGTCCCGCTAGCACTTCACATATTTTAGAACACTCCTTTTTTGTAATAAATTTTAGATTTTAAAATATAGTTTTTGATATTTAGAAAAGATTTTAATATCCTAATTATAATCCGCAGACTTTTGCAAATAATTTTAATGATTTTGAAAACAATTTTAATGATTTTTAATTAAATAACTAAAATACCCCTGATAATTGTATTTTGACTGGAAAATCAACCAGAGATCGTAAACTGCAAAAAATGTATAATATGTATAGCAAATTAATTAAAAAAATATTATAGGTATAAAGTGATATAATAGAATATTATAGGTTGGAAAAATTAATTAATTCCAAATATATGTATACATTTTGTGGATCATGAATTCTGTGATTTGCACCATATATTTGCGTAAGAAAATTGTAAAACTAAGAAATTAATTATTCGAGTCAGCAATTTTAAATAATAATTTTCTAAATTTTGCTAATTGAAGACAAATTTGGCCCAAAATTATTTCTATAATATTCATTTTTTCTATTACTCATTTTTTCTGTAAATTCTTCTGTTTAATAGATTTTAAATGGATTTTACCATATTTTTTTATTATCCGTAATTTGAGGAAACTTCCCTTTTTATTTAGTTTTCTTTAAAATAATTTTCTATTTTAAAATTTTTTCTATTTTCTGTAATTTCTTTCCCTTTTTAGGTTTTCTACATGGATATAATTTTGACATGTATATTTTGAATTTAATTTTTAAATATAAAAATTTTATTTACATAAACTCCAAATCAAGTTGAGAGCCTGAAATTTGCTTTTGTGGGAACTTGTCATTAGTTAGCAAAAAACAAATTGTTGCCTAAAATTACCAACTGGAATAATTAATGGTATACCCAGTAATTAGTGTTATATTTTTATAATTTTTTCTATTTACACAAACTTAAATATAATTTGTGGTGAAAATCAGGTGAAAAATAAAATAGTGGGTGTTGGTGGGAGAGAAAGTAGATGAATGATGATAATAGAATAGAAACAAGAGGTTAATGATTAAATAGTTTATGAAATTATTTGCGTTTTAGGCAGTGCGCACGTATCATTACTTTATTCTGCTCTTTCCTCTGTCGGCCTTATTCTCTTTTTTGTTTCTACTTATACTTCCAGATTCTTTCATAAAATACTGCCAAACAATTTTTGTGTGCAAAATTAATAGTAATATTTTATAATTAAATAAATTATATTTTAAATTATATTACAAGTGCACCTAATATACAAAATTTACTCTATAAAAATAATAAAATACATAAAATTAATACCGTCAGCGGCAACTCTTTAAATATTTAAAACGAAAACAAGAATTATATAGAACGTGCCACATATTTGGTACGGATACAGTTGAATCCAATGAGTAAAATGGGCAGATAATGAGACTAGTGGGTGCACTTGTGAGTTAAATATAATAATTGGTGTTGAGGATAATGAATTGATAAGCCCAATAGAGATGAATTATTAATTTGTAACCACATATTACAGCAATAATGTGTAATTTCCTCAATTACTTACATCATAATTATCATCTCGCTTAAAGTACGGAACACACAATAAAAGAAATGACACGACAATAAATGTGGAAAGATAAATACAAAGAATTAACAATAATTAGAGTATTGAATTGAAGAATATGAAATATTATATGGGTTTTGACAAGGCAACTTAGTCTCTTCATTTTTGGTGCCCTTTATCTAATTAAACTATTCTCAATAATCATGATTTTGTCTCCAATTTTTAATTATCTCTTCTGCACTACAAAATATTTTTTTCTAGACTGCTTTATATTTATTAAACACATTATGTGAATCTCATTTTTTTAGTTAAAAAATTGCAAAATTGAAGAAATGTAATGCAAAGAGAAAACTAAAATTTATAATAATACTGCAACAAAAAATGTGTTACTTGGAATTTTTAAATTAGCAGAGGCTATAATACTCTGCACCCCAAGATATCTTTGCTGCAAAATATGTTGAGCAGCAATATAAAAATTTGATGTTCAACGCCTCTTCATCGCATTCATGGTATGAAGGAGGGCATTTTAGAGATTTCTGAAGATCTTGTACCATGTTATGTTTAATATCTTCATGTCTTCAAGTACAAGAAACTAAAAAAAATATTAATTAGCGATAATAATAATAATTTAATCCTATTCATTTTAAAGTGGGTAATCTGCAATTCAGGTAAGATTTTTTGTTTAATGTTGAGAATGAATGGTAGGGTAGTATTACTACACTTGAACCACAACATCATTTCTCCATAAAAATATATATATTTTTTTATCAATATTTTTGTGAGTATGAGTTAAGGCTGTCCCATTAAAAAAACAAAATCATTCTACCGCAACTCATGCCAATTGAAATACACGCTTACAAATATAAGTAAGTTTTAATGGAGTAATTAAGAAAGAGAGATGAAGGTGTAGACAAAAGCCTGGTTTTGATAATTGGAGTTGGAGGAGGGCAAGGATGTTGGTTACTATTCCGTACATTGCCCTTTCTCCCAATCATATTCGGATGACCCTTAAACGCGAAGCACAACAACAATTGTAGGCCCTTCCCAAATACCCCCCCCCCCCCACCCATCATGCAATATCAATTTCTTCTTCTTCTTCTTCTTCTTCACCACATGCAAATATACGTATACAAGTATGTATATATATGTGTGTGTGTGTTTGTGGAGTGAGGACATAACATGTTATAAACCCTACCAAGTGTTACAAGTAAGGATTTGTTTAGTTCCACTTTGCCATTATTCTAATCTTAATAAGGTCCTTATTATATTTTATGCGTCATTATATTATGTTACTTTTAATATATATCACAGATTAATTACTAAAATCTTTTAATATAAATATAAAAAATAATCTCACGATGTTTAATCTTATATTAGTGTAAGATATAAAAATAAGAACAACTTATTCCCTTCAATGGTGGGAACACTTTAATTAGAAGGAATGAGGTGTGCTTCTTCTATAACAACAATTTAGTTATATTTTGTACTAGTCTTCGGAATTGATTTACACTTAGGCAATTGTTTTCCGGCTATTAAGTATATAAAAATAAAAATAATTAATGATGAGGAAGAGGAAGAGGAAGAGGAAGAGCATCAACAATACTACAGAAAGAATCCCGAATTTTGTTAAGAAAAGGATCTTGCTTAGGGGTGGGGAGGAATGCGAGAATCATTAAATACGGAACATCCTATGATTAAACTAATATACTTTTTTTAATTATCATTAATTATATTTATATAAGAGCATGGCTTTGTCCAAATACGACACTTGTGGTTCCGGAACTTGTGGCCAACTTTGAAAATTAATAATATTTTCATATTTTTATTTAACAGTAAAAAATTAGTTCATAATTTAACATTTGTTTTTTGTTCAACAATTTTAATTTGGATCATTGCAAGTATTTTCATTAATATTGTTCGATTCACTTACAAGATTATTATAAACAACCGGAATCACTTTAATTATCTATTAGAAGAAGAAAAAAAGTTTGCTTACAAATTGGCTAAATAAACAAGATTTCTTGGTCTTGAAAAGGGGTTAAGTATATCACATGTATTAGATGATGGTGTGTTGTAATTATCCGATGCACAACTAGGTTGCACGCTAATCTTGATACTAACTAAACATCTAAGCTACTAACCATACAGTCATCTGCAGGATTTTCCATGTCCATATTTCATATAGAATCACTACAAGAAAAATGTTAATAGACAACGCTATAATGACAACGGTTTTTAGTAATTTGTGTTATCGTTTAATGTTTTACAACACTTTTTCATAAAAGCATTGTTTTTTGCTTAACTATATGCACAACGACAACGGTTTATCCCTTAAAGATAACACTTTTATTTGCCTGTTGTCTTTATGCATTTTTTCGCGCAACGACAACACGTTTGTTACAACAGTTATGTTTCATGTGTTGTCTATCAGCGTGAGAAGCGCTAAAAGACAACACTTTTTGGTAGTGTTGTCTTTCACTTTTTATGTAATGAAAAGACAACAATTTTTACAACACTTTTGTAAACCGTTGTTGTTTTTTAATAATTTTTTATTTTATTAATTTATATAATTTATTAAATATTTTACATTTAGTAATATTTTAATTTTAGTTAATTTTAGTATTTTATAACTTCAATTTCACCTCTTCACCGCAATCTCCACCCTTTCAGCTCTCCTTCCTAGCGTACGCCAATACTCTGTTCTTCCAGTCCGGGTACAATGTTCAGGTGATCGTCGCCGACAATGAACCGGAGGAGAAGCTGCTCGGCCAGGAATGCAGGCGCCGCCGCTACTTCGAGAACAAACAGAAGGAGAAGAAGCGCAAAATGCGTGAAGCCGCGAAGCGTAATTGTCGCAAGTTGTGCTTCCCCCTTTCAATTTTAGCACAATTAATCACGAGTACAAATGCAATGTCCAATTAGGATGCCATTGAATGTCTGCCTCTCGAGTTTTGCAGAATCTGCATTGAATTGTCTAGTGAATTTGATATTTTTCCCTCTTTTGAACTGTTGTAAATTATATTAGGCAGTTAGGGTTTTAGTATTCATACTTCTGTTTCTGCATATATGAGATTTTAAATTGTATTGTGGTGCAATCTCATGTTCCTTTTATTTGTGCTGTGCATTTTACATATATAGAGATGAAGTCATAATTTAGGTGTGGTTCTACTTAATAAATGAACAAAGAATCCAACACGATACTTAATATAATCTATAGCTATTTTTAATGTCGCTCTACTTATTTACCTAGTTGAGTTCATGAGTAGTGAATCTAGAGTTTTTGTCCTGCTGCAGTGCCGACCGAGTATTTTTTTCCGATGAATATTTATGTTTTGATTTTAACAATTACTAACTTGGGTGGAGGGTTTACTATGGTATGCCAACTCGGGAAACAGAGAAGGAACAAACACACTCACACACACACGCACGAAATAGCTATCTCATCCCGAACAAAACTGGCACATATATGATATAATCAGTTATCAAGATGCATAACAAGATTTTGAATCTGATTACTTACACAGACACTGTTAAAGAAGCAAATTTCCAACAGCTAAAGTCAACACTTGCCAACTTCATCACCATCGCCAAGCAATTATCAATATGGCTTCCCGAGTCTATAACAATCAGGAATTGCATACACAAGAATCTGCTGGAATGCATCCAATTCTGATATTATATTTAAGAAAATCAGAGTGCAATATAAACCTATCAAGCAAGCATCCACTTAAAACGATTATCCAAACCAAACTAACAAATAAGTTCTACTCCACCAACAATAGTAGTATTCATTAACTAATTTCGCCATAGCCCTGGAAACGGCTTCCCTTTATGGCATGTCTTTACATATTCTATTACGGCTTGTTGCAGTTGTTTCTCAACATCTTCAACTGGAAGGGTTGCATCTACTATCTACAACAAGACAAAATACGACAAATTAATCATTAGATGTGTTACTGTGATGTTTATCCTCTGCTACAGGCACTGCCAAAAAATTGATCTTTTGTTTCAGATCATCATTGTAACTGACCGCGTCCACATAAAATTGATCTTTTGTTTAAGATAGTTGAAGAATTGAGGCATGAAACAGGCATATTGAAGTTTGATCAAGGTGATTTGGAGTTTGTAGTCCCAATTATCTAACAATGAGTATCCCAATTATTTTTTGTACATTTGTGTTTCATTTAATATTTTATACATATTATATGTCCTATAATTATTTATTAAGTTTTTTTTCACCACCTTTATGGATCATATGCTGACAGTCCGACTGCTTCTACAATACTGGATGGACAAATGATGTACAGAAAGTGATTGACCATCTTCACTGCGAATACCCTGAGGCTCCTCCATATGCTGTTGGCACTAGCATTGGTGCTAATATTCTGGTACAAAGATTTGTCCCATGTTTAGTACATTCTTCATAAGAATAAACATGCACAGTATGAATTTGTTAGTTGTACTTATAGTTTACTGGGGTTTTGTATATTATAAAACTGCATTTGGATTTCTATTAGAAGAAGATTATCAAGGATTTATAAGACCACGTCTTCAATTTAGGAGAAAATCATACATTTCAGGTTAAATATCTTGCTGAGGATGGGACAACTACTCATGTAGTGGGAGCTGCAGCAATCTGTTCCCCATGGGACCTTTTGGTTGGTATTTATATCTTTTTGTCTTCTGCATCTGCTTCACTTGGATACTGGAATTTTTTCAATTTCTTTAATCTTTTCCCTAGTTCTTCCATTCTATTTATTTTGGAGTATATTCATTCTATGTTTCTACATTTTGTCAGTCTTATTCCAAGTTGGATTCTCAAATTTTTTTTTCAGACTTGTGACAGATTCATGAACCGCAGGTTTGTACAGAAGCTTTACAACAAAGCTCTGGCCATTGGCTTGAAGGACTATGCCGAGTTGTATGTCTCACTGTGTAATTCCTCCTGCATTTCCTTAAGTTAGCAGTCTTAACTTATTTAATATGAAATTCTTGCAGGCATGAGGATGTACTTTCTCATCTTTCAAACTGGGAAGGCGTTAAAAAGGTACTTTTTTCTGGTTTTATATATTACTTAGACGAATTACTAAATATATTCCTTTTTTATTGTCATTCTCAAATTCCACTATTGGATTGTCCAAAAAAAAGAAAAAAGATCCTTGAACATTTAACAATCACCCTCATATCCACAGTCACGTTCAATTCGGGACTTTGATGATTCTGTAACTCGTGTTCTCGGTAATTATGAGGTAATTATAATTCACAAATAAATTGTCCCCTTCTATTTTGGCTAATGTTCTTTAACTGAATTATTTTCACATTTCTACCCAGACTGTGGATACATACTATAGGCGTTGTAGCAGTTCTAATTTTGTGGGAAGTGTAATGGTACCCCTTCTTTGCGTTAGTGCTTTAGATGATCCAGTATGTACAAGTAAAGCAATTCCATGGGATGAATGCAGGTATTTATTCAGGGGTATCAACTTTTAATGAACGTTGGAAATGTATTTCTATTGATTTTGAGATTATAACAATGATTTATTTACCATGATAATCAATTGAAATATGGTTATTTTTCAGGCTAAATACTAATGTTGTCTTGGCTACTACACAACATGGAGGGCATTTACCATTTTTTGAAGGATTAACTGCAAAAAGTGTTTGGTAAGTTATAATCTGATGTCTGATAGTGTATAGTACTTGGAGATTAGAGTAGAGACATAGTGAGCTTTTTTTATTTGATCAACTAACTTCCCACGTCTTCAGAGACTGACACTCTAATGGCGCTTAAACAAGGGCCGCAAAACTTTTGTTTTAAATGTAGAAATAGACACACTCTTTGGTTTCCATTAGTATCTCTTTCCATACAGTCGTATATTCTGGTGCTATCAACATTGAAAATATATTGTAATGATCAGCTAAAAAGACTAAATGAATCTAGTTTCCCTGGGCCGACTTGCAGTAATTCTCTCTTGCAGGTGGGTAAGGGCCGTCGATGAATTTTTTGGTGTTGTGCAGTCCAGCCCCTTGAGTCACCGGAAATAAGAGGTGAAGAAAAAGAAACACTTGCTGATTTATATTTACCTAATTTTGTTTTGCCTAGCCTTAGATATTAAATTTGAAATCTTCTTAATCGTCTTGTCATTTCATTCAATTAGCTCAGCAGTACTTTCATGTTGTATTCAGATAAACCCTCATTAAACTCCACATACTTGCAAGATTCACATCATCATTCATATTTTACAGCTTTTCACTTGCAGGTATCAATCCTCTCACTCAACCCTCTAGAGTCAACCATCGATCAGGCCCCATATGTGCATGTTTTGGAAGATGGTATGGTCAATGCAGATATGATTTCGCTCCGGCCAATTGTAATAATTTTCTATCTATTTACAAATTTTGATATTTTAGAATTAGTCATCAGTTTACTTATAATTAATATCTTTTGTCTCACAGTTCGCACAAATGAAGTGGTACTCTCTAATTGATATTGATGAAGTCCGTACGGAATGGGAAAAATGTGTTCAAGAACATATATATGAGTAGTTAAAGGTATCACTTTACATGGATCATTTGTTGTTAATTAGTAGTTTACTTATAAGTAATATATGATTTGTTTTATACATTTGACAGGTTGTGATGTGGTGGCAGCTATATAGAGTAGTAGATTATAATTTGCGATGACATTTATCTTTAATTAGTTTGTGATTTTTAGAAATGGCTATTGTAACCGTTAATTGCATACTTTGTTTTTATTTTTTTGGATTATGTTGATATTTTTTGTGGACTAAGTACATTTTGTAGCGATATTTATTAGTTTATAAATTTGGATATATGCGTTTTGTTTTTAAAAGTTTGGATATATAATAATTATAATAAAAAAGATACAAAATAAAAAAAAAATTGTAAAAAAAAAGAAAAACAACAACAGTTCTGAAAGACAACAGTAAAAAAAATTGTTGTTGTAACATTGTTGTATAAATCTGTAAAAGCCAACAGTTACAAACCGTTGTGTTTTAAGTGTTGTCTTTATGGGCATAAATTGTAAAAGACAACGGTTATAAACCGTTGTCTTTATAGCGTTGTCTTCTTAAAAAAAGGCAATGCTTAAAAAGACAACGGAAAAAATATGTTGTCTTTTACCACCATCTTTAACAACAGTAGATTCAATAACACTCATAAGTTTTAAAAGACAACGGAAAAAATCCGTTGTCTATTAGCATTTTTGTTGTAGTGAATACAACTTTCAAGGCTTTCTTTGCTTTATTTAATGGGATAACATATGATAAATAATATTAAGACATGTAATTCAGTATTATATATACATTTCATGTTTATAATACAATATTACAATATATAATATTTCTTATTCATATATAAGATAATGTTTGCTACAAAAAAATAAAATTGGAATAATGTGTATAATGACTTTTATACTTTTAACAATTTTAAGTTATTTACAATTTTACCTTCATCCATTTTTTTTTATATATAACATGCCTTTATTTTGCTGATTTGTTTTTCAGATTCTATAATTTTTTCATATTGATCAAATTATAAAGTATTTAGGAATTATTTTTTCAGATTCTATAATTTTTTTTTCATATTGACCCTATTACAAAATATTTAGGAATTCATACAAACTTGTCTTCTTAGTATAAAAATTACATATATTTTCAGTTGAACAATTGTGCATCGTAATTTATGTTCCAAAATATATAATTGAATAATATAATGGTAAACTAGGGTTGTAAATAAGTATTAACAAATTTAAGTTCATATTTGTTAAGCATAATAAAATTAAATATAATATCAAAATATTCCTAAAAAAATATTAATTCATTAATTTTTGTATAAATTTTTAATACATTCCCATAACACGAATTGATAAATAAAAGGAAAGGGGATTAGGCTAAAATTCTTGACTGGAGCGCTACCTTTCACCCCTCGTCTCGGGCGATGATTCTTGAGGTCCCGCAAGGGGCGAAAAGAAAAAGAGTGAATTCGGCCCGGTTTGGGAGCGGAGAACGAAGCCTCGCTGCGGGTCATCACCACTGAAAGAAATGGAGATCGGGAACCGGGGCCGCCCCATCCTTCGTTTGTGGTTGACGTTCCGACTTTGTCCGTCGACAATTGAATGTTTCGATTGGTTCAATTCATGATCGCTGAACGAGCAAGTCTTAACTAAACAGCTTAACTAGCTACCCTCGCCAAGATAAGGAAGTTGATAAGACCAAATTCATTCCCAAAGTAGACCGTGAAGGCCATAATTTACAGAAACATTCGAAAGTCTTAGTCAGTCTTTTGGTGTGTACATTACTTAATTTTTATAAAATAAATTATTTGAGTACAACGAACAGATTAAGTTTTAAAGAAAAGTTAACTCTTGAGCAATATTTTTAAAATTGCTTTTAAAATCAAATACAAGTATTAAATTAACAAAATATTATATAAATTTGTCCTTCAAATATTAGAACATATTATTCTATCTTGAATTAATACTTTTAGTACTAAATTTATTATAATTATTAAAAAAATAGGAAAAAGTTTTTAATTGAACAAAACTAAATACAACATACAGAAAATCTTAAACGTGGTGATCGTAAAAAATAATTCCCCTACATTATAAGGAAATACATTCTAGTTAGGAAAATATTTTATTATATTATTGATAAAGATAGGGAAAACGTATAAATTAACTCATAAATTAGTACCTAAGGTTCGAATTGGACTCTAAATTATTCTTTTTACAAATAGAAACTCTAACTTAAATAAGGTTATGAACTTTTAAATTAGATCAAATAAGCCACTGAAATTTAAATATATGACAAATATGACTCTCTTAACTATTAAATTAACTAAACAGATTTTCAAAATATTAAATAAATCTAAATATCAGCAAATTACATTATAAATATACTTAAATAAATCAATAAATTAATAAAGTAAATCTAATAATAATTTAAATATAAAAAAGGTTTGAAATGTGAAGATTTGTTATGATTTTTAGATATTCTATTTTTATTCTATTTTTAAATTATTTAAGGTCTTTTCATATTTTTTATGTATTAAATAAATTATATTTTATCATTTTATTTTTAAATATTTATGTTATTTTATTTTAATAATTTTTTATTTATCTAAATATTTTTTAAATTTATTTTGTTATTTTAATTTATTGAAATGACCTATTTATTTGGAAATAAGAAGTTCAAGGGCTTATTCGACCTATTTTTAAAGTTAAAGATCCTATTTGTACAAAAAATTAATTCAGGATCCAATTTGTACCTGAGGTACTAATTCACAAGTTAATTTGTACGTTTTCCCATAGAGATATGTAAACAGTAAGAATTTTGTATAAAAATATATATTCCTTCAATCTCAAAATTAAAAAGTTTTGTTTCTATAATAAATTGATTAATTGTATAAAAATAATTGATTTAATAATTGTTATAAAACTATTAATTAATATTTATTAGCAGTTCAAATGGAATACAAATAATCTTATACAAAATAAATATTAAAATATAACCCCAAATAATCAATCAAAGATAAATATATTTTCTGCATCTAATATCTCATTTTAATATTACGATGTGGGCGTAAAATTACATATTGTAGAAAGAGGATTAATTTAACATATTATATGTAAAAAGGAGTTGAAATGAAAAAAAAAATATTTGTATTTTAACAAATTAAATAAAAAAATTAAAAACAAAAAATTAAATTCAACTAATGAAAAATTTAAAACACATTTTAGAAAAATATTTCTTTTTTTTTTGAAATACTAAGTTAAAAATTATGTTTTAAATTATTTTATTATTATATTAGTATAGATTTGTATTTATGAGTTAAAAACCCTCTGAATTCCAGTTCGACTCCGTTGAAGCTAGCCCACTCATATGAATATAACCCATATATATATATATGTTTGAAAATTTTGTTGTAGTTGTTTATTAATAGTTTACTAAATATTTGCCACATGCAATAAAATATTTTTTATTATCTTAATAATATATTATAAAATTATAAAATATATAAGTGATATAAAAAAGAACTAAAACTTATATTTATATAACAAAACAAGAGATTATAATGCAAATAAAATACTTATAAAATATAAAATATAAAGAAAAAATTAATAAACTTTGCGTGTAACTTACGCATATTTGTAGATAATTTTAATACATGTTACAAAACACCCGTTGGACGGGCCACACCCATGTCTCACCCACCTATAGAAAGTCCTTGCCCTTAGACCTGAACACCTTTTGCACATCCATGAACAGAGCCTGCTTGCATGGAATAAAAGAGAGTAAAATACCGAATTTTCTCAAAATATTTTTGTTTTTTTATTTCTCTTTATAATTTAATTTTTTTTTTCTGCTTACAAAATCAAATATCACATAGCATGTGAGAGATGAGTAAATATAAAAAAATTTAAATTTTAAATTTTCGCTCAAATACTTTAAAGTATAGTTTCATATGTATAGTGTATTGCCATTCTCTCAAAATGTTTCTCTAATAAATAAATAAAAATTCTATAATGAAATGAAAATTAGATATTCAAATTAATTCCAACCTACTATAATTTCTTAAAGTCAATACAAATATTTAAAATTAGTAAACATTATTAAAGTGAAACAACTAAATATATACTTGAATTATATAATATTTTTAATTCATAAAAATATTTATTAATTTTAATTTGTCTCAAATTTAACCAATTTTTATTCAAACTTATCACATGTTTCAAATAAAATTAAATAATTTAACTTATAAACATATTTCATATTTTAAATATAATATTTTATTTTAATATATACAATATTGATATCAAATTAAAGATCATAAAAATACAATTCATTTGATTTCTCACATGTCAAACACGTATTCGTAACAAAATGTTATTTGAATTTTATAGTTAAGAAATATCTTATATAATATTTTTACCATAATTTTTAAGTAAAAAATACAGAAATTTTCTTGAGGTGACATGCATCTTTTTCTATATAGTTTTAGAAATCTTTTCATTTATATTAAATATAATTTTTGTGGTAATGACCCCTGCCAAATTTTTACTTTCAAACATTCCTATATATATATATTAAGTAAGGATAAATAAAATAAGCGATTGACAAATTAATAATTAATTGTATGAAGAAGATTATAATTGATGTATTTATCAAAAAATAATTACAAATAATAAAAGCATAATTCCAACTATTGATCAGAATAGAACTTACTGATAAAAAGGTTTAGAGTTTTATGTCGTGTTTTATACAGCATTGAGCCAAGTGCTATGACTTGTTAACTACCTTTAGACCCAGAAATAGGGCCTTTATGGGTCAATAAAGCAAAAAATCAAGCCTTCTGTTCTTTTGATTGGCTGTGCAGCTTTATAATTGGGGTAGGCAGCAATGTTTCTGACTGGTTCAATAGTCAATACATTCCAAGCTTATCCTAATTCTTACAACTCAAAAGAAATACATAGGTTACGATTCTCTGGCCAAATTTCCAGATCTACATGATAGGACAAATATATAAAAATAAGAAAAGGAAAAATAGCAAAGTTTGTAACAATAATAAATAAGGTGGTCAGAAAGTTAAAACCCGTTAGAAGGATTTGTTCAATTTGGTTGGCACTTGGACTCAATATAATATAATACGAAGGTGATTTAGCTGCGATAAGATTTTGTGAGAGAGTAGTATTTTTGGCATCATGATCACCTTTTTTTTTATTAAATATTTTATTTGTGAAAGTTTTCCGATTGAAAAGAGGTGCCATGGTTGAGTGTCATTGACGTACAAATTTAATAGAAATGAATTCTTTGATTTCCTCGGACATTTTTATTATTGTGTTCTTCTATTAGATTATACAAATTTTGTGTTTGGTACTCTTTACTCTTATGTCTTTTCTATACCTTTTATAGAAAATATTTGATGATTCCCATCGACTTGCCACCTATTACTCGTAAATTGAAATCGATCCTTCTAAAGCTTGAACATGCTCATCTCAAGAATCAAGAATGAATTCCTCTAGCAATATTGAAGACGTCTTCTTACAAATACAAGATCATGCAGTTCACGTGGAGATGTAATCGCAAATGGGCTAAGGACTCTTTTTTATTGGGATGTTCGAGATATAATTGCAAATGGGCCAGAGACTCCTCTTTTATTGGAATGTGAAGACAGGGCGAGGAAAATAAACTGAATAACCTCTACATTAGTTACTGTAACTCATCTTCCAACATTGTTATTAAGAATTAACTCCAAAAAGAAATCCAAGTGGTCTTCTTATCATACAATAAAGTAGGGGTCATCACGGCTCTCAGAGATAAATGACTCTAATGCGGACGTCGAGTCCTTGCTGTTCTTATAGATTCATGATTGGATATTTAAACCCAAAGGCTGAGAAGTGTTTCTTCTATTTAATTAAGCTAGCCATGTTTTAAATAAAGCCCATGACATGTTTAATGAGCGTGCTTCTTTTGCTTTGTTGAAAGACGATTTATCACAGTTTTGAGTCTGCTAGGGTAGAACTTTTGGATATTGAATGAAAGTTAATTGGGATAGTCACCTAGTATGCGTAGTATTGAGGTGTTCATCTTTTCCGTGTTACGCTTTCGGTACGTCAGTTAGTATCATGAGACTAGGCATGCTTCCTGACATCATGTTGCCATGCCACCAACCGGGTTTGGATGCCGCGGCCCAGGCAGATGCACGCCGCTATGCAGATAGACATGGGCACGGTTCCGATTTGGAACCGGAACCGCCGGTTCGAACCGTCGATCAACCGTTGACCCGGTTTCGGTTCCAAACCAGAACCAAAATCGTCGGAGTAACGGTTCGATTCCGGTTCCGGTTCGGTTCCAGATTGAATTTTAAAATTATAGCAGTTGGAGATCAACGGCTGAGATTAAATAGCCGTTGATATTCAACGACTGAGATGGAATAACCGTTGTGAACCGCCGGTTCCTCTTTTGAAAGTTGTTAATTAAACAAAAGAACCGTGGAACCAGAACCGGAACCGGCGGAACAGTCGGTTTCGGCACCAAAACCAAAACCGTATGTATGTCGGTTCGGTTTTGGTTCCGCCCTCTACAGTTCCAAAAATTGCCGGTTCCGAAACCAAAACCAAAACTAGGGAACCGTGCGCATGTCTAGATGCAGACATCACCAATCTCACGCGGCATGTTGAGGCACTAACTACGCGTAGAGGAGCTGCGGATGGTTGTGGCTACTGTGTTGCCAGCGACACGGCAACCCCCTGCCCCTGCTCATCGTCTTCGATACCGGGATCGACCCGTGCAGCCCTAGCGCCCGGGATCGCCTCCGAATCTGTCCAATGGTGATATAATGATACCGTTTCCATCGTCAATCCGTTCGTTCCTTTAGCTCATGATCACGGTGTTAATGGGGATCAGGATCGACGTTGGGAGGCCGGTTACAAATGGAAATCCAAATTTCATGGGCAGATTGGATCCGCGTGATTTCTTAGATTGGATTAATGATGTGGAAGAGCTTCTGGATTTCTAGTGTGTCCCTAATTCGCGACGTGTGCCCCTTGTCACTACACGCTACGTGCATCATCTTGGTGGCAACAGTTGAAACTTTCTTGCCAACGACATAGATAATCTCATATTGTGTCTTGGCATAAGTTTCACAAACATCTTGAGCGCGAAGTCCTCCCATTCAATTGTGAACACACTCTGTATCAACATCTTTAGAACCTTTATCAGGGTTCTCGATCGATCAATGCTTATACAGAGGATTTTTATCACTTGGTTATGATTGTTGACCTGCGTGATTCACCTGCACAGTTGGTTGCACGATATATTGGTGGGTCGTGCATCCAATTCCAAGACACTCTAAATCTCTTCGTTCCTGGATCTGTCTCGGAGGCGTATCAGCGGGCCCTACTACTTGAACTACAAGCAGCTCAACACACACCCTGATCTGGTGTGCCCACACCTGTTCCAACAACCACATCCGCCGCCCCACCCACCTGGTCAGGTGGTGAACCTCCACCACCAGAAAACCATCTTCCAACTCTATATGTTGTTTTGGATGTGGTGAAACGGGCCACCGTCATTCGGACTGTCCATATGGTTGATGATACACATAGGATTTACGTGCAATTTGGGGTTATTATGTATAGTTTTTTAGGCAATTGCATGTACCTAAGTGACGAGTTCATCATGATTTTGTTATATTTTATTGAGTCATGTGTTTGTTGAAGTTTTGACAAAAAAATAGATAATTAATGATGTATAGACCACGTCTAAAGTCACATGGACCGTGCGTATCCTCGTGATATGATCTTAACTGTTGCGATTTGGTGTGATTTGGGCATATCTTCTCGATTTGGTGTGATTTGGGCATATCATCTCATTCCAAACAAAGATACGACGGCTATCAAAACCTTAGTAATTGTCTATATAAGAAGGAGCTACATCAAATTATAGGGACATCATACAACACAATATACAACAGATTTTAGAGTTATAAATAAGAATACAAAGAAAGATCAACCAACAAGTCATCACAGTGAGAGATAAATGAATATCGTTTGGGCTTCAATAGTCTTCTTTTCTTTTGTTCTTTTTGTTAGCCATGATTATCAATATGTTTCTCATGGATTATTTATTGAATATGTGTGGCTAAACATCTAGTGATTCTAGGGAGTGCATGATTATGGATTCATATGTTTTTCTTTAATGATATTATTTCTCTTCCTATATTTATTTATGCTTCCTTGTTTTGCATGTTGTATGAAATTATGTGGAGACTAATTGCATATGTGTAGTTAATCCATTACTGCCCAAGATGGAGTAATTGATTAACGAATTAGGAATGCATAACATAACACTTGCTAGTTGGGGAGATTGATAAGTATTATGATGAGAATAAATTCTAGGCATAATTGGGAGATAAATAATATCTTGAGAATGATCAGTGTCATCTAATCTACATTTAGATCTAACTCGGAAGAAAGAATCTAGATATATTAGTGATTCTCCTACAAATATAGGAATTAAATATGATTTGATACGTTAAAGGAACTATTATGAACCATATGAATGCATGTCCCTGGAATCCATACAATCTCTGAATATCTTTAGTTGTTTGAATCTGATTTGATATTTATTTCTACTTACTTATTTGTTTTATTTTGTTTTACCAAAACAATCCCAAATTGATTCTTTAGATAAAGGATAGTATCATAAATGAATACTTAGTTGAATTTACTATATACAGTCCTTATGGATACAATACCTATTCTCACCATATTTTACTATAATTTTCTCGTGCACTTGCGAGTCGTATTTTAAGTAAAATAAAATAGCGAACAAGTTTATAGCGCTGTTGCTGGGGACTGGCGTAATGTACAACTGATATTCGTTTTAGATATTAGACTTTAATTTAAAGTGTATATTATATCTTAGGTTATAGTTTTTATTTCTTTACTTGATTCGTATCGTGTTTTTCCAGGTAGTTTATGACATTCGATCCGAAGGTATAAGGTATTTGATACCAATTGATTTGGAGATCGAAGCAATTACCCAACGCAGAAGCATTTTTAAAACACAAGTAAACAATACGTATGAAATATACGCAATGCATAGAGAGATGGAGGAGTTACGAGCACTGATGAGACAGCAACAACAACAACAGCAACAACCATCGGAAGATGTGAATTATATGCAAGGACGAGTCTGCAATAACAATTACAGACAAAATCATTTTCGATAAAGTGATAGACTCAATTATTCAAATTCGAACAATTTTGAGGAGCCGCCACTCGATTTCTCTGTGATGAATGTTGTTATATATGATGGAAATAAACCAAATTTGGATAATATACTTGCATCTTGTATGCAGACCACAAAGAAAATGATGGATACGCAGGCAGCAAAAGTTGACAATTTAGCCATCATGGTGGACAAATTCACAACTAATATGAGAGCCCAACTGGCTAAAGCAACAGTGGGAAACATACAACAAAAGGGACAGTTTCCATGTACCACTGAAATCAACCCAAAGGTGCAATGTCATGCCATACATGTGAGGGAGGAGCTACCTTACGAAGAAGAAAAGATAAGTGAGAGAGAGGATCAGGTGGAAGAAGTAAAAGAAGTCAGATATGTGCCACCCCTTGCGTACGTTCCACCATTACCACTTCCACAAAGGCTAAGGAAGCAAGCGAAGGTGACACAATTTACTACTTTCTTGGAAATATTTAAGAAATGGACAACTAATATCCTTTTTGCTGAAGCTGTTGAACAAATGACTAACTATGCTAAATTGTTTAAGGAAATCGTGGCAAAGATAAGGAGAATTGAAGATTATTAGATGGTCAATCTAATCAAGGAGTGTAGTGCAATTCCTTATGTAATTGGTAACACTTATTTTCATAAAGTGTTATGTGATTTGGGGGTGAGCATAAATCTAATGCCATTATCAATATTCAATAAGTTGGGCTTAGGAACGGTGAAATCATCATCCATCACATTACAACTTGCTAATAGGTCTATAAAGTAGTCGAAAGGAATTATAGAAAATATAATCGTGAAAGTAGATACGTTCATATTTCCCATGGACTTTGTTGTGTTGGATATGGAAGAAGACCACGAGATGCCATTTGTTTCGGGTAGACCATTCTTAGCCACCGCAGGAGGCCTAATTGACATGAAAAAAGGAATGTAACTCTAAGAGTAAATAATGAGAAAGTGGTGTATTACTTGTATAATGTAAAGAATTTTCAAGGGGATGTTGAAGATTGCAAGGCCACGGATATAGTCCAAAACACCATCGATCAAAAGAAGTCCAAAAGTTTGCTAGCAGAGTCTCTTAAATCTTTCATAAGCCACACTTCCTTCCTTGCAAGTCTTTTAATTTTGATAGTGTGATTTAGTTAACAATTTTAAAGTTATGCAAGATCTTTAGAATCAAAGACGGAGGCATCTCGTAAGGGAAGCATCAAAGAGGAACTAAAGCGAGATCACCTTGGTACAAGTTTAGAAGTCGACCATGCTAAGGAGGTTTAAACTGAAGGATGGCACCCTCATGCAAAAGAGAAGGCATTAAAGAGTCTCCTTGGGCGTGCCGAGCTTCATAAGAATTTCATGGCTAATTTTTTTAGAATTACACAACTTATGTGTCCATTGTTTAAAAATGAAGTCCTTTTGATGAGTTATGTTTGCAGAAATTGAGGAACGAGTTCATCCACATGAACTCAACTGTCGAGAGAATTGATGCTAACATAACAATCATGCTGAATACAATGGAACATTGGAGGTTTCAACTCTCACCGAACTCACCTTCTCTATAATACAATGGAGTTTAGTGATTTATGAATTTCCCGCCTATCTTCTTCGAACTTATTCTGCCCAAAGAATAAGTTTGGGGGGGGGGGGAGGAGGGAAGAAGGGAAGGATGAATGGATGACGTACCATGAATCCCTATTCTTACCTTGAATATTTAGTACATGTTTTCTTTCTAAATTAGTAGTGTAAAATATGTAATATAAAGCCTAAACAATGATTCATTTCTCTATTTTATGATGGTTGTGGTATTGACTGATGCTAATGATGATAATGCTTTATTTGATAATGATTATTGATTAATTGAGCATATTGTGAAAAAGAGATATTTGTATGCGATGAAGGACATGAATATCTTGAATCGTGATTAACATGTGAGATTTTGAGCCTATTGATTCTTTCTAGTGTGTTTAGTTGGATAAATGTTAGAATGTCTAGAACTTGCCTGTGATTTGCTCAAGTTTAATAGAATAATGTGGATTTTGGAAGTGATTTTATGCCATCTTTGGTAGCTCTGTTATCCTTTCAATTTTGACCGTTTACACAAAATTATCCTAGTAAGCCCCTTCGAGCCTTAAGCCGTTCTTTCATAGCCAAGTTACACTATTCGTACATGAAAGTAATATAAATAAAGTGAACTTGTCGAATAGAAAATAATATTACATGTTAGAAGGTCTTGGTAAATGTGGAGGAATGAATTCATAGATTGTGAAAAATAGTTATAAATTGGGAGATGAGTCACTTCCTTAAAAAAAAATATCATCGAATAAAACAACAAAAGTTGTTGAAAATTGGAAGTGACTCCCCATAACTAATTAAACCATTGAGCAAAATATGGAATTTATTGAATATTGGAAAGGAGTTGATGAAGGAGAAGTAAAGTTAGACAAAAATCTAGTTGTGCTTGTTAGCCATGAGTTAAATGTGAAAGGCTGTAAAAATCAACAAATTCGATGAGTCCAATGTTGATTAAGTCACTTAGCCATACATTATTACCTTGACTAAAAGCTACATTACAATCAAATTTAAAGTCCTTTATGATCTTTAATTCACTTATTGCATGTAAAGGAGAGATGGAATCATGGGTAAGCATATGATTAATTCTACATTTATTTTAACTTTGAGTGTCGTTCATATTTCCTTATACACTTGAGTGTGAGAGACACACAAACCTGGTGAGGATCAATAATTCAAGATGTTAAATAAGTACTAGATTCATGGCATAAGTTGTTTATTTGCAATATGGTTAATTTTGAGATAATCATAATGATTTTTGTGTTTGAAGCATCATGTACTGTCAAAACACCCCTTCATTCTGAAATGAAGACTCGTTATCATTGTTCGAGGATGAATAATAGGTTAAGTTTGGGGGTTGATAAATATAGGATTTATGTGAAATTTGTGGTTATTATGTATAATTTTTTAAGCAATTGCATGTACTTAAGTGACGAGTTCATCATGATTTTGTTATATTTTGTTGCATCACATGTTTGATGAAGTTTTGACAGAAAAACAGATAATTAATGATGTATAGACCACGTCTAAAGTCACATGGACCATGCTTATCCTCGTGATATGATTTTAATTGTCGCAATTTGGTGTGATTCGGACATATCTTCTCGATTTGGTATTATTTGGGCATATCTTCTCATTCCAAACAGAGATTGATAAACATAGAATTTACGTGTAATACGGGGTTATTATGTATAATTTTTTAGGCAATTACATGTATTTAAGTGACGAGTTCATCATGATTTTGCTATATTTTGTTATGTCACGTGTTTGTTGAAGTTTTGACAAGAAAACAGATAATTAAGGGTGTATGGACCGCGTCTCAAGTCACACAGATCGTGCTTATCCTTATGATATATGATCTTAACCGTCACGATTTGGTGTGCTTCTGACATATCTTCTAGATTTGGTGTGATTCGGCCATATCTTCCCATTCCAATCAGAGATACGGTGGCTATCAAAACCCTAGTAATTGTCTATAAAAGGAGGTACTACATCAGATTATAGGGACATCATACAACACAATATACAATAAATTTTAGGGTTAGAAACAAGGATACAAAAGAGGATCAACTAACCAATTCATCAGAGAGAGAGAGAGAGAGAAACGAAGATCGTTTGGGCTTCAATAGTCTTCTTTTCTTTTGTTTTTTTTTTATGTTAGCCATGGTTATCAATATGTTTCCCATGAATTATGTATTGAATATGTGTGGCTAAACATCTAGTGATTCTAGGGAGTGCATGATTATGGATTCATATGTTTTTCTTTAATGATCTTATTTCCCTTCCTATATTTGTTTATATTTCCTTGATTTGAAGTCGTATGAAATTATGTGGAGACTAATTGAATATGTGTAGTTAATTTATTACTACCCTGGAAGGAGTAATTGGTTAACGGATTAGGAATGCATAATATAACACTTGCTAGATCGGGAGATTGGTATGTATTATGATGAAAATAGATCCTTGGCACAATTGGGAGTTAGATAATATCTTGAGAATGATTAGTGTTATATAATCTATATTTTGATCTAACTTGGAAGAGAGGATCTAGATATACTAGTGATTCTCCTACAAATATAGAAATTAAATATGGTTTGATACATTAAAGGAATTCATATGGACCATATGAATGTATGTCCCTAGAATCCATAAAATCTCTGAATATATTTAATTGTTTGAATCTAATTTGATATTTATTTTTACTTCTTTATTTGTTTTATTTTGTTTTACCAAACCAATTCCAAATTGGTTTTTTAGATAAAGGATAATATCATAAACGAATACTTAGTTTAATTTATTATATACAATCCATGTGGATACGATACTTGTTCTCACAATATTTTACTATAATTTACCTCGTGCACTTGCGAGTTGTATTTTAAGTGAAACAAAATAGCGAACAAGTTTATTGCGACGTTGTTGGGACTGGCGTAATTTACAACTGATATTCATTTGAGATATTAGACTTTAATTTAAAGTGTGTATTATAGTTTTTATTATAGTTTTTATTTTACTTGATTCGTGTCGTGTGTTTTTTAGGTAGTTTATGAACACTCAATCGAAAGGTGCAAGACATTTGATACCAATTGCTTTTGCAAATTGAAGCAACTACCCGACATAGATTCACTTCAAGAACTCAAGGAAATAGAATGGAAGAAATAGACGCAATGCGTAGAGAGATGGAGGAGTTGCGAGCATTGATGAGACGACAACAACAACAACCTCCAGCCCACAGATTCAAGAGTTCTTAGAATCTCTAATTACTGCAAATTATGGAGGAGGATGACTGTAAAGAGGTTAAACCTGCCTTCATCCTATAATACAACATAATCAATTTGGTGGTGATCATTAGAAGATCCCAATGCACATTTGACACAATTTTTGGAGATTAGTGACACCACAAGATGAACAGTGTGGGAACTAATGAGATAAAGCTTCAATTGGTCTCGTTCACTTTGAGGGATAAAGCAAAGTAGTTGTACCAATTACTAGATGAGGAATCAGTCCGAACATGGTCAGATTTGTGCAAGAAATTCCTCAACAAATATTATCCCCCTGGGATGACATTGAAATTAAAGAACGAGATCACTGCATTTAGATAATTCTATCAAGAGCATTTATGAAGCAAGGGAGCGGTATAGAGATATCTTAAGAAAGTGCCCCGGACATGGTTTTGCAACTGATCAGCAGGTATGTTATTTCTATAATGGTTTATTAGAGCTAACTCGAAATCAAACTGATGTAGCCACAGGAGGAGCTCTATTACCATTAACTGCTGATAAGGATGTAGGCTTGCTAGAAAAAATGGCCTGAAACAGTGCACAATGGCCATCGCAAAGGAATTGAGTAAGAAAGATAGCTGAAATTTCTAACACGACGGATGGAATGAAAGAATTGTCTACACAAATGGCAACTATGGCCCAAGCCATTAAAATTTTGACTAATAATGCCATGTCACCATCTGAAAATACTCAAGAACAAGCAGTTGTAGCCCAAGCTACACTAGAGAATGTGATCTATATGCAAGGACGGGACTCCAATGATAATTATAGACAAAATCAGCTTGGACAAAGAGATAGACTCAGTTATTCTAATCCAAACAATATTTTACAGCCACCACCCAGTTTCTCTATTACGAAAGAAGTTATAAATGATGGAAAGAAACTGGATTTGGAGAATATACTTGAATCCTTTATGTAGACCACAAAGCAAATGATGGATATGAAAAAAGCAAAGGTTGACAATTTAGCCATCTCGGTGAACAAATTCACGACTGAATTTGGAGCTCAAATAAAATCTTTGGAGATGCAAGTTAAACATCCTAATGCATATTGGCTGAAGCTTCCATCCCACATCCGAACATCCGACGTGTTCAGTGTTAAACATTTAATTCCCTACATCGGCAACAACGATGACATAGATGATGCGAACGCTTCGGGTTCAAGGTCGAACCGCTTTGCTGTGGGGGAGAATGATGCAGACGTCGAGTCCTTGTTGTTCTTAGAGACTCATGATCGGGTGTTTAAACCCAAAGGCTGAGAAGTGTTTCTTCTATTCAATTAAGGTAGCTAGGTTTTAAATAAAGCCCATGATATGTTTAATGGGCCTGCTTCTTTTGCTTTGTTGGAAAACTATTTATCTGAGTTTTGAGTTTGTGCTAGGGCAGAACTTTTGGATACTGAATAAGAGTTAATTGGGATCATCACCTACTATATGTCGTATCAAGGTGTTCATCTCTTTCGTGTTATGCTTTTGCAATATTGAAATCGTATAAAAAAAGAATCGAAAGCATCATGAATCGACAAATATCCGTTAACTAGCATTCTGATTTTTTTATAATCAAATCGAACCATACTGATCCCAAGAACTGAAATTAGAACCAAGCCTCATATTGCAATATTAAATTAACTATAAATTTTGTGGATTTTAATAGTATATATTATTATTCTTATTTTAAGATTTCATAAACAAAAATCTTACGATATATAAAAAAGAGAGTAGTCTATTTTTAAAATATTTTCTTTTTCCCTCTTAACACTATTACTATGTGTAGAATTTGAATATTACTTTAGTAAAACCTATAATATAGGTTATATAAGTCTCCATACTTGTTTGAGTCAATTCATACAAGTAGATCTTATGAGTTGGTCTTATTATTATTAAATTGATAATCGATAGTTTTACGATATGAATTTTAAAATAGATTATTTTTTACTACATGGCCCAATGCAACATAATCACAATTTTTTTTAAAATATATAATAACTTTCTAAAATAAAAAAATAAATATAAGACACATAATAATAATAATAATAATAATAATAATAATAATAATAATAATAATAATAATAATAATAATAATAATAATAATAATAATAATATTAACAATAATAAGATAATCAAATTTGTTTGTTTTATATTAAATTCCTCTAATTCATAATTCTTCGTTTCTATCTATACAACCAAAAATACTATGTAGTTAAATAATTATATAATCTTACAATATATAAAAGTAAAGTAATGTAACAACAATTTTTCCACCTATTTTCAGTTATTAAAGTGGAAATACCATTAGAAAATACTATTTACCAATCATATAACAAAATACTTAAAAAAAATTCATTTTTTTCTCAAATATTGAATTAATCAATATGAATATTTGTTTTAAATTGATAAACTCCGAATCTCTGAATCTCCAAACTCGAACTGATCTGCTCCATTAGACCCGAATCTCCAAACTGAATCGGTCTTATTTTTTGATTTGGTTGGTTCTAAAGATTTTTACTTATGGTTGGTTTTGGAGTTTTTATTTTTTTGAGATCTCCAAACTTTAGTTCGATTATGGAGATAATGAGATTTTTGAACCACTCCAAATCTTGCTCACCCCTACAACAAACCATTCTCCCAATCTAAACAATTATGTACTTGAAATTCCAATAATCACAAATTTAATATCGTCTTTTGACCTTAATTCAATTCATCTGACATGTATAAAAGTGCTACGTACGCACAATCATTCAGGATTAGAGAAATATAATTGTAAATAAAAATTGAATAATATATGATCTTGACTCAATAAGATATCATAAATCCATCCTCTTTACTACCAACACATCCTGGAATTAAAAAAGAAAAAAGAAAACAGCTACTCATGATTAATACAAAAGAAGATTAATTCATGTCATTATCAAAAGATTCTGGGAAAAGAACAAGAATGTAAAATCTACTTCTCACTCAGGATCTTCTTCTCTGTTATCTCCTCCTAACTTTAACTCACTTATGTTGCCTTTTGCTTTCAAAATTTGTGTATTTCACATATAAGAGGTTTCCTATTTATAATACAATATTAGAAACCAAATACAAAAATGAAAAGATTTTTTTGACCGTGGTCCAACTCAATCGGAGTTGGTCAACTTGGCTAGTGGAGTTGGATATATTCTACAAATATTTTAACTGTCTTCTTTTGATCTACTTGGGTCGAGCCCGAGTTGACATTTGGCAACAACTTTTTCTTCATTCTTTTCCAACCAACTCGGCCCAAGTCAGGTGACTCGGCTAGTTGATCAGTTGGCTCAATTTCCACTATTTTTCTCGATTTGATGTTTTTTGACTCTCATTTCTTGATTTCTATACACACCATCTAATTCAAAAAAACGATAATCTCCTCCCAATTTACACTTGGAATCATTTAAGAATTTTAAATATACACAAATATGTACTAGACCTAAAGTGTCATATCAACTATAATTGAGATATAATATACACAAATGTAACAATATCACATGCTCAATTCATACTTATATTCACTGAATATCGTCGTATATCAGCTACCTTGTGGTTTGACTCAACCAGTGCCACGCTCCGAGCCGTGTCATGTCACCAATTTGAATTGTCCATGTCTAAGTCATCGATCCACAATTTGACTCAACAAAAAGGCTGCACCATAAGAGGAGCACACTTAATTAGTCCTTATCAAATTTCTCTTACTAATAAGGTGAACTAAGTTTCCTTATTTGTTCTATGTGGGATGTGGTTTTCCATAGCCACTCATTTTATTTTATTTTTCAATGTTTAAATTGCCAACTTTAAACATTAATTTATTATTCATTCAAAATTAAATTTGAGAAAATAAATATTTTAAACTTATATACTGAAACGTAGATTTCAATTTTGTAATGTATTTCTATTTATCTCAAATGAAACCTAAAATTAAAAATACTAAAATAATAAACAACAAATTCAACACTAATTAATATAAGCCAATTTTCAACCGGAGGTAAACTGGAATGTGAACCTTGTAATAATAGGGGAATTTGACAGATTATAGTTTTTTTCAAAAAAAATTAAAGAAATATGGCGTTTTCGAAAAATTAAAAAAAGTAAGTAAAGTCACCCACGGCGGGGGCGACTTTCACAATTTTAATGTCACCCCTCCCAGGGGGGACTGAGTTAATTTCTTTTTTTATAAAGTCTCCCATAGTACGGGCGACATATGCTTCTTTTTTTTTAATTTTTTAACCCATAAAAAAAGAGAAAAAGGCGCCACTCGGATGTCTCACTCGATCGAGTGATCACTTGGTTGGCCGAGTGGTATCTGTGAATGGGCTATATCACTCAGCCTGGCCATCACTCGGTTGACCGAGTTTTGATGTTCACTTGGTTGACTCACTCGGTCGGCCACTTAACTCGGCCGGCCGAGTGAGCCAAACATTCTGGAATCCTTTGAAATATCTCCACTCGGCCGGTCCACTCGATCGGAACTCCACTTGGCTGGCCGAGTGGAGTTTCTCTTTTCTTCATCTTCTCAATTTTTCGCTCGTTCTCCCATTTTCGTACCTTATCTTGTTTCACCGGTTTGATCCATGAATTTGTTTATATCACAACAACTCTTTCTTCTTTTATTTTTTTCTCGTGTTCTAGTCCAAGTTTTTGGTAAAAATGTAATGAGTTGACGAATTGCTTAATTTATTGAGCTCCAACAAATAACAAGAATTACGGCTTACAAGGCTCAAAGGGGCTTCCAAGGGAAAATTTCAAATGATGGATAAATTTGGGATTTGGCTTATCAACAAAGATGGCCTATGATCATTTCTAAGGGTCTTGTACAGTTGCAACAATCCAACATATTCGAAACAAGTTTTAGATATCAAAGATTTGTCTAAAGTACATAGTAAGGCTCAAAACTCGAGGCTAAAATAGTCATAACCAAGTTTCATTCTATTCAAAATCAACAATAAGCAGCTAAACTCAAACAATTCATCCATATTTTCCACAAACGTGCACTTCTTTCAAATCAAAACAATTTCTTCTTAACAAGTAGTCCATTTCACAAACTTCTAGTTCATGCACTATCCTAATTAATTTTTTTTCACATCCTCTAACTCACACAAATCAACATGATACTCAAAAGGGATCGGGACGTGCTCACAGATGTCTCACTGCGGTGGTCAGTATGGTGTGTTGGATGGGTTGAATGGTTGATAAGTGGGGTATTCACGCTCCTCAAAATGGTCTTGATGCACATGCCACTCATATTGTTGCATTTGCATGTCAAGTGTAATTTGAGAATTGTATGCTTGATGATGCATATACTCTTCTGGGTTGGCGACACATGCATCCAAGGCATTTCTCCAATATGTCCAACCGTTCCACCCCCTTGAAATTGAGGTGGATGGTGTGGTTGCTGTGAGGTTCCGGCTACAGATTGGAGAAACTCTTTCCTTGTTTGTCCTTGAGCGTATGCCAACAGTTGTGCTTCCCCCATCATTTCATCCTCATTGTTCTTCAGTATCAACCTGCATAGGCTCTGTTCGGATATTCGTACTTCTTCTTCTCCTTTTTCTTCTTTCCTCCTCATTCTTCAATTCAATTTCACTCTCCTCGATGGTTTCAATGTGGATCGAGCCATTTAGTAGAATATTTGGGATCTTACCCCCAGCAACATTTGTGAAGCGAGAATTGGGCAGTGCAAATTTCTTTTTATCCGATAAAATCAAATACAACTTTCTGGTGCTGGGATGTAACAGACACATCTTTATGTTGCAATGCAGTTCGAGGTTTATGGTTTTCTCGCCTGGCGTCTCTTCCAACCTTTCTAAGTTCACCCCGAAGTGTTGAGCAATTGGAGTGATCAACCCTCCAATACGATTAGCTACTTGATGTTTTGTTCGCACAAATTGCCTTAAGAGCATTGGCGTTACATTGAACTTCTGTCCTTTCATCAAGCACCATAGTAAGAATAATTTATCCAATTTGACCACCCCCAGGTTCAGGTTTGGCCAAAATTGTACTGGAGATGAACCTCTGGATATATCGGATGATCGGGCTTCTAATACTCGATGCTTTCGATGTACTAGGATTGTATATAGATGGCTTATTTGGGAAAACCTCCATTATTTCCTTCCAAACAGTTATTACGTTGAACTCGGGAAAATTGATATTGGCATCGGGTAGATTATAGTATTTCTTCTTCAAAAATCCGTAATTCTTATTGATATCTTCGACTAAAAGATATTGGTACTCGTTTCCCAAATAGAAAGTTATGGATACCGGCACCATATCATCAGGGTTACTCCAAAATAAGTGTCCACATATGTACTTGTATTGTAAAGTGAGTTCATGTAAACCATCGGGGTTACTAAAAAATATCAACAAGTTTGCATTGCATGTGAACATGGTATGCCATTTTACTTTCATTCTCCACAACTACACTCTCTGAGCATCAACTTTACAATGTGTGTGTAGTACCTTGTTGTTCCTGACACAAACATTTTCACGGAAGCTGTTTGGTCAGTAAAATCAACCTTATATACTTGATGTTCCATTGCCTTCTGTTGCCACTGATCATACTTCTTGTACACCTTATCAAGCAATGATTGGTTCCTTTGTTGTATTTCACGGGCCATTGTCAATCATTCAAGAAAATATTTGATAGATCGATAAATGTAGCCTGCACAATCGCACAAATTGGGAGCCATCGTGCACCTTTCTACACTTCATTCATGCATTCAGACAAATTTATTGTCAGTATTCCATTTCTTCATCCTCCGTCATGTGCCAGAGTCCATTGATCTTTTTCGATTTTCGGTAGGTAATCATATGCCCTCTCATTTAACACCTTTATTTATTCCATAACATTTTCAAACGCTCTTATTGTGAAAGTTGATCCAGCTTGCCAACACATGTCTTCTAACTTAACATTCTTTACATTGCTATTGAAATTCGAACAAACATGCCTCAAACAGAAATGATGGACTCCAAGAGGGGGCTGAAAATTTGGAATTATTTCCACTGCGTTCAAAAGACTTGTGTGTCCATATGAAATCAAACACATTTCTTCTCTACCGCAAACAACATGTTTTGATATCATAAGAAGAAACCATGTCCAAGAAGTAAAACTTTCTTCATCCACAAGTGCATAAGCCAAAGTTAAAAGATATTGATTTGCATCCATAGAAACAACAATTATATCTTATGCTTGTATCTAGTCTAAAGATGTGTTCCATCAACACTAATAATTTAATGACAATGCTGGAACTCATCTATACATAGCTTGAATGCCAAAAACACATATTTCAACATTTTTACACCATTCGTCTCGTCGGGCATGTAGCGCCACTCTACAACTGTGCATGGATTCCATTTTTGTACAGTTCCAAAAATTTGGGTAGTTTTGAAACTGAGCTCTCCCATGTATCATACACATTTTCTCTTGCTCATTTCAAACCATGCCATGCCTTATGATATGAGATTGTATATTGAAACTTATCATACACTTGTTGTTGGACACACTTAATCTCATACCTGGGATCTGTCTGAACCATTCCAGTTAGCAATGCAACAATCATGTTTTTGCACAAGTTTTGATGGTCAACATACACCACATTTATTAGGCACATGTGAGGGACTCCATACTTAGTGATTTCCCACATATCAATCTTGTGTTTATATCCTACACGCAACCACTAGTTGCAATGTGTAGTCTCACAACTATTTTTGCATTTGATTTTCCGTATTTGAGGTGTGCTTTCCTCTACTCGATACTTACACCTCGCTATATAAATTGAAAAGACTTTCACCGTGGATTGCAAATTCTTCTTATCTTTGAAAATCATCCCTTTTGTGAGTACTCCTTCAGTAGCATCATAAAATCTAAATTTTTTCGGTATATCAAATGTGTCCACAAGCATTTCATGAGACGATGCATTGAAGAATGGGATATTCGGATGCATGGAATATCTCTGAGGATTCGATGGAAGTGATGGTTGTTGATTGGATGGTGGCCTCTCTTGATTTGGGCAATACATAGTTTGAATATCATCAATATCCATCCCATCTTCATCTGATTCACTAGACAACTCATCGACGTCAGGTTCAGAATCTTCTAGTTCATTGACACCAAAATTGTCAATCAGTAGATCATGTGGGTGATCCTATGTGTAAGCATTTTCTCTTTAGTTGGAACATTGTCATTATTGGACCTTGACGTTCCACCAGTTTTTGTAAGGTCTTGCGTGATAAGTACTAAATTATTGATGTCATCACCTCTTAAGTAAGAAGCATATTGATAATACTAATTGCTTGGGAGAATCTTTGGGAGAGCATTATCTTGTAATTTTTCCTGATCAATATGAAATTCTACGTATTGATTATCCGCATCCGGTGCAAAGAAAAATAATAAATTATCATCGTTGTTGATTGGTATACGATGATATCTGTTGTTTGCATACAGTGAAGCAGATATGTTTAATTTATATTCCTTGCTATAGATCCCAGTCAGTTCAAAGAATTTTGATATCAACCCAGAATATTTGATTTCGCGAGGTACTCTTGTTGCACAAACAGGTGGAACATAGCTACTATCCCCAACATAAACAACAATACCGACAATTTTTGAAGTCTCCATATCTTCAATAATAAAGATGTATTAATGAACTTAATATATGGAGTTAACTATGTTTTTTGCATGCAAGGTATTATTAAACAATACAATTACAAAGTATAATGAAATTAAATTCAACTAATAAATTAGTAAAATTCAAACCTGATATTGAAATGAAACAATATCCCAATGCAAGGGCAACAATTTGACGGTCACGATAAATGCACGACAGCAACAACAATTCTCAGAGCTCCTACTAGAAATAATTTGAAAATAAAATTATTAACGACAAATTTATAACAATTTTATATATAATAGCAAACAATTCAATAAAATCTATTGTAAATTAAACAAATTAAACCGACCGGCATCACACAAGAATACACACACAACACACACACCAGAACACACCCAAAACACAGCACACACATGCACACATCACACTAACCTACAAACACACACACACACACACACACACACTGCAACACACACACAAGCACACATCACACAAACACACACACTGCAACACACACAAGCACAACAAACAAACACACACACATCAACACACACAAGCACATAACACAAACACACAACCCACCCATGCGCAACACACACAAACATCATAACACACACAACAACACACACACAACAACACACACAACAACACACACACAGAGCAGTACACACACGAAAAATAGCACACACATCAGCACACACAACAATACACGCACAACACACCCACATACGGCACACAACACACGAAAAGAACCATGAAAAATAATTACCTGAAAAAATTTCACACCAATTATTGGAGAAGAAAAATAATCTTCAGTTGATGGAAGAAGAGAGAATCGTGAAGAGAGAAATATGGAAGAGTAATGTTACCATGAATAGAGAAATAAGGAAGAATAATGAGAGAAATTGAGGAAGAGTAGTGCGAAAAATGAGGAAGAGTAGTGAGAGAAATGAGGAAGAGTAATGAGAGAAATTAAGGAAGAGTAAGCATTTTGTAAGGTCTTTGTAAGATCATGTGGGTGATCCTCTATGTAAGTATTTTATCTTTCAATTGGAACATTGTCATTATTGGACCTTGACGTTCCACCAGTTTTTGTAAGGTTTTGCGTGATAAGTACTGAATTATTGATGTCATCACCTCTTAAGTAAGAAGCATATTGATAATACTCATTTCTTGGGAGAATCTTTGGGAGAGCATTATCTTGCAATTTTTCTTGATCAATATGAAATTCTACGCATTGGTTATCCGCATCCGGTGCAAAAAAAAATCATAAATTATCATCGTTGTTGATTGGTATACGATGATATATGTTGTTTGCATATAGTGAAGCGGATATGTTTAATTTATATTCCTTGCTATCGATCCCAGTCAGTTCAAAGAATTTTAATACCAACCCAGAATATTTGATATCGCGATGTACTCTTGTTGCAGGTGGACCATCGCTACTATCCCCAACATAAACAACAATACCGACAAATTTTGAAGTCTCCATATCTTAAACAATAAAGATGTATTAATGAACTTAATATATGGAGTTAACTAATTTTTTGCATGCAAGGTTTTATTAAACAATACAATTACAAAGTATAATGAAATTAAATTCAACTAATAAATTAGTAAAATTCAAACCTGATATTGAAATGAAGTAATATCCCAATGCAAGGGCAACAATTTGACGGACATGGTAAATGTACGACAGCAACAACAATTCTAAGAGCTCTTACTTGAAATAATGAGAAAATAAAATTATTAACGATAAATTTATAACAATTTATATATATAATAGCAGAAAATTCAACAAAATCTATTGCAAATTAAACGAATTAAACCGGCCGGCATCACACCATAATACATACACAACACACACACAAAACACAGCACACACATGCACACATCAGACAAACTCACAAACACACACACTGCAACACACACAAGCACACATCACACAAACACACACACACTGCAACACACACAAGCACATCAGACAAACACACACACATCAACACACACAAGCACATAACACAAACACACAACCCACCCACGCACAACACACACAAACACCAGAACACACACAACAACACACACACACAACAACACACACAACAACACACACATAAAACAGCACACACAGCAGCACACACAACAACACACACACAACACAACCACACACAACACACAGCACACAGCACACAAAAAGAACCTTGAAAATTAATTACCTCAAAAAATTTCACACCAATTGTTGGAGAACAAAAATATTCTTCAATTTATGGAAGAAGAGAGAACCGTACAGAGAGAAATGTGGAAGAGTAATGTTACCATGAAGAGAGAAATAAGGAAGAGTAATGAGAGAAATTGAGGAAGAGTAGTGCAAAAATTGAGGAAGAGTAATGAGAGAAATTAAGGAACAGTAAGCATTTTGTAAGGTCTGTGTAAGATCATGTGGGTGATCCTCTATGTAAGTATTTTCTCTTTCAATTGGAACATTATCATTATTGGACCTTGACGTTCCACCAGTTTTTGTAAGGTCTTGCGTGATAAGTATTGAATTATTGATGTCATCACATCGTAAGTAAGAAACATATTGATAATACTCATTGCTTGGGAGAATCTTTGGGAGAGCATTATCTTGCAATTTTTCCTGATCAATATGAAATTCTACATATTGATTATCCGCATCCGGTGCAAAGAAAAATCATAAATTACCATCGTTGTTGATTGGTATACGATGATATCTGTTGCTTGCATATAGTGAAGCGGATATGTTTAATTTATATTCCTTGCTATCTATCACAGTCAGTTCAAAGAATTTTGATACCAACCCAGAATATTTGATGTCGTGAGGTACTCTTGTTGCACAAACAGGTGGACCATCACTACTATCCCCAACATAAGCAACAATACCGACAATATTTGAAGTCTCCATATCTTAAATAATAAAGATGTATTAATGAACTTAATATATGGAGTTAACTAATTTTTTGCATGTAAGGTATTATTAAACAATACAATTACAAAGTATAATGAAATTAAATTCAACTAATAAATTAGTAAAATTCAAACCTGATATTGAAATGAAGCAATATCCCAATGCAAGGGCAACAATTTGACGGTCACAATAAATGTACGACAGCAACAACAATTCTCAGAGCCCCTACTTGAAATAATGAGAAAATAAAATTATTAACGATAAATTTATAATAATATATATATATAATAGCGGAAAATTCAGCAAAATATATTACAAATTAAATGAATTAAACCGGCCGGCATCACACCAGAATATACACACAACACACACCAGAACACACACAAAACACAGCACACACACGCACACATCACACAAACCCACAAACACACACACACACACACTACAACACACACACACAAGTACACATCACACAAACACACACACACACTGCAGCACACACAAGCACATCAGACAAACACATACACATCAACACACACAAGCACATAACATAAACACACAACGCACCCATGCACAACACACACACACACAACACACTCACACACGACACACAATACACAAAAAGAACCATGAAAAATAATCACCTGAAAAAATTTCACACCAATTGTTGGAGAAGAAAAATAATCTTGAATTGATGGACGAAGAGAGAACCGTGAAGAGAGAAATAAGGAAGAGTAATGTTACCATGAAAAGAGAAATGAGGAAGAGTAATGAGAGAAATTGAGGAAGAATAGTGCGAAAAATGAGAAAGAGTAGTGAGAGAAATGAGGAAGAGTAATGAGAGAAATTAAGGAAGAGTAATGGTATGCATGCAGATGTGCAGAGTAGCCTTTAACCCGCAGAAAAGAGAGTCGTCCATACTATGGGCGACTTTAAAAAAAGCAATTCCAGATGAGCAGATAAATTTCAAAGAATTCCAGACAGTTTGGCTCACTCGGCCGGCCGAGTTAAGTGGCCGATCAAGTGAGTCAACCGAGTGAACATCAGAACTCAATCAACCAAGTGATGGCTAGGCTGAGTGATTCAGTCGAGTCACAGATAACACTGGGCCATCCGAGTGATCACTCGACCAAGTGAGACATCCGTGTGGCGGGTTTTTCTCTCTCTTATCGTAGGTTAAAAAAAAAAAGCATATGTCGCGATACTATGGGCGACTTAAAAAAAATTAATTTAGTCGGTCCCTGGAAGGGGCGACATTCAAATTGTCGAAGTCGCCCCCGGTGTGGGCGACTTTACTTAATTTTTTAAAAATTTTGATAATGCTATATTTCTTTAAAATTTTTTGAAAAAAACTTAATATATCAAATTCACCATAATAATATCCGACTAGAATGTGAACCATGTAATAATTATATTAGAATATGTAAACAATGAAAAATATTATTTACATTGTTTACATATTCTAATAAATTAAAACAAAAATCCACAGAGAGAATCAATATAAATCAATATTTATCCATTTCAATTACTAGAACTTTTTAATCCATATTTCTATTGAAAATCATGAGAAATAAATGCCTATAAAATAATTGGACAAAAATTCACTCAATCTGAATAAAAAAGAAAAAACAAATTTTTTTGATGAGTTTCTACATTGATTTTACTTCACGATTTTTTTTAAAAGATTGATGTTAATGATTAAAGTAAGTGTGTTGACATTTATGAAAAATCATAATTTAAATATGTGTACTAATCTATGCAGGTCGCAAAGGAAAAGATTACGGGAGATATTCAAAATCATAGCTGCAGAATCAAGATTGAAGATATGTATAATCTAACCAAATCAAGAACAAGACATGCATGAGGAGATCTAATTCATACAATAAAAGGTTCACAAAGATCAAAGAAAAGGATTTGCAAGATCAAATCAAATCAAGAGAGAGATGTATGAGGAGATCTAATCACACAAGGAAAGATACATAAAGATCTTGCAATGAAAGAAAGGATTTACAAAAATCCTATCCTTGGAGAAAAAGAGATTAGCAGCTGAAGATCGTGAAGATTTGGAGGATTGAATGAGCCTTACATGGAATGAAGATCATGAAGATTTGAGAGGATCGAATGAGTCTTCGGTGTTGTATATATAAGAATCTTTTGCGAAGGCTCAAATTATCTCTATTTATATTCAGTATCATATTTAGAGAGAGATATTTTATTTGAGAGAGAAGTTTTTATTTGAGAGCTTATTGTAGTACAATTTCAGCGAAGGGAGAATTATCAGTTAACCATTTGTGACTTTGCATTGTGCTTAGGAGAGTACCACTTACTGGGCTCGAGAGAGTTCAGATTATTGTCGTATGGGGGGTTGGCAACCAAATCAATTTAGGGGACTAGATGGTCAAGTAATTTTTTAAAAGAGAGTGGTATAGGGTTGACTAGTATTGGGGAGAGTCTAAAACATGTAAGTCCAAACTATATTATTGTGGAAACAAACACTTTGTCTAATAAAAATACTTGAGAGGAAGAAGGAATTCTTCCACGCAATTGTTGTAATTGTTGTTTCGCTTTCATATATTTCAGTTATAGTTCGAATTAGTACTGAACACAACACACGCACACAAATTCTAATATAACAATTGGCACCAGAGTAGGTTTCAGTTTTTTTATTTAATTTTTTTATTTTTTTAAACAAGTTGATCCAGGGACTGAACATGGGATCTCACAAAGGAGCATTTCTGTGATCTCCATATCTTGATGGACAAAATTATCCATTTTGGATACCAATGTTGACAGTATATCTCAGATCCAAACGATGTGGAGATGCCATTATAGTGAAGGGGACATGGCCACAAATGAAGGATGGAAAAGATGCATGAAGAACTGTTGACGAAAGTTTATGGGATGAAGATGAAAAATGTGATGAAGATGCAAATTATACTGCGCTTTATGCGATACTTGCATCAGTTGACCCCATGAGACATAAACTCATCATCCAATGTCAAACAATAAAAGATGCATATGATGCAACTCAGAAGCAATTAGAAGGTAATGAGTCGGTTAGAAAGTCAAACTCCAACGATTGGCCACAATTTGATGGAATACAAATGAATGAAGAAGAGAACATTGAACTTTACTATGCAATGTTCAATGACATTGTGAACCAGTGTTATACCCTTAGAGAGGCAATTGAAGAAAAAGTCCAAATCTTGAAAAATATGAGAATACTTACTCCTAAATTTAGGGAAAAAAATTATTGTCTTAGAATCATTCATGAAAGTGATACCTATGTCACTAGATGATTTGATGGGAGAACTCAGAACTTGTGAGATGAACAATACAGTCAAGGCTGAAGGAATTGCATCGAATGTAGAATCATCCATTAAAGCTAAAATAAATGATATAGCAAACCTTGTTGACATGATGACACTACTCACCAAGAACTATGGCAACCCGATGAAAAATCTCTATAATGAACCACTATTCACCAAATCTTTATACACAAGTGGAAGGAAGTAAATTACATTCATTCAAACAGGGCAGCCACAAGAAGGAAAATGAACAGTGCAAGAAGTGTAAGGGATTTGGTCACTATCAAATTGACTGCCCTAACTTCCAAAAGAAATGAAAGCTCTCAAAGTCACATGGAACGAATTTTAAATAGAAGATGAAGATGAACAAGAAGAAACCAAATACTCAAGCAAATTTGCTACCTTTTCCTCTCTAAAGGATTTGATATAACTCCCCTCCATAGTTCGAACAGAGGATGAAGTTGAATCTTCATACATGCCAAATTCAAATCATCGAGGATTTTATAAGGCTGTACGAACAAGTCAATGCCAGATGTACATAGGCCACTAAAGTGATCAGGAAACTGGAAAACCAAGTGGAAGAATACAAGATGAATGGATCTAGTTCCACACTTGACCAAACTATAGAATGTCTGAAAGGTGAACTAAAAACAGCCAGAGAAGTAAACAAAAAACTTAATCATGAATTGACCACATTTCAAAGAAAAGTCCGGGAACTTGAAGAACAAGCCCATACTTGTGCTTCACGGATCGTCTTTCTCAAAGCCAATCCCAAACCTGCCAACCTAACCATTTTAGCAAAGAAGTAGGTGATCTCTACACTGAAAAATGACTTAACTCATACCTTGTTTAAATTGTAGGAAAAATAAAACGAAGTAACACCACTCAAAGTTGAGTTGGACAAGGTTATTCGAACAACTCAGGGACTGAATATAGCAGAGCCAAATTTGATGAGATGGTATCTTATGGTCAACCACATGGAAATAAGGCTGTTATTGGATACATAAAAAATGAGCAAATTGGAAACACAATTTTTATTCCAGTCAGCACTAAGTGAACAAATACCTCAAGAGAAAGGGCTACCCCATTGATTACATCTGGGTACGTAAAGAATAACCAGCTGTCAGAAGGCACCAGAAAATTCATTCCTCATATCACTGTAATGGCATTCTCGATCACATTCAACCTAAATGTTACAGAATGAGATATGACCAACACTCTGGCAAAATTTCTAATTGAAACATAAATGGAATTCCACTTAGAAATATAGGAGCAGTAAGTCCGAACCCGAAGGAAAATTTTGATCTAAGCAGCAAAGGTTAGAAAATGATATGGATTAGGAAAGGTAAGAATATATTCTTAGCATCCATGGTCCCTCTTGGGGTGAACTCTACCAGAACACGGTACTTTGTTAGTGGCTATTCTTGTCATATGACTGGGAATGCCACTACATAACCAATATTTCTGAGATTGATGGGAAATTTCTTACGTTTGGTGATGGTAAGGGTGACCATGTCATTGGTCAAGGTACTCTTAACATGAATGGTCTTCCTGCTTTAACGAACGTCTTTCTGGTTGAAAATCTTAAAGTGAACTTGTTGAGTATTAGTCAAATATGTGATCAGAGAATGCGTTTCAACTTTACAAATGATAAATGTAGAGTCCTTGGTAATAATAATCATTGTATACTTGCAAGAACTAGATCTATGAATAATTGCTATCTGCTTAACCTGACTTTGATTTTTCAAAAAGCCACTACAGGGGTTACTAAAGTTTGGCATCAGAAACTTAGTCACATCGGCATTCACATATAACCTCCCTCGCTAAATCTTAGTGCGTTAGAGGGCTAGTCAAACTCTCGAACAAGGGCTAAGGTGTATGTGGTCCCTGTCAGTTCGAAAAGTAGGTGAAAAGCACCCACAAAGGGATCCAAGAAGTTGAAACTAAACAGGTTTTAACTCTACTCAACATAGATTTGATGGGACTACTTCAAACTAAAAAGTTGGAGGTAAAAGCTACATTTTGTATGTGTTGATTATTTTTCAAGATATACATGGGTAAGACTTCTTAGGGAAAATACGACAAATTTGATGCATTTGAAAAATTGATTAAAGTACTCGAAAATGAGAAATATAGCAAAATCGTTCGAATACATAGTGACCACGAAAGGGAATTTGTAAACAATGCATTTTCTGATTTGTGTACCTCACGTGGTATTGCTCATATGTTTTCAGCCCCTAAGACTCCTCAACAAAATAAAGTAGTAGAGAGGAAGAATCGTACACTTCAGGAAATGGCTAAGGCAATGATGATTGGAAAAAATGTGGCCCAAAAATGGTGGGCTGAGGTAATCAACACTGTTTGTTATGTGATCAATCAAGTCTACCTAAGAAAAGGGGTAGGAATGACCTTATACCAAATCAAAAAGGGAAAAACACCAAATCTTAGTCATCTCCATGTGTTTGGTTATAAGTGCTACATTTACAATGAAATAGAACAATTGGGTAAGCTCGGCGCAAAAAAGTGATACTGGTATATTTCTTGGTTACTCCACAAATACTCCAGCATTTTGTGTTTTCAATTTCAGAACCCTAACCCTTGTCGAAAGTACTAATGTAGTATTCATGATTTATCAAGTAAGTTTGATAGTGACTTGGATTAACCTAGTTTACCAGAGGTTCGAACAATTGGAGAAACGGTCTGTAAAAATAAGATGATTCAAATCAGAACGACAATGAGAAAAACCTAAGGATCTGTGAACCATTTACCAGAGTCCAAAAGGAGCATCCCAAGGAACTTATCATTGGTGAAATTGATGAACAGATCAAGACTCATGGGAACCTTAAACTAGATTATAGAAAGATGGAAGGCCTCGATCATTATGCTTGTTACACGCCAATGATTAAACCAAATAATGTCAAAGAAGTACTTAAGAATGACAACTAGATACTAGCCATGCAAGAAAAAATTGAACAGATTGCCAGAAATGATGTTCGGACCCTGGTTCCATGGCCTGACAGTTCGAATATCATTGGAACCAAGTGGATCTTCAAATACAAAACATATGAGCAAGGGAATATCACGAGAAATAAGGCAAGACTAGTTGCTCAAGTATACACACAAGTAGAAGGAATTGATTTTGAAAAGATATTTGCACCGGTCCCCAGATTGGAGTCTGTAAGAATCCTTCTATCTTTTGCATTCATTAAGAAATTCATTTTATATCAAATGGACGTAAAAAGTTCATTCCTGAATGGAGTTTTGAAAGATGAAGCATGCGTGGAGCAACCTAAAGGATTTGAGGATCCTCATTACCCCAATAAAGTTTACAAACTGAAATAAGGCTTTGTATGGTCTAAAGCAAGCTCCTAGAGCATGGTGCGGACGACTAACACAGTTCTTATTTGCACAAGCGTATAAGCGAGGGGGAGTGGATCAGACCTTGTTCATCAACTGGTTGAACAAAGACATAATTATTGCACAAATATATGTTGATGATATTGTGTTCGGATCAACATCAAAAGACAAAGTGAACAACTTTGTCAAGGTTATGCCGGAAGAATTTAAAATGAGCATGGTTGGTGGTGAACTATCTTATTTTCTAGGTTTGCAGGTTAAACAAAGTAGGAATGGAATAATGATTCATCATGGAAAATATGCAAATACACCAAACTATCCAAAGATGATAATGGAACAGCAATTGACACAACCTTGTTAGGAGTATTATAGGAAGCCTCCTATACCTAATGGCAAGTAGACCAGACATAAGCTTCAGTGTTGTACTATGTGCGAGATATCAATCTAACGCAAAGGAACCCTATCTCAAAGCTGTAAAAAGGATCATTCGCTATGTGGCAGGCACTATGAACTATGGTCTAGAATATTCCTTAGATACTAAACCTATTCTTGCAGGATAATATGATGCAAACTGGGCCAATGATATGGACGATTGAAAGATCACTTCAGGAGGATGTTTCTTTATTGGAAACAATCTGGTGTCATGGCTCAGCAAGAAACAAAAAAACACATCTTTGTTCACTGCTGAAGTTGAGTACATTGTTGCAGGAAGTTCATGTTCTCAGTTGGTATGGATGATGCACTTGTTGTGAGACTATGGTATGCACGTGAACTCAATGACTATTTTCTGTGATAATATGAGTACAATAAACATGTCCAAAAATCCTATGCAACACTCCCAAACCAAGCACATTGACATCAGGTATCACTACATTATAGAATTGGTTGAGGAAGGTGTTATTGTACTTGAACATGTTCCTGTTCTAACCAAATTTGCTGATATATTTACCAAGGCCCTGGATTCCCAACTGTTCATATCTCTTAGGAAATCATTGGGCATTTTTTGTGCTCAATGATTACAAAGAAAAAGAGAGAGAGAAGTAGATAAATGAGAAAAATGAGTTAGAGAAAAAGGGATAGTTGAGCTCATCACACAGGGTTTTCCTAGCGTGGTTCTTGTTGGTGTAGTTTACAAGTTACTACACAAGGTTTCGACAGAAGGAGTGATAAGAAATATACTCTTAAAACTGTGTTTTTAAAAAGAAAAAAAAAAACGAACCAGAGAGACTCTTGTGATTGAGATCTTGGATTTGTCTTAGTGTATGATCAAACTATATTGCCTGTTGAAAGAAGAATAATGTATGAACTGAAACTACCTTTTAATTCATTATATCCTTATTTTTTTTAGCAATTCCTTATTATTTTATTTTTGTACCTCTCTCTCTCTGTACGAACCAATGGGTAAACCCTGGATAATTGGGATATATGAGTAAGTGGACTTAGTGGCTAGTAATATGAGACTGGAGGCAGTTCACCTCTCTCCCATGATCTCTCAGGATATAAACACGTGGTAGAATTTGCATGGAAAATGAAGTGTTTGAGTGGTATATTTGAACCGTATTTAGCAACACTTATTTTGTCAAAAATTATGAAGATACATGAATCATTTTTCTGCCATAACCATTAATTCATATCACCTTTTTAGTTCCTATTCACTTTGATTAAAGATATCACTCACATTCACCTTATGTCAAAGACCTAATCTTTTTAGGATTTCTCTCTTCTATTCTCTTTCACATGATCACGTGACATGAACAGGGCTTTGGTTCCAGTTCGATCTCCAGGCGAACAAGAAAATGAAAATTTGAATATAATCTTTCTGATATTCTTGGGTAGTCCGCACAAACACTGATAATGGCTTCTATGGAGCAAATCTTTTCTCCAAATCTTCCTTTATTTCTTCATTAGCAGACTCTCCCTTGAATTCAGGTCCCTCTAAGTTTACCAATCATTTTTCACATGGCTAGTAAAAGGAAGAGACAAAGACACTTTTAGTGAAGATAGTGAATAGTATAATAGTAAAGATAGCTCATATTAAGGGGGAATTGGTTGTTTCGGGGAGATAATGCATATTTTAAAACTCTATGTGTGATTTGCTTGTGGTTGTTGACTAACTGTGTTATATGTAAGATCTGGTTGAATCTGCATTATGTTATATTCATTAGTTTATCTCTATATGATAAAACTGCATACTGGGAGTCTTGAGTTTATTATATGTTCAAACTATGATCAGATTGTTGTGTTTAAAAATGTTTACAGGATAGGAGATTTTCGATCAAATGCTAAATGGGAGATTCATAAAGTAAGTGTGTTGGCTTATATCAAAAATCATAATTTAAATGTGTATTAATCTATGCAGGTTGCAAAGAAAAATATTACAAGAGATATTCAGAATCATAGCAGTAGAATCAAGATAGAAGATATGTATAATCTAACCGAATCAAGAACAAGATATGCATGAGGAGAACTAATTACATAAGGAAAGGATTTCCAAGATCAAACCAAATTAAGAGAGAGATGCATGAGGAGATCTACTCAGACAAGGAAAGATTCACAAAGATATTGCAATGAAGGAAAAGATTTACACAAATACATTCCTTGGAGAAAAAGAGATTAGGAACCGAAGATCATGAAGACTTGGAGAAACGTGAATAATTATAGTTTCCTTTTTACTCCAACTACTTTATCCTTTTGTAGGATATGCTACAAACCACATAAGTTAAACAACAAGGAAAACACGATGTAAAGAGCTCTAGTCGATCGTTATAACCTATTTTATGAGATAAAATTTAGTGTTCAAAGTCAAATAATTTTTTTGAACATACCTTTTTTCGTGGGGTTAAATAATAATCTAATGTGTAATGCATGAACTGATGTATAGCATGTATAATGCAAAATCCTACATGATATGCATGATAAAAATAGTCCCACTTTCTTCTCCTCTTGTTTTCTTTTTTTCTTTTTATAATTTTTTTGGACATATAATCAGAACGCGGAACATGCACACAATGCATAGTCCTAATATTTTTCTTGGAGTGAACGAAACAAGATTACAAAATAGTACACACGAGCATGAAATTACCGTCCCATGCCTTAAGGCTAAATTTCAATATTCTATATCAAATATCCATCCTTTTTTTTCTTACAGAGTAGATATAGCTTGTCAAGGACCCTTTGGTGTCTCATAATAATTCCCCCTAAGAAAATAATAAATAAACCTTGAAACTATAATAGCCAAAGATTAGTAAAAGGCTTTGAAACTAAAATAACAATAATAAATTATTTGAATAATTGGTATTTGAATTGAGACTGACTTTTCCTTCCTCCTTCAATAAATCACCGGTGCATCAATTCCCTCCCACATAAGATTAGCCTTGTCCCCAAGGCTAAGGTCGGGAAATTGGCTACGTAATCGATCAACATCAACCCAAGTGTTGTCTTCATCGGCACATCCCTGCCAAGAAATAAAGACCTAGGAGACACGATCGTCCTCTCGCCACACTTGACGATGGCGAAGCACTTAAGAGGGTATGAATATGGGAATTGACTCATCATTCGTAGGTAGGTTGGGATCAACTAAAGCATCTCCCACAAACATTTTAAGATGCGACACGGGAAGACCGAATGCAAACGATACCCTAATGGTAGTTTCAGGCGATAACCAGTTGTGCCAACTCATTCTTCGACCTCGAATGGTCCAAAAAATCTAAGTGCTAATTTAACTCCCAAGCAACAAAAGCAAAGCATGGCGATAAGGCTGAAATTTAAGAAAGACCCGATCACCAACCATAAAATGGACATCACATCTATGTTTGTTGGCCTATCATGCTATACGATGTTGAACCCATCCAAGGTGGAATTTTAAATTTTGCAATATTGAATCGCGTTCCACCAACTCATCGAGAACAACCTTTATGTGAATCTCCCCGGGCAAGAATTGGGCCAGCACATGCAGTTTCTTCCCATAAACTACTTCAAAGGGAGTGCAGCCTGTAGATAAGTGAAAACTTGTGTTCAAATAATAATTTGCAAATGCAGACCAACGCTTTCGGTTATCTGAAACAAAACACCTTAAATAAGTCTCTAAGCAATGATTCATGACTTTCGATTGACCATCTATTTTTGGATGATATGAAAAGCTAATTCGTAATTTAGTACCCGTTACCTTAAAAAGGTCTTGCCAAAATGCACTTGAGAAGATAGGGTCATGATTCGAGACTATTGAACGAGGCAACCCGTGCTGGCGGACAACTTCTCGAGCAAAAAAACCCACCGCATCCTTGGCTATGAATGGGTGTGAAAGTGTCATAAAATGCGATAGGCGATCCACAACTACCAAAATAACATCAACTTGATTAGATTTTGGTAGCCCTGTGATGAAGTCCATGCTAACATCTTCCGAAATTTGCTCCAGAATGGGTAATGGTTGGAGCAGCCCCGCGGGTGCCTGAGTATTATATTTCTTACATTGACAAACAAGGCACTCTGTAACAAAACTGAGATCGATTCCACCATTCCTGGCCAATAAACATTAGCCGTCAGTCTCATATAAGTGCGAAAAGAACCCGGTGCCCATCAGTAGGTGTGGAGTGAAATTTTTTTTATGAGTTTGTTTATCCAATTCTTGGTAGGAGGAATAGCAAGCTAACCTTTAAACTATAACACTCCATTAACCAAGGTGTAAGGGCAAGATACCGAATTGCCCTTGTTCAGGGATCGAACAATGAGAGCATATATAGGATCATCTCATACGGCCCTGGTTAAAGCCACCCATTCCACCCATGTTGGCAATTTGACCGCCCCAAGGAGTAATCCTAAATCACGACGAGATAATGCATCTGCAAGCACATTTGTTACCCCAACTTTGTATTCAATCTCTAAGACAAATCCTATGAGTTTGGCCACTCAATATTGTTGGGTCGGAAAGGATATAGACTGTTGCAACAAGTTCTTTAAGTTATGCTGGTCAGTGCGAACAACACGTCAACCAAGAAAATATTTACACCAATGAAGGACTGCTAGTACTAATGCCATTAATTCCTTCTCGTAAGTGGCCTTGCTAGAATTTCGATTGGAGAGTACCTTGCTAAAAAAGGCTACAGGGCGACTGTCTTGCATTAGAACAATCCCAAGGTCACTCCCAGATGCATTGCACTCCATGCAAAACTGCTTAGTGAAGTTCGGAATGGCTAACTGCGGTGCTGGAGTGATGCCCTTTTGAAGGCCTCAAATCCTATTTGGGCAGCTGAATCCCATATGAATTTCCCGTCCGTGGCCTCTTTGTGAAGGAGAGATTTGAGGTGTTGTGTTATTTTTCCATAATTCCAAACAAAACACCTATAGTAGTTGGCCAACCTAAGAAATCCTCGAAGTCCCTTAACTGATTTAGGCATAGGCCATTGTAAGATAACAGCAACCTTTGAGGGGTCCATATGAACAGCCTCCGCAGAAACAACGTGGCCCAAATAGTTGATTGAAGTACGAGCCCAAGAACACTTTTTGGGATTAATGACAAACAACGCAATAGATATAATGAGCAACACGTCTTGTAACTGACTCAGATGAGATGGCCAATCCGCACTATAAATAAGGATATCATCAATAAAGACCAACACGTACCAGCATAAGATGGGTTATTTAAATGTAGAGGGTGCATTACACAATCCGAAAGGCATTACTAGTCCTACATAATGTCCTGAATGCATACAAAATCTTGTCTTGTGTACATCCTCTAGTGCCACCCGAATCTAATGATAACTCGCCTTTAAATCAACCAGAGTGAACCAAGGTTCCTCATGTAATTTGTCAAGTAGCTCTTGAATAACCAGAATTGGATATTTATTGGGAACAGTGTCTTTTTTTAACTCTCGATAATCAACATAAAAATGCCAACTACCTTCTTTTTTGTGTACTAGCAAGACTGGGCTTGAATAAGGCCATGCCCTTGGTTGAATCAGACCTAAGGCTAACATCTCATCGACCAAGTGTTCAATCTCCATTATTTAGGCAACTTTGTATTTGTACAGTCTAATAGCTACTGGCCCCGCTCCTGGTTTTATGGGAATACGGTGATCAGTTGTGCGGGTGGGAGATAGCCCAGGTAATGGCTATAAAACTAGCTAGAATCATCCAAAATGTGCTGAATCTCTAGATTGATGTCATTCAAATTCTCAAGGTGGTGGTGCGTAATTCAAAATGCCATAATATCTAGCAAGAATCTGTGGCATTTAATTTCAATATAGAGAGAGAATAAACTTGTTTCTTTTATAATCCCCAACATGCTGCAAGCAATATTGATGTCCTTGGTGAACAAATTTCAATGTTTGTGTGTTCCAGTTCACTTGAATATCGGCCAATGCAGCCAAAAATGATACACCCACAATCACACCAAGATCACTAATAGGAAAAACATGAGCCTGAAAAATGAACCTGGCTAATCCCAACTATAATTCGATCTTTGGAAAAATTCCCACAGTGTTAATACTTTTACCATCGTCCAAAGTCACCGGTAGAACAATCGAGCAATGAAATAGTGGGTGGTGCCACTATCCACCATTACCACGACTCTAGTTCAGTTGATGTCCCCTTTAAACTTCATAGTTTGTGAGCTGTCAAAATTGTAAACAGAGGTTATTGATAGAAGCAATGAATGAAAGCTCCCAGAATCAGGAGACTCTGCTTCAATCACATCTAATTGGTTATAAAAAATAGAGGTATCGGGCTCCTCATCGGCATCCAATATCACCATGACCCGTAGAGAATGATTTACATAAACATGGGAAGAAAATATGGCTCTTCACATCTGAAGCAGAGCCCCCGAGAACATAGATCGTGAAATTCATATTGTGTCATTTGGCATGGTCAGCGGGAGGTCAGGTTTACAGAAGATGATGAATCTATAGCAGTATAGTACATTGAGTGAGAAGCAAGCAAACAGCTGGGTTCCAATGGATGTGTAATGTTTGAAGTAGCAGGTTTATGAGAAAGGACACCTATCGAGTGGAAGTATGGTGGGGTAGGGGCAGGCTTATTTTTTAAAATCTCACAATTGATAGGACGAATGATAAAGAAACTGATGATTCAACTCCCTTGGTTCTCATTCAATCTCATGAGCCAGATGAATTGTGGTGGCAAAGTCCTCAATATCTTTAGTACAAATTTGCTACCAAATGTCATTGTACAAACCATGGAGAAATATCCTAAGAACATCAGCATCAAACAAGGTGGGGACCGCTGCTAGCTATGTGATAAAATGGTGGATGTAATCATTAACAATGGAGGTCAAACGGGTGAGGGCTAGAGCTTTACAAGCATTGGCATGGGGATTAGCGCCAAAGTACTTAAGTAATTCTATGGAAAAATGTTTCCAACGGAGACCAGGGATGTGATTACAAATCCACTACAACCATGGCAAGACGAGGCCATCCATGGCTACCAATGCATACTTAAATTTCATATTTCAGGAGGGTATTCTCAACGCAGAAAAATTGATTGGCTCATAACAAGCACGAAGCGGGGTTGTCACCGCTAAAGAGAGGGAGTTCCAGTTGAGGAAGAGGGACAACTCACAATTTGTCATTGTAGCACTGATCCCGATGTCGTATCATACAAAGGGGACTCGGGTACGACGTTCTTGTCCTTTCTAGAGAGCAAAGAGCGTCCTGAATTTCTTTGGTACAAGATGCTAGTGAAGCCCTTGAACCCTTCATTTTGGAGATCCCGTTACCAATTCCTTTCATCGCTTTCTCCAACCCCGAAATACGTTCTTCCACGTGAGTAAATACACGGCAGGTTGGACCAAATTGTTGGAGTAAGAGACAAGATTAAAGAACAGTACACACAAGCACAACGAAAATTACCGTCCCACGCCTTAAGGCTAAATTTCAATATTCTATATCAAATTTCCATCCTTTTCTTTTACAGAGTGCATATAGCATGTCAAAGACCCTTTGGTGTCTCCTAATACATTCCCTCTGAGAAAATAATAAATAAGCCTTGAAACTATAATATTAAAGATTAATAAGAGGCTTTGAACTAGAATAACAATAAATGATTTGAATAATTGGTATTTCAACTTAGACTCACTTTTCATTCCTCCTCCGATAAATCACTGGTGCATCAATTTTCTAAAACACATATGAACTTTTTTGAATTAGATATCTTATTATTTTCCATTTGAACAATACCAATTATTTTAGTACTTCACCAAACAAAATCATTGGTGACATGAGTAAGGAGCTTAATTTGTGGGAGTAGGACAAGTAGATATTCTAACATGTCTAATCTTCGAGTTTTGCTATTCAAATATACACTTCATTTTTTGGGCTTGCCATGGTATTTCTATGAAAGACCAACCTCCAATCTTACCTTTACAAAGTAAGATCATGTGCTTTTACCCAACCTAATCAGCTCATTAACTTTGGCCATGCCAGTATTAAACCTCTTTATATATGATTGGCAAGGCTCCATGTTTGGGTGTCATAAGGTAGCATGTTAATCATTGAGATCCAATCTTACATGCAGCCAGTCACACTAACTAGCTTATTTGGGATTAGAGGGATAAGTTTTTCATGATGCAAGAGGCGCATGTACCCGAGCAATATCTGTATGTTGCGGGCAACAATGTCGGCTAACCACATGAGGCACTTATGAAGTGGGGACTTAAGAGTTATTTTAAACCAAACACTTTGAGTCATGGGAAAGTTCTCCACCAAGTATGTTGCAATCTGAGGTCGTTAGGTCTAGTGGACGGTGAAGTAAATTGGCTGCAGGGCTTCTGTGTGAGTGTGGAAAGATGTGTTGAGAAGAGGGCTTAAAGAAAAGATTTTTCCACCAAATTGAGAGTGTCTCCACCAAATTTCACCAAGAGATACATCCATTGAGTAGGATTCGCTGGCGAGTTGTAAGGTATGGCAGTGCAATGACAACATAGTGAATGTTGCCTATTGTGTAAGCCACCTCAGTTGAGAGAGTATTGGATGTGGCTGAAATTTTATAGAGTTTATATTGAGGGCAGAAGCTACGCTATGGACTTTGGAGAAGTGAATTTAGAGTTTGGATGAGGAGAAGATAAGAAAATGTGTGTTCCTCAGCTAAAGTATGTCTAGTGGTGGAAAAAGAGAATGTTTTCTTTTTTTTTTTTTTTTTTGTTTTGCGTATTATAAGAGGGGTATGCTATTCAGAAGCCAAGGTGGGCAGCAGTCAATCCTCCCAATACTATCGAATACTAACTATGCAGATCCCTAGGGGCTAGATATAAGCATTAGGAGGGCACAAAAAGTACTCGATCAAGTTGAGGATCGATCGAATGCATGAGACGATGAGGTCCATGTTGGGCGTCCCTTCGGCTTTGAGGTTGTAGGTGAGCCACATAAGCTCCCTGTGGGCTATGGAATTTATCGAGCACCACTTTTACTCCAAGAGAGAGATTGAGGCATACATGCCGAGGTCTTGTGAGTTTACTCGTAGCATGCTATTGGTTCTAACCATGTCACGAGGCACCGTTGGCTTGAGACATGTGGTTACGTGGCAACACCGCATAGTGGGTAAAATGTGGGCATGTGTCAACATGCAAGGAAAACGTCCTGAGCATTGCGTGGAGTGAATATGAGAGTTGATGACACATTATCTAAGCTAAGGTTTGCAATGTTTCCCCTCTCCCGAGAGCGAGGAACAAAACGAGGGGCCTTAGGTGTGATACCCCAAGCCACTCACTACTCACTGGCCAATATAGTTCATGTATTACATTTATTTTATAATTTTGTATGCTATTTAAATTGCTTTTATTTATATTACAGCTCGTATTTAATTATTTTTGGTATATAATTATCAATTCTTTGAAGGATTTACATTATAGATCGTAAACCTCTTAACCCAAAACATCGAAGAGAGCGATAATGTGTGAAGGCTGATTAATATTGGAATACATGACGAGTTTTAACAACAACAACAGCAACAAGAACAACAACAAGAGCAATAACAATAACAATAACAATAACAATAAAAAGAACAACAACAACAACAACAACAACAACAACAACAAAAATAATAATAATAATAATAATAATAATAATAATAATATTATTATTATTATTATTATTATTATTATTATTATTATTATTATTATTATGTGAGATGTTCCCACGTAGATGTCTATCATTTATTAAGACACATACCCACACATCTAATATAAGTATTAAAGTTATAAACAAAAATGTTAAAAGTAGTGCCCCAACTACTTGTACTACTAGTTAAAATATTTAAGATACGGATATAACAAAATGCTTATCAGTAAAAAGAATCTAAATCCCATTCCTTGGCTTTACTCCATCAGGTTTGAATTCTAATTCTTTATACTTAGCATAATTATATATTTTAATTACAAACTTATTGGAGTATCACGTTTCAAAACTATAACATGTGCATAGTTTAATAAACTTTTTTAATTAGATGGTTTTAATTTTTTATTTCGTGAATGGAGGCATAAAAGATTTGAAATTTGAAGTATATATTTTATCGATTATAGTTCATAATAATTGTTGATATTGTCGGATTGTATCTTGCTGGAAATAATATTTATAACTATAAAAGGGATTTTTGAAATTAATGAATGAGCTAACTTGTTTATAAGAACTCATAGGATGATGAAAATCAATTAACACCGAAATTGATTCTTGGAAAGTTAACTACTTCAAGTATTAAATATTCACTATTTAAGTTTCAATAGTTGCGAGTGTTCTGGGTACAAGTTTGGTGGACAAATTACATGTATATAATTTGAAAATTTATTGGCTGTTTGCTAGATAAAGATAATAAGTCTGCTGCTTTAACTCAAAAGTTTGATAATAGTAAATACAGAGAAATGGTTATAGAATTAATAAACATAATGTGGTGTTTGTTTATTAATGTAAATACAGAAATGTAACAATATATACGTGTTTCTTCAGGAGAGATTGTAGATTGAGTAGCTTAATTTTGCTTAGTGTATAATTAATGAATGCGTAAAAATATTGACGAAAAAGTTGAAATTTATGAATTTCACTGACAAGTACAGAATGTGTATTATTGATTAATTAGCTTGTATGTTGAATGTTACTATACATTAAATATTATGGGGTACAAATAGCAAGATTTAGATAATTGCTATTGGTGAAGAGGTAACTAGAATTCATTTGCATCTACAATGCATAGGCATACTATGTTTTGCATTATTTTGCTATGAATTGTGTGTGATCTTACGTTTTTTATGTTGGTGGATATAAATTACGTGGTGTGAAAGCATGATTTGGTATTATATTAAATATAACATTCACGAGCACATATATAAGGAATATATTGTATTTTGCATGCACTATGATTAAAAGAAATGAAAAAATGTAATGTTAACCACTACTAGTATACCGAGGCTCATGTCATGTGAGATATGGATAAACTTAATTCGTCATGCCAATGACATGTAAGTCATGGAGAGGCTTTATGATATGTTGAGTTGGTGGCATGTGAAATATGGATAGGCTTGATTTGTCAGGTCGGTAGCAGTGAGACATGGATAAACTCTATGATTATGATTGATTATTGAGCTAGTAGGTGGGTCGCGAGTCCAATAAAGATAAAATATTGTAAAACATGTATTATGATTTCATTAGCATATATTTCACGTCTCTTTAGAAGTTCCTATAGAAATCTAAATTACTTTACATAATGATTTCTGCTTATTGAGCTTTAACTCAACTAGTTTGTGCATTGTAGGTTAGTCTGATGATGATGTGTAAGCTCACAGCTTACTGGGCATGATGTATGTGCTGCTACAAGCTTTTGGTGATCATTGTACAGGGACAACAACCTTTGGGCTAAACCATGCTTTACCATGTTTTTTTATCTCTATATTGATGTACTTTTGGGCTTGTATAATATTACTAAAATTTTGATATGTAAATATATGTGTGAATGTGGTAAAATACTTTGCATACAATGTAGATCTTTGATTATTTGTGTGAATGAGCATTTGTCATTGAGATGAGTTATACGTCGTAAATCTGTTATAGGATATTTAAGGGAAAAAATACACATACTTGTCTTCGCAGGTTAAAAGTAGTTTATGTTGAGGTTTGTAATGGTGGGGTGTCACATTAGGTGCATCTAGGACACCCGTAGTGCGTGGCGAGCACGATGAGTTGCATTGTAGACGTGCGAGCAATCCTCAATGCCATTATGGAGCGCAAGTGCTCCAATACCATCACCCAAAAGGACTTTAGAGTGTCGGTAGGGTATAGCAGGTGTGCTAACTAGTTGGGGACTGATGCCGAGACATGCAAGGGGTTTATTAGGTGAAAAAATTATTTTGGGTGAATGTCTAAGTCATTCATTTCTCTCCCTCTTGACAATAGTATATATACTACTTACTCTGTAACTTAGCCATAATATATACTTTAAATATCCTCAAAGCTGCAAAACTTTTCTTCTCCTCTGTCTGTGGATGTAATCAGTATATTATTGGCGAACCACATAATTCTCTATGTTCAGCATTGTTAATCTTTATTTCAATTTTATGTTCTTTCTTGCATCTAGTTATACCAAACTAGTATTAGAGCCATGTTGGTATTCTATTGAGAAAGATGTATGTGTTGAATGTGAATATCGACAAGTTTACTGTGAGGAATAGTTTCAGTTTATGATAGCTCAAGATGAGGGCCTTGTTGAATCAGCAAGGGGTTCTGGGCACCGTTGACTAAGAAGACATTGGATACCAAAACTACTGAGATGTCCTATTTGGAGGAGAAGGCACACTCAACAATCAAGTTGTGTCTTGCAGACAATATTATTACGAAGGTCGTAGAGGAAGAAACTTTGGCTGGTCTGTGTGCCCTTAGGGCACATTTTAAGCAAAAGAGTTGTTTATACATATGTCATTATTATGGTACATCTGCTTTTGTGAGAGGATTCAAGTCAAAGTAGAAATTTGTTAGAATATACCTTGAATATAATAATATCTCATTCGTTGAGTCAGCACACATTTTTGTTATATCAAGTGAGGGAGTCTATTTTGGTCCGATATTATATTAGAAGAAGGAGTCTATCCCGAGCTAATGTTAAATTGGGTGAAAGAGTCTATTATGGGCCAATGTTATATTAGGTGAAGGAGTTTATGTTGGGTGAATGTCTAGGTCATTCACGCATCTCCTTCTCGGTAGTAGTATATATACTACTTATCTATAACCTAGCCATAATTTGTACTCCGCATATTCTCAAAGCAATATAACTTTTTCTTGTCTCTGCACGTAGATGTATCAACACATTGTTGGTGAACCACGTAAATCTTTATGTTCATTATTGTCAATCTTTGCTTCAGTTTATGTTCTTTCTTGTATCTAATTATAACACTATATATACTTACCTCTTGTGAGAATTTATCATAGGTTGTCTCTGTGTTTCTAGAAGTCAAAATTATGTTATTCGTTGTCCACCATGAGTTTCTTCAACTATTGCATAAGATTTTGTGCAAGTTATTCTTCCATTTGAAATGTTTCTGAGGTTTAGATCTCTAGCATGAATTTTATATTTATTATCTTTATTATCTTTTGTGTGTAGGTTTGGGTTGAAACATCTATCTTTTGTAAAATTAATATAGTTATATATGATTTTTTCTTGAGGTTTGTGTTTTGGTTGTTCGTTGTTGTAGTTGTTGTTGTTGTTGTTGTTGTTGTTGTTGTTGTTGTTGTTGTTATTATTATTGTTGTTTTTGTTATTATCATCATCATCATCATCATCATCATCATCATTATTATTATTATTATTATTATTATTATTATTATTATTATTATTACTATTATTATTATTATTATTATTATTATTACTATTACTATTATTATTATTATTGTTGTTATTATTATTATTATTATTATTATTATTATTATTATCCGTCTAAAAATCCAATTTCTTTTCTCCACTAACCTATAATTTTAGTTTATCATGCTTGGAGTTCTCTCACCTCTTGGATGGAAGAGTAACTCATTACACCTTAATAAATTTAGGTTGTCATGTATTTGCTTTTCAACATGTATGTGGAGGAGTAACTCATTACACCTTAATGAATTTAGCTTGTCATGTATTTACTTTTCAACATGGATGTCATATGTTATTTATTTATAGTTGTCGATGGTTAAGAAAGAAATACGAAAACAATACCAAAAAGAGTTACCCAAGATGGGAAAAGTGCCCAAGGGCAAGAAACCGAAGGTCTAGCATGAGACCGATTAAGGAAGGAGAGACCAGAGAAGAACCTAACCTGAAGCTAGAGGACGAGCTGGAACCAACGAGTGCGAGGCAATGATCAGGAGGAGTCCAAGAGGCAAGCAAACCCCAAGATCGCAATCCAAATACAAACCCAGTTCTCCACCACCAATGTATATAGTCAACTTTATTCCACATAGATAACCCAACTCCAAAAAGTTGGAGCTGGGTCCAAAAGAGAAGGAAACAGAAAAATGTGGGCCCCCAATTGGAAGGTGAGCAGCACGCTGGCCCTCATTGGCGCGTGTGTTGCACGTGCGCGTGGTGGTGGGGCCCGCGGCTGCTTCAGTGAATCACCACTTTTTTTTTTCTTGCTTGCATTGATGAAAGAGCGAGAGAAAGATATTAATTTCTTTCACATCATCATATATCTGTTGCAGTTTCCTTTTTCTTTTTTTACCATTGCAGATTCAATAATTTTTTTTCTGAAATGATCGTTAAATCAGGAAATGACAGTTGCAAGGAAATAGTCTTTATCCTTTTTTTTTTCTTGCAGAGAATATGTCTATAATTATATGGTCTATTCCATTCACTATTACATCTTATCTTCTCGTTAAAAAAAAAAATCCTCTTCTTGCTATAGTAAATTTCCAACATCTTCACGATTAACACCAAATGACAGAAAATTATGGTGGTTCATTTCCAAATTTTTTAGGTTCTTGAAATACGCAAGGAAGTGCAAGTTCCCAAAATTCTCAAAATCCTACTCGTTCGAACCCCTTATCTTCTCAATGTTCTCATATGCCACCATTTCCCCAACATTTTCCCATTAGTTCAAATGTTATTGCTAACCCTTAATATTTTATATCTCCGGCTGTTTATTACATTGGAATGGGTACACAATTAATGATGTCATCACCTTCTCAAGTGGTTTCTCCTCCACCACCACAAAAGTGTCATCGAATTCATCAAGATGAATAAGTTTGGAAGGGTCTGAATTCGATAAAGAGCCAACACCATCATTCTCATTGCATTGCTATCAATTTCCACCCACTCTACGCAAATCGGGGTACAGAATATTTACCTTAATAAGGGTGATCAGCATGCTAACAAGGTTAAGACGACATGGAATGTTGAGGAAGAGATGTGTCTTGCAAAAGCCTGTACAACAATTACCAATTGCTCTAAGGTTAGCAATGCACAAAGCTTTAAGGTTGGTAATACACAAAAGACTAAGGAGTTTTGGGAAAAAAAACATCTGAATACTACTATATGAGAATCAACCAACTGGCACACCTCTGAGAACATCGAGTAAGGCAAACTCACACTACTATAATGTAAATCCCAATGTTATCTTGTTTTCAAAATGGTACAACAATTGGGTTAGTGGTCAAAGTGATGATGACGTTCTAGCTACTACATTAGAACAATGGAACTTTGTGCAAAAGAAGAAACTCAACTACTTGCACATATGGAAGGTGGTGAAAGAGTTTGAAAAATGGGCTCCCCAACCAATGGGCCATAATTCTAACAAGAAGGTTAGGACATCTAAATCAAACGGGCATAATTCTTCAACAAATCCACATACAAATGTCAATAATGAAATCCGATCTCGTCCAATTGGACAACAAATGGCAAAAAAACAAGGCTGAATATCTCGAAGAAAAGTGGAAACAAATGCAAGAGTGTCAAAGGGAAAAGATGGCCTTGAAACATGCTAAAAAAAATGCAGAGAGATATTGAGCTCTCGCAAAAGAATTATGACATAGTTATGAAGGATACGAGTGGAATGACGGAGACACAACTGCATTATCATTTCAAAATGGTTGATAAAATTTTAGAGAGGCGTGGCCTAAAGTAGATGTACTGTTCCCATTGATCCTTATGTATTTTATAATTATGTATCTTTTATTAGGTTGTTTAGTTAGTAGTAGATTTCTGAAATTTGTAATTCGATTCTTAATTAGTAATGTGAATTATGTTGTTTGAAATTTGATTAAAAACTAGCTGTTAAAAACTAGTCATTGCAAACTAGCCATTGCAAACTAGCCGTTATAAGTTTATTTAAAAATAAGAAGGTTGCATTTACAATTCTCCATTGTATTCACATTCTAGTCAATTTCTCCTTTCACGTTAAAATGTCTGAGGATCTGAGAGAAGAGATTATTTGTGAATTTTGGAGAAATGAGTTATATGAATAACAAGGTTTCGGTGATCGAGAGTGCAAGCTATTGGTTAGGTAATTCTTGCAATAAAGCTCAAAGGCCCTTAGGGGCGTGAGGTTCAAAATCTAGAATTCAATGTGGTAGATTAAACCTTGATCTGCAACTGCATACTAGGTCGACCGTTCATTACCAAGTTCAAAGTTGTGGTGTTAATCTACCACTACTGCCTCAAAGTCATGATAGAAGACGACACTCTTTCGATACGAAGAAATCAGTTGAAGGCCCGAGAATGCTCTTTGGGGATAAAGTTGGCTAAACTAAATGCAATGGACATATTGATCGACGTGGAAATGGCCGATGTCTCCCATGATGATAGCCGCCCCTGGAAGAAGGAGTCATGGCCTCCGACTCAGAGATAAGGAAAGTTGAAGCTTCCATAGGGGAATTCCTAAACCAAGAGGAGAAGGACTAGTGCATGGACTATGAGTTGGATCATCGACAAGAGTGGCCTAAAAGGCAGGTCCTACCCATAGAAGAATTGGAAGAGGTGGTGATGGATCCAAGACATCCTGATCGAAGCTTATAAGTAGGGATAGGGTTGAAAGAACTAGTTCGGGCGCAAATGTTGCAATTACTATATGACAGCTCCCACATTTTTGTTTGGTCATATGCCAACATGGAAGGAATAAATCCGCCAGTCGCATGTCATCGATTGGACATTGACCCTGGAGCTCGCCCTGTAAGATAAAATTGCCGAAGGTACATTCCAGAGAAGTATAAGGCTTTAGAGTATGAGGTCCAGACCCACCTTCACAACAAACTGATTAGAGAGATCCCTCACATAGAACAACTTGTTGATGCCACGGCCTGTCAAGAGTTGAAGAGTTTATGGATGCGTACTTGGGGTATCACCTAACAGAATCTCAATGATCAAGAAAGTACCTCTTTTATGATGGACCACGGTTTGTACTGTGACCAACAAATGTCATTCGGTTTGAAAAATATCGGAGCAACATATTAGAGGCTGGTAAATAAGATGTTTGCGACACTGGAGGACCATGGAGGTCCATGTGGATGAAATGTAAGTCTAAAGTCTAAAAAAAGAGGATCACACGACTCATTTGAAAGAGATTTTTGTCGTTCTCGAGAATATCAGGATGAAACTGAACCCCCAAAAGTGCAATTTTGGGGTAAACTTGTTGCAAGTTTTTTGGGCTTCATGATAGGGGAACATGGTATTGAGGCAAAGTTTAAGCCGTCCTAGACATGCGACCTCCAACATGGTATTGAGGCAAAGTTTAGGCCATCCTAAACATGCGACCTCCAACATGATTTGCTTCGAAATTGACTGATAAGTGCCAAACCTTTTTTTGACGCCATCAAGAAAAACCAGCGGTTTGAATGAAATGAAGAATACAAAACCGCCTTCGAGATGCTTGAACAATGCCTTAGTTTGCCCCTGCTGTTGACCAACCCAATTTTCGGTTGAGAAGTTGTACTTGTATCTGGCAGTGTCAATTGGAGCCCTAAGTGCGGTAATGGTCAAAGTGGGGGAAGGAACTCAATTCCCCATATATTATGTGATTCAGATGTTACATGAAGCTGAACTAAGGTACTCTCTTTTGGAAAAGTTGACTTTTTCTCTGATAATCAAACTCAAACCCTACTTCTTTGAGCACCAGATCGAAGGTTTGACAGAGTTCCCCCTCAAACAAGTGCTCTAGTGACCAGACACAGCTAGACTGTTTCTTAAATGGGGCAGTCGAACTCAGTCAGTTCTACATTACATACACCCCAGGACTACCATCAAGGCACAAGCCCTCACGGACTTCATGGTGGAATTCACGCCCAATGACAGGTTGGAAAAATAGCTAGATTTAAAGTGGGACCTTTATGTCGATGGATCCTCTACCCAAATGTGATCTGGGGCGGGATTTCTTTGATTGATCCAAATAAACAAATATGTTGCTCTACCATAGATTTCGAATTCAAGACGACAAATAATGAGGCAGAGTAGAACTGGCCAGGTCAATGTGGATAAGAAGATTGTGTGTGCACAATGATTCGTAACTGGTAGTGAACCAGTATCAGGGGAATATTAAACTAGAGGAGATCGTACGATATGATATCTCAAGCTCGCACGAGACTCTTGCCAATGATTTAGCAAAGTAGAGATCACCCATATCTCACGATCGCAAAACGTCGAGGCCGATGCATTGGCCCGATTAGCCACTTTGGATGGGGCCGAAGAATTGAGCGTAAACCTCTTCAAATCGAGCACCTCTTCCTTGGATATTCAATTAGTTAATTGCCTCCAAATCGCTCCCCCTTTGGATAATTGGATGACCCCATCGTTCGATACTAAACCAGTTAGTCGTTGCCCCCGGATCGTATGGAAGCCCATATAATCAAGGTCAGTTTTGCACATTATACATTAATTGATGACGTGTTATATAAACGAGGATTAGCAATGCCACTACAACGGTGGCCCCAAAGCAGGAGGTGGAAGGTCAAACCGACTTACCCTTTTTAGATAGCTATAAAAGGGATGAGAGACGATCAGTCCGCTTTGGAAAAATATTTCTAAAAGTTTTGTATTAAAAAAAGATCCAAAAGAGGAAGAGTAAAATAAGCAAAGAAAGAGATTGATCTCAAATTGTTTTAATTAAGTTCTTATACGTTATTTTTCAAGTCTTATTATGTGATACTTGTTTGTTAATTTAGACTCAATCAAACACATATTATTTTCCTGCACAACACATTCGAACTCAATTGATAAGCAAACTTCACAATAATTATTATATATATTTTTTTTTTGTGTAGAGGAGAGCAATGTGATTATATTCAAATATTGTTTTTTTTTTTTTTTGGTCTATCATATGTTTATTATATGATTATGTGTAGATGTTTGTCATCTATGTTAGTTATCTATGTTGGGATGCTTCATATGTTCACTTATAAAAATACGAAGTTATTTTTCTTTTTTATGTAACATTTTTTATTGCTTCTTAATTGTAAAATCTAACAGTTTTTACCAAAATTGTTGCTTGACAATTGAAAGTGATGCAATTTGTTGAATAATTAATAAAATTATGATAATTTATCATTCGTAGTTTATCTTAATGAAACTTTAATATATTTTATTGGAAATTATATTTGTCAATTGGAGTTTATTGTAATTTACTTATTCTTTTGTAAAGATTGTAAAAATTTCTTATGCAAGTACATTTATTATAATTATATAGAAAAGGATGCTCATGTATTATCAAATTTGACTTTCATGACTTCAATAACTTCAATAATAAAACTTTACTTAAGATGTTGAACAAAATTGAATAACGAGATAAAAATTATCAAGAAAATTGCTTCGCTTAAACCAACACAGTTTTTAGAGAAAATTTATTTAACTCATTTAATTGCGATCTTTTGGTTTGTTTATACACTAAAAAAATGTTTTTGTTTTTCTAAGTTTAAAAAAAAAATTGAAAATTAAAAAATGGATAAATTGTGCTTAAAATTTTCAAATTGAATAATTGTTTTCCTATTTGGCGAAAATAATTGCAGTATTTGTAGATGTATGCTTATTGACAGAAAATATGTTTTTTTTTTGGCCATAAATAAGCTTATTTTGAATGATGTATGCGAAGTTTTTTTTAAATAAGGTTGGAAACAAGTTTACAAGATATGATTTTACATAAAACTCATCCGTTCTGAAATCCAAAGAAAGGTTATGCATTTCTTGATGCCCTTGGTACTTGGTAGGGTTGAGTTCCATTTACGCAACAAGACGAGGGGCTTGGCCAATTGCTCTTGGGTTGAGCATAGATGACCAAGGCTTGGAATTTTGGCTAAGACATCAAAATCGGCTTTTAAAAGACAAATAAAGATCCAAGCTAATGCATGAATAAATACTTTAAAGCCCAAAAGGAGAGTCAAAGTTGTAAATTAAGAGGCTGCTTGGCTCATCTTATTCTTCTCTTTTATAACATTCATAAGATGTATTAGCTCCTTCAAAGTGTTCGATAAAAGTTTTAAAATAAAATTTTAATTCCATTTTAAAATAAGTTGTTAAGAGCTTATAAACTATTACTTTTTTTTTTTTTTTAAATAAGTTGGGTGTTACTTATTTTTCAAATAAGATCTTATTTTGATTTTAATTACAAAACTATCCTTTCTAACATCTTATAAGCTCCATCATCTTGTTTTAATCAAATATTTTAACAAATTATTTAAAATAAGATGTAACACCTTATAAGATGTTTAGGCATTACACGTGCTCACGCCTTACATTGAACAGAGATGTAGGATTTGATCATAATGTGTATCTCCCTTTATTGCGTTTGTGTTAAATAAGAGACTACCTGTCAAAAGACATGCCCATGACTTACAAGAAAATATGTCCAGCAGGCATGAGATCTTATTTGGAAGTTTTCACAGTTTTCCTATATTATGTTTTAATTAATTAGTTTTCGTTCAAGATCTATTTAGACACTGTATCTTTATTTTACCAAAAAACACAGAATATTGAGCATTAAAAACATCTAAAAAGTTTTCTTTCATTCATTCTCGAGTGTCTCGTTAAGTTGGAGTTAGTACAGAAATTTACAAGAAATAAAGAAAGTGAAGAAGTCGAAGGAAATTATAAACATTTTAAATTCCATGGTTGTTAAATAAGTTCCTAGCAATAATGGGGTTTGGGTGGGCAGAGGGAAATGACACATAAAGGAAAATGTCTGGTACTACAGAACTGATGTGTCTAAAACACAACTAACTAATCCTCCTACATATTTCTCTGTGCCAAAGACAAAACTGAAGAACCATTGCAGCAAATAGACACACATCGGCATATTCTCACGCCCCTAGCTTACTTCAACTCCCAAAATTTCAGTGGCAAATGGTCACTTCTCCATTTTGTAGCAATGACATCTTACGCCAAATCCAAGGACAAAACTTACAATCAATGGTTCCCAAACACTTGCTCTTCAGTTTTGAGGTGACTTGTGCGGTGCAAGCCGGCCTCCCCGACAAATCCATGATGCTTTTCTCACCTGGTAATTCAAAGTTTCAGTGGAGTCCCAAGAATCTCTCTCTCTCTCTCTCTCTCTCACTCACTTTGTGAGCAGCAAATTCTTCTTCATTTGATTTGGCACCGTTTTGACCACCACAGCTGCTTCCTTCATTTCTTCTAAGCTGGTGGAAGCAGGGCTTTCGGAGGTATCAGAGCTGCTATTCTCACCATGTCCATCTTTATGCGACCATAGTCTTGAGAATATCTTCTTCACTTTCTTGGAAGTGACTTTATCTGCATTTAGTTTGGCATCATTTACTGTGACACCCCTATCACCATCACTTCCTCCTCTGTTTCCAAGCCTCAGAGAAGCAAGCTCCCCCTTTAGATCCTTAAGTTCCTCAGATGTCTGGTCTCCATCCCAGTCCTCATCGGAGTTGGTAGTTGTAGACCTGGAGCTCCCACAAGATCCTCTTGGGAGCATAGCCCTAACAGAGCCTGGTAGATTGGGTGTGTTACTACCTGTGGCTGCTGCAGCTCGGGCTTGCTCGAAGAAAAGAACTTGTACAACTATGCGCAATGGGAGCCTCTCGTTTTGTACGGCGTGTGCACAGGCATCAGCCGATAGCTTCCTGCAATCCATTAACCGGCAAATCCTCTTTTTCTCACTCTTTGTCAACCCTGGATGTTCCTGCACAGAGGATAACAATCAGTTACTAAAACATACAGAAGGAGGGAGACGAAGAAATCATATATTCCTAGTGAACTTTTATGTTATGTTCTTTTTAGCCCTTCTACTTTCATTGAGCTCTGAAGATTTTATATTTGTACATGTTGAGACCTTTGTAGGCAGTCCCTTCGATGTTTGTGTTGTTTTATTTTACCCTCGGAACTTTTATGCTTGCACACTTTCAGCCCCTGTAAATTCATCAATGTGGACAAAAATAATAGTCGAAGGGCTAGATAGAACACAATGCAAGTACATGTGCTTACTATATCGAAACATAAAAGTTCAGGAGCATAAAACTGCACTTTGCCTAAACCACTAAAATTATATAACTCAGGCACATAAAAGAAGAAAAAGAAAAGGACGGAAAGATGGATCCAAAACCAACCTTGAGATACATGTCAATAGCTCGGTAAATTCCATCATGACTTGATCTTGGAAAAGCAGATACCATTTCAGCAAGATCGACAAATTTGGACAAAGGTAAGGAGGAATCTCTAGCTGCTTCAGCCATATAACCATCGATCAATCGAGCTACCTTGGCCTTTGAAGCATCTGAAGTAAATCCCGGACATATCTGCTGGAATTCATGATCATCAGGGCACTCAGTCCCGGTGCCGTTTTCTTGCATCAAAAACTGCTCAACCAAATCATGTACTACATCTATGATAACAAGGGCTGTTTCACCAGTTTCAGACCGAATCATCAGATCAGAAACAGTTGCCTCCTCAAGCTGTTGTCCAATTTTTTCCATAAGCTTCCTTTTTCCCATCTCTTCACATTCTAACATCATCGATGCCTGTAGTAACTTTAGCATAAAGCTACAAGGCACACAACTTTTATCCGTTGGCAGCAACCATATGATTGTATCTACCAAATACCGGTATTTCAGAAGATCGCTTCCTTGTAGAGTGCTGCTTTTGCTGAAAACGGGAAGCCTTCTAGAAGCATATGCCTTTAACGATTCTCCAATAATATCTGCTGACATTCTTCCTTTGGCTCTAATTGTTGTAATAACCCTCTTATATAAGTCAATGTGAAGTTCACATAGGTCTTCCACCCACCAGTCTGAGGGCACTGCTTGATGTTTCTTCACACCATTCCAGAGTAGGTCGTGCCCATTCTCAGACAGGAGCTTCTTCCGATTATATGTGTATGACCAGTCAACTTTCGAAGGGTCAGTTGAAGCTCGGGTAGCTATAGAATCTAGACAATGGCTGACAATTTTCAATTCCTCAGACCATGGAAGAAATGACTTTGTTGTTTGAAGTACTATTATTGAGTCTTTCCAACTCCGGAAAATGCTAGATGTGAGAAAGACGTCGATCTTGTATACGAGGTTTCCTTTCTCAACAGTCTCATACATTTCTAGGTACTCTGCCGCACAGCGGGCTGCAACCACGTTATACGCGTTGAGCGTTACCACCATGCCGTAACAGAACTTAGCACAGATTTCAAATGCAGCAGGCCCACCCGGAATATCATGGATGTCGATTTCATCATTGTTGTTGTCACTTGTACTGGCTACGAGCTTCTGAAGCTGAGAACTGTTGGAGAGAAGGGGAAACTACATGGAGATGCAGTCTTGTAAGTAAATAGCCAAACCTCATAATCAAAGACTTTATGCATAAAAGAATCGAGAATGAAAATGTGTGCCTTAACTGAACACACAGAACAACTCTTAAGTAAAATAAACCTCTAAGAACAACCTTTCTGATGAGTTGAGCTAACATGAGGGTTATATACATCACAAAATCACATTTTCAGAATGAAAACAGGTAAAAAGATTACAGAACAGATATAGAAAGTTAGTAAAATCCAGATACAACAAAGGGCAATTAACACAGTTACCTACATGTTTATCAATTAAGTTACCAAATTAAAATAGAACATATTTTGGAAGGGTAAAACGATTATACCTTGTGGAGATAAAACTTGACATCTCCAATGCTAATAACTATATCAGTAGCCAACTCTGTTGCTACGTACCTGAAAATCAAAATGCTTTTAACAGTCAAAATTTTGCATTAAAATTTATATCAGCATTTTTCTAGTTGGAAATTAGTTGGTGATTGTATATAAAACTGATACAAGCAAGCAAAAGATGGAGAAAAGAAATCTAAAAGTGATACCAATCTCAAACATGACCATGTTTGAACTATAGCATTTGCAATAGTGCCGTATTTTAACTGCTCCAAAACCCGTAATTTGTCCTCAACTACGTTCAATATATAACATAGGTTGGTAGAACAAGACAATTCAATCAAAATACTTGTAAGTATTTGAATCGGAAGGGAAACAAGTTACCTAGTTGGTCCTATCCATAATGAATTGCACAAAAAGGAAATGAGGAACGCTGAACGGTATATGTCAAATTAATAGCTTATAACAGCTCAAGTGAATCATTTGGTAGATATAAGATTGGGGCGATGAAACTTAATATATATATGTGTGTGTGTGTGTAATAATAATAATAAGTAATACCAATTTCTAAGAAGAGATAACAATGATTCAACAACAAATATAGCTAACCTGATAGTGTCCCCATCGGTCTGAAACTGATCGGGCTTTGATCCAAGCTTCATAAACTTCATGTTGGCAGCAAAATATTCTTTTCACCTTAAAAATATCAGTTATTGGTATCTACTTATAATAATCAAAGAAAAGCACAGGTTCTCTTTCAGAAATGAAGACCACAAATCCACATTGCTCAGCAGAGTTCTTGCATCAATGGAGTTGGAGGACCTACCAAAGGCCAAACATAATCTCAGGGTGAAAAGCCAACACAAGAATTTGTTCTTTGAAATTGCAGAGAAAATAAACTAATATACGACATTATTGAAGGCATATGAACCAAAAACTAGCATTATTAAACATAAAATAATAAATAAACAAAATAAGTTTAATCCCAAATCAAAACTCAGTCCCTAGCACAAAAATATAATAAGAAATCAAGCATTGTTTCATAGAACAGAAAATAAATTCAACTTCTTCACCATGAACAACCATATACAATAAAAACCCCAATCAGTAAGCACTCAAAACTAAAACCCAGAAGTTTCACCTCTATATTCTCCTGCGAACTCACCTAATAAGATTGGAGAGCTCTAAACTTGAAGAAAATCGAATCAACAAAAAACCCTTCTCCACACAGAAAAGAAGAGAAAATCAGAGGTGAATGGGAAAGAAAGCAGTAGGGATATGGCGGAAGAGCACTAGTATTAGACTTTGAGGAACAAAAGGAGGAAGAAAACCCCACCACATGCTACACTAGACAGAAATCAGCCATGAAAATACCAAACTGTAAAAAGATGAGTTGTCCCTAATCTTTGCCAGCCACCATTGCAACACCATGTATTCACAAAAGGCCACCCTCAGAATGTTCTCAGTCTCATCTATCCCTTTAGAATCAGCACCACCGCCCCACCACCAACACCACCCCTTTTTCCTCCCCACACTACGCCTTTTATATCATCATATGAGAATCAACCCATATAAATGTAAATAATTCTGCCAAAAGTAGTTGTTTGCGTTAAATTGACCATAAAAAAATTAGCGGTGCTTTTTTTTTACTCCTACCTTTACTCTTTTGGATTTTCGCTGCAGCTGAGCCACACCCCACACTTGCTGTTGTAAATAGTATTTTTCTTTCTTGATTGGGGCATAGACTTGTTGGGAAGGAGCTGGAGGGGCAAGCGTAATCACGCTTTGGTTGGGCGGTTCGATTCTTGTGCATTAAGTCTTGCCATAGAAATGGCACTTTGGTCAGCTGCTTTGATTATTCAAAGTGCTTAGTTGGTGCATGTCCCCTAATTTTATTGCCCTATTATACGTATATCATAAGTTTTTTTTTCTAAAATACTAATATTCAATTATATGTATCATTTTACCTTTATTTAATTAATTGAAGCTATAATATTCAATTATAAGTATATTTTTCTTTTTTGTAGGGAGAAAGTATTGTGTTGTGGCTACAACCGTATAGGCTTCCTAATCTTGAATATTAGTTCTAAGAGTATATTTAAAAAGAATTCCTCTAAAAATATGTAAATAGTAATAGAATAGAAAAGTGTGGGTGGTCTCTTTTGGATTGCAGGCAGTGAGGGGTGAGGGGTGAGGGGTGAGGACCCTTCTTTCTTTTTAATCAAAGTTACTTTGTGGCGTTAGGCACGCCAAACTGACACTGTTGCTTTTCTTTTATCATAATATACAACTTTTTTTTCTTTTTTTTTCTGTTTGGAGTTTTATCAAATGTTTCACTGCCATCTTAAATTTTACAAGAGAAAACGACACATCCATCTTTTCCTCTCTTACTTTGATAATAATGGCATCCAACGCTGTCAAATCATTTTTAAATGAGGAAATGTGGAATTTCATTGGTTAAAGTAAAGAAAAATAAAATAAAATATTAAGGAAATCTTGTGTGGAAATCATCAAGTTAAATATACGAATAATATAATATGTGAAGGAATCATATGGGGTCACATGGGACACTCATGACTGTTTACTTTGGAGTTAGGCGTCAATGACAGCCCCACTGGATACGTTTCTGCATTTTGCTCAATTGTAGCATTTTTTTATTATTATTTTAACTTTTAACAAAAACATTTATAAAAAAAAAAAAAAAAAAAAAAAAAAAAAAAAAAGAAGACCAATTAACTATCAATTGAGGATCATAAAAATGATTCTTCAATGTGTGAATATCAAATATAGTACATAAAAATTATATAATCCCGAGCCCCTGCCTCATAAGAAAATATAATGTACTATCTTGATTAACAAAATATGTTTATAAAAACAAATTATCGATTTCTTTCTATAAAAAAAATATTTTTGGTACAAATATTTTTTAAAACTTACATTTTATTTTTATATAAAATGTTGAGGATGCATGAGATTCGCCAGCTCAGATCGTCTGTTACTCAATCTTTTTATCGACAACCGTGCAGTAAAATATTGGCACAACCACGAAGGTGAAGCCCGTATTTTCACTCCAACAACGCCCCCAATGAAACACTATATAAGCCGAATTCACAGAACCCCAATTCACTCTTTTTCTCAAGAAAATGGCGTTGTAAAAATATGTTCTAATTCCCAAGACTCACTCACTCTTTTGATTAATATATGGGTTCCTAAAGAATAATGGTTTAACTAATGGGTTGGTTTTAAAAAGATGGGGCCGCCAAGGAGTAAATGAGCTCACAGTTTTGAGCCAAACTCTAACAAGCTCCACATTTGGCTAAATACCATTTCACTGTAATCGAAAGAGTGTTGCAGGAATCATCATCGCCAATATCACGTGCAAAAACACAAAGTTAGTGCATCATAAATATATATATATATGTGTGTGTGTGTGTGTGTGTGTATACACACACACATACCAAATTCAAGAATAAGTTATATACGTAAGACACGAAGTCTATGAAAATCACAAAGACAAAAGCAAGCACACATAGTCAAGCACCAAGAATGGCAAACACAAAGTAAGCTATTACACATGGAACAATCGAACTCATAAACTAATCTCCAAAATTGAAATTTAGGATTTTCATGCAAGATCTATGTTTCTCAACAAGTAAGCACTTAGTCCCCATATCGGCAGGATTAAACTCAGATCTCAACTAAAACAATTCCTTTCTCAACAATGTCATGAATTTAATGAAACCTAATTTCAATATGGTATGTTCTATCATGGAACACAGGGTTCTTACACTATTGTATGTCAGATTGACTATCAGATAAAACTGCCACTTTCTTATTAATAAAGCCAATTTCATTAATGAGACCCTTCAACCAAATAGCCTCCTTCACAGCTTCAGTAACAACAACATACTCAGGCTTGGTAGTAGAAAGAGCAACAATATGCTATAATTGAGATTTCCAACTAATGCATGAGCCACACGAAGTAAACATATAAAAAGTGGTAGATTTCCTATTGTCTCTATCATTTGCATAGTGTTTTTTTTTTTTTTTTTTTGGAATAAAATTCATCTCCTTTAATCAAGAGCAAGAGCTCAAAATTGTAACTACAAGTTCAGGAGGAGCATTCTCCTTCATAAACATACGATAGCATAACAACGAGTTTGTCGGGCAAGCACACGTGTTTCTTGATTAGCAGATCGTTTAACAAAATGCAAAGAAACATTTTCCATAGACCCCCAAGAAACCCCTACAATCAGTAATCACTTTGCCGAAGGTAGAAAATATTTGGACGTTACTTCGGATGGCCTGCACCGCCACTAAGTTGTTTGTTTGCACCATGCCTCGGCTATACCGATGAGTCTTTAGCCAACTAAGGGCTTCCTTAATACCAATCACCTCTATCAACTCAGTAGCCACTTTACCCAACCTGCATTTCACTCCAGCAACAAACAATTGTGTTGAATGATCACAGGTCACAAAACCAAATCCGAACTGCATGTCCTCCTCAAACACGTCGGCATCTACGTTAACTTTGATATAGTTTTCTACAGGTTTTAACCAATGCTCAGCCCCATCACCGACGGATAAAAGACTTAAGGAGGGAATAATCCCCTTATTTTGAGCTTTTAAATACTGATCAAGAGAGTTAACAGCAAACTTCGCCACCATCACCACCGAGCGTTTAATCTGTTACCAGACCAAATCATTACAATCTCGCCACACTACCCAACAAATCATGACCATTGTTGCCAATTTATCCATTGAAACTTGGTTCATAACCTCTTCCAGCCTACCTCGAAAGGACCCCCACATCCCTTTAATAGAGAACAAAGCAGACCGCTGCCAACATTCACTTTCAAATTCGCATGACGTTGGACAGTGAAGTGTAGTTTCACTATAAATATTACAAAAAGGACACTTGAAATCCATGTCTATATTTTTGTCCCGAAGTCTACTCTTACAAGGAAGACAATTAGAAATCGCCCTCCATATTAAGTCCTTTACTTTGGGTGGACTTTTAATTGCCAAAGCTTCTTCTAGAACCCATAATTATCATCCACCTAGTAGTTACCTTTTAAATTCTGCAGAAGCTTATATTCACTCCTTATCGATAACACTCCACTTCGCTCATGTGCCCAGTACCATGAATCAACTGTATTATCCTCATTCAAGGAAATACCAAGAATTATATTAGCATCATGTTTATTAAACACATCTTAGACTACTTGTTCATCCCAAGCACGCACCTCGACTTGAAATAAACTACTAACCTTTTTATCTTCAAAGCTACTCAACGTAGTGGAGACATAAGCCTAGGATATCGCAAGCAGCCCTAGGGTTAGTAGCAAAATGATTATGTCTCTTGTACCCATTTTTTTCTCAATCCCGATTTAAGCACCTCTTTTGCTTTGCGTATACTACTCCAAATAAAGTTAGGATTTGATCCCAACTCAGCCAAAAGAAAATCACCAGGTGCAAAATAGCGAGCCTTAAATACTTGGCTAACAAGGCAATAGGCCTCATCAATAGCCGCCACCCTGTTTGCCTATCTCCAAGTTCAAATCTCGTAAACTTCAGAACCCCATACCTCCTTTATGCTAATGTTTCACAAACGATCCCACCTCATCCAACTTATCCCTTTGCCATTACTCTTAGCAGATTTCCACTAAAACCTTGCCATCATCTGTTCAAGATACTTGCACAACCCTGCGGGCAGTAAGAAGACACTCATCGCATAGGTAGGTAAGGATTGTGCAACAGTTTTTATCAACAAATCCTTGCCCACACGAGCGGAAACTTTTTATCCCAACTTTAGATACGTTTCGTCATTTTTCCTTTTAAAAAACCAAGTAATTTAGATTTATTCCTCCCCATAGTATTAGGAAGCCCCAGATAAGAACTATTCTGCCAGCTTCTTGAAAATTGAGAATCCCGCAAACTTGATTGTGCACATACCTTGCCGTGTTCCCACTAAAAAAAGTGAAAGATTTTTGGAAATTAACTTCCATTCTTGATGCCTTTTCAAAACAATTAAGTAACTCCATAACTCTCCCTGCCTCCATTGGAGTTTCTTGATAATATAAGTAACTATGATCTACAAATAGCATATGAGAAATAGAAGGTGCCCCTTCAGCCACCCTATACCCATGAAGCAATCTATCCCTTTCAAATTTACAAATCAATTTCAAGAAACCCTTTGCACATATAATGAAAAAGATAAGGAGATAATGGATCTCTTTGTCTAATCCCCCTGGTAGGAACGATCAGACCCATTTGCCTACCACCATGAACAATATGATATTGAACAGAATCCACACAAGACATTACTAGATTCACGCAACGCTTGGCAAAACCCATTCTTCTCAACATAGCACTAAGAAATGACCGCTCCACACTATGATAAGCATCACTCATATCAAGTTTGAGTGCCATTGAGCAATTTTTTCCAGAAACCTTCATTTTTAGACAGTCCATGATTTCGGACGATACCATTATACTATCTAAAAATAAGTCTGCCTGGGATAAACATGCTCTGAGCATCAAGAGATAACATGATTAAGAACACTTTACTGGCAATTAGCCAAAACCTTAGATACCACCTTATAGAGAACATTGCAATGAGCTATGGGACGTAAGTCACCCATAATAGTTGGGCTCTTCTTCTTCGGAATGATGACGAGATTAGTAACATTCAATTCACTCCAGATCTCCCTCATCACAAAGAACTATTGAGTTACTCTGACCACGTCTTTTCCCACTATACCCCAATACTTTGGGTAGAAACCTAGACTCGTTCCATCTGGGCCTAGAGATTTATCAGAATCCATTTGAAATAGGGCTTTTTTCACCTCAGCCTCGTCAACCGGAGCAAGTAATCCCTCATTTTGAATCTCAGAGGTCGACGTCTGGATTTTATGTACCAGTAATTCCCAATTAGCCTTAGAAGCTGAAAACATCCTCCGAAAATAGTCCACAATAATTACCGCAAGCCGACCATTCCAATCAAACCAAACACCATTTTCACTCTGTAGCCTCTGAATATTATTAGTACACTTCCTTTCACTGGCCATAGCATGAAAGTATTTGTTATTCTTATCACTCACATTAAGCCAAAATTATTTGGAACTTTGATTCCAAAGACCTCCCTTTGAGCATCAATTTGAAACAATTTTTCATGAGCTTCTTTGAACTGAGAAATGTAAGTACCATATATACATCCTTTAGATTGCCGAATAAGATTCTTGGAGATAGATATTCATTTCTTGAAACTCCCAATAAATCTTCACCCCACTTTGCCAACATCTCACCACAGTGATTGATTTTTTGTTGAATCAAATAACCCTCCATAAACTCCCAGCAATTACGAACCACCACCTAGCACATTGGTTCCTAAAGCCAAGCATTCTCAAACTAAAATGGGGGCCTCTCGTTACTAATCTCTTGACCAATCAGAATCAATAGAATCAGAGAATGATTCCAAAAAGTATAATCGATATTATACGTTTTGCAAAACTAAACTCCTGAAACCAACTATGGGTAATAAGGGCTTTGTCTAATCTTGCCTCAATCCAAGAATCAGCCCCTCTCCCTTTTCTCAAGTAAATCGGTGCCCTTGAAGCTCCATATCTTGCAATCCACAATCACTCAATGCTTCTTGGAAGCCTTCCAACAACCAATTCGGGTATCTACGCCCCCTTCTCTTCTCCTCCTGACTACCAGTATTATTCATATCACCTATCAAGCACCAAGGAAAATTCATTACCTCACTAAGAATATGAGTGACTAACATATAAAGAACAAAATAAAAGAAGACTATTAAAGCCAAACGATCTTTTTTTTCTCTCTCTCTGATGAATTGGTTGGTTCATCCTCCTTTGTATACTAGTTTCTAACTCTCAAATCTAATGTTTATTCTACTATATAATCTAATGTCCTTTGTAATTCCCAAGCTGCTCCTTTTACAAACAATCACTATGTTTTTCATAGCCACCGTATCTTTGTTTTTGAATGAGCAGATATGCATGAATCATGCCAAATCACGACGACAAAGATCATATTACAAGATGAAGCATGGTCCGTGCAAGGGACCATACACGGTTCATGTAAAGGACCACACATGGTTTGTGCTAGCTTCATGAAGTTAAAATGTGGGTCATTCTAATCTACAGCACGGGCCCTGTAAGGGCTTGCACGGGCTATGCTCTGGTTGTGCCTCCAGGGTCCATCCTTGGTTTGCGTGCATAGTTTGTGTGACTTGAGACGTGGTCTATACACCCTTAATTGTCTATTTTTCTGTCTAAACTTCAACAAACACATGAATTAACAAAAGTATCATGAACTCGTCACTTAGGTACATGCAATTACCTAAAAACTATACATAATAATCCCAAATTGCACGTAAATCCTATGTTTATCAAAGTATAATTGATATTATAAAGTATTGAAAAACTGAATGTCTGAAACCAACTCTAGGTAATAAGGGCTTTGTTTAATCTTGCCTCAATCCAAGAATCAGTACCTCTCCCTTTTCCCAAGTAAATTGGTGCCCTTGAAGCTCCATATCTTGCAATCCACAATCACTCAACGCTGCTTGGAAGCCTTCCAACAACCAATTTGGGTATCTACGCCCCATTCTCTTCTCCTCCTGACTACCAATATTATTCATCACCTCACTAAGAGAACAAAATAGATCCCACATGTTTTTGTGCAAAGTCCTCTTCGCTTCACCATAAACCCCAGTTTGACTCCACTTAACACCCCTTTCCATCTAGACGATAACACCAATATGATGTTTAGAGAAACTCTATAGCACCACTTCCTCCTCCCATTTCCAAATAAGAGCTAACCATCCACTGTAACCTTGGGCCTCAACAACAAAGCCACCTTTAAAGCCTAGTTTGTGCTTAATCTTTCAACCATTTCCCTTTTGCTAAAGGTTTCACATAGAAAAATAATAATGGGCTTCTTTTGGACAACTAAGACCATTAAGAATTGAATGGTCTGCAGGTTCCCAAGCCCACGACAATTCCAGTTGAGAATACTCATAATGCTTGGAGAGTCTGAGAACCAAAAGCCACCAGTAATTTGTTTTGAACCGCGAGTACCCACAAAAAGCATATCTTCCATTACATTCTCTTCATTTAATTTATCGCCTGGACCATCATCTTTATTTACCCCAGTTCCCACGTGGCTCATAATTTCCACTAACGTATCCTTGGCCTCATCATAATTTGGCCCAGTAGAGTTTTTGAGGCCAAACTGTTACCTTTTTTTTATCAACAATAGACATCTCCCTAGACTTAATAAAGTTGCCTTTATTATTTATAATCAACTCCGATTCTCCACTAATGACTCATTCTACCACCTCACCATCCTCTCCTCCCATAATTGACTCATTCATATTAGTCAATGCAATCACCTGATTCCATTCCACACCAGATCCTCAATTACCTCCTGACTTTGTGGATCATTTGTACCTTTCTTTTCAGGATTCACCTTCCCCGCGATTGGCCCACCACCACAAAGTCCGCTCATGGCTGCCCTAAGCAAAGTTATTAAGCCCCTACGTTCATATTTTTCCTCTGAGTGGATGCACGAATTATCCCATAGATGTAATGGTTCCTCAAATAACTTGGGACAAAACTTTTTTCACGACACATAATATCACAAATAAAGTAAAATGTTGGAAGATTTTCATATTTAAAATTGACCCAAAACCATGAGGATCCATACCTACGTATCTTCATACTCATTTTCAATGGTTTATCAACATTTACTTTTACATGGAGTCATAGATAATCTTGCCAAAACCCAATGAAATTATTTGGGTTAGATTCAATAAAATCACCAATATCGTTACCAACCTCTTTAACAACATGTTTAGACATGAAACCAGATTGTAGGTCATGGAGTTGTATCCACATATCCAACCAATTGAGCACAATCACTCTCTGGTTATCACCCTCTTTTAGCCTTTCAATTAGCAACTTCTTGCGGTTATAATACCCTTGCAATATCCACTTCGTGATAAAACTAGAATAGCAATAGGTTAGGATCAAGTTCCTTAACGTACATACCCTTCCCAAGTTATCATAAGAATGCCAACATATTTTGGAACATGTTGAAATCTAATACTCGCCCATTCAAAAGCCTTCCGACCAAGCACCACCAAGTGTCGATGGCTAACTTCTCTCCATCTTTTCTCGGGATCACCATCTTCTCCTTCTTTCCATCCTCAATACTAATATCAGCTCGCCTTTCTTCGAGATCCCCTACCGTACGATTACTAGACACCATTCAAGACCAAAACTTTCCAATAACGAGGAAAACAAGATACCATATCAATGTACTGCAAACTCTCTAGGCCAGAATGACAACCTCTTGTCAAAAGACAAGACTTTATAGCTATTTTGGTAAAATGTTTATCATTTGCATATGTTGAATTCACATAACCAACCAATTTAATGCGTTGAGCATATTTAGAGAACCTAAGGCCAACATTCAAAGAACCTCTGAGGTATCTAAGAAGCCTAAAAAAGAGCCTCCCAATGGGGCATTCTCGGGTTTGACATAAATCTACTCAAATAACTGATGGAATAGGCAATACTAGGTCTAGTACTAACCGTAAGATACATCACATATCTAATCGCTTTAGAGTAAGGCACATTCCTCACAGAATCAATTTCAGTTTTACTCATGGGAGACTAAGCTTTACATAACACAAAGTGACCAACAAGAGGCACGTTTGCAGACTTGACATTTGTCATAGAAAATTTTCTCAAAATATTTTCCACATAAGAAATATGATTCAAGAAAAGAGTATAATTCTTCTTATCTCTCTCAATGTTCATACCCAAAATCCTTCTAGCATCACCTAAGTCCTTCATATCAAAGTTCTCACATAAACACTTTTGAACATGCTTAATAGTATTAATACAAGAATTAATCAACAACATATCATCCACATAAATAAGCAAGAAGAATGGAACAAAATCATTTTCTTTGAACTATTAGCAATAGTCATGATCATTTTTTTTTAGTTTCAAAGGCACAATGCATAAGTCAAACTTCTTATTCCATTATCTGGGTGATTTTTCAAGCTATATAAGGATTTTTTAAGCAAACAAACATGATTGGGCATCTTAGGGTTAAAAAAACCATCATGTTGTCTCATATATATCTTTTCAACCAATTCACTATGCAGAAAGTATTTATAACATCCATTTGTTTTAACTTCCAATTAAAATTAGCAACTAATACAAGCATTATATGCATAATGGTGAATTAACAACTGAGGTGAAGATTTATGTGTAATATACCTCCCTCTTTTTTAGTAAAATCCTTAGCCACAAGTCTAGTCTCATACCTAAAAATTTTATTTTCATTTTTGACCATATACACACTTACAGTCCATAATAGAACAATTATCAGGTTTAGAAGCATGAATCGAAGTTTGATTCACATGAAACAAATTCATTTCTTTAGGCATAACACTTAGCCATTCCACCAAATTGGTAGGTTTTAAGGCATCCTTATAGGTTTTCGATGTATTATTATCTATTGATTAATGGCATTGAATGTATACGTATCTATGTGATAATCATCCAGCCTAGATGATTTCCTAATCTCTCTCCTAATAATCATCCACAACATGTTCATCATGCACATCAGCAATTTCATAATCTTCAATAGGTGAGGCATGTAATTCATTTATATTTTCAATTCCAGTATGCTTATTATCAGGTTTAAACAAATCAAACAATTGCTCCACCTTATTCGGAGCAGCAACAACATATTCAGGTAAAAGCACAGAAGCAGGCAAAGGCACAAAAGCAAATATATGTGGAAAGTCAGATTCATTAAAAATGACATCTCTACTTGTTATAGTTTTGAAACCAGGTTCACTTCTATGCCACAATCTATATCCCTTAACACCCTCAGGATAATGAAGAAAAACACATTTCGTAAACCTAAGTTCAAGTTTGTCAAGTCTCTGATAAGCAAAATAAATACAACCAAAAACACGCAAATTTGAATAATCAATAAGTTTACCAGAAAAAAGAGATTCAGGGCAATGAAGGAACCTATTTATCAGATAGGAAGCAGTACACAATGCCTCACCCCATAATCATTTTGAAAGCCCAAGAAAGGCCAACATGCTCCTCGACCTTCAAGTAAGGTTATAATCATGCGTTCAGCCACATCATTCTATTATGGCGAATAAGGCACATTCTTATGTATTATAATACCAAATTCAACACAAAGAGTATCAAGAGAGGCATTACAAAATTCAAGTCCATTATTGGTTCTTAGATTTTTAATATTTTCACTAGTTTGATTCTAAATCAAAGTCTTCCAGTTCTTGAACTTCTCAAACACATCTAATTTGCTTTTCATTAAAACCACCCAAACTTTCCTAGAAAAATCATCTATAAAGGACAATAAATATTAACTTCCTCACTATGTAGGAACGATAGAGGGACCATACACATCAGCATGCAAATACTCAAGAATATCATTGCAAACAAATTCATTTGGATCGGGAATGACATGCGATGATGTTTTCCATGCACAAAATAGTCAAAGAAAGGCTTGCAATAAGCTTATCACTACCAAATGATCAAGCTTTGTGCATGCTTTCAAGACTTTTACTACTCGTGTTTAACGACATTCACAGAATTTCCAGCAAGCATATTAGGTTTGCCAGTGCAAATATACAAATTGTCACGTTTTTCAGCTTTGAAAACTGCACTCTTCATGAATTTCATGACACTCTTCCTCTATTTCTCTTCTAAGCCATCATCATCTAATGTAGCACATGATATTAGATTATTACCCAAGTCAGGCGTATGTCTTACATATTTCAATGTAAAATGCATAACCAGAATCAAATGTCAAAAAATGTCACCAATACCAGAAATTGGACATTTTTTCTCATTACCCATGGACACAAAACTACCATTCACTTTCTTAGAGGTACAGAAGAGATTTTTAAACAGTGACATGTGAAAAATGCAACCAAAATTAACAAGTCATTCTTTTTCAATCAAAGAATTATAATGCTCATAATTCACATAAAGCATATCACATGTTTCAGTCACCATAAACACATCCCCGTGGTTTTCACTCCCAAGGGATATATACTTTCGAATAATGAGCAGTTTGATTATAATTATAACATCTTCTTTTCCTAGACCTAAATTTTTAGACATATTCAATTATTGGCCCATTTTGTTTTGGATTGAAGGGGGCTTCTTGTTTCTCATTTGTACCCCTAACAAACATAACCTCACCGGAATTGTTAACACCCAAATTTATTTTTAAATCAATCTTTTTGCTTTTATAGCACTTAACAACAGTATTAATAGTAACCTTATTTCTATCATATTTTATAGCAAATTTCACATCACTATGGGAATTACGGATGACATTTAACAAAACAATGGGAGTATATTCATCAATGTGTTTGTCTCATGTCTACTTAATATCTTCAACCAGTTTAGTAAACAAATCAAGATTTTCATACATATATCTTTATTAATGTTTAGTTTGAACCAAAAAAAAATTCAAGAAGGAATAATTTGCTCAGAAAGACATTACAGTATATAATTCCTCTATTTTTTCTCAAAGATCTTTAGCAGAATCCAATATTCCAATTTTTCTAAGCACAAAGTCAGATAAGTGTACAATTATGGACAAGTATGCAAGTTCGTCCATTTCTGTTTTTTCATCTATTGTAGTAGTGGCAGAGTATGACTCTGGGTAATGCTTTTGAACACTCATTTCTGAATCAGCACACTGGTCATTTTCTAGTGCCAAATAATGACCTTCCATCAAACATGATCAAATTAAATGCAGAACCAGAAGATATAATGGGCACACAAGCAGATACCACACAGAAAAAATCACAAAAAAAGAAAAAGAAAATCCCAGTTCACCCTTTGTTTCAACAAAAGTGTAGGGGATCACTCAGGTCCTTACAAAGATGAGAAAAGTAACCTTATAGCGCATGTTTACAAAAAAATTGCAATGAATGCAAGATAACAAATAATAAAATCACACAAAAAACGCAAGCAGAAGATAACCAAACAGGATAAATCACGTAAAGAGATCATAAAACTACTAGTACATCAATCCCAAGCCTAGCTAGTTCGACCGGTATCTAAAAATCCTAGCAGGTTCAATCAGAATCTAAAAAAGCCTTAATAGAGGTTAAAACCGCTTTACTAGAGCAAAATTTTACGTAAGAATTTGGATTTTACCAACGATTAGATTTCAGCATGCGTTGGCACAAATGGCTACTATGGCAGCGCGTGACGGCAGTGGGTGGTGCTGTTGCAGCAGTGGAGATAGCGGTGGATGGCACGGGGGCAGCGACAGCGACGAACCTAGCTCTAATACTGCTGTTGTGATTCACAAGATTCGCCAACTTATATCGCTCGTTGCTTGATCTCTCATTCAACAACCATATAATGAAACCTTCGCACAACCACAAAGGTAAGGCCTGTATTTTCACTCTAGCAACAACCCCAATGAAACATTGTATAAGCCGAATTTATAGAACCCCAGTTCACTCGTTTCTCAAGAAAATGGTGCTGCAAAAATATGTTCTAATTCCTAAGACTCACACACCCTTTTTATTAATATAAGGGATGTTAAAGAATAAGGGTTTCATTCAATATATATATATATATATATATAGGTTTAACTAATGGGCTAGGCTTAAAAAGAAGGGGTTGCCCGTGAGCAAATGTGCTCATAGTTTTGGCCAAACACTAACATAAATAAATCACTCGTTCTCATTCTTTTTTTTTTTTTCTAACGTCATTATTATTTACAATTAATTTGTTTACACCTATACAAAAATGACACATATAAATTAGGGATGTCAATTAAATTTAAGTTTAATCACATTGTTTTATTCAAAATATAATAATAAATCATGACATCTATTTCACCTATGTTTAGATAAATAAAAATTTATAAGAATACGCTACACAATCACAAGATACTATAATTTAAAAAAAAAAAAACAAGTCACATCCATCATAATCATTATATTTCAAATATTTCAATACCCATCGTGGGCAGAATTATTTAAGATTCATTGTCATGAGTACAACATCATTGATCTATCCATCCCTCCTAAGCATTAGGCAAACGACAAGAACATAGAGCAAGTTGATGTTTTTTATAACAAAATTTGGTCATGATAGGATGCAGTTGTCCTACAATGGATCAACGCCACAATCTCGAATGATATTTTGCACACCATCATCTGAACGAATGCTACTGCACAACAAGCATGAGAGAGATTAGAGAGCATTTTCAGTGACAACAAAAATCAACGTGTCTTGTATTTAGAAAATCAATTCAACTGTGTAGTATGTTCAATAGGATGATTTTCCTAATGGCTTATTGTCAAGAACTTGAGATGTTAGCCAATCAACTCTCTAACATCAATGCACCAATTTCAAATCAAATGTTCGTCCTCCAATTAATTACAAGTTTTAATAATAATTATGATGGTGTTGTTACGATTCTTCCACAAAGTAATTTGTTGCCTCCATTTTTGGACACATGTTCAAAACTTATTATTGAATAGATCCGCAAGCTCAAAGAAAGTTGTAGCCACCGCTAGCACTGCAAAAACTGCTTTCCTCACCACCGACAATTCCCATGACAATGCAACGAATTCAGGACCTGATCAGAATAAATTGTAGAATAAAGGTCAAAGGCGCGGTCAGAATCCCCGTTAAAATACTAAGGGTAAAAACTCTAGTAGAGAACACGGTGGTCGTGGTGGCAGCAACCACGGCGGCAGCAAGGGATAACAACAACAATCCAGTTAACCACAAAAGTAACTCCAATGGTAGCAACCACCACAAGGGGTTTCATACCCACCTTATGCCGCAAGGGGACAACATGCTTGGGCCAATCCACCATGCCTCTAACCGACTTTCTCATGGGCTGGACCACCTACTCAGGAATCTGGAATTTTAGGAATGCGTCCACAACATGCATACAGTGCACACATACCTCCTATTTGAAAATATGGTGCCTACAATAACACAAAATATGTTAATCTTTGTGTTCAAGTATATTACTTCTTAACTGTAAATAATTAATATATGTGTTGATAGGTATTAATATTTATATGTAAATGCGTTGTTCTTAACCAGAAATGTATTACTCTATGTGTTGAAAAGTATCATTATTTAATCATGAAAGTATTACTCATTGTTTTGAAATGTATTACTTCTTAACATAAAGGTATAACTTTATATGTTGAATCGAATTACCATTTAAACTTAAATATATTATGTTTTGTATTGTTAGATATTACTATTTTATTGTAAGTAATAAGTCCTCCAAACACACACATTTATCACAGAAATGTAAAAATAAAATAAAGCATGTAAAATTCTAATATTAAAGAATAGACGTGACACAAATCAACCACAAAATATCTTGCAATTTCAAAATGATAAATTCATCATTAAATAAGTATAAGAAGAACCCAACAATAAAATTAACAGAGAGAGAGAGAGAGAGAGAGAGAGAGAGAGGCCCAAACAAACATACCATCAAAGCATAATCCATTCATCCTACAACCTACTTGCTTATTCTTCCTCAACACTTTGTCCTTTCTCACTGATATAGATACCATTAAGGAGCTTCCTATATTATTAATAAATCATGAATGTATTACTTCATAAATGTGAAATGTATTACTTATTTATCTAAAATTTAATGATTTTGCTTTTCAATTAAAAAATATTTTTTCATATCGTGTGACATTTAGAATTTTGAGAAAAATAATTTTGTATGAATGAATATTTTCTTATACTTATCAAAATGAAAAATAAAAAGTTTATAAATATGTGAACTTTTTTCAAAGAAAGAAAGAAATAAAATAATTGTATTAAATATTTGTTTGGATTTGATTCATATTTTTAATTGATCTATCAATATAATAAATATGCTAATGCAATTTTTTATTTTTTTATGGAGAAATATCAAAATTGATCCAAAAATTAATTCTACAAATTAATCTATTAAGATGTAATAATATTACTTGTTTAATTAAAAAAAAAAAAACAATCTATCATAAAGTGTAAAGTTTAAAATTTTAAAGAAGAAAGTTTATAGAAATAACACTTTCTTATACATATCAACAAAGCATATAAGTATATATCAATGATTTTTTTATGTAAATAGTTTTTTTTTAATTGAATAAATTTTAAAGAAATATAAATTTTATTTCTAAATAATTTTAATTTGGCTAAATTGTAAAGTAATCATAACTAATTTACTTGTATGCACCATATTTATAGTGTCAAAAGATCGTTCATGTACAAAAATAGTATACTTTGTATTGCATTTAAGGTTGTTTTGACATAATGTTATTAATGTAAAACAATTTGTTTAAATGCTATCATCTTGCAGAAAGAAAAAATAACTCATTGCATAGATCTAACTGATACATGAAAGTTTATATTTAAAAATTAATATTAATACATATTATATGAATATCAAATTAAAGATCGTGAAAAAATAATTACTTTAATATATTTTCACTGAAACAAACTTGAAATGAAATTATTTTAACCTTTTAATTTTTTGTGAAAATGGAAAAAGAAAAATCGAATTAGGTGGACATCATGTGTCCCCTTATCACTCGCGCTTGACACGCATGTGCTACAAGTGCCAATAGTCCTAGACACGGCAACACAATTTTATTTTATTTTAGTTTTCGGCCCAAAACATATTTGGAGCGAATAAATGATAATTTTGTATTTGTTATAAGTGTTTTTCCGGTCTATTTGATGATATATAGAAAGTTGTAATTATTTATCGACTAGTTTTAAGTATTTATCAAAATAAAAGTAAAAAAAATTACTCTTAAAAAAAAGTGTAATAAAAAAATGCATTCGAATTTAGATGATTAAAGAATTATTTCTAAAAATAATAATTAAGAATTAAATACTTAAATCTTTGAAAATATTATATCTATTTAATATCTACAAATTCAAGCACACGATTATCCATAGAATTGAACTCCTATGTTATCAGCAACGCACATTGTTTGGTATTTTCTTATACTAAATATCTCCTAACAAAATCAGTTGTGGAAGTTGGGTTCTATATTTTGTACATTGTATGAAATTTTCCACAATACACAACTTATTTCATCAACTATTACTTTAAAATAAAAAATCGATATATATATATATATATATATTTTTTTTTTTTTTTTTTTTTTTTTTTGTGGTTGTAACATTGTTATTAGTTATGGAGTTGATATACATACACAGTCATATTCAACTAAAAACAAAAAAACAAATAAAAAAATGATGAACATCTCCCATTTCACCCTTAGTGGACAAACTGTGACCACATTCCATTTCTCTTATCCAAACTGTTTTTATTCTTACCTCATCACATGCCCTGCCCCTCACCCTCTCCTCCCGATGTCACCAAAATTCCATAAATATCCTCCCCCTTTCTGCACAGTAGCCACTACCTCTATTCATCTGCAATTTTACATTAATTAAATACATTCCCATAATTAATACATTTTTCACCCTGAAAGATGCCTGCCATAAAATATTATTTAATTAAGCCTTGCCCTAATCTGACATAAATTTGCATCACAATCTTCTCAAAGATTCTGTCTTGAGAATTTGTCGGATTGCTTTTTATTTTTCTCTCTGTTTTATTTTGAGAAACTTTGTAAGGAGGTTGGTAGATCGTCAATGTTGATTTGTCTGTATTTTTTACGTCCAACTCCGTTTAGAAAGAAATTTGGAAATTACATGGGATTATCAACTTTAAAGCAATTCATTACTTTTATAAGATGAATAGTCAAAGTTTTAGGCATGTTCAAAGTTTCGAATAATATATGACCGTGAAATAGAAGCATTCCATCAGCACATGCAGTAGAAAAATATGCATGTCCTGTTGGAAATTGACTTAGAAAAAAAGATTGGTGTTGATCATTTTTTGATCAATTTTGATTTGATGTTCCATTGAAGATAAATGAAAATAAATTGCAAACTCGAAATCTACGTTTCGAATAGATAATTTTAGAGTATTTATTTTCTCGAATCCAATTTCGGATGAATGAGAAATTAACACTGAAAGTTGGCACCTAAAACATGGATATTGAAGAGAAAAGATGTAAGGATATGCGGGTATGTGCTTGTGCGAATAGGTATGATAGGCCGAATAGGTTTGCGCCAAGGGCCAAGGGATGTGATCCACACTAATTCATCCCAAAAAGGAGCCCTATTCACTAAGGGGTGTGATTCACACTACTTCGGTCCAAAAGGCCTCTATTCTAATAGATACCACACATCTTCACCACATCTTTTCAAATATTATAAATAGATTCCCCAGTCATTCATTCAATTCACTCCACTACAATTGCATATAAAGCATTTCTAGCATTTGTATTATTCTCTCTCTAAGTCTAAAGAGAGTTCCGAGTATCAAGTAATCCGCTAACAACTTTTGGCATCGCTGTGCTGCGATCCTTAAGTTCCTATTTGTTGTATCTTGGGGACGATTGCCGTAGACCATGAGCACTGAATACGGGGCAATATCGTCTTACGGAGAAAGAGTCAAACTCTTGCCTTTTCTAAATAGTTACAGCTTGTTCAAATGCACCTACACCAAAAGATACTCAACAATCATAAGACGAGATTTAGTGTATTTGAACATGACTTCAAGTTATGTTCCAACAGCACCTATTCACGCCGAAAGACCGACGAATTTTGATGGAAATGAGTTCAAGCGGTGGCAAAAAAAGATGTTGTTCTACCTAACGACTCTTAACCTAGTTCAGTTCCTGAAAGAAGATGCTCCAACTGTTTCAGAAACAGAGACAAACGAGCAAAAGTGAACAGCACTGGAAGCCTGGAATCATAGTGATTTCCTGTGCCGAAACTACATCCTAAATGGGCTAGATGATTCCCTGTACAATGTCTATGCGGTTGCAAAAACTACAAAAGAATGTGGGACTCTCTAGAAAAGAAGTACAAAACAGAAGATGCCGGAATGAAAAAATTCATTGTCGGAAGGTTCTTGGATTTCAAGATGGTAGACTCAAAGACTATCTTGGACCAAGTACGAGAGTTGCAACTGGTTCTACATGATATACATGCCGAAGGAATGCAACTGAGTGAATATTTCCAAGTAGCTACCATCAATGAGAAGCTACCGCCACTATGGAAAGAATTTAAGAACTACCTCAAGCACAAGAGAAAGAAAATGGGGCTTGAGGACCTGATCATGAGACTTAGGATTGAGGAAGACAATCGAAAATCTGAAGTCAAGAACGACAAAACTTCGATGGAAGCAAAAGTGCACTTGGCCGAAACAAATCCTAACAAGAGCAGAAAACTGATGAACAATAAGCAGATACAATTAGAGCCTAAGAAGAAGAAAGTTGGAGATTCAAAAGTAACTGTTACAATTGCGACAAGCCCGATCATATGGCTAAAGATTGTCGACAGCCAAAGAAAGACAATCAAATTCAGGCTCATCTGACCGAAGAAAGATATGTTCCTTTAGAAATGTCTGAGCTAAACCGATCAGTCGTCGTATTTGAAGCCAACTTGGTGGACAATCCGAGAGAGTGGTGGGTGGATACCGGGGCTATCTTACACGACACAGTTGCTCAGAAAAGGAAATATTTTCATCTTACACTCTGATTATCGACAGGAAGTTGTTCATGGGTAACTCAACAACTTCCGACGTGGTTGGTTTGGGAAAAGTAGTGTTGAAGATGATCTTGGGCAAAGAGCTGACGCTTGTGGATGTGCTGGATGTCCCAGACATTTGCAAAAATTTAGTATCTGGTTCCCTGTTAAGCAAAGCCGGATTTAGGCTAGTATTTAATGCTGGCAACTTTGTACTGATCAAAAGTGGTCAATTAGTAGGAAGTGGCTACTTAGAAAAATGACTCTTTAAGATGAATGTAATGATTGTACACCGCGAGATTAAGCAGTCTGATTATAATAAAGTTATTAGTTCTTCTTACTTGATTGAGTGCTCTAATTTATGGCATGATAGATTAAGACATGTAAATTTAAATAAACTACGAAAGCTAGTAAATTTAAATTTACTATCTGCAATGGAATTTGATTCACAAAAGAAGTGTGAAGTATGTGTTGAGGCAAAAATGGCCAAAGCACCTTTCCATTCAGTGGAGAGAAATACTACGCATTTAGAGTTAATCCATACTAACATATGTAATTTGAAGTTTGTGCAAACTAGAGGTCGGAAAAAGTATTTCATCACTTTTATCGATGATTGCACAAGATATTGTTATGTATATCTGTTGAAAGGAAAGGACGAAGCTCTAGAAGCTTTCAAAAGTTATAAGAATGAAGTTGAAAACCAACTTAACATAGGAATTAAAATGATTCGAAGTGACAGAGGTGAAGAATATGTTGCCTCCTTTGAAGAATTTTGCTATGAACATGGCATTATTCATCAAACAACTGCTCCATATTCACCTCAGTCAAATGGAGTTGTTGGACGCAAAAATAGAACTCTAAAAGAGATAATGAATACCCGTGCTTTCAACTAATCACATTCTCAATAAGTTTCATCAACAATCGTAAGATGAGATGATTACGTAATTGTCTGTCTATATGTAGACGACATGTTGATCATGGGAAGCAACCATGATATAATAGTGAAAACTAAGAACATGTTAAAGAACAACTTTGACATGAAAGATTTGGGTCTAGCAGACGTCGTACTAGGAATTAAGATTTCTAAGACGCCTGATGGAATTGTCTTATCACAATCTCACTACGTTGAGAATATACTCAAGAAATTTGAGGCTTTGGACTTACCTCCGGCTAAGACACCGATTGACCTAAGTCTACACTTAGCCAAAAATAAAGGAGACCCAGTATATCAACTGAACTATGCAAGGGTCATTGGCAGTTTGATGTACCTTACTAATTGTACATGCCCTGACATTGCATACTCAGTTAGTAAACTTTGTAGATTCACGAGCAACCCAGGGAACGATCATTGGATATCATTGACTAAGGTTATGAGGTATTTAAAACAAACAATGAACCATGGAATACTATATACTAGATATCCAGCAGTATTAGAAGGATACAGTGATGCAAACTGGATATCAGATACAAAAGACTCCAAGTCCACAAGTGGATATGTATTCACAATAGGTGGAGGAGCGGTATCTTGAAAATCCTCTAAGCAAACGTGCATAGCTCGATCCACAATGGAGTCAGAGTTTATTGCACTTGACAAGGCTAGCACAAAAGCTGAATGGCTTAGATATTTCCTAGAGTACATTCCTTGTTAGACAAAACATGTGCCTCCAGTTATGATACATTGTGACAGCATGTCAGCAATTTGCTGTCAGCAATCAGGAGAGCAGAAAGTAGTATGTACAATGGTAAGTCTCGACATGTAGGAGACACAACACCGTCAGACAAATGATCTCTGGTGGTATAATTTCCATCGACTACGTGAAGTCAAAGGAAAATATAGCGGATCCGCTGATAAAAGGCATTAACCGAGATCTATTTTACAATGCAGTAAGGGGAATGGGGTTAAAATCCACACACTAAAGAACATTTATAGCGGTAACTCAACCATGATGAGCGGAGATCCCATAAACTTGGTTCAATGAGACAACTAAGTTATGAAATGTTCAGTTATGCACTTGGAAAACCATCCAATGCCTCATTCTCACAGCTGCCCAAGTGCAAATCTGCAGACGTGTGGTAAGGATAAGCATTTATGCTTTTAATGATTCATGTACCTTTAGGGTGGAGTAATGCAAGATACTCTTTATAGGAGTTCACATATAGAAGTGTGAAGTTTGGCCGCTTCAAATGGAAAAAACACTTATGAATCCAAGATATGGTCCAGGGCCGAATTGGACACAACATGAGAATCGAAAGATATTAGAATTGTTATTATGTAAATGTTATTGTCTTGGTTTACACAAAAAGCTGATCAGTTCAAGACATCGCGTTCACTGAGCAGTGAGTAAATCCGATAACATCTTACTAGGGAAAGTTCAAAGCAAAAAACTATCTATCTCGATGTAATAACAGTTCGTCGGGACTTTCTTAAGTGTTTGCATTCATAAATGCATTAATTTCATTCATGTAGGGGATTGTTGGAAATTGGCTTAGAAAAAAAGACTGGTGTTGACCATTCTTTGATCAATTTCAATTTGATGTTCCATTGAAGATAAATGAAAATAAGTTACAAAATCGGAATCTACGTTCCAAATAGATAATTTTAGAGTATTTATTTTCTCAAATTCAATTTCGGATGAATGAGAAATTAATGTTGAAAGTTGGCAACTAAAACATGGAAATATTGAAGAGAAAATATGTGAAGATACGCGACTGGGTGTGTGCTTGTGCGAATGGGTATGATAGGCCGAATAGGTTTGAGCCAAGGGCCAAGGGATGTGATCCACACCAATTCATCCCAAAAGAGGGCCCTATTCACCAAGGGGTGTGATTCACACCACTTCAGTCCAAAAGGCCTCTATTTATGAATAGACACTACACATCTTCACCACATCTCTTCAAATATTATAAATAGATCCCCAAATCATTCATTCAACTCACTCCACTACAGTTGCATATAAAGCATTTCTAGCATTTGTAGTATTCTATTTCTAAGTCTAAAGAAAGTTTCGAGTATCAAGTAATTCGCCGATAACTTTTGGCATCGTTGTGCTGCTGTGATACCCCAAGCCTCTCACTACTCACTGGTCAATATAATTCCTGCATTGCATTCATTTTATAATTTTATTTGCTATTTAAATTGCATTTTATTGGTATCGTAGTTCGTATTTAATTATGCTTGATATACGCCGTTAAATTTTGTAGGGTTCACATTATAGGTTGGAACCCTTTAGGCCAAATGTTGAGAAAGAGATAACGTGTAAAGTTCTAATAAAATACGATTACACGGGGCGAGCTAATAATAATAATAATAATAATAATAATAATAATAATAATAATAATAATAATAATAATAATAATAATAATAATAATAATAATAGTAATAATAATAATGTTGATGGCGTATATGTATATATATATATATGTAATTAGTGTAGGTAATAATTAATAATAAAATAATACTAATCCTAATTAGCGGTAGGTTTATATATATATATATATATAATTATGTGTGTGTGTGTGTTATTAAATATATATAATTAAGTGTGTGTTGTGTGTGCACATATATATATATATACTATAAGTGAGGCGGTGACCTCATTAGAAAGGAAAAGGTAAGAAAAAAAAAAAGGAAAAAGGGAGGTTCATTCCGCAAGGCTACGGGGGAAAGTCCAGCAAAGAAAAAGAAGAGAAAAAAAAAGAGAAGAAGAAGGAGAGATTCACAGTGCGCGCGAGAGAGAGAGAGAAGAAGAGAGAAGAGAAATTTGGGAACGCAAGCCTTCGGTTCCGAAAAATTACCAGCTTGACCATACGTGTGGAAGTCTCGGATATATATTATCAGGAAAAAGGTAAGTAGAAATCCATTTGCACCTACAATGCATAGACCTAGTATTTGTTTGTGTTATTTATTGAATATTTGTGCCTTTTGATATTGACAGATATTAATATTATCTTATGGAATATTTGTGAATTGTACCTTTTGATATTGATAGATATGAATATTATTTTATGGAATATTCGTGAATTGTGCCTTTTGATATTGACAGATATTAATATTATCTTATGGAATATTTGTAAATTGTGCCTTTTGATATTGATAGATATGAATATTATCTTATGGAATATTGGTGAATCGTGCCTTTTGATATTGATTTATATGAATTACGTGGTGTGAATGATTGATTTCATATTACATAAATATAATATTCACGAGCACGGGCATGTGCATTGCATAAGTTGTACATAGTCTGTCTTGGCATGATTGATAGATTTAATATTGTATAAACATAACATTCACGAGCATTGGCATGTGTACGCATGGGTCGTATACTGCCTGCTTTACATTCATTGTGTGGTGAAAAGAAACGAAAAATGTAATGTTAACCACTACTAGTGTACCGAAGCCGGTGGCATGTGAGACATGGATGGCTTGATTCATCAGGCCGGTGGCATGTGAGGCATGGATTGGCTTTATGATATATTGAGTCGGTGGCATGTGAGACATGGATAGGCTCGATTTATCGGGTCGGTGGCATGTGAGACATGGATAGACTCTAAGATTGTGATTGTTTATTGAGCTAGCTCTTTCCGGTGCACAGTAGGTGGGTCACGGGTCCTATAAAGATAAAATATTCATAACATTGGTTACGGTTTCAATAGTATGCATTTCACATCTCTTTTAATATTTCTCCAAGTATTTAATTTATCGTACATGCATGATTTCTGCTTACTGGGCTGTAGCTCACCTAGGTTGTGCATTGTGAGCATGTTGATGATGTGTAAGCTTACGGCTTACCGGGCATGCTGTTCGTGCTTCAACAAGTTTTTGGAATCGGTGTACATGGATGACAACCTTTGGGGCTAAACCATGGGCGTACGATGCTTTCGGGGTCTATTTATGTTATTCAGTTTGGGTTTGTATAATGTTAATCGATTTTTGGGCATGTAAATATTGGTGTGGTTGTGGTAAATACGTTTGCATCTACTGTGGATTGTGCTTGAGTGTGAATGAGTGGTTATTTGGAAAAATATTATACTTTGTAAATATGTTACAGGTGGAAAAAAAATGTACAGGTTTAACCAGGTTAAAAGTAAACTATGTTTTGTGGGTTATAAGGGTGGGGGTATCACAGATTAGTATCAGAGCCCGGTTTATGTCCTGTAGACTGTCCATGTACACGAGCTCATACTTGTGGAGCATAACCATGCTAGTAAGTTTTATTCATCTTTGTTATGCATTATATATTTTACGAGTTATATTGGCCTGCGATCTAGGATTGAGTGCAGTCGGTGGTACAATGGTGAGAACTAGAGGTGAATGTAACGGGGAAAATAGAGCTCCAGAAAAAAGTTCACAAGCTGCAGGCATTGATCGCGATGCACTTATCGAAAGATTGATAGGATTAGTGGAGCGACAGTCACAACAAATTCAAAATCTAATCGAACAAAGAAATGCTGGTGGACAACAAAGGAATGAGATGAACCAGCCAATGCCTCATGTAGAACAAATGGAACTAATTGGGGAAAGGTTCAGAAAGCTTAACCTGCCAACATTTGAAAATGCAGTGGATCCCACAGCTGCAGAAGATTGGCTGAGAACCATCAAAAATATGTTTCTGTACAGCAGAGTACTAGACGAAGAAAAGTATTGTGTGCATCTTTTATGTTACGGGGGAGTACAAGATACTGGTGGGACACAATGAAGGCCATCGAAAATGTAGCCACTATGACTTGGAACAGATTCAAAGAACTTTTCAAAAATAAATATTTTACTGCTCCAGTCCGTGCGATGAAAATGAATGAGTTTATACAGTTGAGATAAGGGCCTATGACAGTTACTGACTACATCTCCAAATTTGAGCAGTTTTCAATGTTTGCTAAGCACATGGTTAGAACGGATGCACTGAAAGTGGAAAGGTTTGTCGAAGGGCTGAGACCAAAACTTTTTAGGGATGTTTGTATGGCTGGTATGCAGGGAGTTACTTACTCACAGGTTGCTGAGAGGGCCTTGGTAGCAGAGCAAGCTGAACAGAGGATACGTCAGGCACAGGAGATTTGACGTCAGTTCACACAAAGACAGGGACAACGTTGGGTAGGAAACGAAAGGAAGAGGCCAAAATAATTTCAGGGCCCAAGACCTAGTTTCCAGCTTAGACACGGACAGGGGCAGGAACAAAGAGATTCAAGCAAGCGTTTGAGAACTGTTCAGGGTAAATCACCAGGACCACTACCCCTTTGCTCTAAATGTGGGAAACAACACAGTGGTGTCTATCTTGTGGGTACCAGAACTTGCTATTCATGTGGACAACTGGGACATATCTCTACTACGTGCCCAAACAAACCGAGCCCATGACACAAGGGAGAGTACCAGCTAGAGTCTTTACCATGACCAGAGAAGATGCTGAGGCAAACCCATCTGTAGTAACAGGTAATTTTCTATCTTTGGTACTTTAGCATTTGTATTATTTGATTCTGGAGCTACGCATTCATTTGCATCCACTGAGCATGTGAGAAGGCTAGGCAGAGAACCTGATATAGCAGAGAATGGTTACAATGTAGTGATTCCCTCTGGAGAGTCAAAATAAATAAATCAAATATTACGAGCATGTGTTATCCTGATTGATGGTAGAGAACTTTATGCTAATTTGATTGTACTTGATATGAACGATTACGATGTAATTTTGGGGATGGACTGGCAATCAAAATATTATGCATCCATAGACTGTCAGAAAAAGGTTATTACATTTCAGCCACTTGGAAAGGAACCTTTTATCTTTGTTGGAGTAAAGAAGAACTTCAGATTCCCACTGATATCTGCAATTAGAGCACAATGGTTGTTAGAAAGTAGTTGTGATGGCTATTTGATGAGTGTTGTGACTACTGAAGAACAATATTTTCTATATGTGAATGAAGTGCCGATAGTTAAAGAATATCCTGAAATATTTCCAGATGTCTTCTAGGCTTACCACCTAATCGAGAGATAGAATTTGTAATTGATATACACTCAGGGACCGCCCCGATATCAAAGTCCCTTTATCGAATGGCACCAACTAAATTGAAAGAATTGAAGATACAACTCCAGGATTTACTAGACAAAGGTTTTATCAGATCCAGCTTTTCACCTTGGGGTGCACCAATTTTGTTTATTCGGAAGAAGGATGGCAGTATGAGAATGTGTATAGATTATAGAGAACTAAACAAGGTTACAATCAAGAACAAGTATCCTTTGGCTAGAATTGAAGATTTACTTGACCAGCTTCAGGGTGCAACAATATTTTCGAAGATTGATTTGCGATCGGGTTATCATCAGCTGAAAATTAAAGAGGGAGACATTCTAAAGACAGCATTCAGGTATGGACATTATGAGTTTCTAGTAATGCCATTTGGTTTAACAAATGCCTCAGCTGCCTTTATGGATCTAATGAATCGAGTATTTAAAGATCTCCTAGATAAGTTCTTTATTGTGTTTATTGATGATATTTTGATCTATTCAAAGACCAAAGAAGAGCATGCTATCGACTTGAGAAAAGTGTTAGAAATTTTGAAATAGAAACAGTTGTACGCTAAGTTCAAAAAATGCAAATCCTGGATAGATCGAGTAGTATTTCTGGGACATGTTGTGTCAGGAGAAGGAATTTCAGTTGACCCAAGTAAAGTTGAAGCAATTAACAATTGGCCACAGCCTACTACTCCTTCCGAGATACGTAGCTTTCTGGGTCTAGACGGGTATTATCGCAGATTTGTAGAAGGATTTTCAAAAATTGCATCTCCACTGACACAGTTGACTAGAAAGAATGTAACCTTCCGATAGACAGAAGCCGTGAACAAAGTTTTCAAGAACTAAAGAGGAGGTTGACTTCAGCACCCATCTATGCAATTCCATCAGGTAGTGAAGGTTTTGTGGTCTACAGTGATGCTTCGAAGAATGGTTTGGATTGTATATTAATGCAGAATGGAAAGGTAATAGCGTATGCATCTAGACAGCTGAAAGAATATGAAATGAATTACCCTACTCATGATTTAGAGCTTGCTGCGGTGGTATTTGCACTTAAAATTTGGAGACATTATCTATACGGAGAACGATGCGAGATCTATACTGATCATAAAAGCTTAAAGTATTTCTTCACGCAGAAAGAGCTGAACATGCGGCAACGAAGATGGTTGGAACTAGTGAAAGATTATGATTGTGTTATCAACTATCACCCTGGTAAAGCAAATGTTGCAGCAGATGCATTAAGCAGAAAGTCAACTCATAACACTACTGCGATGGCTATAATTCAGAAATAGGAGTTGCTGGACTTGCAGAGAATGAACGTCGAAGTTGTAATGCATGGATTAGTGGAAGCAAAATTAGCAGCGTTAACTCTTCGACCTACCTTACTTGATCGAATTGAGCAAGGACAACTCACAGATGAGTATTTGGCTAAAGTAAAGGAAGAAGTTGCTTCCGGGAAAGCATCAGATTTTCGAACATCAAAAGAAGGGGTCCTTCGATTCCAAAATCGATTATGTGTACCTAATGTGGATAACTTACGTGAAAATATTATGGCAGAAGCACACTCAACACCGTATTCAGTATATCCAGGAGCTACAAAAATGTATAGAGACTTGAAAATGCATTATTGGTGGCCAGGTATGAAGAGAGATGTTGCTCAGTATGTGGAACAATGTTTGACATGTCAACAGGTAAAGGCAGAACTGTTAAGATGTGGAGACTGATCACCCTTCGACCCTTGGGGTCCCGCCTGGCAGCATTAGGTCTATTTCTTTATTAGTTTTAGACCTACAGGAGCCGTTTTGGGTTATATCAGAGCAGTTTTGGGTCTGGCCCATTTGGCAGTATTAGGTCTTGACAATTGTTATAAATACCTTCTTTGTATCTTGTAAACTCAAGTTGTAACAACAGGTCAATAAAATACCTCTTCCTTTCCGCCGTGGACGTAGCACAATCACCCTGATTGTGTGAACCACGTAAATCTCTGTGTTGTTTATTTTTTTGTGCGTTTTCTATTGTGTGTGTATTATCGATTTTTACCTTAACAAGTGGTATCAGAGCTATGGCTGACGAAGGAAAGGTTAAAATCGATAAGTTTGAAGCCCAGGATTTTGCCTTCTGGAAGATGCAGATCGAAGACTATGTTTACCAGAAAAAGCTTCATCTACCTTTGGCTGAACAAAAACCAGAAGGGATGTCGGAGGCAGATTGGAACCTGTTGGATCGCAGGCTCTTGGTGTGGTCAGATTGTCATTGGCGAAGAACGTTGCTTATAACATCGTCAACGAGAAGACAACATTTGGACTGCTCAAGGCGTTATCCAATATATACGAGAAACCCTCAGCGGCAAATAAGGTTTTCTTGATCAGGCAGTTGGTAAACACGAAAATGAAGGAGGGCGCATCCATAACAGATCACATCAATAAATTTAATTCTATAATATCCAGGTTAGGATCGGTTGAAATTAAATTCGATGATGAAGTTCAAGCATTGTTGTTGTTATCTTCGGTGCCGGATAGTTGGTCTGGAACAGTCACAGCAGTTAGTAGTTTATCTGGAACCACTAAGCTTTCCTTTGAAGGGATTCGAGATCTGATCCTTGGTGAAGATATTCGGAGAAGGAGTGCAGGAGAAAGCCCTAGCAATTTACTGAGTACAGAGGAGAGGGGCAGAAAATCCAACAGAGGGGGTAATGGCAAAGGAAGACCGAAATCGAAATCAAGAAAGAGAGATCAGTCTAAGACCAGGAAAGACATCACATGTTACAATTGCAAAGAGAACGGACACTTCAGAAATCAGTGCCCAATACCCGCAATAGACAAAGGCAAGAAGGAGATGAATGTGGCAGAAGATTCTGATGATGCCTTGATTTGCAGTGTCAAATGCTCAATTGAATCTTGGATTATGGATTCAGGTGCTTCGTTTCATGCCTGTTATTGCAGAGAAGTGATGCAGAAATTCAGACCCTATAGTGGAAAGGTTCGGTTGGCAGATAATAAAAGCCTAGAGATCACAGGTATTGGGGATGTTGTCCTCAAGACTACTTTGGGTACAACCTGGAAACTGAAAAATGTGAGGTATATTCCATACATAAAGAAGATGTTGATTTCGGTAGGACAGTTAGATGAAGAAGGTTACCACGTGAATTTTGGTAACCAGCAATGGAAAGTATCAAAGGGAAACCTAGTTATTGGTCGTGGACACAAACAAAGTACTCTTTACATGGTTCAAGTGTCTGCAGATGGAGCAAATGCAGCAGTTGAAGATACAGGGGTTTCTACACTATGGCACCAAAGGCTTGGTCACATGAGTGAAAAGGGGATGAAGGTGCTAGCTTCTAAAGGGAGAATTCCAGATCTTAAGAATGTGAAAGTTAATTTTTGTGAGCCATGTGTTCTTAGCAAACAAAAGAAACTTTCTTTCGTCAAGACGGGACAACCACCCAAGTCTGGAAAGCTAGAGCTCATTCATTCTGATGTTTACGGACCCACAAAAGTTTCTTCAGTTGGAGGATCCTGGTTTTATGTTACCTTCATAGACGACTCCACGCGAAAGGTATGGGTTTATTTTCTTAAAAATAAATCTGATGTTTTCTGCACATTTAAAAGGTTTAAAGTTGTTGTTGAGAACGAGACTAACTTGAAGATCAAGTGTTTAAAGTCAGATAATGGGGGTGAGTACAGCAAAACAGAGTTCATCGAATATTGTGCTGAACATGGGATCAGAATGTTAAAGACAGTTCCAGAAACACCACAGCAGAATGGTGTTGCTGAAAGGATGAACAGAACACTGAATGAGAGGGCTAAGAGCATGAGATTGCATGCAGGTTTGCCAAAGATGTTCTGGGCAGATGCAGTCAACACAGCAGCATACTTGATCAACAGAGGACCCTCAGCCCCCATAAGGTTCAAGATTCAAGAGGAAGAATGGAAAGGTCGAGAGGTATCCCTTACTCACTTGAAAGTTTTTGGTTGTGTTTCTTATGTTCGTATTAAGGATGCAGATAGAGATAAACTTGAGGCAAAGGCAAAGAAGTGTACTTTTATCGGGTACGGGTTGGATGATATGGGCTACAGATTTTGGGATAACCACAGCAAGAAAGTTATCAGAAGCAGAGATGTTACATTCAATGAGAATGCCTTTTACAAAAATGATATTGCAGCAGGCTCAAGTAAAAGCAAACAACCTGAAAACAAACAACAGGTGGTGTTTGATGGGATAACAGAAGGCGACATAGCACAACCTGTCAGAACACTTGAGACAGATGAAAGTTCAGGAAGCAGTGGGAGCTCAGTTTTTCCAGGAGGTTCTCATAATAGTGGGAGCATTGAAGACAGTGGGAGTTCAGAAACGATAGTGCCAGAACCAGAAACTCCACATGTTAGACAGTCCACCAGAGTTCATAGACCTCCAGACAGGTATTCTCCATCAGTAAGTTATCTGTTGCTGACAGAGAATGGAGAGCCAGAGTCTTATCCAGAGGCGTTAAGAATGAAGGATTCCATACAGTGGAAGAAGGCCATGGAAGATAAACTAGGCTCACTTGATAAGAACCAGACTTGGTCCTTAGTCAAATTACAAGCGGGGAAGAAAGCACTATAGAACAAGTGGGTGTTCAGGGTTAAAGATGAAGTAGATGGCAGCAAGAGATACAAGGCCAGGTTAGTTGTCAAGGGGTTCCAACAGAAGAAGGGGGTTGATTACAACGAGATCTTCTCACCAGTTGTGAAGATGACCACCATCAGATTGGTTCTTGGTATTGTAGCTGCTGAAGGTTTACATCTGGAGCAGTTGGATGTGAAGACAGCTTTTCTACATGGAGACCTTGAGAAAGACATCTACATGGCACAACCAGAAGGTTTTGTGGTGACTGATAAGAAGAACCTGGTGTGCAAACTGAAGAAAAGCCTGTATGGATTGAAGCAAGCTCCGAGGCAGTGGTACTTGAAGTTTGACAGCTTTATGCAGCGGAATGGGTACACCAGATGTGAGATGGACCATTGCTGCTACTTGAAGAATTTCAGGTCATCTTATATCATTCTCTTATTATATGTTGATGACATGTTGGTGGCTGGATCAGACATGGAGGAAGTTAAAAAATTGAAAGATCAGTTGTCCAGAGATTTCGAGATGAAGGACTTGGGAGCTGCTAGACAGATTCTTGGCATGACCATAGTCAGAGAAAAAGGAGTTGGTACCTTAAAGCTTTCATAGCAGAAGTACATTCGGAGAGTTTTAGAGAAATTCAACATGACAGATGCTAAAGCCAGAAGCACGCCTTTGGGGAGTCATTTAAAATTCTCCAAGGAGCAATCTCCAAAGACAAATGAAGACAAGGAAGAGATGGCTAAAGTTCCTTATGCCTCAGCAGTTGGTAGCTTGATGTATGCTATGGTATGCACCAGACCAAATATCGCTCATGCAGTGGGAGTTGTTAGCAGATTCATGTCTAATCCTGGTAAGGAGCATTGGGAAGGAGTCAAGTGGCTGTTACACTACTTGAAAGGCACTTCTGAGGTTGCCTTGTGTTTCAGGAAGAAGAAGGTGGTTTTAGAAGGTTTCAGTGATGCTGATTTGGGAGGATGTACTGACTCGGGCAAAAGCACTATAGGTTATGTGTTCACTATTGGGGGTACGGAAATCAGCTGGATGTCCAGATTACAGAAGAGTGTTGCTCTTTCAACTACAGAAGCAGAGTATATGGCCATTGCTGAAGCGGCCAAGAAGCTGATTTGGTTGAAGAATTTTCTTTCAGAGTTGGGCATGGAACAGGAAGATTATGTCCTATATTGTGATAACCAGAGTGCTATTCTTCTTGCGAAGAATCCAGTGTTTCACAGCAGGACGAAACACATTAATTTGCATTATCATTTCATTTGAGAGCAGATTTCTAATGGCACTCTAAATCTGAAGAAGATCCCTAGTACGAAGAATCCAGCAGATATACTTACCAAGGCGGTGACAACAGAGAAGTTGAAGCTATGTATGGCTTCAACTGGGCTTCTAGAAACTTGAAGAGGAGGCGCGGAAAGGGAGAGAGAGAGTTAGTTTGGGTTTACAGAAGGTACATGGTTGTTTGGATGGCAGCAGAATGTTGATCGAGCCTCCAAGTGGGAGATTGTTAAGATGTGGAGACTGAACACCATTCGACCCTTGGGGTCCCGCCTAGCAGCATTAGGTCTATTTCTTTATCATTTTTAGACCTACAGGAGCCGTTTTGGGTTATATCAGAGCAGTTTTGGGTCTGGCCCATTTGGCAGTATTAGGTCTTGACAATTGTTATAAATACCTTCTTTGTATCTTGTAAACTCAAGTTGTAACAACAGGTCAATAAAATACCTCTTCCTTTCCGCCGTGGACGTAGCACAATCACCCTGATTGTGTGAACCACGTAAATCTCTGTGTTGTTTATTTTTTCGTGCGTTTTCTATTGTGTGTGTATTATCGATTTTTACCTTAAGAAGAACATCAAAGGCCAGCAGGAACCTTGCAGCCCTTACTGATTTCGGAATGGAAATGGGAGAACATTACTATGGATTTTGTCATGGGATTACCAAAAACAGTCAAAGGTCATCATGTTATCTGGGTTATTGTGGATCGACTTACAAAATCTGCCCATTTTCTTGCTATTTGTTTTATTCAATGGATCAATATGCTCAACTATATATACAAGAGATAGTCCAACTTCATGGAGTTCCACTGTCCATTGTTTCTGATAGGGATTCAAGATTTCTTTCTACCTTTTGGAAGAGTCTACACAAGGCATTGGGGACACAGTTATCCTTCAGTACTGCATATCATCCTCAGTCAGATGGGCAGTCGGAGCGAACAATACAAACATTGGAGGACATGCTCAGAGCCTGCGTGTTAGACTTTCAGGGACAATGGAGCAAGTTTTTGCCTTTGATAGAGTTTTCTTATAATAACAGCTATCATTCAACTATTGGATGGCTCCATATGAAGCACTATACGGTAGAAAATGTCGATCACCGGTACATTGGGATGAGGTTAGTGAACGAAAGCTTTTGGGTCCAGATATGATCATAGAAATGTCAGAAGTTGTAGCACAGATTCGAGAAAGAATGAAAACTGCTCAGAGTCGATAGAAAAGTTATGCAGATAAAAGAAGGAGAACGTTAGAATTTGCAGTAGGAGATCGGGTGTTTCTGAAAGTTTCTCCGATGAAAGGAATAATGCGGTTTGGTAAGAAAGGAAAGCTCAGTCCGAGGTATATTGGTCCCTTTCCTATTATCGAGAGAATTGGTGATGTTACCTACAGACTAGACCTGCCTCGATCAATGACTCTGATTCACAATGTGTTCCATGTGTCTGTGTTGAGAAAGTATGTAGCGAATTCATCTCATATTCTGAACAATGAACCCGCAGAGTTAAAAACAGACTTAAGCTATGCAGAAATGCCTGTGGAAATTTTACTACGATAAGTGAAGCAACTGAGAAATAAGGAGATTCCACTAGTCAAAGTTCTATGGAGAAACCAGTCGATAGAAGAAGCTACTTGGGAAAGAGAAGATGAAATGAAGTCGAAATACCTAGAACTCTTCAAGTAAGTAAATTTCGAGGATGAAATTTTTATAAGGAGGAGAGGATGTGATACCCCAAGCCTCTCACTACTCACTGGTCAATATAATTCATGCATTGCATTCATGTTATAATTTTATTTGCTATTTAAATTGCATTTTATTGGTATCGTAGTTTGTATTTAATTATGATTGATATACGCCGTTAAATTTTGTAGGGTTCATATTATAGGTTGGAACCCTTTAGGCCAAATATTGAGAAAGAGATAACATGCCAAGTTCTAATAAAATACGATTACACGGGGCGAGCTAATAATAATAATAATAATAATAATAATAATAATAATAATAATAATAATAATAATAATAATAATAATAATAATAATAATAATAACAATAATAATAATAATAATAATAATAATGCTGATGGCGTATATGTATATATATATATATGTAATTAGTGTAGGTAATAATTAATAATAAAATAATACTAATCCTAATTAGTGGTAGGTTTATATATATATATATATAATTATGTGTGTGTGCGTGTGTTATTATATATATATATATATATAATTAAGTGTGTGTTGTGTGTGCATATATATATATATATATATAATATAAGTGAGGCGGTGACCTCAATAGAAAGGAAAAGGAAAGAAAAAAAAAGGGAAAAAGAGAGGTTCATTCCGCAAGGCTACAGGGGAAAGTCCGGCAAAAAAAAAGAAGAGAAAAATAAAAAAATTAAAAAAAAATAAAAGAGAGAAGAAGAAGGAGAGGTTCACAGAGAGAGAGAGAGAGAGAGAGAGAGAGAGAGAGAGAGAGAGAAGAGAGAGAGAAATTTGGGAACGCAAGTCTTCAGTTCCGAAAAATTACTAGTTTGATCATACGTGTGGAAGTCTCGGATATATATTATCGGGAAAGAGGTAAGTAGAAATCCATTTGCACCTATAATGCATAGACCTAGTATTTGTTTGTGTTATTTATTGAATATTTGTGCCTTTTGATATTGACAGATATTAATATTATCTTATGGAATATTTGTGAATTGTGCCTTTTGATATTGATAGATATGAATATTATCTTATGGAATATTCGTGAATTGTGCCTTTTGATATTGACAAATATTAATATTATCTTATGGAATATTTGTGAATTGTGCCTTTTGATATTGATAGATATGAATATTATCTTATGGAATATTGGTGAATCGTGCCTTTTGATATTGATTGATATGAATTACGTGGTGTGAACGATTGATTTAATATTACATAAATATAATATTCACGAGCACGGGCATGAGCATTGCATAAGTTGTACATAGCCTGTCTTGGCTTGATTGATTGATTTGGTATTGTATAAACATAACATTCACTAGCATTGGCATGTGTACGCATGAGTCGTATAATGTCTGCTTTGCATTCATTGTGTGGTGAAAAGAAACGAAAAATGTAATGTTGACCACTACTAGTGTACCGAGGCCGGTGGCATGTGAGACATGGATAGGCTTGATTCGTCAGGCCGGTGGCATGTGAGACATGGATTGCTTTATGATATATTGAGTCGGTGGCATGTGAGACATGGATAGGCTCGATTTATTGGGCCGGTAGCATGTGAGATATGGATAGACTCTAAGATTGTGATTGTTTATTGAGCTAGCTCTTTCCGGTGCACAGTAGGTGGGTCACGGGCCCTATAAAGATAAAATATCCATAACATTGGTTACGGTTTCAGTAGTATGCATTTCACATCTCTTTTAATGTTTCTACAAGCATTTAATTTATCGTACATGCATGATTTCTGCTTACTGGGTTGTAGCTCACCTAGTTTGAGAATTGTAAGTGAGCATGTTGATGATGTGTAAGCTTACGGCTTACCGGGCATGCTATTCGTGCTTCAACAAGTTTTTGGGATCGGAGTACATGGATGACGACCTTTGAGGCTAAACCATGGGCGTACTATGCTTTCGGGGTCTATTTATGTTATTCAGTTTGGGTTTGTATAATGTTAATCGATTTTTTGGCATGTAAATATTGGTGTGGTTGTGGTAAATACGTTTGCATCTACTGTGGATTGTGCTTGAGTGTGAATGAGTGGTTGTTTGGGAGATAGATTATACTTCGTAAATATGTTAGAGGTGGAAAAAAAAAAGTACAGGTTTAATAAGGTTAAAAATAAACTATGTTTTGTGGGTTATAAGGATGGGGTGTCACAGCTGCGATCCTTAAGTTCATAGTCGCTGTATCATCGGGACAATTGCCATAGACCGTGAGCACTGAATACGGGACAATCTCGTCTTACGGAGAAAGAGTCAAATTCTTGCCTCGACTAAATAGTTACAGTTTGTTCAAATACACCTACACCACAAGATACTCAACATGTCTCACAAATCATTAAATATATACATTTTGAAACTAAGACATTTAGCAATTGTACTTTGCAAACTGCCATAATAGAGAGAAACCATCGCAATTCATAAGTAGCATAACAAGATTAAATGGACATTTTATTATAGGGTTAAATAAACATTGGTCCATACTTCATAATTAACCATATTTTTTATAGTAAAAAAAATATAAATTTCATATATTATGTGTTCGTGTATCACATGGGATTTTAATATATAAAAAGAATATACATATCATTAATTTGAATACACTAATTTTATTTTCAATCTTAGTCAAAAGATATTATTTTTTTCAAAAGAATATTACATTTAAAATATGTACGAAGAGTAATTTCAAAATTCTCACATTTTTGCAAGATCTAAGTTGGATCAACTAGAATATGCATGATGTTGCCATTTTTTCAATAGAAACTAACTTGTTGCATGTAAAGAAATTTATCCCTTTAGTGCATATAACTTTTTTATGATCACAAAAATATGGTGAATTTTATATATTAATATTAGGATTAGTGAAAATACGCAGGTCATGTTTCATGGAAAATCGTGAAGACAAAGAGTATTCATTATTGCCTTTTAACATTTCTCTCCATTCCCATTCACTTGTCGATAGCTTGAAGACGATGAAAATGGGAGATTCACATCCTAAAGGCCCCAACCCCCCCAACAAAAATCAAAATACAAAATGAAAATTGAAATTTAATAAAGTAATATTATAAAAATGCAAACTTGAAGAAAGTAGTATGCTTATAGATGCAATGTATGTAGTATATTAAATTCTGGTATGCATATAATAAATTGGGAACAATATTATTGCTTCTTGTACACAATAACTATGTGTGTGCATGAAGGAATATGTAGTATTTTTATATATGAACACACACATACATACATATTTTTATATATATTTGTGTGGGTGTATCAATGTTGCAGAAATTGATTATGCGCTGGTGATTGCAATACGAGGTGATTTTGTAAATATGTAACACTTAGGCGTCGAGCTTGCTGGTGACGCCCAAACGGTTTCTTTTTTTCTTGTTATTGGCTTTATTTTTTTAAAATCTTTCTTTTCAAAGTTTTTAGGGTAGCTTACCTTGGATGCAACACATACAATTGATTTTTATTTTAAGGACATTGTGAGGTTTTATGGAATTACAAAAACAATCACTTTTAATCTTGATTCAAAGTTTACGAGTCATTTTTTGGGAACACTTTAGAGAAAACTTGAAACTCAATTTGTTTATCACATCATCCTCAAATCGATGGTCAAACGAATGTTGTTAGGAGTTTGAGGAATCTCTTGGGAAGTTTAGCTGACAAAAATTATGAGTTTGCCTATAATCGTTCTTAGTCATACTACTGGTTGAAGTCCTTTTGAGATTGTGACTCCACTGAATTTAGCTCTAATTCATGTAACTCATAATTTTAGTGGAGATGGTGAAAACACATGCAAAATATATCTAGAAGTTGCACGAGCAAGTTTGACAGGAAATTGCCAAGAACAGTGAAGTGCTAATAATCATTAAAAAATATGCTTTCAAGGAAAGAGATTTGGTTTGGATTTATGGTCCTTTTAGGATCTTGAAATAGATGGCCGACATTTCTTACAAGGTTGAGTTTTGTGGTGATGATGGTGTTTCACCAATTTTTAATGTTGTTGTACATCTTTTTTCTTATATTTGATAACCAATCTTTTCAAATCAAGAAAAATGATACCAAGTTGCGTACCAGCTTCATCATAAATTAATATGCTTTCATTAGAACATAATTACAATACAAGCCTCGTTGGAAAATCCTAGAACTCTAATTTCCGACCATTGGTAAGGTCGACTAGAAGAGCGGCGGCTATGAAAATTTGAAAGGTTCATCCAACATTTGGTATTTTACTGTATTCTTCATTCAAAGCACCTTGCTAAATGATATTATCATTTAGGCATTAGATTTTCATTTTTTTAATTCTTCTTCAATACTTTTGATTCATCTTGGAGGGTTGTTCCAAGCATTACCTATAAAAGACCATCCTTGTATTCTTTTTCCATTAACTTAATTTTAGATTATAAATCATAGTATGAGCTTTTAAGATATTTGAGAGGATTGTATCTTCTTGTATCTTGCTCTAAAAATGGTGAGTGTGCATTACGATCCCTCCTATTTCCTCTACGACTTTTTATGTTAGCAAGAGTACAATGAAACCAACAAGTTCAAATAAAACGTCGCTTTGATTAAAAAAAATGTGTTTAAGGTAAATCATGTTACTTTTTTTATTTTCGTCCTTTCATGATTCTGGATGCATGTGACATAAACCTAATTTATTAGGAATTCTTCTCGAGAAGCTGGATATCTAGTATATTTGAAGAACATCAATTATGTAATAATACAATTTTTTTTTCTTTTTTATGAGAAAGGTAGAGTTGTTAAAGCATTAGGGGTATAGAGTAAAATATATATATAGATGTATATATTAATAAAATATGGAATGTATTTAGAAGATTGAATGTATTCAAAGGGATTGGGGTACTAATATAATAGCCCTCCCTTATTTTATACCCTTTGTTATATTTTATAAAACATCTTTTACAATGCTTGTAAGTTCAGATAAACACCTTCCCAAATCCTAAGATAGAATCTTAATTTTGTATTATTAAAAGATATCAATTTTGATTATAGTGAGACATTCTCATGGAGTTATAAAGATCATATTTGTGTAATAGACAAGTTTAGGGGCCGGGGGGGGGGGGGGGGGAGGGGGGGGTAGTTGGTGGTGGGGGCCTGACGACCGTACGGGGACATTGCTATTTTGTAGCTTATCTATATGGAATTATCAGCACCTACTGGTTAATGTCCATTTCACTCATTTTCTAATGTCACTAACATTTTTGTTTGGAGCAAAAAAAATGAAGTATATCTCTATCCCAAAAAAAAGTTAATGTTTGAATAACATTTTTTATCCTAAAAAAGAATTAATCTTTCAAAACTTCAAATTTGATTTATTAGTTAAAGTAAAAATTCAAAATTTATTACTTTATGAAAACAAAATTTATGATTTTATAAGTTAAATTAATGAATACAAGAAATAATGTAAATGTAAAATTATTTTTTTATAATTTTAGATAGCTTGTATATTTTTTAAACTAAGAAAAGAAAATTTTATATTTTTAAAAAGTAAAACTCGGAGAAAGTAATAATAATTAAAAAAATATATTGGACTTTGACCAAACCCTATTCATATATGTCTCTCAACTCATGCAACTCTTTTTGGCGTTCCGTGTACTTGTCTTCTTCCCAACTCTTTTGTTTTGATTCATAATTATTGGTCTCCACTTGGGCCACCATCTTCAATCGGACCATCATCTTCATGTACCCCCCTCTAGACTTTTTGTGATTGCCCTTATTATTTATTGAAAACTTTAATTAGAAATCAACTCCTAAAATCTGATCCATTTCCAAAAATTATATTGCCGGAACTAGCTATTCAGCAAAATATTTTGAATGAGTCTTACGCTAACACATTTGTCTTTGTTCGACAGCTAAGTTTGAAACACGAACTGATGTGTTCAACAATTCAGATTTGAACACACATGAGCAGACTTGCAACAGGTTCAAAACATAACGTCGAGAAAACAAACCAAACACGAATGTTCTAAACCAAATCTTTTTCCAATGTATATTTTCATCCAAAACACTTATAAAACATGATGATCAATTGAAAAATACGAACTTTCGAAGATGATATACCCTATATTTTTTCATACTTTTTTTAATTCTTTAACTAGTTTAAAAATAAATATTTTTAAAAATATTAAACTACCCAAAATTAATTTTAAAATTGAAGGCAGTGACCCCTAGCCCCGTTCCTGGGAGAGAGAGAGAGAGAGTGAAACATAAGAGAAAAGTTTTATCACTCAGAATTGTGAATCGAATAACCCCTTAAAGAATATATATGATGAGTGTTGTTCTATATAATCTTAGACTAAACTCTCCTGATTAACTCTTCCGGTATTTAACAAATTAAATTTGGAGCCGTTAGCATAAATCTTCCAGCAAGCAATGGCTTTGTTCACACATTGGTAACTTCTTCATCTCAACACATATGTCAAACATCCAACTCCTTATTATTAATTTTTTTTTTTTTTAAATGAACATCTATTTCATAAATTTCGTACCACTATGGAAGTCGGGGTTGACAGAAATAACAATAACACCTATATTATCACACCATTAAATAAAAACTATAGACATAGTTATACCAGTAGCAGCTAAGACGAAAGATCTATATTTAATCTAAGCACAACTTTTGGTAACAACTTGTTTTGGGAGCTTCAATTTATCAAATTTGATCTTAAAAATACACTAATTGACTAAAGGTCATCAACATAACTTGTTCACTAGAATCAACAAAACCTTCAAGACAAAAATGAGAAAGAAGCTAAACAACAAGACCCAAATGAGATGTGCCCATAATATACCTCAACACCTGTTTACAAAATTGTCAATAACTTTAAGCGGGAGCATGTAGAAATTGACCAAGTTTATTATAAAAAATATGATGTATAACCTAATCAAACACTTAAAGTACTTCGATATAAAATTGGGATTTTAAAATAGAACTATCTTTGAGAAATAATTGTGAAATGACACACTATTTATATTACTAGCTAAAAGTGCGATGTACAAAGTACCAGTAAACAAGATAAGTAAGATCAATTCACTGAGATTAAGAACCAAAAGTACTATAATTAGAATAGCCACATTTTATTTAAGGAGTAGTAAATTAGAATTGTACTTCATTTATCCATCCAAACTAAAATGAATGAGATAAGTATCAATATTGAAAGTACGGTACCGGATGGAAATAGACAAGAATATTCCAAAATAAAATATTCACAAGTCAAGAATGACTTGTGAAGCCAACAGGGCGAAAATTATCCACTAATTAAAGTGAATTACAAAAAGGGATTGAATAAAATTTCTACGATCCTTAACGTACTTGAAATCCAATATGAATTTCAAGTCGACTAAACTAACTAAGAAAGTAAACTTAAAGAAACAGTGTATCACTCACAAACTCTCACTTGAAAATCGACAGCAACAAGATCAGAGTAATCTGTTGCTGGTCAGTGCAGAATGTTGGAGTCAGAGTGACGACAACTTTCTTAGTAACATACGTCTCTGTTAAACAGATGTAATCTCGTTCAGTGCGTCTTCTGCTTTCTTCCTTCGTTGTATTTACAGAATGCTTCAGTTTCCTTTCTCTCCTTCTTCCACTGCCCCACGTTCGTGTAATGTCTTTCTATTTTCTCAACTCTCTTCTCATAGGATAGAGTTTTGACCCGGTCTTCAACTGCTTTCCTATTTTGTAGGGATATTGCTTGATGTCCAATCTTGTGATTCTTATCTGTATCATTCAACAAGGAAGAAACCGGCAAAACATGGGTGTTTCTATTTACACCACAATAATCTCTTTTCACACCACAAATATTTTTTAAATAAAAATAATCTTATATTAAATGTCTAATTTATCCTTCTTCTCAAATCACTTCTTTACCCAGTGACTGTTCTACATTTATTTTCTCAATCTTCTTCCACACAAATTTGCTGCCAACATCACCTAATCCATGAAATTACGAACAACTCTTAACAAAAAGTTATCATAAATTTTCTACGGTTCTTCTTCTTCCTTCTTTTTCTATAAATTCAAAATTATTCAAAATCATATTTAAAATATATTTCCTGCGGTTCTTCTTCTTCCTTCTTTTATCTCAAGCTAAATATATGAATTTGAAAATTCTTAGCAACAAATAATAAAAGAAAAGAAATTCAAATTCACGAGTTAGGATTTGGGAGCAAATGGGTTTTTAATAGAAGAAATTATTTCGACTTTTTGTGTTTGTTCAAGGGTGAGATTTCGTAATTTCATGGATTGGTGAAGGTGATATCATAAATTTTCTGCGGTTCTTCTTCTTCCTTCTTTTTCTGCAAATTCAAAATTATTCAAAATCATATTTAAAATATATTTTCTGCGGTTCTTCTTCTTCGTTCTTTTATCTCAGGCTAAATATATGAATTTGAAAATTCTTAACAACAAATAATAAAAGAAAAGAAATTCAGATTCACAAGTTAAGGATTTGGGAGCAAATGAGTTTTTAATAAAAGAAATTATTTCGACTTTTTGTGTTTGTTCAAGGGTGAGATTTCGTAATTTCATGGATTGGTGAAGGTGATGTTAACAGCAAATTTGTGCGGAAGAAGATTGAGAAGAATGTTAATGAAAAAAAGTCGCTGGGTAAAGAAGAAGATTAATGAAAAAATGGAGAATTCTCCTGATTTGAGAAGAAGGATAAATTAGACATTTAATATAAAATTATTTTTGTTTAAAAGATATTTGTGGTGTGAAAAGAGGTTATTTTGGTGTAAATAGAAACACTCGCAAAACATATCTACTAAATAAGTTTGACACGTTCAAATCTTAACAAATATAACAAGTAGGATAGAAATATAAAGTTTTCAATAAACAATATTACAAGATTGAAGTTTTTCTTTTCCCCTAAAATAAATGCTTAGTCAATTATTGGTCTCAGTCTAAGAGGTTGTTTATGCGTAGTAGATGTTTGTAATCTATTCATTTGTGAACATTCAGTATGTGGAAATGAGATTAAATAGAGTAGATGTGTATTGTATATCAATAATTTAAGTGGAGTGTGTTTGAGAGTAGTGATGCATGTAATAATTGATTGGTTGAAATAATATTATAAAATTGATGAACATATTGTAAAAAGTAAGTAAATAGATTTGTTGATAGACTAATAATTGAAAAGGTTGATGGATATAATCTACACAAACAAATATTGTGTGGTATGAACTCATCTCCAAGAGACCCAATCCAAATACCTCTTTAAGTTTCAAAGCAACAACTAAAAACATCCTAATTATCAATCATTTTAATGTACATTCTATTAATATTATACATACATATATATATATATGTATATATATTGTCCTTGGGATCCAAGTATTAGAGGAGGAAAACAGAAAGGAGAAGTGGTGGGATTTGTGACTTATTACAATGTTGAGATTCCACAAATTGGTCTACTTAATTTATGAGTGATTAAGACATAAAATTGGGTGACAATGCTAATCATCATACATGTAAAGTCTTGTAATTAAACCCATAATCATCCTTAAATGCATCAATACAAATCATTATACTCCCTTTCTTTTTTCCTTTTCTCTTTTTCTATCTTCAAGGGATAAAGCTCTTATGTTGTATGGTTGGTTCACTGAATCTGTGCCTAGCTAACCCAATTTATTTTATGCCTTACAGTATTTTAATTTGAGTTTTTCTGTAACTGAATTTATTCATATGTTTAATAATAGATTGTTAATTGCCTAAACAAAATATTCTACTCATAAACTCTCTGCTTTTTAAGTGAAATAACATATTATATCATTCAGAGAAGAAAGCAAAAAAAAAAAAAAAAAAGAATTAAATATGAGTAGTTGGGTTGGAACAATCCAAGTCAATGAAATGGGTCCTCATCATCATTAGCCTTAAAAAGTTAATAAATTTCTAAATTAAAATAAGAAATGGCCCTTTATCTGGCATTTCTTTAGAACACATAAAGGTGCCAGTCTGGGGTTCCCAGCAAGTACTTCAGAAAATGAATTAAAAAAAAAAGGAGTACAGTGAAGGTTGAGGTGAAATATTAAATATTAGACAGTAATTTATTCTTGTCGTCAAACCAAATATTAAAGTCAAAGTGTATTAATACTTCATTCTATTTAAAATAAAGTATCATTTTAAAAATTATCACTATGTTAAGAAATATATAAAGTAAAAGGACTTTTTTTTTGTTTACATTAACAAAAAAATTAAAGATAAATTAAGAAAAAAATTATTATTCATCTTGAAACTGTAAAATACTATACAAGTTAATATCATTTAAAGTTAATATTAGGTTTACATGTGGAAATTTTACGAAGTTCTCCAAAATTATAATTTAAATAAATTTTTTATTAGTAAAATAAAGACATGAATTTCATATACATTCGCAACTTGAATTTTACGAAATTTTACATGATTCAGGTCCATTGTATTCTACTTATAAAAAAGGCATAAGATTCACCAAGCATTGAAGTCGAATTATTCATGGAATTTTTGGGTAATTGTCAATTTGCGACACGATCTGACAATTCAATACGAACCGAAGATAAATATAGTGGGTTAGGGTTGATCTTTAATAGGTTCGGATAGAAAACGGATCAAATTCGAATGATCCTAATAGAAAATGGATCTAGCACTGTCAATCTTTTATTACATTTTAAAAATATTTTTTTCTATTTTAATATAGAAAAAACTCTATGAGGTGCTTGTTAATTTCAGTTATTATTTTATGAACTTATGAAAATGCATATTAACAAATATCATAAATTTATTTATTTTTATAATTTTTATAATATATTTTTTATTATTCGTGTTCAATCAAGTTAGACGGAACAACCTGCAAAATAAATAAATCATATTTATATTACAATTTTTAACAAGATAAACTAAACAAATTGGATTTGAGTTCATGCAAAATTTTGAGTAACCCAATTCCATTCTGATCCGTAAACCTGCACCTCAAACGGTTAAATACCCCTAAACTAAATCTAACGTGTTTGACCAAAAATGGAGGTTCCTAGATGGCTGTTTTGAGATGGAAACACAATATCTTCGTTGGAGTAGATGTGAATTTTATGGGTCCAGCTATTCATACCTCCAAAATCTCTAAATATATTTTATAATAATTATGATAAAATTAGACGTTAATAAATTAACTAAAATAATCTTATATATTTATATATTTTTTATTTTATTCATATTCTCAACTGCAGAAATATGGCCTTATCTTTTTCTTCTTATCAATGTTTCTTCAAGAAGTTGGAATTGCATATTTATGACTTTCTTGAGATTGGACTTCGTTTCTTCAATATACAGAAGTTGGAATTGCAGATTTATGGCTTTCTTGAGATTGGACTCATAATCTGAAACATTTTCTTCTTCATGTTTCTTCAATATAGAACATTTTCTTCTCCATGTTTCTTCAATATAGAACATTTTCATCTCCATGTTTTTTCAATATAGAGAAGTTAAAATTGCAAATTTATGGTTTTCTTGAGATTCGGCTCCAAATCTGAAACTTTTTCTTCTTCATGTTTCTTCAATATAGAGAAGTTGAAATTGCAAATTTATGGCTTTCTTGAGATTTGTCTCCAAATTTAAAACAATGGAGTCTGCCATATTGAAATCTAAGTCACCCACATACAGGGAAGTTGACTATGATTGGACTGTCAGTTGCGTCACCAGGCGCTGTCTTTCCATTGGCGCCAGGCGCCACCACATTTTGGTGTTGAACCTAAATTTGTTACTGATTTGAAAAACAAAGAGGTTTATTTGGATTTTTAGGTAGAGAAGAAAGGATGTGCAGAAATGTACGGTAGAGGGAGAAATTGCACAAGAAAAAATATTAGAATTTTTTTTTTTGAAAATTATTAATTTTTAAATGTTTAGAGATTTTAAGGATATGAATAGCTCCACCCTATATAAATGGGTACCGAACAAAAATAATTAAATATGAAAATTGTGCTAGACAATGTGGGAAGTGGGCTGGGTTGGTCCACAATATAAAACTAAGCCCATCTCAGCATACTAAACTGCAAACATTTCTCTAACTTTTTATTTGGATTAATTATTTCTTCTCACCTTTCATTTTGGAAACATTTTTCTTATAGTTTGTTTATCAATGAAACATTTATTATATAAGAAGAATTTAATCAATTTATTTTCAAGACATAAAGTACTTGTATTAGTATTTGTATTATATAATAAAGTGCTTAGCATTATATTTTAAAATTTTATAATATTTAAGTATATAATAGCCGAAATATACAATTAGCATGTATTAATAACTCTAGTTAGATAATATTATTCTTATATCATATATGTAAAAATAAGTTTAGTTTACTTTATTTAGTTTGTAATTTCATTATATATAATTTTTTTAGTTGGGTTGGGTTGGATTGGATAGCCTAAATAATTGTTGGTCATAACTTGCTTGGAGGCCCACGTAAGCCCGTTAGTCGGCCCATTAGCGTGCATCGTTCATGGGCTAATTCGTTTTGGGCCGCGATTTGTTGTGCCTACAATCCTACTTTTTTTTTTTTTTTTTTTTTTGAAATACATCATACTTTTTAATTATCCAGTAATTGTCTCTTTGTCCCAAAATCGATTTGACATTTAAAGTGATATAATTCAAAATATGTAAGCGTCTATACATATATATATTGTGATATAATTTTTTATATTCTTCATTCAAGATTTGACATTTTGTGGGTATATATAAATTAAATTTAGAGATTGGGTTTTTTCTAAAAATAATGCAAAAAAAAAAAAACAAATTTATAAAATAGGTAAATTTTGAAACAGTTTTAAAAAATAGGATAAAACGTTGGGAGGTGACGTTTTTTGGATAAAACATCACCGGGGCTGATGTTTTAAATACATATGCACCTCTTTTATTCACATACATATTACATCAACCCATATATTTATATATATATATATATATACATATACAAACATGAAACATATGCATCCATATATATACACACACACCGCACTCACACTATATATATATATATAAAAGCAGACACACACATATATATAAGCACTTATATATACAATATATATATATATATATTTGTTATTTACATTATAATTATTTATATTATTAGAAATCCTTTTTTTATATTTACTGAACAGAAAAAAATAATATTATTAATATACATTATGTATATATATATTATATAAAAATATACATTATTTATTGAATGTAATTTAATATATATTATTTGTAAAAAATTATAAATTAATTAATACATATTATAATTAATAATCGAAAATGTTATAAATATATTGTTTTATATTTTGAATTTATATTGTGTCAATATAAAGATCAAACATAGAATATGCTCCAATGGTTAAAGACTTGCTACCTCTCATAAGAGGTTACGAGTTTGAATCTTTATTGGGCTAGTGAATGTGTGTGTATGTATATATTAACTAATATATATATATATATATATATATATATATATATATATATATATATTTCTGTAATTTTTTAATTATTTTTATTTATTAAAATTATTTATTTAAAATTTAAAAGAAAATAGAACTATTCCTATATATAAATATTAATTATATATAAAAATGTATAATTGTATAGAGATATTTAGAGAATTTAATATTAAGATATATTGATTATTTTTTAGTTTTAAAAAAATTATTTGTTGTATTAAAAAAATAATTTATTTATAATATCTTAATAAATTTAATTTTAATATAACATACCCCTTTTATAATATATATATATATATATATATATATATATATATTTACATTATTTAAAGAATACGTAATATAGAATTTATAATTGTTAATAAATATTTTATATAATTTAATTAGGTTGAATATATAAATTAATAATATAATTATAAACCAATAAAAAATAAATATTTATAAATATATAGGCATAATATAATACATAACATCTAATTTATATATATATTAAATATAATTAATATATAAAATTAAAAAAACAAATTTTTTTAAAGAAACGTCGGGGGTGACGTTTATTCTATTTTCTTTTTTTATTATTATTTACATATATATATATATATATATTTAGATTATTAATATAAATATCAAAATTATTTAAAAATATTTTTGAATATTTTTTTTATAATATGTTTTTTTTTAAATTTATAATTTTTATTGATTTACAACTATATTATTATTTTATATAGTATTGAAATAAATATATTTATATAATGAAAAGTATAAAAATATTTAATTTTAGATTTGATTTAGTTTCAGTAAATATAAAAAAATTATTTTTTAATTTTTTATATCACTTAATAAATAATATATAAAAATATAAAACAAATTACAAATATATATATATACACACACTTGACATTTATATATATATATATATAGCTGATGTGTGTATACATATATATATGGATGGAGACATATATGTATGTGTATATATATATATGGATGTGAATCATCATTGATTGCATTGATTGAATACTATATATATATATATATATATATATATATATTTTTTTTTTTTTTTTAAATTAAAAACGTCAGCGGGTCTAATATTTTTAATTTTAAAATTAAAACGTCAGGTTCGATGATGTTTTTATCATAAAACATTAACGGACGTGACGTTTTACCCTATTTTCAAAACGATTCTCAAAACTACCGCATTTTACAAAAAAAAAAAAAAAAAAAAATCTGCATGATTGAGGTAAAAAACCCCTAGAGATTGTGATGGGAAAAAAACAATGTGTGGTTGGTTAGAAACTACAAGAATAGATAGGTACAAGTGATAATTATACCGAATTCCCAATCATTAGGCCTACGTGTTACAAGTACTCGGAACCACTATAGGGCAGAAGCACTTTTTTATATTTGTGGATATATATATATATATATATATAGGTTGATACAAAAAAACAAAACAAAATGAGTTAATGATGTGAAAGGCTAAAAGCCCAAAGGCACCTTTAGTCGATAAGATTGTCCGAAGCCATCAAACAGAAGCAAAGGCAGAATGATGCTTGACGTGGGAAATCAAAATAGAATTTCCAACTTTCAACTCTAACAAGCAATTTTTTTACCCTTTTTATTAGAATTATTATTATTATTTTAATATTCAACAATGTATACCTATAAAGCAACTCCAACCTATCTTTCTACTTGAATATGATATGAGATCCTACGTATATAAAAGGGTCAATTGCAAAAAGGGAAAATACAAACTTTTATAAAATTGAAATTTCAACATGACTTTCCTAATTTAGTAAAATAATTTCTAAAATTAACTCAATTTTACAATTCAAATCATAATCAACTTTTTGAACCAACATTTTGCTCAAGAATCGCCAATCTATCCTATAAATCTTTAAATTTTGGGTGCCATATAGTTATTTTTTTATTTTTTTAAAGTAAAATAAATGTTTGAATCACATATATAGCGCCGTTTATTATCCAAAAAAATGACATCAGGCAATTTATTTAGGTTGGTGATTGATTTTGTTATAAAAATTAAAATTTTGGAAAGGTTCGTAATTTTTTTTGCATTTAAGCAAATAAAATAATGTTAGCAAAATTATATGTACAGTGAAAAACTACTGGAGTAGTAGAGTTCACTAATTGTTGCATACAATGTTTCTATAATTTTAGTAAGCTAAAAATAGGTGGCGTAAAAGGAACACTGCATCTATTTTATATTACATCTTTTTGGAGAGTGTTATTATTAAAGAATTGGACAAGTCATCTCTTCTTCCACTACTCATCCAAATGAAGTCCAAAAGCCACTTCCTTGACAATGAATTAACTATCAACAACTTCCCAACTCTATCATCACATCAGCTTTATGTGTATTCAGCAATAATCCCACAATATTGATGTAACACCGCTCTTCTTTTTTTTTTTAATAGTATAAATCTTAATGTGTGAAATTCGATCACAAATCATTGATTTACATTACAAGAGCTCAATCAATTGAAATTCACTCAAATCCCAGATCATTGACCTTAAGTTACAAGGGGCTCAACCAATTGAAGTTCACTTAAATTCCGTAACACTATTTTTCTTCTTTATTATTGCAATTGTTTTATTTATTTGTAAGATTTCATAAATTTAAGTCGATTCTATCAACTATCTAGTAAAAATCTTCAACTCAGGACTCATTCTTGTGTCAATTACCGTTCTATCAACTATCTAGTAAAAATCTCCAACTCGGGACTCATTCTTGTGTCAATTACCATTACAGAAGGTCTTTAGTCATTCGCATTAACCCAACTCAATGCACATTTTAAGTTGCAACATTTGTACTGTAGCATGATGATAGAGACCCTGGATTCTAGTGCTAACCCAACTCAATGCACATTTTAAGTTGCAACATTTGTACTGTAGCATGATGATAGAGACCCTGGATTCTAGTGCTAACCCAACTCAATGCACATTTTAAGTTGCAACATTTGTACTGTAGCATGATGATAGAGACCCTGGATTCTAGTGCTACCAAATACATGTTTTGTTGCAAACAAAAGTTAAAAACTTATAAAGTTTCTTTGGCGGCAAAACAATTGTTCTTTGCTTGATATTATTAGAAAGAAAGGAAAAAAATGTTCTTTGCTTAGCCGGCATCTGTTGCCCATACTAGCTGGAAATCTTGCGAGTCATGGTCATTTAAATATCCAACTGCCAAGAAAAGCCCGTTGCCAATAATGAAACCAGAAAATGTGTTTCGCTAATTTGCAAAGATATATTTAAAAAAAAATAAAAAATGATGCACAATTCTTAAGATTCTTTAAGGAGTGGTGAAAAAGGATACTGCTGCACTTTTCAGAGAGAGAAAGAGAGAGAGAGAGAGAGAGAGAGAGAGAGAGAGAGAGAGAGAGAGAGAGGGAGAAGCATATGCTGTTGACGTGTGCATGCTCGGTTTGTTGTAAGGGAAATGCAAAATTAGTAGTAAATGGAAAAGTGAGCCCTTCCCTCCCAACATTCCCACCTGTGAGCATCTTGATCTTCTGCTATACAATCTCTCTCTCTCTCTCTCTCTCTCTCTCTCTCTCTCTAGCTAGAAAAAAGAAGTCCGTCACCTCTCAGATTTTAGGACACAAAACCAGAGATGAACGAGAAGAAAGAAAGAAGATAAAAGACAGCAGACCAAAAGAAGCAAACCATGAGGACTCATTACGTCACCATTCTCTTCGTCTCATTTCTCAGGTTCCAATTCATCAATGGAGCAAACTCCAAATCCAGTGATTCTGATTATAATCACAAAAACAGGAGAATTCTACACCAGCCTTTATTTCCCGATTCAACACTCGCACCTCCACCACCACCTGCCACTCCTGATTTACCAGACGACCAAGTCCAGCCATTCTCAAATGAACTCCCAACTGGGCCGACATTTGATCAGACCCAGCAGCAACCCCCACCATTTCCAGCAATCAGTACAACAGTAGCAAGCCCAGTTCCCACGCATCCATCAACCAATCCAACAAAGAAACTGGCAATAGCAACATTATCAACAGTTGTAACGCTGGGAATGCTCTCGGCAATGGCATTCTACTTGTACAAGAACCGGGGCAAAAACCAGGACGAGTCCCAAAAGCTTGTTCGTGAAAATGCACAAATGATCAATGAAGAATCAAGAATTCCACCATCCACTTTACTCTGCATTGAGCCAGCAGAGCCATCCACTAGAGCTTTAGTGAATGAAACCAATGGTGTTGATGGCTCACCATATCAGAAGCGGAATCCATGGAAAAGAACCGATCACTATAGGCCCAGCCCTGACCTTCAGCCCCTGCCACCCTTGACAAAGCCTCCACCACCTCGGATTAACTCCCCACCACCAATGTCATCATCAGATGATGAAAGCAATGATACCCGTCACAATTTGAGCAGCAATACAAGCAGAGGGAACTGGGCAAGGCCAGATAACAACGTTACTAGTTCTGTACCTCATTCCAAGAGAACTCCACCGAAATCTCGCTTTTCAGTATCATCTCCAGATACAATAATACCATCAATCAAGCAATCTTTGCCGCCTTCTTCACCACCAACTCCTACAGCTTCCTTGGGGCCATTACAGCCTAGTAAAACACTGCTGTATTCTCCCAAGAGAACCAAATATTTGGCATCACCTCCTTCACGACATGTAGAACCACATCAATCAATCAGCAATTATGAGCAGAAGATATCTAAAATCCCAATTCCACCACCACCACCACCACCTCCACCACCACCGCAGTCACTCCAAAGAAAATTCGAGGCTGCAAAGAAATATACCCCCGTACTTAAAAGGTCCCAGTCAAAGAGTCCTAGCCCAAAAGCAAGTCCATCATCTGAGAGGACCAGACTTACTGAAGAGGAGAATACAGGTGGCAGGTCATCTGAGGACAAGGATGGATCAAGGCCCAAAATGAAGCCTTTGCATTGGGACAAAGTACGAGCCACCACAGACAAAGCCACAGTTTGGGACCAGTTAAAGTGTCCTTCATTCAAGTAAGTAAACTGAATACTTTGTTAGTTGAATCAATAATGAGTAGTCTGCAATATTACATTTATACACTTGTAGGTTAAATGAGGATGCAGTGGAGTCACTATTTGGATGTAATTCTGTGACTCGAATACCTAGAGAAGCAACTAGGAAGTTTGTCATGCCTTCTTTTGAAGAGATAAAAATACTGGATTCAAAGAAGTCCCAAAATATTGCCATTCTACTACGTGCATTGAATGTGACAAGAGAGGAGGTCTCGGAAGCACTTTTAGACGGTATGTAACGCATTTCTCTATCCTTCAATAAATAAAGATTAAAGATTTGCAATAGTTTCAATAGCATAGGAATGATATATATTAGGCAAGCAAATCATTATGAATTGCAGAAAGGAAAAGTTTCATCTTGGTTAAATGAACTGGATGCATAATTCAGCCAAAGATTCTATGAATAGCTTGTTAAAAATTTTGTTCTGGTGATGTAGGAAATCCTGAGGGACTGGGTCCAGAGCTTTTCGAGACATTGGTGAAGATGGCACCAAGCAGGGAGGAAGAGATGAAGCTTAAAGACTACAATGATGGAATCTCTAAGTTAGGCCCAGCAGAGCGATTCCTTAAGGCAATACTTGATATTCCATTCGCCTTTAGAAGAGTGGAGGCAATGCTATATAGAGCAAACTTCAGTGCAGAAGTCAAATATTTAAGAAAGTCTTTTCAGACCCTAGAGGTACCACCAATTAATCCATTTAACTTGCTGCTACAACACTGGCTTTGTATTATGTAACATTACCAACTTACATTAGGTGATGTGGTATCTGACCTCCTCTGTTAGATGTGAAACTAGGGTCCAGCTCCCACACACGCACAATTTTTCCAATATATATAAAGATTAAAAAATTGCAATAATAGAATTTTGATAGAAAACATGATACTGTACTTCTTAGAAGCCAACTTCAACACAAAGTATACACATGTTAAAGTCAGGCTTTATAAAACAGAACATCAGGTTCTATACTTACAGTTACACATATATATATTTATATATTATGTGAGCATTTACTACCTCAGTTGTTCTTCAGCTGCACAAACTTTCTTACATACAATGCAGGATGCTAGTGAAGAGTTGAAGAATAGTCGCCTATTCCTTAAACTCCTCGAAGCTGTTCTAAGGACAGGAAATCGCATGAACAATGGCACTAATCGGGGAGATGCAAAAGCTTTTAAATTGGACACTTTGCTAAAATTGGTAGACATAAAAGGAACCGATGGTAAGACAACCTTACTTCACTTTGTGGTCCAAGAGGTTATCAGGTCAGAAGGAGCAGGTACCAATACTTCTACAAGTGAAAGGTTGCCACAAAAAAACTTCTTCAAATTTAGTGAAGAGGATTTCAACAAGAAAGGGCTGCAAGTTGTAGCAGGTTTAGGCAAAGAGCTTGGAAATGTTAAGAAGGCAGCAGGAATGGACTCGGATGTTTTGAGTAGCTATGTGTCCAAGCTTGAACAGGGACTTCAGAAAGTCAGACAGGTTCTGCAATACGAGAATCAAATCGTGCAAGACAAGTTCTTTGACTCGATGAAAGTATTTCTTGAAGAGGCTGTTGATGAAATCTCTAGGGTCAAGGCAGAAGAAAGAAAGGCCTTATCCCTGGTGAAAGAGGTGACACAGTATTTCCATGGAGATGATGCAAAAAAGGAGGCTCACCCTTTGCGAATTTTCATGGTTATACGAGATTTTCTCTCCATATTGGATAATGTGTGCAAAGATGTTGGAAGAATGCAGGACAGAACAACAATGGGTTCAGGAAGATCATTCAGAATATCAGCAACTACACCCTTGCCAGTACTTAGCAGATACAATATGCAGAATGATACAAGTTCTGATGATGATAGCATGTAATGAAGCATACACACATACGATGACTCATCTGAGAACTGCCATACTTACATAAAAGGATGTCACGAGGGCATGAAACAACAAAGTGAAACAAGTATCAAAACAATTTTGGCTAGTTCTATTTTTGGGAATTAGACAGCTCCAAGTGCATCAATGGCAAGCCATGGAAGTGAAATAAATACTGAAGATTTATAAAAAGGAAGAAGTCAAAATAAACAGCAGATAGGTGGGCTTTTGAATAAACATATTAAAGTTCTAATCAAGAGTAGTCAAATGATAGGAATGAGGCTTATGTTTTTCATCCAATACTGTAATCATATGTAAGATAGTGGTTATCCTATTCATATACTCATGCATCGAGATCATGTCAGAGAAAATAATTTTCGACCTTGCAACTGAATTGCAAGTTACCTCCTCTTTTACACATAAAAATGCTACATGTAAACACAAATAATAAGTTTCATACACACCAATAATCATCCTAATATTAGTGCATTTCACAACAGTTTCCCCATTAAAGAACATGTGTACTAGTGCCTCGTAATCATAAGATAAATTAAGCAATCACTATTGATACTGTGAGTAGGGTGTGCATGGTTGGACACTTAAGGAATGGGAATGACATGAAAAATGGTTGCTTGGTAAGAGGAGGGAATATGGGAATGACATGAAAAATGGTTGCTTGGTAAGAGGAGGGAATGGAATGAAACCCCACTTTCAGGGAATCCACCATTCCTCTTCTAAATGGGTGGAATGAAACCCATTATCCACACCAATGACCAATCATACCCATACCCATTTCCATTCCTCTCTATACCATCAAGCAGCCCCCCTAAATCTACATCTTACACATTCCTACCCCCACCCCCAAAACCGGAAAGAATAAAAAGAGCAAAAACACAGATAAAAGCTGAAACCTTTGATGCACTATAAATTTCTGAAGAGGTGCCCGTGTCTTTAGGATACTTCAGCGAGTAGAGGTACGGTATCCTCCCTAGATCCTTCACCCTAAAAGTAGACACTGCTAATTCTGCTAGCTCTGAGTTCTCCACTCTACTTGAGCAAATTCTTATATGTCAACAACTATAACATGGTCCCAAAATACAAGACTTCTTTGTTTAATTAAAAAGCAAATCCAATATGCAAATCAAAGACAAAGATTAACTTCTTGTGTTTCTTGATATATGAAGCTGAAATGGAGGCAAGATCACAAGAACATATTTGTATTGATGCAACCCACTAATTTGGATCCTTTCTAGTATCCACATTCTACATAGTTAAATTTATAATAAAAAAATTTTAAAAATAAAAGAAAAGGAGGTAACAACTAAGAAGTCGGACTACTATTATGCAATCATATGAGATACCCGCCATCCCGAACCCATGTAACCTCCAACGACCATATACTCCCAGAAAGCAGTAAAGCTATCGAATATTGAGATGAACAACTAATAAGTATACAATTTTTCTAGGAACTTGATGTACATCTACACTTTTCTAAAACCTTGATGTACAACAAAGACCACAAAATAAGAAAAATAGATAACCTGGTCAGGCTGGAAAGCCAACCACACAGTTCTAGCAAATTAGAGCTGTACTTAATTCAAAATTCATGTCACTGATACAAAGGTACGTATGAAATATTGCAAGGTGGTTCTTTGTAGCCTGTGTATAAGTCAGTCTTAACAAAATTATTTGCTTCGCTATGAACCACTAAAAACATAAGGATATTCATGAATATATCAAATAATAGAACTGCTAAATGACCACTTCATTTTCCAATAATGTATCATCGGATGAGAATCATACATACACAGATATACAAACATAGGTGTGGAAGATGAAGCTACAGAACATAGAATTATACCTACAGATACATACAAATATAAAATTATTTGCTTCACTATGAACCACTAAAAACATATGGATACTCATGAATATATCAGATAACAGAAGTGCTAAATGAGCACTTCATTGTCCAATAATGTATCATCAGATGAGAATTACTTAAGGTCATTACTCAGCTGCATCATTCTTCATACATACACAGATATACAAACATAGAGTAGGAAGATGAAGCAACAGATCTTCAAGGATTAAAGGGTAAACTGATTTTTTTCTACAATCAGTTCCTCGCGGAACATGTTTGCTCAGCTAAAATATGCATACCAGACAGTACAGCACAATGTCATGTAATAGTCATTTTGAACCCTGAATTCTTCTAGAAAACCACTGAACCCTGCAGAAAAAGTGCCGAAATGAGATTCATAATATTGTGAACAACGTTACAAAGATTCAATAACTCACCAACTAATAATTTTGAGATCAAACTTAACCAGCCCACTTTAAGCCTGATATTACAGGCTCTACCCATTACAATAGTAAAAATATAATAAAAAATCAGCTTAAAATATATAACATCTCAATAGTACATTGTCCATATGAAAAGAAAATCATAGCGATACCCATTAAAAATGCATCCATAAGAATGTCAAAATATATAAAATATATAAAATTCATAGTTCTGCATACAGTAAAGGGCTGACATGAAAGGCTAACTATACCCACCACAAGTGACAATATCCATGATGTATAGGCCTCAAGCATAAGATGGAAGCAACTTAATAACCAATATCACTTGGATCTCCAATGTACTCAGCAATTTGCTCAAGCTTCACATTTAGCAACTCATGTGTATCTGCATCTCTAACCAGAGCCATCTCCTTATCTGAATCACGCTCCAGCAGGCTCCCATACATACCCTTGTGCTTACCATACAAAACAAGCACTGGCCCCCCACGCTTCGGAAGGGCAGTCTCTAATAATTCCTGGTCCACTCCTTGTATTATCTCTCTGCTCTCATCAATCGATATATCACAAACTCCTGGCCCCACAACATCCACCACCACCCCCTTTTTCAAGAATAATCTTCCACCCCTGAACGCCTGACTGATGATCCTTACCCTTATATGATTCCTTAACCAATTTACCCTCTCACTCCTTGCCTTCTCTTCTTCTTGCCCCTTCTTCCTAGAAAAATTTCTATACTTTTTATCAATATCAACATCTTTTGCTTTAACTTTTAATTCTTTCAATTTCCTTACACACTTCTCCTCCTCAGATGAACCCACCTCTGCTACATCCCTGGCTCGAATTTTGACCTTCTCATTGCTTTTCGATATCCTCAAAACCAACAGATCACCACCATCTCTTACCTCAACAATTTTACCTTTGACTCCTATCTCCCTCCCACTTACTATCCGCACCTCTTTTCCCACACCAAACCCTTTCTTCTCTTTATGATCCTCCAACTTCTCCCCCCTAACATTTGCATTCCCAAGATTCTCGCCAGTAATACCATTAGTATTAATTCCCCGCCTAGCATTTGCATTCCCAATATCCCCCCCAGCACTACCATTGGTATTTTTCAGACTCTCGGGTAACTCTTCGGTAAAACCTAACCCACCTCTCCCTGCCTTCCTTGTAACCTCAGAAACTTTTACATCCTCTTTAGCATTGCGCCCAATGCCTCTACCCTCTTTCCAACCGTATCCAGAGAGCAATGCAGCTCCGAATCCCTCCACAGGAACATCCTCGAACTCATCCAGTCCAGGACCCTCCGGAAGCTTATCCAAATCCTCCCTTAATTTCCTCAACTCCAAGTCCGAAACAGTTTCAACGAGGTAGCTAGTTGGAGCATCACTTTCAGTTGCTGACGATTGGCGGAGATTGAGGCCATAACCCATGGAAGTGTCGCAGGCTTCAGGATTAGAGCCAGGATCGAGCTCGAATTGAAGGGCGGAATCAGCGCCGTTCGATTGGGAAAGTTTGGGAAGATTGGGGAGGTTTTTGAGCTTCTTATTGGGGCGCCATTCGTTGGGGATCGGAGCAATTGGTTTGATCTGGGAATCGGGCTGTGGTGGAGCTTCGCCGGCACGGAATTCTCTGACGTAGTTTACGGCGGAGGAATTGGTTTCGGCGGCATCGGGAAAGGAAGAGGTCGGTTTTTTGAGGCGACTGGATTGGGATTTTGAGTTGATGGAGAAGGAGAAACTCATGCTAAACACCGGAAGAGTAAGGTCAAGAAAATATCTTCAATTTGACCGGCGAAATCAAGGGGAGGAAGAAAGCCTAGTTAGGGTTTAATTGGTGTGGATGAAGGAACCCAAGAGAAAGAAAGTCAATATAATATGTAGCTTCTGAAAATAGAACGCGGGTCAACCTAAACTAGTAAATATAAGAATGTCTAACATACCAAACTAGATTTAGTCTATTTCACACAAATGGGTAGCCCTTTGTGTTGACTTTCAAATGTCACTCATTTCAATGCAATGGGATATAGGTAGATCAAGTTTTGACCAATATCCAAGTTATGTCAAAATGAATCACTTTATTGATTGTTTTTCATTAAATTTTGGACTATGTTAGACCCACAATTGGTAAATGTGTTCTTCATGAAAATTTTAGATCTCACCTTATAATTCCAACATAACAAAAATCAATAGATTTGAATGTCTAAATTGAAATTTATATTCATCATCTTGGAACTCTGTACTAAGATGTTATGATTATGAGTGTCCATTCAGTTTTTAGCTTCAATTTTGTGAAAATCCCTACAAAATGAGCAAGGATGTAATATTCACTCGATATAATAAAGTTGGACTAAACGGGATGATTATACATATTTTTACACATAAATCTATCTCAAATCTATCTTAAAATGCATGTATAAATCCTGTTTACCAGTGTAATACCTGATTATTTTCACGTAATATTTAATTTCTTTGATTTATTTTATTTTATTTTACTTTACGTGGGCTTATTCTTGTTTCAATTAGGATTATTGGACCTTAATATATTTTTCTCTAAGCCCAAATATACATATATATATATATATAATAGAACTTTCAACCAAGATACGGTATATTTTTCTTAGAATCTTATGGTTACGGAGGTTAGCATTTTGTTAGTAAATAAGGGATTTTCTCTCAATTAGTTAGATGATTAGATAAAGATGCAGATTCTCTCTCACTAAGAAGATACATATAGATTTAAATCCTGCCAAACCTATAAATACAACCCAGTATTCCTTCAACATTCATGATCCGGGTTTTTCAGAATTTCAGGTAAAGACCCATAAATTTTTATTATTCTTCTACCTTAGCCATGGCCAGATTAAAACCATTCCTTTACGTTTCTTGTTATCGACACCACCGTCATTGCTTTAAATATCTTCCAACCGCCTTGTGTTGTCATCTTTAAATTTCCTGATCTCCTACGTGCTGATATCTCCAAATTTATGAAGATTGGGTGAGCAATGGGTAGAGAGAGAAAGTTGCTTTGAGAAAGAAAATGGGAGGAAAAATCGTGGGTCTGTTGAAGGAGAAAGGAGATTTTCTTTAAATTCATTCCTAACCGAACTAATGACCATTATGCCCCCAGTTTCCTCCATCCGTGACCAGACCCCCCCCCAAAGCAAATCAATTCCCATATTTGACATGTTCTTTATTTTCTTATTCTTTATCTTTATAAGCCTATTAGATTTAGATATTAAGACTTCGTTTATTTACAATGTAGGCGAGGAGATAAGGCACGTGGATTATAAGCATATCACTTGCATGAGATTTTTCTTATGTAACGAGAAGTCACGTAAGAGGTGGGGTTCTTATACGGTTTGTCAGTTTTAAATATTTTATTTGTTTAAAGTATGATTTGATGGTTATATATTTTGATACGTTGATACGGGATCATTAATTTGATCCACTATTATATGCTGGCCAAGCTTTGATACGAAATGTTACGCTTGATACGGATGTTATATTATGTTATGCCTGATACGTTCATGTTACTCTCTAATTGTGCTTTTACAACCTTATATATAATTTTGACAAGCCTGAACCTCACGAGTTGGGTGTAGCTCACCCCTATTTTACCTTCCTATTTTTCAGGATAGGGAGTTTGTCAAGGCGACGGAAGCAAGCAGAAGAAGCATATTATTATTATCCTTCTTTGAATTATAGGTTACATTTCGTTCATAAGCAAATTGAAATTTTATTAGGGTTGTTATGTTATTCTTCACACTTATCTTAGGAAACTATGTCGTTTCGGAAATAAATGCTTAAGCCTACTTTCATGATTATATGAAGCTATGAGTTTCCCAAATTGAATAATTATTTGATTATGTTTGAATTAATTATATTTTCCGCTGTTGTTGATATGTCTTGAATCACACACTTTCTAAAGCAGTCTCCAATGCAGTGGTATAAGAGGTTTGACAGTTACATGATCCAGTTGGGATACAACAGGAGTCCGTATGATTGTTGTGTGTATCACAACAAAGCTGATGATGGTTCCATGATCTATCTCGTCCTGTATGTGGATGATATGCTCATAGCTGCGAAGTCCAAGTCTGATATTCAAAAGTTGAAGGATCTGCTCAATGCTGAGTTCGATATGAAGGATTTGGGTGCTGCCAAGAAAATTCTGGGTATGGAGATATATAGGGAAAGAGAGAAGAAGAAGCTTTTCTTGTCACAGAAGAGTTACATTCAGAAGATCTTGTCTAGATTTGGCATGTCTATCGCCAAGCCTATTGATACTCCAAGTGCTACAAATATTCATTTATCCACTGATTATGCACCGAAATCTGTAGCTGAGCAGGTGTACATGTCTCGAGTCCCATACTCTAATGCAGTAGGGAGTTTGATGTATGCTATGGTCTGCACTAGACCAGATCTTGCACATGCTGTTAGTGTTGTCAGCAGGTTCATGGGACAACCTGGAAAGGAGCATTGGCAAGCTGTGAAGAGGATTTTCCGTTATCTCAGAGGTACGTCTGATGTTGGTCTCATTTATGGAGGTGATGCTCACGTTTCTGTGACTGGTTATTCTGATTCTGACTATGCTGGAGATGTTGATAGTAGAAGATCTATGACTGGTTATGTTTTCACTCTTGGTGGTTCTGTTGTTAGTTGGAAGGCAACTCTGCAGGCTACAGTTACTTTGTCTACAACTGAAGCAGAGTATATGGCACTGACAGAAGCTGCTAAAGAGGGAGTTTGGTTAAAAGGGCTTGTAGGTGATCTTGGTCTACATCATGATCAAGTTATTGTATTCTGTGACAGTCTGAGTGCAATCTGTTTGACCAAGGATCAGGTCCATCATGAGAGGACCAAGCATATTGATGTGAGGTATCATTTTCTGAGGAATGAGCAGAGAATCAAGGTGATGAAAGTAGGTACTGCTGATAATCCTACTGACATGTTCACCAAGCCGGTCCCGCATAGCAAGTTTCAACATTGTTTGGACTTGCTAAACGTCACAAGCTGTTAGATGCCCAAGGAGGGCAAATCTGAGGCAGAAAGGAGGAGTCTGTTCATCTGGCATTGTAATGATGCATCTGCAAGGAAGATTCAAGTCAAGGTGGAGATTGTTGTTAATATGTCTTGAATCACACACTTTCTAGAGCTGTCACGGGGGTCTCGCTGCCCGGTCAGCGAGTCGGGGGATCAAGGGGGGCGACGTCCCCCTTGCCTGGGGTCCGAGGGGCGGAGACGCCCCCGGCCCGACGGTATGCAGTATTGGGCCTTAAGCCCAATTTCGGTGTTTTATCTCAGTACTATATATATGGTCTTTGAGATCTGTAATCTGTAACATATACCGCATAATAAAATCCGTTCTCCTCTCTGCCCGTGGATGTAGCCAATTTATTGGTGAACCACGTAAATCTTGTATCTTCTTTACGTTTCCTGTTTCTTGTTCATGCTCTATAATCCTATTCTGTCACAACATCCACTGCTATAAATTTTAATGTAGTAGGGTTACTTAATCATGTTTTTTTTATGATTTACATTGATGACTTAAATTTTGTAGTAAATCAAGTAGAGTCCTAATTTTTTTTATGTTCTTTAATGACCTAGTTATTAGGACGAAATTACTTAACATTTATTTACTTATTTTCGATTTGGTAACTTATACTTTTTTTATTAAATATGTAGTAAATTAATATATATCTAAATATTATTTGGGTCGTTACATTGTGGTATCAGAGCAGGTTTATGTTTCAGTATACTTGTTTAAATTGTGAATTTATGATGAAATATTTGAAAAAAAAATTATATATATATATCAGTTATATGCTTCATCGTCTTCTTCCATTCACCACGACAACTACAAAGGTATGCAATGAGTTATGATTTATATTACGCACGTTAAGCCTGATATGTATATGGTTATACCTATTTAAGACCTATTATGCATGCATGAGAGTTATGACACAGAGATTTATGCCTTGGTATTATGTGTATTGAGCTGCAGCCGCATGGATTAGATAGATAATATGGGCCTCGCACGTCGAATGCCTAGAAGAAGAACCGATGGAAAAAAATCACCTATAGTGATTAGTGATGTTGAGTAGAAATAGATTACGAGCATTTTCCTTTATTTATTTCATATAAGTAATTTCTTCTTTCCTTCTGTTAGATAGGGAAATATTTTAAATTATTTATTATTTTATGTTTACGATTTAGTCTATATTGATACTTATAACTCACGAATTAGAATATTCGTGGTAATAGAAATATGGCACATAGACGCGACAACACTACCGAATCTACTTCCAGCAATCAAGATCAAGCTGCCTAGAATGAGGTTCCCAACAATCAACAACAGTTGTTGTCAGGACTAGCTCCACTCCTTCAGGCAACTACGATTAACTCAACAACTACTCCCGAACAAACACAAGCTCAGGTTATCAGTCAATTCAGTCACTTTCAACCCCCTATGTTCAAGGGTACTGAGGGACCTGCTGCTATGGAGGAATGGTTACTCACTCTACAAAGCATATTTGAGTACATGTCATGCACCGATGCCCAAAAGATTTCTTGTGCTATGTTCCAATTGAAGGGTGATGCTAGGACTTGGTGGAATGACTACTGGAGGTTTAGAACTGAGGAGGAGCACATTGCTCTTACTTATAAGGACTTCAAGGAGATTGTTATGGAGAAATACTACCCACGGGTATATCGGAACAAGATGGAAAGAGAATTTATGGATTTCACCCAAGGCAATTTGACAGTCACTGACTATGAACGTAGATTCAATCATTTGTGTCGTTTTGCCCCACACCTAGTGGATACTCCACAAAGGAAAGCTCAAAGGTTCTATGATAGGTTACGTGCCGAGATCCGCCACTATCTGGCGGGACTTGGAACGATGGCCTACGCTGAAGCAGTAGCAAGGGCGGAAGACATATCTGCTAGCATTGACATAGAAAAGACTAAGCACAGGGCGGTAGATGGTTCCAAAAAAAGGAAGTGGCATGAAAACAACCAAAGGAAAGGAGAAAATCAGAATAAAAGAGGGAGAAATGATGGGCCATTTGGGCCCCAACCACAAGCTGACTTTCCGACATGCCCCACGTGTGGTAAAAAGCACAGAGGTGAGTGTCTACGTGGACAAAACAAATGTTTTCGTTGTCGTGAACAAGGACACGTCATATCACAATGTCCAATGAATCACGGTGGATCTAATGGAAGGGCCCTAAACACCGGTTGAGGATGACGAGCCAGAATTTTTGGAATGACAAAGAAGGAGGCAGAGCAAGAGCCAGGAACTATGTCAGGTATGTTACCGGTTGCGGGAATACCTGCTTTAGTGCTTTAGTAATAAACAAAAACCTAATTTAAAACTTAAAATAAAGTTTGAATTAAGTTCATAAATCATCAAAGCCTTTCATAGACTAATATGTTTCCATCGTCCCGCCTATGCCACCTCGATCAACTCCTTTAACTTGAAAGAGAACAGAAAAAATTACAGAGAGTGAGTTATACCTAGTTTGTGAAGTTTCAGTTTGTCAAAACTAAATTCTATGCATAAATAATATAGTATGAAATACACCATAATTGAAAGGTATCCTAATTAGTTGTGCTAAAAATCGCGCATAAATATTCAGAAGAGCATCATTCATAAATATTTGTGCTAGCAATCGATCGGTCGAAATAGTAAGTTATTCTGCGATTGACCCTTTCAGAAAGTTTTTTACTTTTCAGCAATTGATAAATCAAACTTTCCTGAACTATTTCTGAGATTGGTCGATCTAATTGCTAAATTATTCTTCAACCAACCAATCGAATCATGAGCATTTAACCATATATCCGTGCTATATATATATATATATATATATATATATAATCACAGAAGTACCGCCATAAATAGAAAACATCAAATTTTTCCGCCTAAACTACTTTCTAATTATGGTATCAATTTTCTATACAAATATATACCATATCTATGTATATATATTTGATATCTATTTTTCTATGCAAATCTATATCAATATCTGTCTATATATATTAGATTAATAAAGCTACAACACTTATTCATTTTCATGTTATTATCTATCAAAATATGTTAATTTGATTATTTTAATTTTTTTTATTAAAAATTTCAAAAAGCTTATAACGTTTTTGTTCCATCTTCAATTTTTTTTTTCCGAAAAACGATATCTAATTAATTCTCTTTTCACGATCTTTAATTTGACATCCATATTGCATACATACATACATACATACATACATACACTAAATTTAATCATTAACTATAAAATATTTTTCTAAAATTAATTGTAATATATATATATGTAAAGAGAAGTATCGTCGTAAATAAAAAATTAGATTTTTTTCTTAAATTACTTTTAATTATGATATTGTTTTATAAAAATCTATATCAATATCTATCTATATATAAGATATAATAAAATAATTTGATTGATAGATCCACAATTTAATGGTTATTAAAAATCACAATAAAAAATTATTAGATTTTATTACTTTTAATTATTTTATTATGAGAGTGTATCAAAACAAACTTCTAAATATTCTATAACAATAAATTGTAGTTCAATTTAAATCTTATAATTTAACAAATTTTGGGATATAGATAACCAATATATCTAATAAGTTAGATTACGATAAATCGGTTTGATATAAAAATAAAAATAATTAATATTTACATAATACAGTAAGATAATCTATATAATTTTATTTTCATTGAATTTAATGTTATAAAAGAACAAAATTTTAATATTTTATTTTTAAAATTTTAAACGACCACAAAAATTAAGATTATTTTTTCATCGAAAAATTGTCACAGAAAGAAGACCGCAAAAATTAACATTATTTTTTACAGAAAAATTGTCACAGAAAGAAGAAAATATTCGATGTTGCAGGTCTTTTGGGATGTATTTAACATATGTGTGTGTGAATATATATATATAAAGAGAAGTACCATAAAATTTTAAAAGCTAACAATTTTTTTCGCTCAAAGTAGCTTTCTATTTTGAATACATTTTTTTTAAAACCATATATATCTTTTTAATTACTGAATAATAATAATAATAATAATAATAATAATAATAATAATAATAATAATAATAATAATAATAATAATAATAATAATAATAATATTGGTAGTAGTAGTAGTAAATAATTACTCCACCATGTGATTTTTGGAATTATGAAGCTAATTAACATAAATTTTGGGATTATATAACTGATTAACATAAATTTCAGGATTATGAAATTGATTGACATTAATTCTATAATATATCAAAAGCTCATGTCTCAATTATTATGATTTTTTAATTTACTCCAAAAATACGATATTATAGTATTATATTAAAATAAAATAAAAAACAAAACAAAATTTATTCTCTTATCTTCTACTAAAAAAAAAACAAAATCACACCATTTTTTACTTTGGTTACAACAGATGATAAGAAAAAAAATTAAATAGATTACCACAAATTTTGCTAAATCATCATCATTTTCTCTAAACTTAAAATTTATTATTTCTAAATATATATATATATATAATATTTTTTCGTTAGGGAAATTAGCCCTAATAACCTCACCAACATAAATATTTAGTTAAATGGCCTTCGACTTATTTTACTTTTAAATAAATAAATAAATAAATTTAAAAAATTACACAATAACCCCACAATTATATTTTTTCTTTTAAAGATGATTCACTCTTATGCAAAGAGGAAATAAGAAAAGAAAGGAACGATTGAGATTCTCCCCAACTCAGAAAATCATTCAAGACTAAGAAAATCACAGCATGCTTGGAACTCGCTGGAGTTTCCTGCCGTCGTTGTTCTTGATTAGTTAGGGTTTGACAACATCTATTTTCTTATATTTGGGATTAAAAATTTCAGTGGCTTATCAATTGCTAGCTTCACAATTACTCATCGGATTGCTCAATTTTGGATTCCAGTTTCAGTTTATTTCCATTATATGTGTACGTCAATTTGTGTGTATGTGTGGATATTTATATTCAAAGATTTTTTAGATAGTCTTTTTTGCTCTTGCTTGTTGTATTTGATTTAATCAAACCCGAATACCTTTGGTCTCTCTAACCTTGATTCGACGGTGTAAAGAGCACTAAATGGTCAATTGAGAGAAATTTGGTATATATATATATATATATAATTATGCATGTATTTGATAAAATGTATTAAAGAAGAATATGATGTAAGAAGTGTTTCCCCAAAACTCCTTTGAATTTGGCCTAATAATGCACGCATTTAAAGCCGTGAATAGTCATGTTACCATCCTCAAATCTCTCTGCACATTGTATTCATAATATATAAAGATATATATATATATATACACATTGTATCTCTCTCTCTCTCAATATATATATATATTATATACGTTTTTTTTGGCTCTTGCTTGTTGCATTTGATTTAATCAAACCTGAACACCTTAGATCTCTCTAACCTTGAACCAACGATGAGCCATAAATGATTGATTGAGAGAAATTTTGGTGTATATATGATTATGCATGTATCATATTTGATCAAATGTATAAAAGAAGAATATGATGTAGGAAGTGTTTCCCGAAAAGACCTTTGAATTTGGCCTAATAGTGCACACATTTAAAGCCATGAATAGTCATGTTACCATCCTGAGATCTCATTGCTCATTGCATTCATAATATACAGATTTGCATATATATATATGTGTGTGTGTGTGTGTGTGTGTGTGTAGGCTGAGATATGCAATCTCTCTCTCTCTCTCTCTCCTGATCTAATAAATATATAGGATGTAAGAAGTTAGACTTCAGTTTTGTTTATATTTATTTAGTTGCAACTATATATATTATATTTTGTTTGGAATTACAATGAATTTAGGGTACTTTTATTTTTTAATGTCTCATATACATGATGGTTGTTGAATTTGTGTTCATTTGATGTTTGTTAACATGAAGTCGTGATTGGCAGGATTCTGCTAGGTTCATGGTGGCTACTAAGTTCTTGAAAAAATCTATCCATATAAGTTTATTTATAAGTAATTTTTTTCTTTTCAAGTTAAAATGAATGCCTAAATTATCTTTTCTTCATTTTTTGCATAGAAATTGATGCTTGGAAAATATTATTGAGTAATTATGCTTCTTTCAACTGTGTTGGTGTATAAGACTATCTTTTGATCAATGATTGTGATAGTGCTGCTAACATCAACCAATTGGTTAGAAAATAATTTTAATTGCGAGCAATAGACAATGACGTTTAAAAAATTCTTAAGATGAATGGTAACTATGTATATATCTAAATAGATTGTCCTTGTATATTTATGATATTTGAAAATATACTTGACATGCGTCCATGGGTTTTATGTGGTGGAACTTGGTTTAAAAATGATTTTAAAAAGTTTACTTGAGATGAGTTCATAGTTCTACATTTAGTTTTGTTTGGATTTTTTTTTCTTTTTGCCTTATTAGTTTTAGTGAATGAAACCTTCTTCACTTTTTCTTGTTGTGGCAATGATTGTGGTATGTTCATTTTAAAATTCATTGAAATTTTATTTAGCAAAAATGATGTTGGTTTCATTTACCCAAAGTACATGAAGGATTGGAGAAGAAAATTAGCTGGTGAGATATATGCCAATCATTTTGATCCATAGGTAACTCAATGGATAATCATGAATTAAACTTTTATGCCAATTTCTACAATGCTCTATATTTGACTTGAAGTGTTAAATCTTTGTCTCTTTATAGTTTACATGTTGAATTGAGTTGAGTGTGTCTCTAACTCGTGTTCTAATTATATTGGAGGAGATTAATGGATTTTATTTTGTGCAATTATAGGATTTTGCTTGAATTGAAGGAATGGATGATTGTGGTTGAATTTCATATAAGATTGGTGTAATAGTCTTATTAGTTGTAATAATATTCAATTTATAGTTGTAATTAATGCAATATAGTGCAAAATTTGATAAATCTTTGAACTTGTAGTGTATGTCATTTATGTTGGAACTCTATGAAATGTTACGAGTAATCACATTGCTCAATCAATTTATTAGAATTCATGATTTTATTAGTATATAAAGTTATAATATTGTTAATGTTTTATCCAAGATTCAGATGATATTCAAAATTCATCGAAATTTGAATAACGATCGCTCTATATTATATGAAAAAATACCGTTATGTGCGTAAATGACTCACAATTTACGGGGGACATGTCAATTTTATTTGAATAATCCAGAATAAACACACTAATACATTTTTAGAATAAGTTGCAACTTATAATGTGTGTCATCTATGTTAGAACTCTATGAAATGTGATAAGTAACCATATTTCTCTAAACAAATAATGAGAATTTGTTATGTATTTATTATGGTAAGTAACCATATTTCTCTAAACAAATTACGAGAATTCGTGATTTATTTACTCTATAAAGTTAAAATAGTATTAACATGTCATCTCGAAATCAGTTGATTTTCAAAATTAATCAAAATTTGAACAACGACCAGTACATTGTTATAACGAAATAATGTGATTATGTGCGTAAATGATTCTCAATTCACAATGAAATGCTTATTTCATTTTAATAACCCATAACAAACATAGTTATACAAATTTACAATATGTTAGACAAAAACATGCCAAAGCACATTCAATTCTTCATCTTTAAACATTATGAATTTATAATGTACTAGTATTTCTCCCGTGCGTTGCACGATTTGTATTAATTATGTTAATTTAATTTAATTTAAAAATAATAATTTATTTTTTAAAAATAAAATAGCTATTTATTATATTCTACACATAAATAAAAAGATACTTTAAAAGTAATATCTTAAATAAATGAATACAATACTTGTTAATTTATTTTTAAAATAATAATTTATTTTTTAAAATAAAATAGCTATTTATTATATTCTACTCATAAATAAAAAGATACTTTAAAAGTAATATCTTAAATAAATGAATACAATACTTGTTAATTTATTTTTAAAATAATAATTTATTTTTTAAAATAAAATAGCTATTTATTATATTCTACTCATAAATAAAAAGATACTTTAAAAGTAATATCTTAAATAAATGAATACAATACTTGTTAATTTATTTTTTTCAAAATACAACATAGTATATGGTATTATAGTAAATTGAAGGTTGGGTAGGGTGGAGTGAGTTAGATTCGGTGAATTGAATTAGGAAGCATATTTTTTGGTTTTTTTTTTTTTATATATTTCATCATTTAATGGAATTACATATTTTGTAAATATTTTGTAATTTATTGCTTTTTTTCCAATTTTCTCAAACTAGCAGAGTTACAATTTGTTTTGTTTTTATAGAAAAAAACTGTATGCCTCTTTACTTCAGAATTACTAAGTTACAAATTTTCTATTCTTAAAAAAATGTATGTGACACGATCCATTATTTATAGCTGCAAAAATTAGCAAGATTAAATACTTTTAAAATAAATATTAATAGACACAATACTAAGTCCAAACATTGAAGTTAAAATTAAGTATATGGATGGAAATAATTTTATTTGGCCATTTTGTGAAATTGTATAATTTGCACACTATAAATCATTGTAATTATACAAAATTATAATATAATATAATTACATTATCTTTGTCTTACAAATAATTTAAACTATCCAGTTGATATGAAATGCAAACATATATTTTAACATCTAAAAACAAGCCCAAGAACTTTTATGTAGCCCAGTTACCAGTACACACACACATATAAATATATACCTAATTTATAACCCAACCCATTTACACACGTGTAAGGCTGTTATTTTATAGCCCAATCTCCTTCGCCTGCATTGGACCTAAAGGAGTCAACCCCTTCACACTCACCAAACCCTGCACTCCTCTGATTTTTGTTCCAGTCACATTCGGCTGCACCTAATTCTTTCTTTCATACTCTCCTTCCTACACGAAATCAAATACAATGAAAGGGATTTTCCCCTTTACCCTCTTCTTACTGCTCGATTTCAATCTACTTTTTCTTTTCGGATCTCTAAATTTTGAAGTAATTTTGTCTTATCTTTTAGTACGACCTGATCTGAAACTTGAGGGGTTTAACCATCTTATAATTGGTATGCTCAGTTTTGTCTCTTCCTATGTAAGATTTTTTCGCTGCCGCATCTGTTATTACTGAAGCAAATTGTTGCTTATATTTTTTATCTAATCTTTATTTAACTATTGTAAACTTGAGGGAACTATTTATTGATCGATTCTACATGAATTTTCTAATCTGCTTTGATTTTTTGTTTAGTTTTTTTACGTGTTAATATTTGTTTGGATCTCTCTAATTCGATTGCATTTAATGAAATAGAACTCAAACTACAGATATCTTTAACAAATAACACAGTTTAATCTGACTAATTTTCAACCTGTTTCAGTGTACATAGTTTAATTTGATACTTCATTCTTCGAATTTGTTACCCTTATGATTCATTTCGGATCCGTTGAAAATTTACAAAATCTGCAGAGAGGAAATAATTTTCTTGTCTGATATTGTGCACATTTGTATATACGTTTGTCTATTTAATTTTTCTTACCTCTCTGATTTAAGCTAGTTCTGATAAACTAGAACAAAACATTGAGAGATCTACAACACAGTTCGGTTACATATCAATGATTAATACCTCATAAATTGTAGGTTGATTTTTTGGGAGTAAACTCATTTGCAGATAGTTATTGGAAAGAATGATCAACAATGAAAAAACCTAAGTGTTATTTGTTGTTCTTTTTCAATTTTGTATAATTTATGCATATGTATTTCATTGTTTTGTTGACATGAATGAAAATGAGTAGAATTTGTATGCCTAAGTTGTCTTCAAGATATTGCAATTTCAGTCTAGCAAAACTTTGATTCAACATTCAGATCATGTTATATAATAACTTATTATACATGTTTATTTTGTGTAATACTTTGGAAAGTTGATGCTAACACATTTGATAAATAAAGACTTCAATAAAACATATGCATATAACTTCATAAATAGCATAAAGACTTTTTAAGTGTCTCAATACATTTTTTATTTAATTTACAACTTTTAACACTTTACAAATCTTGCTACTGTCATGCAGATAGAACAATTTTGTGACTTGTTAAAAGGTTGTTTAAAATATTTGTTTGTTAAATATGACTGCGAAATTCTTACAACAAACACACTTCTGTTTGTTAAATGTGTGTTCATTTTTATTGCTGGCTTGAATTTCTTGACTCTGTTGAAAATAAAAGTCAGTCAGTCCATTTGTAAATATGGTAGTATGAAATCTCCATGTACATGAAAATACAACACACCAACTTATTTGTTTTTACTTCAATAGTCATGAAAAATGTACTCAATATTCTGGATACTCATTATATTGTCTAATGCAGGGATTTGAAAGCAACAAATTCAACAAAGTTTCCATCGGCTCCTTTAAGACTGATAACAGGGGTGTCATTACAGTGTTAAACACCTATAATAAACAGTAGCCGAAGGTAAAAATATGAGTAAACAGAATAGTTAAATATTCACATAATGAATCAATATAATGTACTGGCTATGAAATAAAATACAATGGAAAAAACAGGATAAATCAATATAATGAACTTGCATTGAACTCTATACTATTGAACTTGATAGACTCTCAAAACTCTTGCTCGCAAAATTTTGAATGCTTGCATGGACTGATGTTTTACACAACCTAACTATGCCACTGCTTTTATAGAGGAATACAACTAAATTTGAAGGGTTTTTTCAGTTTTATTTTGAAATGGTTGCTTAGAAGATTGTGAGTAGTCTGCTCATGCTTTATGTGCTTTATAATGATTTTTTTTCTTGTATAGAATTTTTTGATGTATTTTCTTTATTGATAGTAATAATTTATTTTTTACTGTTTCATTCAGATTTTGTATTGGTAAACGAATAACTACATTATTCAGTTGGCTGACCAATATAGTATATTGATTTTATGGTGAAATTCGAACTATTATTTTCTCAATGTATTTTCTATTTCTCAGTTGAATCCAGTCAAATAAATTCATTCAATTTAATTCATTTCTTATGCACGGCTAAGAGGCTACTTAGATTTTAATTAAAAGTATAAGAAAAATAATATAACAATTATTTAATATTTTATTTGTCAAATTAGAAGTTAGCTTCTCAATGACTATTCAATAGACTAAAATGAGGCTTTTCAGTATTCCTTGCAAGATGCCCCACTCATAAAATTATACTGTTTTTTAAATAATTGGCCCAATAAGAAATCTGACATTGCCAACTAATAAAAATGTCTCGATCTTTTGTCCACAATGCACAGTTTTCAAATTTGGAGTACTGTTCACTCCGGAATCTATTTATTATTTTATTTTTATTTTAGATTTTTTAATGACCAAGAAAATGGCAACACAGTTTTGGCGAAAAATTGGCATTCCTGTAAATTTGTCAAACTGTCCTGCTTTTATATAGATATAGATGTCATCTATATTTAAACTCTATAAAATCTAACAAGTCATCATATTGCTCAAACAAAATATTTGAATTCTTGATTTAATTAGTATATAAAGTTAAAAATAATGATAATTTGTCATCCAAGATTTAGGTGATGTTCAAAATTTTTCAAATTTTGAATAACGACTGGTACATTGTTACAGCGAAATAATGTTGTTATGTGTGTAAAGGATTCATATTTTACCTGGGGTATGCCAATTTCATTTTAACAAACTATAGTAAACATATTAATATATTTTTAGAATATATTCAATAAAATCATGCCAAATGAACATTCAAGTTATCATTTTTAAATATTATGAACTTGTAATGTATGTCATCTATGTTGGAACTCTGTGAAATGTGGTAAGTAACCATATTTCTTTGAAAAACATTATGAAGATTTGTGATTTATTTACTATATAAAGTTAAAATAATGTTAATATTTCATCTTGAAATTAGTTAATTTTCAAAATTTATCAAAATTTGATTAACGAACAGTAAATTGTTATAACGAAATAACATCATTACGTGCGTAAATAATTCTTAATTCACGGATCGCATGCCTATTTCATTCTAAAAATCCATAACAAACATATTTATATACATTTACAATATGTTGGACAAAATCATGTCTGAGCACATTCAAGTCTTCATCTTAAACGTTATGAACTTGCAGTGAATGTCATTTATATTTTAACTCTATAAAATGTGACAAGTAAACATATTGCTCAAATAAAATATTTGAATTCGTGATTTTATTAGTATATAAAGTTAAAAATAATGATAATGTGTTATCCAAGATTTAGGTGATGTTCAGAATCTATCAAAATTTGAATAATGATCGGTACATTGTTATAACGAAATACTATCATTATGTGTGTAAACTACTCACATTTTATCCAGGGCATGTAAATTTCATTTTAATAATCAATAATAAACAGATTAATATGTTTTAGAATATGTGTGGATACAATCAAGTCAAATGAACATTCAAGTCATCATCTCTAAATATTATGAACTTGTAATGTGTGTCATCTATGTTGAAACTTTATGAAATGTGGTAAGTAACAATATTTAGCTAAACAAATTATGTGAATTTGTAATTTATTTATTATATAAATTTAGAATAATGTTAATATATCATCTCAAAAATAGTTTTTTTTTTCAAAATCTATGATCATTTGAATAACGATCATTACATTATTATAACGAATGAATGTCGATTTGCGTAAATAATTCTCAAACAACTGATGGATACCAATTTCATTTGAATAACCATAAAAAATATTTTCTATGTTGTACACCACATCTCTTTATCTTCCCATATCTTCATTTTCTACTATATTTAGGAATCCATATTTATATGTAAAACGATTTATGTATTTATCTCTCAAATTTTCATCATCTTCGAACACGTCATTTGTTAGAATAGTAACACAAAGTGGGTTACAAACAGATATATACCAAAACGCATTGTTGTCACAGTCAATTTTCATATGTGGGATGAAGAGATTAGAGATTCAACAAGTGTTGTAAACTCCATTTTATGAAGTTTAGTGTCTATGCTCAATGCTTCCCGATCTTTCTCATATAACTCTACATAAGAAATGGTTCTCAAAATCAAAAGTAGCATCAGACTTTCTTGATAGCTTCTTTTATACTTCCAAGTCCAGCATAGTGCTTGAAAAGGCGTAAGGTGCCCCGAGGCGCCAAACCCCTTTCATTGCCTAGGTGCGAGGGGTGAGGCGAAGCGCTCGCCTCACTCAAGCGAGGCGCCTAAACCAAAAAAAAAAAATATGTAGATATATATAAACACATTTAACCATAATAAAAACATAATACATTCATCAAAACCTGATCCAAAACATTAAATATAGAAGTTCAAGACATAATAATTAAGCATAATCACTAAAGCAAGGCATTAATCATCATCATTATAGTTCATGTCAAATCGTGGATTATCATCGAATTTGTATCCATCCACATCTTCTTCTTCTGCCTCATCTGAATCTCCTCACATATCTTCTCATTCATCTTCCTCATCCACAAGTCCAAAAGAACTAGATTTAGATGATGATGTTTTAGAAGTCTTTGAAGTTGTTTTCCTTATAGTCTATGTCTAGTGGTCCTAGTAGGTTCCTCAACTCTTGTAGCTGTTGCAACATCATCCCATCTTAAACTATCTTCCCCAACACTAGTTCTTCTTTCGGGATTTCAACTAGATTCATTACTTTCATCAATTTCATTCAAAGCAAGTGGATCAATTTTTCCTCGATTCAAGAATCAACATTGCAATGTTCTATTGTACTTGATGAATACCAAATCATTGAGCCTTTTTTTATCCATACTGCTTATTTTCTTAGCATGTATATGTCAGTATAACTTAAAATTAGCATAATTTCATACATGCTATATTTTTTTTAAATATCAAAGTGTTGAAGAACTTACATGCTCAAATACACTCCAGTTTCGCTCACAGCCTGAGGAGCTACAGGTAAGACTTAATACATTGATAGCAAACTTCATCAAATCAGGAGTTTCAGAACCGAATGATGTCCACCAATCAGCTGCAAGTTTCTTAAATCAAACTAAAATAATATAATTAATTAATAATAAATTATAAACTATTGCAACTTTATTACCTGATATTCTTGTATTCATTTGCATAATAGTCATACACATTCCAAAAAGTCCTTCAGCTTTCCTATACTTGTCCAAGTTGATACAAATTTGATTTTGTGTATCAATACTTGGAACCGATCTTTGGATCATTAATATAAACCTTTATAGACCGTAGAATTAACAAGACAATTTTCGGGATCTCTGTATAAAAATTCAGGGTTCAAGAAATAACCAGCTGCCTGCAAGGGTTGATGCAACTTAACACTCCATCTCCGATCGATGATCTCAAACACCTCCTTATATTTGCTCTCATTTTCTTGAAAAGAAGCAGCTATTGTTTATTTTACTCTGTCCATTGCCTCGTAAATGTATCCCATTGGAGGCTTTTCCTCACCATCAACAATTTAAAGATCATGAACGAGAGGAGAAGAAAATTGGAGGGCCATGTGAATATGATTCTAAAAATAAGGCATCATCATAATTTTAGCTACCATTTTACCTTGTGCCTCTTTTTTCCATTTGGTTTGACTCCATTCATTAGACACGAACATTTTTCTGAAGTTCGCCTTTTGAAGATCAAAACTTTGTAGTGTTAGAAAGGCGGTTGCAAAACGAGTTTTGGCAGGTTTAACCAACTCCTTTCTTTGAGTGAAGTATCTCATCATATTCAACAAAGTTGGTCGGTTGTAGATATATCCATGCACCCTAATAGCTCTTGTCCATGTCTTCTTGAGATTAGGTATCTTGAAAATATCCTCCAACATCAAATTCAAACAATGATTAGCACAAGGAGTCCAATATAAATGAAGTCTCTTTTGTTCCAAATATTTTCCGGCCAACTTATTAGCTGCAGCACTATCCGTAACAACTTGAACAACATTCGCTTCTCCAAGCTCCTCAATTTAAAAAGGGGAATTATAAAGAAAGGGTGTAGCAAATGTTGCTGGGGTTGGGGGACTGGGCGGCTGGTGCTTGACTATTTGGTGTGTTAGGGTTAGGGATACACATAAACATATTTAATTAAAAAAAAAAAAAAAACAGATGGGGTGAGGCGCGCCTAGGCGGCGCCTCGCCTAGCCTCACACCCCTAAGGCGCCGTCGGCCGAATTATTGGCGCCTAGTGCCTAGGTGCGCCTTTTTAAGCACTGGTCCAACCACCATTGATTTTCTTCTTAACAATAACATCATAACATACCATAATCCACAGACTATCACTAGTATCCATGCATGGGCTGCATTTTTATATACAAAAATTAAGTTACTCACACAAAATATTGACTAAACTATCTTTTACATAAAATCAATGATTTCTCTATGTTGCATTAAATTATATAAAACTATCAATGCTGATCCACATTATTTTATAAGTTATTGGTGTAAATTCAATGATATAAAATCTTTTAATAATTAGAACAACATATAGAAATAATATGACACATCATGTTGAATTTAGAAAAATAGTAATGTTATCAATATCGTTACATATTACATATAAAAACAATAGTGACGTTATGACATAATTACACTATCTAGAGGTTCTCTTACAACCAAACAAATCACATACAATGCTTTAATCCAAAGAAGAATATACAAAAATTATGATGGCTAATACATATTTAGAAGAAGAATAACGACACCGATGTGGTTATGCTATGTATATAACGGCACCAGATTTAGTATGCCGAATGTTCATAATTTACAAACTACACAAAACAGCAGTACAAATTGCATATAGCAACACTATAAATATTATATATCAATTGCACAAATTGATTGCAATCAGAAATTATTTATACCTTCTATTCTTAGTTGCGTTTCACGATGAAGATTTCTTTAATTGATATCTAAAATTCCGTGTATTAACAGTTAGAAAATATTTGTAGAATGCAAAGTATAATCATTTGAGAATAAGAATGAAATAATTGATTTTTTTTGTGATTAAGAGAATGAAGCATGAAAGTTTGCGTTGTTTTTTTTTTTCTTTCTAATAAGCATAGAGGATTATTTGGAGGATTTATGATTATTCTTAATAATTTTTTTTTCTTATTTAACAAAAGATCATATTTGTTATTATTTAATAAAAAAATCCCTAATTTATTTAAGTTATGCCCCAATTTGACTAAAAGGGCTATTTAAACAAAATTTCATGAAGGAGGGTTTTTTAAATGATATATTATGTTGACTAGGCTATTTAAAAAAATCCCCCTTTTCGTTATATTCTATAATATTGTAAATATAAAACTTGTTTGACCGGATTTTAAGCTGACTGTAGATAAAACTAATATGGAATTTGATTTTGTTATTAATCCTAAAAAATCATCCAATTATCTGTCCTACTGATGCAAAATCTTCTAATTTAACATTATTAAATAAAATAGATTAATTAGGGTAAAGAATGTAAATTATGAGAATCATATTATATTAGAATATGGGTTAGAAAAGTTTTTGTGTTGATCAATAATATAAAAGTAGGCCTTAACACTCTTTTTTGTCATTAAATATTTATTTGACTAATATTTATATGTAGAATTTATGTGGTTTCGTCTTATGAGGTTAGTTTTTATAGTTTTTAGCATTATATATATATATATATATAGTTTATGACTTATAACAATTTTTTTAATAATTCATTATGAATCATTATAAGTAATTTATAATTTGTTTAAGTTGATATAAGTTATATTGTAACTCCTGAATTTTTTTCATTTTCGTTCGCTTAAAATTACATTCACTTTAGAAAAAATAAAAAATAAATAAATACTAGCAAAATTAAGAAAAAAATTAATAAACAAGTTCGATAAAATGTAATGTTCAAATATCTATCATATTTTGATAAATTTGTTTAATATTTCATTAGGAATCATTATAAATAATTATAATTTGTTTAAATTAGATATAAGTTATACTGTAACTCCTAAATTTTTTTCATCTTCAATCGCTTAGAATTACATTCACTTTTAAAAAAATAAAAATAAAAATTAATACTAGCAAAATCAAGAAAAATTAACAAACAAGTTCGATAAAATAGTAATGTTCAAATAACCATCATATTTTGATAAAATTGCTTAATATTTTAGTAGTTTTTATTTTAATTTTTTAATAAGTCAAACTATATCTATTGCGCGTCATTAGTTAATATGTCAAAGCAAAATATGTCTTTAAAATAAAGTTTTATTTTTTTTAACATATTTAACATTTTATAATTTTTGTAAAAATAATATAATTTCTCAACTTACACCGTAAACAAATATTTGGAATGGACCGAGAGTATCAAGTTGAGACTCAAAATTTTGTTTGTTTAATATCTTATAATTTAAAATTTAAAAACTTAAAATTCTCTAAATTAATAAAATTATAAAAATTAAACAAATAGCTTATAAAAAATAAATAACTATACATAAGTTACAAGTAGCATTTAATAAAGACAAACAATAAGCATACGCTTAAAAGTAAAACCCCAGCTCAATTGCGACCTCTGAATGAAATTGGAGAATTTGATGCGTTCTTATGTTCTTGTTCTGTTTAACCACGTGTCCTTATAATCTGCCTTTCTTATGCTACCCCAACTCCTATCCACATCCAAGTTTGTTGGGCTTAATCCTCGCTACAAAAATGTTGAAGGCCCAATAAAAATAATAATAAAATAAAACCATCATGTAAATAAAAACCATCACGGACTTCATCATGCATATATAAATAAAAAAATAATTTAAAGTATAAAAGTTAATTGTAATATATTATGATATTTAATATATTTTTGTATACGAAATAAATTGTGAGTTATATTTTTTTAGTTGAAACAAAATATTATAAAAAAATATCTTATTATATTTATGTAATTATTTAAAATTAATTATATTACTATTTTTATAAAATTATTGACATATTACATATAGGCTGAAAATCAAATTAAGCTATTCGATATTCGATTCGAGATCGTTAAGCAAAATTCATTAAAACAAGTGTAAAATATCAAACTACTCGAGCTCGACTCAATTAAAGCTCGTTCAAGCTCGATTCGATTAATAATCAAATCAATCTCAAACAAAATATTAGAAGCTCGATAATATTTCAAACAATTTTAAACAATGATACGCTCGACCCGACTCAACTCATTTACACCCCTAATTAAGGGAATCCTTCCCAATAAATGAAAGATACGTATTTCGTGTGATATATTCTAAATTTTATGGTGATACTCATACTTCAATTAAATTATTTTTATATCCTTATTATATAGTTAACAACATTATGAAATCTATGTTTGTAAAAAATAGTTTACACTGGAGCTGCAAGGGAATGGCTACTGCAATTCCCCCACCACAACCGCAAACAAACGTCAAATATTAGAAAAACATTTACTACATTTTTATATATTTATAAAACTTCACCCTTTTTGGAAATTAAAAAATAAATATAAACGTCTCATTAATAACTCAAATGCCCCCACCCCAAATCCTTTTTTCTTTTTTTCTTTAAAGAGGTGCCCCTCTCAGATTTTCACAATTCGATTTAAATATGAAAATTAATCGTGTTTTAACATTTTTTTAATTTTACATAATTAAAATATTCCCCATCAAAATCTTGGGTCTGTACTTGCAGAGGAGAATGAATATTGGACAGACTTATCATCAATGTTCGCGCTAGTAAGGTAAAAGGGTAGCCACTAGTACCTCGGACTCGCGGAGCTTAGACGGGCGTACTAAAATAAATTAATTTACAGTATAAATTATACATTTTGTAATACATACTGATACATCAAATTTTAACAATAGTAATCTAGATTCCAAATAATCTAAAACCAAAACATCACAATAAGATGCATAATATCATAATATAAATTAGAATGTCAAAATATGTGAGTTGCCACCTAATTAATTAATCATAATAACAAATTAACAACACCATCAAAGTCAAATGCAAATCTCACATGCTACAAGTTCTAGTTCTAAATATAAAATATGATAAAACATATAAACATTTTCAAACGAACCAATTTTTTTTTTATAACTTAAATATAAAAAATAAAAAAATTAGAGAAAAAAATCATATGCGGCTGGGCACCCTAGCAAGAACCTAGGCGGACCCAAATAGCACGTAATAGCCTAGACGTATTTATTAACCGAATTACAATATTTCGATTCGGCCTAGAGACACCTAGCACCTAAACGGCCGCTTCGACTGAAATTTAGAACATTGCATATCATTGTACTCAATGAAATAATACTCCTTTGTATTAGAAATAATATAATAATATAAATTTCTCATCCCACTTTAGCTAGCTTTAAATTTGTGGCATTTCTGGCCGGTTGACAAATTATTATTTTTAAATGCACTCTTAAATTTCGATTACAAATAATTATAGTAAAGATTTGCTAATTATATGAACTGTCACATGTTGTAGTTTGTGTAATCACATTACAAGATTCTTATATATAACCATGGCAAATCACTGGGGGACAAATCTGTAGTCATTTAACAGATCCCATCAACTCAGAAAAAAAAAAAAATCATATTCGGAGAAATTAAGGGCATAGCATAAGCACGGGTACAACACGTATTTGGATTTGACAAAATTAAGGGGACTCAAATTCACTATATCCCATCCGCTAAATTTGGCGGCACCAACTTCGCACCTCCGCTCTGTATTAGATTTCCTCAATCTCTTCTCTGTGCAACATATTCATTTCTTCTCTGCTACATTTCAAGATGGGATTCGAAAATTCATTGCCTAATCTCTTGTGTGAAGAAGATGAATCTTCTTTTAACAACTACTTTGGTGACAAAGAAGATGACTACTTGCAAAACTGTTGTCTTTCTGAATCCGATTCTGAGTTCATCCAACTGTTGTTCCGGAAAGAGACTAACTTTCGGTTCGAAAACGATGCCAATAATCCTGTCCGGAGAGAGATCAAGTGGTTGCAATCCGCCCGTTCCAATGTCGTCAAATGGATTCTTCAAGTCTGTCTTCTTCATCTTACTAAAAGTTCATAACTTTGTGCAGAATTAAGATTGTAAACGTCGAAAGATTCTTTTTTTGTTTTTGTTTTTTTTGTAAATGCAGAAAAGGGCTTTGTTTGGATATCACTACCGTACTGCCTATCTCTCACTCATTTATTTTGATCGTTTTCTTGCAAGAACCTGGATTTCTGTGAGTATAAGCTCAATTCTTCTCTTTTTTTTTTTTAAAGAAATAAAAAAAGTGTTCGAACCACTTATAAATTTCTTGATGCATAAGAAACTGTGATGTTGTTTATGAAAGCGGGAAATGTTATTGATAAGGGTAGGAAGGGAAAGCGTGGCATGTTCGAATTCTATCTATTGCGTGTTTATCGTTGGCTGCAAAAATGGAGGAACAGCAAGCGCAGGCTTTAACAGAATACTCCATAGATGGGTGGCAGATTGAGGGAAGGTTGATACAAAGAATGGAGTTAATTGTGTTGAATACGTTGGAGTGGAATATGATTTCTGTCACCCCTTTTAGTTATCTCTACTATTTCGTCGCCAAATTCTGTGGAGAATCAATGAACAAACCTTTTGTAATTGGAGCCGCAGAATTGATCTTGGAAATAATGGAAGGTATTATATTTAAATGATGTTTGTATTTAGATATGCACAGCCCTGATCAAGTATGCACTTACAGTGCGCTATACTACAATGTTATAACCGTGTAGTAGCGCAAGTGATCGAAATTTTAGATATGCATTGAAGAAACTTGTTTCGAAATTCTAATTTATTTATTGTGTGTGCAGAAATTAATGTAGCAGAGCATCGACCGTCTATTGTTGCAGCAGCTGCAGTTTTAGCAGCGTACGATTATGGTTTAAAGAAAACAGACTTGGAGAATAAGATGGATTCAATTCCATCATGGGGATCTTTTGAGAAAGTAGCTGCTTTTCTTTTTAATTTTATATTTATATAGGCCTTTTTTGTTTTCATTAGAAGAAGCAGGATTGAACTTTGGTCACTTCATTGATGTTCTTGGAATTTATTCTTTTTAACAGGAGCATGCATTCTCCTGCTATTGCCTAATGCAAGAAATTCTGAAATTGAACACACCAAAATCGGAAATTTCCCTCAATTCATTGTCTTCTGATGTTGCTGTCCACTCAACAATAACATCGAGAGGCAGAAGAAGAAGACTCGATTTCAATAGTCGCGATCAACACTGTCCTGCAGGAAAGGCCCCAAGATCATAACTAGTGTGGGACTTTGACATTTGAAGTTGAGATTTTTTATTTTATCTTTGAATCTATGTTCTCAGTATTCATCCAAAGTTAGTATTGACAACCAAGCAAATAGTGAAAGGAGGAATTTTTGCCATAATGAAAGGAAAAGTATACCTTTAGCATAGAAGTGAGGAGGGAGTTAGAGCCAAACACATGTGTGGAAATGTGGTTTTTTTTTTTTCATAGTGCTTCTCACTTTTTTTGAAAATGAACGTTTGCTCATCATGATTTCCTTGGTTCTTTAATTTGAGTTTGTTGCAAATGGATGCATCACTGAGTTGATGTATACCCTACATTGTGATGGAGCGTCTGGAGATGCTTTCTATGTATTTGAAAAAAAGGCCAAAAGGCCATGGATGGGGAATGAGGATTGAGAAAGTGTTTTTGTGTGATGTCATAAAGAGCCACATAGATAAAAAGCAGAGGGGATCCGCTCTTGGCCATCACAAATTATCATCATATCTCTTGTTAAAATCAAGATCTATCTGAATATATAGCTGATTGTAGATGCATAATTTTCTAACGTTTGTAACACAAAATTCTGACTTTCGATCAAAACATTTCTGTAGATTCAAAAACTTATTAGGCGTGCTGTTTACTATTTACTTTACATATACACACAGATATGTGTAAATAAACAGTAGATGTTACATCTGATAAATCGGGTCCATGCTCGCGGCGAAGATGGTATCATTATGCCCTCTGCCGCTCTTGTGGTCCACCACTTAACAAATATACCAACTTTTCTGGTACAAGAATCACCCCTGCCAGTCTTAGCTTTCTAGTCAATTGACCTTTTCTCTAATATTTTATGTTGTATTATTATTAAAAAATTAGTATTTCTCGTGTGTGCGTGTTGCATGATTTATAATAAGTTATTATAAATATAATAATATAGTTTTTAAAATAAAATACCTAATTATATAAAATATATTTTTAATAAAAAATTGTTTGAAAAAAATCTCACAATATAAAAATATATAAAATATTAAAATATACCGCAATTAACCTATAAAAATATATTTTATATTTAAAAATTAATATTATATTTATATATATTCAATATGGATATCAAATTAAAAATTATGAAAAGATGATTAATTTCATATATTTTTAAAAATAAATGGAGTTGAGATAAAAAAGTTATAAGCCTTTAAAAATTAAAGTGAAAAGAGAAAGAAAGAGAAAAATCTTGATTGTGGTTACGGAACTTTCTAAATATAGAAATGTAATTTGAGCGTAAAAATTATATTTTTTATTTTTAGTTGTGGTTCTGTTATTATATATATACTTTCTAAATATAGAAATGTAATTTGAGCGAAAAAATTATATGTTGGGAACCAAAATATATGGGTTAATAAATTTTCAAATAATTTGGGAATGAAAAATTCCTATGTACCCCATAGTAAGGAGAAGACGAAGACAATATTTATGCCCTTACTTTAATCTCGTCCTCGAATTCATTCCCTTTAATTAAAATGGGGATTCACTATCCTTCTTTTTAAATAAATATTTTAGAATATTCCTCATTTCCAATTTAGTGTTAACTGGATTTTATTTGAAGGTTACTTCATTCAACTTTATTTTCTTTTCATACTTCTTAGTTGATTATGGATATATATCTCTTTGCTTTAATTCATTTTTACCAACACATGGTTTTTCTAGATATTCAAGACTATATTTTCTGTTTCATTTCCAAAGATGTTAGAAACATAAAATTCATTTATACCATTATTCTTGATTCTCTATAGAATTGGTTGTATTTATCCTAGTTTAATTGCTCGTGATTACTATCCATCTGGGTTTTTTTTTTTTTTTTTCTCTTCTCTATTGGTACTAAAAAAAGTGAAGGAAAATTTGAATGTATCCAAATCCTCCCAGGGAATCCATGTCTCAAATGGAGTATCCCTGTACCAAAATCTCTAAGTAGATGATAGCAGGAATGATATGACAAAAAGAAAATAATTTACAAAATATAATTTATGTAAAGCCATTATTTCCTTTGGTTTGCACAAAAGCCTATTGAAAGCCCTTCTCCCAGATAGAACTCTGAGACTCTCGGTTGACTACTACTACAGTGGAGTGTTGGTGTGGGGAATGGTATCCAAACGACGTTTTTTCATTAGTCACATCGGCAGACTGGGAAGGAGAGCTGAGTGAGAGTGAGAGGAAGAGTTATGATCGACATGCTGAGAACAGTACTGCTAATATCATTTCAAAAAACGACTATTGTCTGTTGGCATAAAGGTTTTCTCTATCCAATTGAAGGAATCAGTTGGAGCACGTCCCCAACAATCAAGTCACGATTCTCTCACCTGTGCGACATGTCATGTAGTTATTTGTTATTCTAGATCTAGTTGCTAATACACTACTATATAAATAACTACCCATTTCCATTGTAATTTTTAATCAAATAATTATGAAATAAAACATTTCTTATATCTCACTTTTATGAATTTCTTAATTTATATACCATTATTCTTGATTCTCTATCAAATTGGTTGTATTTACCCTAGTTTAACTGCTCATGATTTCTATTCGTCTTGCTTAGTATGAAATTGCTATATCAAACTTATGTTTAGTTTTTATTGATATTAAAAAAGTTAAGGGCAGTTTGAATGATTCCAAATCCACACAGGGAATTCGTTTGTCAAATCGAGTATCCTTGTACCAGAATCTGTAAGCAAAGGGTAGCAAGATTGATATTTGATCGACGTGGCGTCTTGGTATGAGAATAGTACTGATAATATAATTTTCAAAAACGACGGTTGTTTATTGGTATGAGGGTTTTCTCCATCCACGTGAAGGAATAAGTTGGAGCATGCTGCTAACAATTAAGTCACGCCTCTCTCACTTGTGCGACGTGTCATGTAGTTATTGGTTATTCTAGATCTAGTTGTTAATAGACTACTCTATAAATAACTACCCGATTCCATTGTAATTTTTTATCATATTATTGTGAAATAAGACATTTCTTATATGCCACTTTTATGGATTTCCTAATTTATTATATACCATTATTCTTGATTTTCTATATAATTGGTTGTATTTATCCTAGTTTCATTGCTCATCATTTCTATAAGTCTGGCTTAGTTTGAATTTTCTATATCACTTATGTTTTTTTATTGATATTAAAAAATTGAAGGGCAATTTGAATGTATACAAATCCTCACAGGGAACATTAAAAGTAGTTGCACAAATAGGAAACATTATCCTTATAGACACACTCACTCTTCATAAAGTTCTGTTTCGTCCTTCCTTCAAGTATAATTTGTTGTATGTTGCTCAATTACTCAAATCCACTAATCTAGTATGCATTTTTTCTTGCTCCAAATGTACTTTTCAGGACCTATTTACTAAGGAGGTGATAGTTGTTGGACAAGCATCTGGTAGGCTTTATCTACTGCAGCCTAATTAAATATTTGAATTCAGACATTTTTCTTGTAATTCTTCTGTTTGTCATAGATTTGGGCATGCTTCTTTTCATTGTTTACAACATTTGCAATTTTTTAAGAATACTTCTATTTCTAAAGTTGATGATTGGAATGCTTGTCATTTGTCCCAACAAACCAGAAAACCATTCACACATAGTACAATTACCAGCAAAAATCCTTTTGATCTTGTACGCATTGATGTATGGGTCCATATTCATCTCCTTCTCACACTAATACACCATACATGCTCACCATTGTGGATGATTACAGTAGAGTTATCTAGATATAACTTCTCACTCACAAAACTGAGGTCTCACACAAATTAGCTTACTTCATCCAGCTTGTCCTTACAAAATACAGTACCAAAATCAAGATCATAAGAACTGATAATGTGTCAGAATTCACACGAAAAAATACACAGAATATTTTCTCTTGAAATGGAATCATACACCAAAGAACCTATGCTTACTCTCATCAAAATGGAGTTGTGGAGAGAAAGCACTGACACATTGTTGAGCTTGCCAGGCCATTGATGATTCATTCTAAAATCCCACACCAATACTGGCCGTATTCTTTACTCACAGTTGTTCACATCATTAATCTCCTACCTACCTCCATTCCTAACTAGAAAACTCCGTACTTTATTCTTCATAACTCATTGCCAGATTATTTAAGACTCAAATTTTTGGTTATTTGTGTTAATGTACCACTATTCTTCCTCATAAAGACAATTTTTTCCTAAGGCAATTAAGTGTGTATTTCTGGGATACATACTTGGGATTAAAGGTTACATGGTTCTTGACTTATCTAGTGGGACAATTTTTGCTTCTAAGGATGTAGATTTTTGTGAACATATATTTCCTTTCAAAAACATACCTTGCCACACACAATCACCACCACTTCCCATTCCATCTTTCCATGAATTAGATTCCTCTCTTGATAGACCTATAAATATTTCTACTTCCACTCCTACTCATAATCCTTTTCCTTCTTCTGATACTGAAACATTTGGAAGAGGTTGTAGAACAAGGAGAGACCCTGCTTGGCTCAATGATTATGTGACAAATTTCTCCCAATGCTCCACCAAGTGCTCTCATTTCTTCATCACGACCACCTTATCCCATTAATTGTCATCCTTTCATTCCAGATTCTTCTTTCAGCTCTGCATATTGTGGTTTCCTAGCTAATATGGATATTATTCAAGAACCATGCACATATTTTCAAGCTTCTCAATCCCTAGAGTGGTTGGCAGCCATGAATGATGAATTGAGGGCTCTTGAAGTAAATAACACTTTGGGTTTTGACTCCTCTGCCTGTTGAAAAAAAGGCAATATGATGTAAATGGGTTTATAAGGGCAAAAGGAAGGCAACTGGGAGTGTAAAGAGGTTAAAAAAGCAAGGTTTGTTGCAAAGGGGTACTGCAAGTTCATGGTTTGGACTACACTGAAAGTTTTCCCCGATAGATTTCTGATTGCTCTTGCCACAGCGAAGGGGTTGGGCTCTTCATCACATTGACATAAATAATGTTTTCCTCTATGATTTTTTGCAAGATGAGGTTTATATGAAACCTGGAAGGGATACACCAAGGCAAAAAAAAGGGTAAGGTGTGCCTCCTTAAACAAGCCTCTACAAAATGGAATTCAATTTTGTGATAAGCTATTGGCTTATGGATTCATTCAATCAGCACATGATCACTCTTTCTTTCCCATATCCAAATGGCCACAAATAAGACAAATCAGCAAATTATTCAAGCTAAACCTAGAATAAATTCAACATATTTTTCAGCAAAAATCACCCCAATTAAAATTCATTTTAATAATATTGGTTCGAATAGTACATGTCAAGGTTATTGGCACGAATAATTCTCATCAATATTATCGACCCAATTTCTTCATGTCCGGGAGAAATTGACCTAATATTATAAAAGTCAAACTATTCTTTCTTGAGTTGCCCGAAATTTCAAATGGCCCCAATTATGAAACCCAAAAAAAAATCAATAAATTGTTCAAGTCAAGCCCACACTAAATTCAGGATATTATCAACAAAAATAAAATCAAGTTCTTAAAAAAATTTATATTCAACAAAACTTCAAAACAGAAACACGAAATCACAAAAAATCGGACATAGCAATAATTATATTAAGGAAAATTATTTTTCGTATTATTTTGGGTTCAAATTCTTGTCATGACAAATTGAAAATCAAATTTGTGTCAAAGAAAATTTTAAATTCATGTCATACTTGAGATGTCTCTCCGTCTTCCAATATGTTTTTTTTCTTTTTTTTTTTTTCAGCTTTCTTTATAATATTTTTCAGGGATTTTTTTTTTCTGTTTTTTGTTTTTTCAATTTTTGTGTATTTGAAATTTTCTTATTATTTTGCTTATCTGTTTTTAAGTTTTTCATATTTCTTAGAGGTTTGATTTCATGTAAAATATTTGTTCACAAGAGACATATTTAAATAATAATAATAATAATAATAATAATAATAATAATAATAATAAAAAAGGCTCTTATAAAGTGGTGAAAAGTATTTTAACTTACGAATTTGGCTGAAATCATAACTGATAGTTTTTCCTTGCCATTTTTGGAACACTATCTTTTCTGATATGAATCCATTTCCTATCAGTTTCCTTAGCTTTTGTGACAAGTGCTTCTCACAATCAACATAATTACTCAGAATGCAAGAAAAAAAACAATTTCAGAAAACTGCATACATTCATCATATAACAAATCATTAAAATTTACAAAGGATCACCAAATAAGACTAACTTTACAAAGAAAAAGAAGCATCCTACAGCTCATATTCCTTTCTACCTAATTCAGAAATATAGCACCCTTCGGTGATCAATCGTTTACAAGGGAAGACATGTTTTCAAGATTACAGAAATTGGCATTCCTAAGAATCCAATGAATATGCTTACAAACCATTGCATCAGTGTAAGATGAATGGTGTTTGCAAATGTGCCAAGGCATTCAATGATTATGATCTGGAAGAAGACGGTAGAACCAAGAACGGACACAAACACACGGTTCTCCAGTATGCCTGACAACACATCAATTTTCTCCATTTCTCGTGAGTTCACCTCGTTGAAGAGCTGCAAAGGTAATCACATATATTACTTTAGAACAAAGTTCCATTGTTTTCATGAACGAAATTTAGCTAAGAAAATGATGATCCGCTGAGATGTTACCTGGCAGAATACAAACGTGTTGAAGATGATTGTGTTAAGGACCAGGTCGGAGTTGGAGGAGTCATCAAGTCCAAAGAATGTTCTTCCGGAAGCTTGAAGAAACCATATAACAAGAAACTGATACAAGGATTGTCCTAGAATGTTCCTCCACATGACAGCGCTGATGAAGTTTCCGGTCCTTCCAACGGGCGTCCTCTTCATTAGTTCATCATTCGGAGGCTCAGTCGCTAGTGCAAGTGCACCGAGTGTGTCCATTATCATATTCACCCAAAGAAGCTGAACTGCAGTAAGGGGAGCACTTCCTACAAGCACAAGTATAATAAAAAGATTTAGAATAAATTAACCACCTTAAAGATCTTGACCAGGATTCAGGAGGATAAGGAGGACTTATTACCAGTCAAACAAGCTGAAGTAAAGTTTACTATCAGTGCAACAATGTTAACTGTCAGTTGGAACTGCACGAACTTTTGGATGTTTACGTATACAGAACGACCCCACTTGGCCACAGTCACGATTGTGGAGAAATTGTCGTCCAGAATAATAACATCAGCACTCTCTTTGGCTACCTAAATTCAATCACAAAATGAAAGTTTTCAGATAAAAGTAGTATGGAACATAATAAAATGTGTGCTACTATCTTTTATGTTTGATCAACTGTAAAGAATTCCTGGCCAAAACATAAGGACATGTCTTTTAGACAGCAAAAGAATCATACAACATGGTATGCTAAGAAATTTTAAGGCCTATTTTTTTTTAATCTGTTGCTCAGAACGAACATAAATCCAGAATAATACTAAACATGTCAAAGAATCATGGTGACGTCCATCGACTCATCAAATGCGGATTACATAATTGTGTGTGTGTGTGTGATAGGAAATGAAACTGTGAAAATTCACCAACCTCAGTTCCAGCAATGCCCATAGCTAGTCCAATATCTGCTTCATGAAGTGCTGGAGCATCATTGGTTCCATCACCAGTTACAGCCACAACTTCATTAAATGTGGTTCTCAAGTGCTTCACCAATGTATGTTTGTCCAAGGGGGAAGAACGAGCCATAACCTGAGACAAGGATAAAACATGCATAAGTCATGGTAATTGGAATTCAAGAAATAATATTAGCAATAATGTTTAATGATATACGTGAGGTACCTGAATTTTGGGAATCAGTTCAAGCAATTCCTCCAAACTCTTCTCCCGAAAATCTGGACCTTCTATAGCTATACCATCATCAGTAAGTATCCCACATTCTCTAGCAATAGCTTTAGCAGTATTAATGTTATCTCCAGTAACCATCCGGACAGTAACACCCGCCGAACGGCAAAGAGCCACAGATTCCCGCACTCCAGGCCGTACAGGGTCTTTGATACCCACAATTCCTATACAAGTATATCCCGAAGCTGGAATAGCATCATCAGCAGAGAACCCACTCTCAAGTTCCACGTAAGCGAGACACAGAGTGCGAAGAGCCTCACTAGCAAACTTCTCGATAGTTTCTTTCAAATAATTAAAAGAAGCTTCATCAAGAGGAACAACTTCACCATTTGAATCAATCACCTTATCACAGGCAGCCAAGATTATCTCTGAGGCACCTTTTGTGTGTGCTCTCAGACCTCCTCCTTGAGGAATTTCCAATACCACTCCCATTCTCTTCTTTGTCGAGTTAAAAGGCTCGACTTTCACTAGCTTATATGCTTGTCTTTCTTCCTGAAAATTCCCACCAAGTGACAGACCAAACTCCAATATAGCCGTCTCAGTTGGAGTTCCCAAAATCTCCCTCTTCCCATCTTTGTTGATCACTACTTCTCCTCCAGTGTTGTTGAAGATTGATTGGAGCAGAATCTTGACCACATTCTCTGGAAGCTCAGAGCAAAGAGCAGAAGAATTTCCTGTAACGCTCAGGTCTTTGACATTCATGCAAATGCATGATTTCACCACAGTCATGTGATTGGTTGTTAGAGTACCCGTTTTATCGCTGCAGATACTCGTCGCTGATCCCATAGTCTCACAGGCAGCCAAGTGGCGCACGAGTGCTTTATCATTCATCATCTTTTTCATGGCAAACGCAAGGCTCAGTGTCACAGCTAGAGGAAGTCCCTCAGGAACTGCAACAACAACAATGGTAACAGCAATTGCGAAGTATTCTAGCAATTCCAAAGCATCGTCTCCAGACCAGCTGAAGCCCGTTCCCTCTATCCATTTCCGACCAATCAGTTTCTGAACTAAAACAGCAAATGTCACTATAGCAAAGACAAGGCCTATCTTTCCAATGATTGTTGCAACTCCGTTTAGCTTAACCTGTAAAGGGGTTTCATCATCGCCTCCTTCACTAAGAGTGGCCATTAATTTTCCCCACTGTGTTCTCATGCCAACAGTGGTAACAAGCATCTTGCAAGTGCCATCTTGAACCTTAGTTCCAGACAGGAGAAAAGGGTTCTCAGCATTGACCATAACAGGCTCACTCTCTCCTGTCAAACTAGATTCATCAATCAAAACAGAGAATCCTGTAAGAAAAAGGCCATCTGCAGGGACTTGATCACCAATAGCAAGATGAACAACATCACCGGGGAGAAGATCATAGATAGACATCTTCTGTCTGTAACCATTTCTTGTTACTTGAATGGAAATCTTCTTCTTTTCTTTGTCCAAATCCCTGAACTGTAACGATTGACGATAATCACTCGTTGCTGTGACAAACACAACGAGCAATATGCTGGCAACAATGCCGAGACCATCGTGGGCCCCTTTAGGCCATCCTTCGGTTGCTATGCCGACAATCAAAGAGACGAATGCACATACACCAAGGATCATCAGAGTCATGTCTTGAAGGGCTTCCCATATGAACACCCAAAAGCTCCGAGCTTCACTCTCTTGGAATTTGTTGATCCCGTATAACTCCTGTCTGCGATTGAGGGCTTCACTATCTGCAGAAAGGCCACTGGAGGCATTAGTGGCAAGCTTATCCGCAATGCCAGATACTCCTCCATGAGATTTTAGTTTCTTCAAATCGTGTCCTTCCACTATAGATCCTAATTCGTCTGCACAAATCTGAAAACCGGCAGCTTGAACTTCCTTTGGTACAGTGTAATCACTTACCTGCACACCTGCACTCATTTAGCACCCAGAGTTACTTTCATGGTTCGTGGACAAGGTCAGAACCTTGTAAATTATCAATGAAGAAACCTCACCTCTTATGAACTCAAATGCAGCTTTAGAGACAAGGACTGCGATTCTTAACTTCTCCTGAAATGATTACACAAGACTGTCAGCCATATTTTCTGAAATTGGTTTGCTACAAGAGAAATACCAGATACTCAAAAAAAAGAAGGGCAGAAAAACGATATAGTCTATGGAAAATTTGAAAAGATTCTGATTGGAAGAGGAATGAAACGCTGAAGGTGCAGGTGATAAGGCCAAGCCAAAGACATCCGAACTACTTATCTTCTTTTCTTTCTTAATACGGTAAGAAAATGGAGATTTTCACTATATCTTACCGCAAAGCAAATTAACATGGGAAAATGGGAAGCGGTGAAACAATTCAAAGAGAGACTAATGGGGCAGAATTAAATTGGTTTTGCAGGTTCCATTGACTCATTCATGCTCAATAATGCACGGCAAAAATGTCACAGTTAACACTGACTGGGTGCAATATTACACACGCATTTACACTAACATCTACGCGTGTATGTCCAAATCTATAGTAGATACAGGGTTTATTTCACATTTACAAGACCTAAATGAGGAAATAATTAAGGAACCTGATTGGTTTTGCGCATTGCCGCAGCCGCGTCGCGCTTGGAGAGATTGGCGGTGAATCTGAAGCGTCGTTTGGGGTTCTTAACCACCCCGCAGAGATCCCTCCACCGCTGCAACGCCTCCGTCGATGAATGCTTCGGCTGCAGTTCCCATTGATCACTCAATAAACTCTCCATTTCTCCCCCACTTAGTCGTCGTTCTTAATAGTCTGCAGTTTCAGATTTCAATACGAATTTTTTCTTCCTTGTATCTTTTTTTTTTTCTGTGAATCAGTCGTTACGTCTGGACTTATAGCCCCAAAAAGGGGCAGAAACTACTAAGTAACCTGCAAAATGAGCTATGAATCAACATGATATGAACTGGGCACCCCGCATGAAGTTTCCTGAGTATTTACCTGAAAAGGGAATTCACCAACCAAACCACTACAGAGAGACAGAAATCTTGTCAGGAGAGGAATGTTTCAAGTTTAAAACGATGATCCGAATTTATTGCAGGAAAAATTACAAACACGCGGTTGAGTTTTACAAAAAAACGTTTGCAGTTATGGTAAATTAAGTGATATTAATGCAGCTCACCAACTCTTTCTCAATAACATGCTTTTCCCTTTTTTTTTTTTTTTTTTTTTGGGTACGAAATGTGCGAATCCGGATTCCATTCAATATATTTTCCACGTGGCGGTTAATTAGGACAAACTAATTTATGTTATAATTAATAAAGTAAAATGACCTATTTTATTTTTGTTCTCGTCTAAGTGGTTTTCTAATAAGCAATAATTTGTTTATAATTATTAGAATATTTTTATGTACAAATTACTATTTTTGGTAAATCTTAATTATTAAAATATTTAATTTTATTCATCCTTTTATAAATTGTGGATATCATATTTATCAATATTTTTATTTTTAGCAACTGAAATAAATTGAAAAATAAGTCATTTACTGTCTGATTCTTTCACTTACAATCATTTGATTATTAAATAATATATATATTTTTATTTGTCAATTTCATTTAATATTATCTAAATTATATATTTTTTTTTGTCCAGCAACATTAAAATTAAATTTTTTAATTTTTTTTTGTAAATTCAATATAATTATTGAATTTATATACTTGAATGATTTCGTTCACTATATATATATATATAATTTAAATATATATTTTATTATAAAATATAATAAAAAAGTATCTTCTATCCATCGTATATGTCTCACACTAGTTTAAATATAATTACATGTAGAGTATTTTTTATTATTTACTATTCCCTCCATCTCAACATAAATATCAATAGTGTATTTCTCAAAATAAAATTTAATGAATGCAGCAGTATTTTAAAATTATAAACTTATGTTTATATAAAAAGGTGTGTTTAATATAAATGATTCAGTTATAATTTATGAAATGAAATGAAAAAAATGAACTTTGTAAAATATAATTAATATAAATGATTCAGTTATAATTTATGAAATGAAATGAAAAAAATGAACTTTGTAAAATATAATTTTTATAAATAAAAATTAATTTTAAAACAGAAGCCTTTTTTGAGACTAAATGAGTAGTAATATTGTGAATTGATTTATTAGCAATTAAGTGAAAATTGTAGAGTTTAATACTTAAATAAGTTTAAAAACATAAAATAAAAAAGGGGCGAGTCGTTGGTCGTTACGCGTTCCACACGCGGGGTAAAACAACACGGCAATATATTCTATCATTTACCTACGACACAGACCTTTGCTTTTTGGGTCCCAATTTTTTTTAAAGTTTTTCCTATTTTGGGTGCTTCCAAATATATACATATATAATAAAAATATTAACTAAATTAAAATTTGTTCCACCAAAATTATTTACTATTTTTAAATAGTTTAGCAGTAAATCATATATTTTTTTCTAATTTTTTTATTTTACTTCATTTATTATATAAAAATATGTCAAATTAATTATTTTTTTATAATGTTAATTTATTATGCATATCGCATATATGTAAATAAAATCTTATCTACAAAATATAAAATATCTTTTTATTAACTTGGTATATTTTAATATTTGAAATATGCTATTTTAAAAAAATTTGAGATATTTTCATTTAAAATATAATATTATTAAAATATATTTTTTTATATACTTGTGTATTTTATTTAAAAAGATACATAGCTGTCCGTGCAACGCACGGAATATCATACATAATAATTATTTATGTCAATTATATTTATATAAATATCATACAATTTGGTTTTGTTATTATGCTATGTAGTTGTTATTCTCTTAAAATATATAATTATTAAATAATAAATTGTACGACTTTTCAAACTGAATTTTAGAGAGTTCCGAACTAAATACAAAACTTTCAACTCACTAAAACCTATTAAGGTGGAGGAGTAAATTATAATATTACATAAATTAATAATGTAATTTTTCTTACAAAAAATATTTATATTTTTAGATCAAATTCATATATAATTTATTCAAATTCAACACATATATCAAAATAAAAATAAATAAGTCAATCCATAAAAAATTGAATATCATATTTTAAATAATTATTTATTTTAAAATATGCGATATTGATGTCAAATTAAAGATCATGAAAAGAGTATTAATTTGATATATGATACGTTAAAAATGGATTTAAAACAAAAATTTTATTTGATTTTTAAATTATAGTAAAAAAAATAAAAAAATAAAAGAAAGATGGGAAAATACAGTTGAGACACATATAAAAAAAAAAGAAATTTAGCAAAATTCTCATAATTCTTCCCATATTCTTCTTTTATATAAACAAGATTGTTTAACTTTTTAATTTATTTAATTTAATAATTGTACAAAAATTTGTTGAATATCACGTGAGAAGAGATTATTCTCCTTTATATTAAGTATAGATATATTACTATTTTTAAAATAAATTATTATATTATCAATAATTATTTTAAAGCATACAACATCTCCTTTTTTCTGTCGTGGTTGTTGCTGTTGTTTTTTTATTTTGTCATGGGAGAGGGAGGAATAGTGTAAGAAATAAGAGGCCGCAAAAGACACAGAAAGAGATGTTAATTGAGTCGTGGCTAAGGTAGAAGAACTATAGAAAAATATGGAATTTTACCTGAAATTTCTATAAAATCGAACAATGAATAACACCTCTTTTATGGATGTTTGGATAATTTTTAATTATAATTATCATAATGTGATGTTGTAGTCATTATTTAGATTTTACATGAATGTCAAATTAAATAGGTATTTTTATTGATTATATGCTCTTAGAATTACATGGTCGTTTACATTGTATTGGTTTGCCTGTGTAACATACAACTTATGTTAGATTCTGTTACTTCATACGAATTACTAAACAAGTTTTATTTGAGTTAATATAACTTTATAGGCAAAAACAGTGATTTTAAATCATATGTTTTAACAAATTTAGTTGTGTGATAATTTATTGATTTTGGGTCAGTTAGATGATGGGGATATAGGACATCTATGTTGTACTTATGTAGATTAATGGGGCTAAAAATGAATATTAACCCAAAACACAATGTGATCATCACAAATTTGCAAGCCCTGCCGAAAACTCCCATGAATTAACTTTCCAAGCCATATAATTTTAGGGTTGCTTAACAAAAAAATTATAAACTATACATTAATTTTATTAGTAATATGTACTTTACAAAGTAATAATGTTTATTAAAAATTATATCTTTTTAATTACAACGTTGATCATATTTTTTGCATCAAATTGTGACGTTATTACCATTATTAAAAACATCTTGATGATGTCATTTTAGATCTACCATCTTTTTCATCAACACTATCACCATCATCGTGAATTAAGGATGAAAGACGCGACAAACCTTAACATTCATACTTGATTCATAGTAAGGGCAACAGAAAGTAACAAGATAGGCATTGGATTTGGGACAACCTTTTTGAATATCCAATTATTGTGGTGGCATCACAATTTGATGTTAGAAAATGTGATCGATTTTGTAATTAAAAATTGAACCATAGTTCATGTTTTTTTATATAATTAATGTTAGACATTGGCTTATAAAGATAGGTGTCGACCAATCTTTGAGAAAATTTAATTTTATGTCCTATTTGAGATAGATGGAAATAATCATAAAATCAAAATATATATTTCAGAGTATATAAGTTTAGAATATTTATATTTTCAAATCCAAGTTTGAATTAATAAAAAATTAATTCTTAATGTTAGAAGCTTAAACTTGGAATAATATTTGAAGAAAAGTGGGATATGAAAAATTACATAATGCATAGAAAAGACCTAAGTAAAGTTTGTTCACCTTGTTAATATGAATAGTACTTTGATAAGGAGTAATCATTAAGTTCCCTCTACGGTGAAGTCTAATGGTATTTCATATTAGTCTTATGATTAACCCAACTCAGTACAAAACTATGCTAGTTTGCATGTTCGCTATTTTATTTCACTTAAAATATGATTGATAACAAGTGCACGAGGTAAATTATAGTAAAATATGGTGATAACAGGTATCGTATCCACATGGACTGTATATTGTAAAATCAACTAAGTATTTGTTTATGATATTTTTCTTTATCTAAAAAATTCAATTAATGGAATGAGTTTGATAAAATAAACTAAAACAAATAAAGAGAAGAAATAGATAACAAAGCAAGTAAAAAACCTAAAGATATTCAAAGATTATATAGATTCCAGGGACATGCATTCATATGACTCTTATGAGTTTCTTTTAATGTATCAAATCATATTTAATTCTTATATTTGTATGAGAATCACTAAGATATTTGGATCCTCTCTCTTGAGTTTGATCCAAAAGTATATTAGACAACACTGATCATTTTCAAGATATTATCTAACTCTCAATCATGCCTAGGATCTATTCTCATCATAATACTTACCAGTCTCTCGATCTAGCAAGTTTTATGCTATGCATTCCTAATTCGTTAACCAATTACTCCCTCTCGGGCAATAATGGATTAACAATTATTCATTCACATAATTCCATATGACATTCAAATCAAGGAAGCATAAACAAATATAAGAAGAGAAATAATATCATTAAAGAAAATATATGAATCCATAATTATGCACTCCCTAGAAGCACTAGATGTTAAACCACACATATTCAATACATAATCAATGAGAAATATATTGATAATTATGGCTAACATAAACAAAAAAAGACTATATAAGCCGATCTTCATTTCTCTCTCTCTGATGACTTGGTTTGTTGATCCTCATTTGTATCCTGTTTCTAACTCTAAAATATGTTGTATATTGTGTTGTATGATATCCCTATAATTTGATGTAGCTCCTTCTGTTATACACAATTACTTGAATTTTGATAGCAGTCGTATCTCTGTTTGGAATGAGAAGATATGCCCAAATCACACCAAAACAAGAAGATATGCCCGAATCACACAAAATTAAGAAGATATACCCGATTCACACCTAATCGCGATGGTTAAGATCATATCACAAGGATAAGCACGGTGCATGTGACTTGAGACATGGTCTATATATCATTAATTATCTGTTTTTCTGTCAAAGCTTCAACAAACATGTGACCTAACAAAATATAACAAAATAATGATGACCTCGTCACTTGAGTACATGCAATTGCCTAAAAAACTATATATAATAACCCCGAATTGCACGTAAGTCCTATGTTTATCAACCCCCAAACTTAACCTATTGTTCGTCATCAAACAATGATAACGAGTCTTCATTTCAGAATGAAGGGATGTTTTGACAGTACACGATACTTCAAACACAAAAATTATTATGATTATATCAAAATTAACCATATTGCAAATAAACAACTTCATAACATGCAACTAGTACTTATTTAACATCTTGAATCATTGATCATCACCAGATTTGTGTATCTCTCACACTCAAGTGTATATGAAAATATAAACGACACTCAAAGTTAAAATAAATATAGAATTAACTATATGATTGCCCATGATTTCATCTCGCCTTTACATGCAATAAGTGGATTAAGGATCATAAAGGACTTTAAATTTAGTTGTTATATAGGCTTTTGGTCAATGTAAGAATGTATGGCTAAGTGACTTAATCAACATTGTACTCGTCGAATTTCTTGGTCTTTACAACCTTTTATATTCAACTCATGGCCAATAAGCACTGCTATTTCTTTTCTAGATTTATTCCTCTTTCATCAACTCTTTTTCAATATTCAATCAACTCCGAATTTTACTCAACGGTTTTATTACCCATGGGGAGTCACTTCCAATTTTTAACAACTTTTGTTGTTTGATTTTTTTATTTTTTTAGGATAACTCATCTCCCAATTCATAACTACTTTTCACAATCTTTCAATGTATTCCTCCATATTTACCAAGGCCTTCTAATATGCCATATTCTTTCCTATCGACAAGCCCACCTTACTTATATTACTTTTATGAACAAGTAGTGTAACTTGGCTACCAAAGAAGGCTCAAGGCTCAATGGACTTACTAGGATTATTTTGTGTAAATGGTCAAAATTTAAAGAATAACACGGCTATCAAAGATGGCCCAAAATCACTTCCAAAATCCATATTATTCTGTTAACCTTGAGCAAATCATAGGCAAATTTTAGACATTCTAACATTTATCCAACTAAACATACTAGAAGGAATCAGTAGGCTCAAATTCTCACATGTTAATCACGATTCAAGATATTCAAGTTCTTCATTACATGCACAAATATCATTTTTTCACAATATGATCAATTCATTAATAATTATTATCAAATAAAGCATTATCATCATTAGCATCAGTTAATACCACAATCATCGAAATAGAGAAATGAATACGATCCCTAGGCACATACTACTACAAAACTAAAAAAAGAAAACATTTACTAAAAATTCCAAGTAAGAACCATTCATCATACGACGTCCATCCATAAGAACCATTCATCATACGACGTCCATCCACCCCCAAACTTATTATTTGGGAAGAATAAGTTTGAAAAGATAGACCAAAAAGCCATAAATCACTAACCTCCATTGTAAGTATTTAGAAGGTGGGTCCGATGGGAGTTTAAACCCCTAATGTCCATCGTGTTCAGCGTGATTGCTATGTTGGCATTAATTCTCTCGACAGTTGAGTTCATGTGGATGAACTTGTTCCTCACTTTCTGCAAACACAACTCATCAAGATTAAAAGGGGCTTCATTTTTAAACAATGAACACATAAGTTGTGTAATTCTAAAAAAAGTTATCCATGAAAACTTATGAAGTTCGGTATGCCCAAGGAGACTCTTTAATGTCTTCTCTTTTGCACGAGGGTGGCATCCTTCAGTTTCAGTCTCCTTGTCATGATCGACTTCTAAACTTGCACCAAGGTGATCCCGCTTTAGTTCCTCTTTGATGCTTCTCTTACGAGATGCCTCCGTCTTTGGTTCTATAGAAGAATCCTGCATAACTTTAAAATTATCAATTAAATTCACACTATCAATATTAATAGACTTGCAAGGAAGGATAGTGTCGCTTATGCAAGATTTAAGAGACTCTGCTGGCAAACTTTTGAACTTCTTTTGATCGATGGTGTTTTGATCTATATCTACAACCTTGCAATCTTTAATATCCCCTTGAAACTTTTTTGCATCATACAAGGAATACACCACTTTCTCACTATTTACTCTTAGAGTCAAATTTCTTTTTTTCATGTCAATGAGGGCTCCCGCGGTGGCTAAGAATGGTCTACTCAAAATCAATGACATGTCGTGGTCTTCTTCCATATCCAACACAACAAAGTCCACGAGAAATATGAACTTATCTACTTTTACGAGCACATTTTTTATAATTCCTTTTGGGTACTTTATAGACTTATCAGCAAGTTGTAATGTGATGGAGGATGATTTCATCGTTCATAAGCCCAATTCTTGAATATAGATAACGGCATTAAATTTATGCTTGCCCCCAAATCACAGAATACTTTATTGAAGTGAGTGTTGCCAATTTCACATGGTATTGTATAGCTTCCCAGATCCTTCAACTTTTGTGGAAACTTCCTTTGGAGAATTGAACTACACTCTTCGATTAGATTGGCAGTCTCATGATCTTCAATTCTCCTTTTCTTTGCCAGAATTTTCTTAAAAAAACTAGCAGAGTTAGGCATTTGTTCAATAGTTTCAGCAAAGGGAATATTAATTGATAATTTCTTAAAATTTTCTAAGAAATTAGTAAATTGTATCTTCTTCGCTTGCTTCCTTAGCTTTTGTGGAAATGTCAATGGTGGAACGTATGCAAGGGGTGACACATATTTGAATTCCTTTGCTTCTTCTCCTGATCCACTCTCTCACTTTTCTTTTCTTCTTTGTTAGGTAGCTTGTCCTTCACATATATGGCATGACATTGCTCATTTGGGTTGATTTTAGTGGTACTTATAAATTATCCCTTTTGTTGTATGATTTCCAGTATTTTGCCATTTGACCAACATGCATCTCCAAAGATTTTATTTGAGCTCCAAATTCAGTCGTGAATTTGTTCACTGTGATGGCTAAATTGTCAACATTTGCTGCCTCCACATCCATTCTTTGTTTAGTGGTCTACATAAAGGATGCAAGTATATTTTCCGAATCCGATTTCTTTCCATCATTTATAACTCCATTCGTAATAGAGAAACCAGGTGGTGGCTGCAAAAAATTATTTTGAGTAGAATAATTGAGTCTATCTCTTTGTCCAAACTGATGTCTATAATTATCATTGTAGCCTTGTCCTTACATATAATTCACATCCTCCAGTGTGTCTTGGGCTATAATTGCTTATTCTTGAATATTTTAAGATAGTGACGTGGCATTCTTAGTCAACAATTTGATGGTTTGGGCCATGGTAGCCATTTGTGTAGATAACTCTTTCATTCCATCCATCGTGTTAGAAATTTTAGCTACCTTTCTTACTGAATTCCTTTTTTATAGCCATTGTCCACTATTCGAGACCATTTTTCTAGCAAGTGTACAACCTTATCAGCAGTTAATGATAATAGAGCACCTCATGCGACTGTATCAATTTGATTTTGAGTTAGATCTAATAACCCATTATAGAAATGACATACCTGCTCAACGGTTGCAAAAACATATTGGGGGCACTTTCTTAAGAGATCTTTGTACTGCTCACATGCTTCATATGAAGGCTCTTGATCGAATTGTCTAAACAAAGTGATCTCGTTTTTAATCTCAATGTCATCCCAGGTGGATAATATTTGTTGAGGAATTTCTTGCACAAATCTAACCATGTTCGGACTGATTCCTCATCTAGTGATTGGTACCACTGTTTTTCTTTATCCCTCAAAGAGAACGAGGACAATCGAAACCTTATCACATCAGTTCCCAAACCGTTCATTTTGATGTGTCACTATCTCCAAAAATTGTACCAGATGTGCGTTGGGATCTTCTAATGCTCCACTACCAAATTATTTCTGTTGTACCATAGATATTAAGGCAGGTTTACGTTGAAAATTATTTGGACCTATGGTTTGCAGTCGTCCTTTTCAATAATTAGAGGTTCTAAGGACTCTCGAATCAGTGGGGCTAGAGGTTGTTGTTGTTGTCTCATCAATGCCCGCAACTCTTCATATCTCTACACATTGCTTCTATTTCATCCATCAAAAGCCTTGCACCTTTGGATCGAGTGTTCATAAACTACCTCCAAACACGACACGAATCAAATAAATAAATAAAAACTATATACTAAACTATAATATACACTTTAAATTAAGTCTAATATCTAAAACGAATATCAGTTGTGAATTACGTCAGTCCCCGACAACGGTGCCATAAACTTGTTTGCTATTTTATTTCACTTAATATAAGAATTACAAGTGCACGAGGTAAATTATAGTAAATATGATGAGAACAGGTATTATATCCACATGGACTGTATATTGTAAAATCAACTGAGTATTTACTTATGATATTTTCCTTTATCTAAATAATACAATTAATGGAATAAGTTTTATAAAATAAACTAAAACGAATAAAGAGAAGAAATAGATAACAAAGCAAGTCAAACAACTAAAGATATTCAGAGATTATATGAATTCCAGAGACATGTATTCATATGGCTCTTATCAGTTTCTTTTAATGTATTAAACCATATTTAATTCCTATATTTGTATGAGAATCACTAAGATATTTGGATCATCTCTCTCGAGTTAGATCCAAGTATAGATTAGACAACACTAATCATTTTCAAGATATTATCTAACTCCCAATCATGCCTAGGATCTATTTTCATCATAATACTTACCAATCTCTCGATCTAGCAAGTTTTATGTTATGCATTCCTAATCCATTAATCAATTACTCCCTTTTGGGCAATAATGGATTAACTACACATATGCAATTAGTCATCACATAATTTCATACGACATTCAAATCAAGGAAGCATAAACAAATACAGGAAGGGAAATAATATCATTAAAGAAAAACATATGAATCTGTAAATATGCACTTCCTAGAATCACTAGATGTTTAGCCACATATATTCATTACATAATCCAAGGGAGATATATTGATAATCATGGCTAATATAAAAATAACAAAAAAACAAGAAGACTATTGAAGCCCAAACGATCTTCGTTTCTCTCTCTCTCTATGATGACTTGGTTGTTTGCTCCTTCTTTGTACCCTTGTTTCTAACCCTAAAATCTGTTGTAATGAGTTGTATGATATCCCTATAATCTTATGTAACTCCTCCTTTTATAGACAATTACTAGGGTTTTGGTAGCCACCGTATCTTTGTTTGCAATGAGAAGATATGCCCAAATCACACCAAATCAAGATGATATGCCCGAATCACCAAATCTAGAAGATATGCCCGAATCACACCAATTCACGACGGTTAAGATCATGTCATGAGGATAATCGCGGTCCATTTGATTTGAGACGTGGTCTATACATCCTTAATTATCTGTTTTTCTATCAAAACTTCAACAAACACGTGATGTAATAAAATAACAAAATCATAATGAACTCGTTACTTAGGTACATGCAATTATCTAAAAAAACTATACATTATAACCCCCAATTGCACGTGAATCCTATGCTTATCATCGCACAAGCACTTTGATTATATCAAATTATATCAATGTCATATGTCTCGAAATTACTTAGTGGTGATAACACTACATTGTAACAGGTCGTTTTCTAGGAAATTACTTTATAAAGTATGATTTAAAGTTTTTAATAATGTTATAAATATGTTGTTCTCATATGAAAATCCTTACACAAAGTGATGAGAATCTCACTCGTATCACCATAAGAGATGAAAGTAATAAAGAGAGAAAAAAAAATAGAAAATACTTATTCTTATTAATTTGTTTTGCAATTGCCTACATTTGTACGTGTGCAAAGAGAATGGAGTCCTAACCTAAGATGAAACGAAGAAAATCTAGAGTCCATTCATAAACATCCACTTAAAGAACTACGATACCTTCTGTCGGTATTATTGTATTATGCCAATATTTTATTTAATCTCTCTTAAAAAACAGTGAAAGAAAATAAGTGGAGAAAAAGAGTTCATGACATATGCATATTTCATGTGTTACACTAGCTACATTGTTAAAAATATTTGACAAAGTAAAATTCTATGTAAAAAAAGAAAAAAAAAAACAGTTTAGTTAAAAAGTATGATAATTAGTGTTCAATGCCCAACCTATAATATTGCTCTAAATATTTGCCTCATGGAATACAAAAGTATTTCCTAAGTTTAGGATAATATTTGTTTTGGGTCGTGCATTCATATATTTATTTTGGGTTATTAATAATCAAAAAGGTATTTGGGCTGAGCAGTGGATTAGAATCAGCCTAATCATAAATCTCAACTCCTTAGTAGAACTGTTCAAAAAAAAAAACCAGACTTGTCGATCAAACCGTCCAATTTAATGTAATAACTGGGTTGACATGGGGATATAGCAGCTCACTCAATAACGAACATCAATGGGTTGGGCCACATTGGGACGTGAGTTGTCTGCAATTTTTTTAATAACTTTGTATGACATTTAATTTTAAGTGAATTGTGAGAGTTAAAATTCCAAATTGTTAAATATGTTAATACGGAAGTAAGATTGTTAGATGATTACATCATATGGCATAAATTGCACAATAACATTCAAATTTCCGTTGTCTTTTGAACAAAAAATTGTTGAAAATTGGCTTAGAAAAAAATTGGTGTTAACCATTCTTTTATCAATTTGAATTTGATATTACATTAAAAATAAATGGAAATAAGTTACAAAATCATAATCTACATTCCAAATAGATAGCTCTACAGTATTTACTTTCTCAAATCCAATTTTAGATGAATGAGAAATTCAATGGTAAAAGTTGGCAACTAAAACATGAAAATATTGAAGAGAAAATATAAGCGATGCGAGACCGAGAGTGTTATGCCGAACATGTGTGTGCTTATGCGAATAGGTAGGATAGGCCGAATGAGTTTGAGCCAAAGCCAAGGGATTCAATTCGCACCACTTTGGCCCTCTCGAAAAAGCCCCTATTCGCCAAGGGGTGCGATGCACCACTCAGGCCCAAAAAGGCCCCTATACACGAATGGACAATACATATCTTCAAATATTATAAATAGATCCCAAATCATTCATTCCTACTAAATCTACTATAATAGCATACACAACATTTTAGCATTTTTAGTATTCTCTCTAAGTCTAAAAGAAAGTTTCGAGTATTGAGTAATTCGCCGATAACTTTTGGAATCGTTGTCCTGCGATCCTTAAGTTCCTAGGGGACGATCTCCGTAAACAGTGAGCACTGAATACGGGGCAATCTTGTCTTATAGAGAAATAGTAAAACTCTTGTCTCGACTAAATAATTACATTATGTTCAAATACACCTGAACCAACACTCAACAAACAAAATTGATGTGCCTTTTTATAGTTCTTTCTTGTGAGGGAAAAATAAACATAAAGTATAGCATATTAGTCATTTAGCCTAAGCTCCGTGAATAATATGCTTCCACCCCACTATGGAACCTTTGAAATTCCTCTTGGAAGTAGCCCGAGTAGTACATCTAGCTTCAATTTCACTCTTGACTTTTTACTCACTAGAGACACCTGGTAAGTTGTTTGGGAAAAAGGTCATAGCTGCAACAGAGCGCGATGTGATGTTGTTCTGAGCCGTATCAAAATTCGATACTCTTATCAATGAGAAAAGTGCTAAATGTCGAGTAAGAATGATGAGTTCAAAGAGTGCATCATGATTATTAGGGCCATGAACAACATTCCTTTGCAAGTCAAGATATAGGTTAGAGAGCGCCTGAGAGGAGCTTCCACTCACCACATATTTCTAGCTTTTGATGCATTCAAATGACGCAAAATTTACAAAAGTTCTTTGGAGGGGTTAGAATTTTGTGATTGCTTTCATGACTTAAACATTATTATGAATATTATATTTGTATGATCTGTATAAACTAGTCTATTGGTCTTGTGCCCCTATTTGCTACTCTAGTAGTATGAATTAGAATTATGTATAATATAGTAATATGTTCTGTTTAACGGGTTGGAACACTTTAAATTATATATATTTTGTTATTTTTTAAGTGCTGCTTTTTTATAACTTGATTTCCAAATATCTATAACTATATCAAAGTAAAACATTTGGAAAATTTTACAAATGTCATTTTCCTGCCCAAACTATCTATCTATAAATTTTGGTCGAAACTAAAAAAAAAAAAAAAAGCGTGTGCACAGCACGCCTGTTAGCGCATGAACAGTGGGGTTATCGTTGAAATTTTATAACCAGTCACTTTTGTTTTTCTTTTTTCACTTTTTCACCTCAAATTTCAAACGCTTATAATTTTTTTGTCTCAACTTATTTTTTCATGAAAATTTTATCGAATTAATTATATTTTTCAGATCTTTAATTTGATATTCTATTGCATATATGAAATAGATTTTTTTAAATAAAATAATTTTTACATTAATGGTCATATTTTTTATATTAAAATATTTTTATATAAAATAAAATTGTAAGATATCTTTATGCAATATAAAATTATATTTTATATATTATGAATTTTAGAAATATATATTATTATTTTATAAAATTATTTATTTATTACATTAAAGTGAAAAATCTCACACGAAACAAAATACACAATAATTTAATATTTATATTACCATTTATTATAATTTAATATTATATTATTACAAATCGCGCAACGCACGAGAAAATACTAGTTGATACTAATGACTCTTTTGATTCTAAGAATCATGTATGATCACTCAAGCAAGCAATCCGATACTAAGTACCTCTTTCAAGTACACGATGACTCAAAAGAAAAAGAGGGGAGGACAAACTCCGATGAGGAATTGTAGAAACAATGGTACGATAGCTAGTGCCAAGGAACACTTAAGGTTCCCAAGAAATGATTGGGCTGGTGCAATGCTAATGGGAACTGATGGCCGAAGTTAAGACAATGTAAGGATGACGAGACCATATTTCTGTTCTTTTGTTTCTGAGTTATTTTCAAGCCCCAATGCTCATTTTTTGTGTCATTGAAGAAGTTATTGTGTTCCTCCGATGCATATCCGAAATCAAGACAATATAGTGCTTCCAACATTCACTGAAAATGGTGCATTAATATTTTCATCGTGTACTTGATGTTGTGTTGGAGGTACACTCAATTTATATGCTCCTACCAAATTTCACCGGGACTCCCCCACTAGTACTGAACAATCCCGATTCTTATCCATATTTCAAAGAAATTCTTTGTTTAATCACTATCCAAATTATGTTTATCAACACATGTTCTAAAAAAGTGTTTTTCATTTTAGAGTGATGTGAGAGCCATGAATGTGACATTAATTCTTGCATGGGTTCCTATGGATCAACACAATGCTTTATACCCTAGAAGGTTGCAATATCTCGGTGCTTGCAATATATGATTTTAATCTCAATTTCACAAATGTACTTTTTTATTTTTCTCATTTATTTTTTACATAAATGTTGAATTACAAAAAAAATTATTTATATAAAAATATATATATATATATATTATATGTATATCTATTAAATACATTTTATAAAAAATAGGGTAAAATAATTCTGACCATAGAAGAACAAATTGCAACTATATATTTAATTATTACAAAATCACCAATTCACATATTTATAAACTATTTTAATATATTTGAGTATTTGTTGAAACCTTTTTTGTCTTATTTTGTATAAAGTAAAAAATAGAGAACTTTCCTGACATAGTAATTTTCAAATGCACAATGACCTTAATGGCCTTAAAAAAAAGTAAAAATCTTGGGCAAAAACAAATTACATAAGTGTAATTTCAAGGTAAGTCATTCGGACGTTAACAACGGGAAACAAAAGAACAAAATCTTAGGCAAAAACAAAATAGACAGCCATTCCACTACATATACGTAGTCTTCATAACACTACCTGAACAATGGGAAATAACTATGGAAGATTACCAACAATACATATTATACCACCAAACATAATAACAACGCCTCAATTACACAAACAATGTCAAGGGAATGCGTAACGAACATCCCTCACCAAATTCATACCAGATTAACAGATATAAGCACGACCACATGCATAAGTTCACAAATGTTTGCGGACATATTTCTCTTCCAATAATGTCAATCACAAAGTTTTAAAACAAAATATGCCTCCGCATTTGAGGGCAATCCAAAATCATCAATAATCCGATTGGTCTTCCTTCGAGGATTCTTCCTCACACTCAACTTTCACTGAAGCAGTAGATTCACCCTCATTTGCATCACCATTTGAAATCTCCATCGCATTGCTGTAGCTTTCCCCACCCAAAAGGTCCCATTTCTCATAACAGTTGGTTTCTAACAATGAGTACAATTTTTTCACTGATGACATTAAAGAACATGAATTTCCCCAGCCTGATTCGATTCTGTAGAAGAAGTCCAACCCAGTAGTCAACACAACACTCATTGGAGAAGGGTATTCCACGCCAACTATCCACCGGGCACCATACCTGTTCACTAATGTCAAGTTACTCGGATGTGTATTCTCAAAGTTCTGCCTGGAATGTAGTGGTAAATCCTTCACCTAAAACGAAATAAATACATTGATCAATCTGACAGGAGCCAACATAAAGGAGATAGTCAAAGTTGGAAAAATTTAAAGTTGGAGCCACGTACCATTCGAACAGGTACTTGGTTTAGAATATTTGGGAAAAAGACCTTAAAGAACCGCTTGCATATTTGACGCTGCTGAAAATGTCCTCAGTCATAACGTATTTATATGCAGGGGTCACCTTGATGAATCCTGGGCAATTTTTGACAAGCATTTCGCGTGAAGACGATGACGTAAAAGTTATAAGACCATCATATGAGAAGATGCATATATCCTGATGCTTTACATTGGTGTCGTCTCAGAATTAAGGCCATCATTCCGTCATCATTATCGCGCCATCAGAATCCAGACCAGAGGATACAATCCACTGCTCTCCAAAGTCATTGTTAAGGACAATAGAGCTAGAAATCCTGCCACTCATTTCACTGGTAAATTTTGGGGGTAGTCTCTGCAATAATCGGAAAGGCCATATTGTTAAAAAATCAATAATAGACCAATAGTTCTTAGAACAACAACAATGAACAATAGGGACCATATTATAACAACTAATATTAATTGCACGGCGAAGTAATGTATGGAATGTCTTACGAAGCCTTTGGGATCATAAATAAACCTATCCCAGCATAACTTTATGCAGTTGAAATAACCTTCTAGATCCATGATATATGTTTCAAGTAAGTTATATAAGTAATATGTCAGAATTTGCATAAACTCATCTGTGGCTATGAACAACGTAAACATGTATCGTAAGGTAATAACACAACGAAGGTCTGAACTGTTTATTTCATAAGGATCATTCAAAATGCATAGTAGTGTTTAGAAAAATTACTTGGAAGTATTGTTTATAAGCGGCATACAGTATCTAAATTGACAGCAGGAATGAAGGACCTAATGCTTTCCCGACAGTAATGATTACCAACCAATTATTAATCCTAGTAGAAACACAGGTTTCTGTACATACGGTGCAATATACTCGTTTCCATTTTAAATACGATTTCTGTACATGCAGACCCTATACATTCTTAATCCTCACTTTGTATACTGGAATAAGCAAGCATGACAACTTAGAAATGGTTTCACAGCACACACTAAAAAAAAAGTAGCAATTTGCAAGCCTAATATACATTCACAAGCATTTCACATTAAAGTTAACATATGGCAGAGGTAGAGAGATAAAAAATAGCAAGCAAATCAGTTATTAGATTTTTCAAAATGAGGTACATCGCCCTCCATTAACACAACTGATCCCTCCACCCAATAAAGTACTCGAAATAACACACTGAACAACATCCAAATTGTGTTTTTACTGTTTGTCAAAAATTATTGCCCATCTATATGCTATAATCACCATACAGAGGGGATGTGACAGAAATTTATGCAACAAAATTTTCCACAAATCACAAAATCCGACTGCCAAAGACTCTACCACGATATAATATAGAATTTCCTAAGCCCTAAAGAACGAAAATCACCTTAATAAGCGAAGGAGTCTTCAGAGAGGAGGAATCTCGAGAAGTCCAAGAATTCTTCAAGATGCACAAAGGTTTGCAGGGTGTGCAGTTGGGCGGCGCTAGGGTTCGCGATGAGACTGATGAAATGTGTGGGTGTGAAGATGGGGCAGTTTCGACACTTGCAGTTGAAATGGAAGGGTAAAAAAGTAAAATTACATGGCCGGATAGTGTGGGATTACATATCACCTCAACAAAGACTGGACCCCGTATCCTTTAATTTTAACTTGGGGTTTGTGCCAATCACAGGGCCGAGATTTAAACACTTTTTTCGACCAATAAAGTAAACATGAGATAAGGTAAGATAACATATCTTTATCCCACTTTATTCCCTCATGTCTGCCTTACATTTTATCTCAAGTATTTTTATTATGATGCTATCATTGAAATTTTAATTAAAAAAATTAACTTTCACTTTCATTTTCTTTTGTGGGAGAAAAGAAATATGGCCATTAATAATGTAATTATATACATAACATGCATTACTAAATAATTTAGGATATTAAATTATAATAGAAAAATCAAACCGTGATTAAACACTTCACAAAGTACTATACATGCTTTGAATATATCATTAATATTTAAAAAGTATATAATTTATTTACGTTGATCCTCTTTATATTTATATTTAATTTTCAATTTGAGTTATATTTTCAGAATAAATTCTGTATGAAATATTTTAAAATTATTATATACATATATATGAAGGAGATATATTTCATAATTATAATTATAATTATAATTAGGATATTATGATGCGGGTCTCGCCCATTACTGATCTAGGCAGGGGACGAGGTGACCCGCTAATGACAGGTGGGTCTGGGTCATCAAATCCCCGCCCGCTTGCGCTGCCTCCTTTCTCTCTATGCTTTCATTTTCCCTTTACATAATTGTTGGATTTCACTCTATTCAAATTCAGAAGAATCAAAAGCGAAAATGAGCAGGGGACCAGGACTCTTTTCAGATATTGGCAAAAAAGCCAAAGGTTCATTTGTCTTTGATCTATAATTTTGTTTTTGTTCCTTTTTTGTTTGTATAATCTGTTCGATGTTTGATATATTTGATTTTTTTTTTTTTTTTTTAATTTATAGATCTGCTGACCAGAGACTATCTTTCCGATCATATATTCTCCGTCTCCACTTACAGTGAATCTGGAGTGGTATGATTATTTTCTGTTCTTTTTTTCGTGAATTCGCAGTGTGTGTTATATTTTCCGTTAACTGGTGAGTCTTTATTTTGTACGTTATTGTATGTTAGGATTCCTGATTTAGATGATCATGTGTTACGTAAAGTAATGCCAATAATGGTGATAATCAGTAATTGGATAATGTAGATGGATTCAGCATTCCATGTAATTTGCGAGCGGAAGCATGAAACTAACAATAATTTAAGATAATTAGGATATGGATTGCATGGATTACTATATGCCACTACCTTTCTAGTTTGAACTTGAGAATTTAACTAGCAAAGATGCCAGTTTTTTTTCTCCTTTTTTTTAGCCTTTTTTAATGCCTAATCCTCTCTGAATAAGTGTGGCAATTATGTCCTTGTAGTCGATCTCACAGTTTATTTCACAATTATTTTTTCTCAATTTCTCCATTTTAAAATAAGTTAATTATTTTATCCATGCATCGAGTTTTCTCTGCTTTGTTAGTTCATTTAAATGTTTGGTGGTAAGCTTTAATGAAGTTGATGCCTCTCAATATTGGAAACATCAAAGAAGAAATTTTCATTTGATCGCCACCATACATTTTCTCATCAATAACGGGACAATGAACCTTGATCTTCTTGGTCGTTGAATTTGAAGCACATATTTGCAATCTCTTGTTTGTTTACTGGATATTCTTTCTCGTGGTGATAATCTGGTATCAGGTCTAGAACTTGGAATTTTATTTGCAAAATAGTCTTCAACAGAATGTTTCCCAGCATATGCCATTTTAGGTGGTGCTGAGTTGGGGGAAGAAGAAGGGCGTCAAAATTAAGAATTTTATCTGCATGTTTTTTATTCCGCAAATTTTGCTTCTTTCCAAATTTTTTTTGGTATTCTTAGCTGTATTAGTGCATTGTATGAGGTGGTTCAGTTTATAAGACTTAGGTAATATGCCTAAATGGTTGAATCATCTCCATTTCTGAGTAAGGTAATTAATCAGGGATTATTTGCAAATGGTGTTCGAAATAATTAAAACTTCTATCATTTGGTAGGTTCATTCAACAAAATTCTGCTTTACTATTAGAAATCGCACTCCTATCTTAACTTCATTTATCAATTAAAGCAGAGAGCGGAAGAATTATGCATTAGGACATTTTAGTTATTAGATCTTTTCAGGACTCGTATACATGAAAATGACTGTCATTTGTGCCAAGGGAAACTGTTCAACACACTCTTTTAGATTTAATGCCTTTTCATTTCACAAATTTCTCTACCTTGTTCCTTGTTTTATGCATATTTTACTGTTTTTTGGAATTTACTACAAGCAGATTCTTAAATTATCAAAGCTTTGAACATTTATTCCTTGTCACTTTTAGCCTTTGTTACTCTTTTGGTTGTCGAATAAAATCCCTCGTATGATACTGATGTTCTCAAATGTAGAAGCTTTCTTGTTTATTTCAGAAGATCATATGCCAATTTTCATTTTGGAGGTTTTCCCAGAGATTGTTTGACAAACAAAATTTCAAACTTAAATTGCGTGACCACCAAAGCAATGTATCAGATATTAAACATGGTTAAAAGCATTGCTACTGCATTTTGTGTTCATATTTTCTAAGGAAAAGAACCTGGTCTTAGATTGTGGAATGTCTTTTTTAGCAATTGTTACCCTAGATTCCTGATAACCTGGTGGGACTCCTGAAAAATTGTTGAGTGATCAAGTATGCTCATTCCGAGTGTAATATGCTGGTACTGTGGAATGCTTAATGGAGCTATGCAAATCATACTTGCTTATATTTTTATTTCAAATATTCATCTATATACTTTTATAATTAATTGAGAGATCTATTTCTGGGCATGAAAGAGGATCAGTTGTGTCTTAAGGATACTTGCACTATATTTGTGTTCAGCAGCTATATATGACACTTTACACTCACCAAAAGGCATGCTACTTTTACCATGGGTAGCTCATAGCTGCATTCTATTTTTTATGATTATTTCATTAGTTGTTCTGGATGGATCACTTTCTGGACTATGGTGAGTGGCGAAGATTGAGCACATTCTTAGATAATTGTGGACAAATTTTTATGGGAATAATATTTTGGAGTTCTCAAATGCTATATAAAAATTTCTGATGCACATGCTGATGAAGGAGTAGCTTGATGCATTACCAACTGTTTTGCAGTTAGAAACTCCTAAGTTTGATCTAATTTGGTTTGAGTGGAGTAATCTAAAACTCTTGTTCGTAATTCATATTGCTTAGAGTGAATACAGCCTGTACAGTCTAGGGATACATATTTGGGTTATCAAATTTGTACCTAGGGGTTTCTTTAACTTGCAGAACTTCGCTTCGACAGGGAGATGTGGGCCATCTGAACTATTTTTATGATTACCTAAGATGTTAGTAACTTGGCATTTTCAAGAGAGAAAATGTACTCCTGGATCTTGGCATAAATCTCGGAGTGGAGACTCTTTAACTGTACACTTTAAAATGTGTTGTCATGCGCCTTTTGAGTTCCAGAGAAGTCAGATATGGATCAGATATTGGCATAATTACCATGCGCTTGCTATGTGTGAGTGTAAATGGTGAAATGTCTTCAATCTGTTCCATTTATGTCTTGTCGAGATATCTTAATTTATTTGTTGGCCTTAAAAGAATTAGACGATGATTGACTCACATGGAAGCACTCTAGTTGAACTTTTTTCCCCTGTCTAATCGAAATTACTGCAAAATAGGTTCCCTCAGCCATAAGCAATCAAATTATTGTGTTTGCCTCTTCGGGTTTTGGTTATTGCCGCTCAATATTGGTTAACCAAAAATTTTCTGCTTGTTAGCCACTTATTTAATAGTAACCTGCTCACAGCATCACCACTAATATGTGTACTTGTAAAGCAAGTTAAGTCGGCTCCAGTTAGGGCAACCTTGGTTTGACCCAAGCTTGAGCTTGTCTATAAGTGGTCATAGCTCATTAATCTGACTCTGAGCTTTTTATAATACTTTCAGATTTACTTATGTCATGTTCTACTCGTTTGAGTTTGTATGTTTAGTTTCATCTCATTATCTTGACCTTTTTTTATTACTAAAGTCGGAACAAAATTGTATCCAACTACTTATAAACTTTTTGTTACTCATACCTCTAAAGTTTTGAATTTTGTTTTCCTGCTAACTGAAGCCTGAGCTTGACTTCAATTTGTCTCCGTCTTTGTTGTCAACTTGATAATTGGAAGATGTGCTCATTGAGTTCGATCATGTACCCATAACATTGCTCTTATGCACAAGGTGAACCATAAAATTGTCTCGCACTCTGCTCATAATCACCAATTAAATGCTGTGTTGTAATGTTATGGTTTTGATTTTTCGGTTATTTGGATAGTTTGAAGACTTGATGTTCGTCATTATTTTCTTGATATCATTGAGCAAATTTTTTCCACTCTCTCTCTCAAGTTTTTAACCTTTCCACCTTAAATGTAGGCCTTGACAACATCAACAGTGAAAAAAGGAGGCTACACATCTGGAGATGTGCAAGCCCAGTATGTATACAGAAACACTTTTGTTGATGTCAAAGTTGATACAGAATCAAATGTAAGATGCTCAAACTTTTATGACATTATACATTCTTGTTCATCATCAGGTTTCTGATCCCTCTTTTTTTCATATGGCAGATCTCGGCAACTTTAGCTTTAACAGATATTGTACCCTCATCAAAAACCATTGCCACTTTGAAATACCCCAGTTATGAGTCTGGCAAGGCACGTGTTATCAATTGTCACAACTCGCTGCTACATAACCTGCAAGAATAGCCTCCTATCTCTAACTAGCTCTTGTTTTTCTTTTGCAGCTAGAATTCCATTACTTTCACCCTCATGCATCCCTCACTGCAGCTGTTGGTCTGAACCAAACCCCTCCCCTTGATGTTTCGGTCACACTTGGTACACCCACTTTTGCTTTGGGTGTAGAGGCAGGCTATGAGACGAGTTCCAGTAAATTGACAAAATACACAGCAGGCATCACTGTGACGAAGCCGGACTCCTGTGCCTCAATTACTCTGTAAGTCCTAAATTGTTGTTTCATGGGTTGATAGCTTGTTTAGGGTTCTGTTTCTTTTATGGATCACTTTGTCATCCAAACTATACATAAGTTTGCAATTTACTGGACAAACTTCTATTTTTTGGTTGCACATTTCCTCTTAAACGTTACTATTCATTTTTTTTTTCCTTTTTCTAAAGAAGTTACCATCCATTATTCTTCACCATCTCGGACAGTCCCAAAGCTATCACTATTCCCTTAGAAATAGGCTTTGGTTGCAGTGTATTAAGTCGTGTATTTCAAGGGGGGTAAAGTGTAACAAAAAAAAAAAAAAAAAAAAAAAGGAAAAATTGTATGGTCAAGTGCAAAAACTGGTCATAGTTTTGATGGCAGTGTATTTTTTATATCATGTATGCACCGGATGTTTATTCCAAGGTACAGATAAGCTCCTAAGGTTTGTCTAAAGTACAAATACAGGTTAGTGTTGGGAAACGAGTCAAACACACCCCTTGTTTACAGAAGTAATTGTAGGTACAAATACATGATAAATGTTGGTCAATATACACACCTACACCATTCCCTCTGATTTTATTGACCAATTTGCAATTGTTTTTGCTTGTTCAATTTTGCATTTGACATTAAAGATCATAATTTACAGGACATTTGAACACAATAAACTAAAATTAATGGAATTTGTTCAAACACTGCTTTTAAGTTCACATAAAACTGAAAGAGATTGGTCAGAAGATATGTAGAGACTGGCACGAATTTAAGTATGGCCTAATATTAAGCTTATATTTTTTCCAGTGACCTTTACCTTCAGTGTGAACATTAGTGGTGTTTTTTAGCCTCTTTCCATCATTAAACCTGTCTTTACTTATAGTATTATTTTCCATCATTTTAAGTATTATTTTCCTCTCCTTGTAAACATTAGTGGTGTATTTTCCGTAAACATCAAGGGGCATATATGACCCTTTATCCTCTATCTAATTAAAGGTGTAGGGAATTTCTTACTAGTATTCTTTTCCTCTCATTGTAGGGGTGACAAAGGGGACACCATAAAGGCATCATACATACACTACATGAATCAATCAAAGAGGAGTGCTGCCGTGGGAGAGATTACCCGGAAATTCTCCACAAATGATAACACATTCACAGTTGGAGGATCGTATGCCATCGACCTACTCACGCTCGTGAAAATGAAGCTTAACAATCATGGGTCGCTAGGGGCTGTTTTGCAACACGAAATCATCCCAAAATCACTCGTGACTATTTCAAGTGAATTCGACACTAAGGCCTTGGATAAGACACCCAGGTTTGGCGTGTCCCTTGCTCTGAAGCCTTGAGAGGATCTTGCGCTTATGAGGTTGAAACCAATTTTTTTTTTTTTTTTTTTTTTTGGAGGTTGCATTTGAAGGGCGCATGAAATAAGTGGCCGCAGTAATATAGTCTTTTCCAGGTCAGAGTGGATATTGATTCATGGGGGTTGTGCTTTTGCCTCAGTTTTGCAACTGCCCCTTTCATCTTTGTTGAGGTTTTTTATGGCATGAAATTTTCTTTATAAAACTTTTTGTACTTCTTTTCCTTTTTGCCTCGGCATTTTTTGTTAACAGAATAACTGGGAACAGCACTTATTTTTAATTTCTAAATCGGATTGGATTAGTTGGTCAGATCGGTTTAACAAAGAACTGGACTTGGTACCAGTCCAGTTATTGATAGAGCTCGGGTTTGTAGGGGCCAAAATGAACAGCCGAGACCAATCAAAACCATTAAACCCACGAGTATAATTGACTCCGGTTAATAGAAAAAATGAAAGAAAGAACCCATTTTGAAGCTAAAGAGAGAATAAAAGACAATAAAAAGCTGTCATTTTCTTCCCAATGTCCCTTGGAATCGGGTTGAACTAATTAAAACTTTTGTTTCTGCTTGAACGCTTGATGAGGACTTTAGATTATAATTAAAACTTTTGATCATATGACACGAGTTATTAAGAAAAAGTGGCGTGTTATATTTTCATGAACTGATAAGATAACGTTTCCAGCTATCATAGGATCCTAGAAACAAAACAACTGACAGATCCCCACGTTTTTCAAAGCCTTTACGTTAACGAAGCCTCACAAAATGGCTGACTTCAGCACAATTTTTCGATTCTTAGAACAATCTTAACATAATTATAATTTATATTAAAAATTTACTTTTTAGTGAAAGATTACCATGTACCAAGTGATCATCTAATATAACTGCCAAAAAAGTAGTAATATTTAGTATTATCATCAAATGATCCTTTAACTACAGATACCAATTCATAATGAAATACCCTAGAAAATACAGTAGCAGGCAATTCAAATGAAATCAATTCACTTGTATAAATGAAAATTCAAGTGTTTCAAGAATTAGAGCTGAAAATCAAACGAAGCTTCGATACTCCATTCGAACTCAGTCATTAAAAGCAATCTAAAACTCAACTCGAGCTCGAGGCTCATTAAGCAAAATTCATTAAGACAAATGTAAAACATCAAACTAATCAAAGCTCAACTCATGTTCGGCTTGATTAAAGCTCGTTCAAGCTCGACTCGATGAATAATCAAACCAAAATCAAATAAAATATTAAAAGTTCGATAACATTACAAAGAATTTTGAACATGATACGACTTGACTCGAATTATTTACACCCCTAAGAAAAATAAGACAGGAATTCCACAGCTTCATATTCAACGGATTTTGCAAGACAGGAACAAAATATTACGAACAGACAATCATTAGATCAACATTGTTCTGACCGATGGGGTATAGAGTCCTGCTCCAGTTTTTACACTTTTAAGGTTACAACGAGATGCAAAGAGATGCACAAAGTTAATAACAAATTGAGAAACCATATATCATGATGAAGCAGAATAAGCAAACATAACTCATGAGACACAAGTGCGCCGTCAAATTCAAGAACACAAATTGAATAGGTCACGAAAAACTTTGAACAGTCCACTATATAATGCCCAAAACTACGAGCATTGAGTTCAAACAAGAACAAATCCATCGAAATTGAGATCGTACGACAAAGTTCCTCGGATCAAAATACAACTCCAACAAAAACGAGCGAGCAAACAAAATGGGAATTTTAGATTAACGAACCTACTAATCGATTGTCTGCATAATATCTTCGGCGGTGAACTTGGTACCCTTGTCTTTATCAGCGGCGGCGCGTCCCTTGGCCTTGCGGTCAAGCAGAGACTTGCGGTCCTTATCGAGACGAAGCTTCGTGACAACAACCTTGGAGGGGTGAATGCCGACGTTGACGGTGGACCCGTTAACCTTCTCACGGGTTATGCGTTCGATGTGGATAACCCATTTCTTTCTGTACACCTGCACCACCTTTCCTTCCCGGCCTTTGTAGGTACCTCGAACAACCTGCACCTCGTCGTCCTTGCGAACAGGCATTGAACGAACATTGTACTTTGAGCGGAGGTCGCCGGAGAGAGGCGCGCTCATAATCACACGGCGGATACTCGATGGCGCGGTGAAGTGGGCCTTTCGGCTCTTGCGCCGGGAAGAAGAAACGCGGGGATTGTACTTCATCTTCGCGGCTGCTGGTCTTCTCTGTTCTGTGCTGAAGGCTGAAGGAAGGACAGCTAGGGCTTCTATAACTTATATATAGTAAAATGGGAACAAGGGTTTGCAGATTGAAGTTTGTTTATGGGCTTGAGAGAGTTGGGCTAGGGCCTAGGACCTCTCATAATTATGGGCTGAAGTAAATGGATCAAATTAATTGGGCCTTCCAATTAGGTGTGTTCGGATATTTATAATAATATAAAAGAAGAATAATCGTTCAACAAAATTTTGTATATTTACTTAATTAAATATATTAAAAAATTAAATTATAATTCTTCTTTATGAGAATTCTTTTCTTTGTACCTGTAGCTCAAACATGTCTTTCTTTTATTTTATTTTTTTAAAATTTATAAATTTAAATAAATTTTTTGTTTTAAATCCGAGCGGCCATCCAATTTTTTTAAAGAGAAGAATCGCTTTATATTACTGTTTGAGAAATTAATTATACGATATGATACAAATTTGTAGCTCAAAAATTCTATTGTACAATAAAAATAGAAATTTAAGCATGTTTTCCAACAAATTGGTGTTACGATATGTTGTAATTTTTGAGGAATGGTTAGTTGTGATCAGTTCAGTTTGTGTATTTACTATATAATAACTGAAAGAAGCATATTGGAAAAATGTTAAAGATTGTAATGTGGTTTACAGAAACATAGCAACTAGACATGACACAAAATTATTGAATAGGCTCTTAACTATTTCATTCACCTTCCCCAATTTATAATCTTATTATTTCTTTTCGGGGATTTTTTTGACGGGTTTGATTTTTTCAGACATTAACAACATTTGAGTGGATATCAAGTTTTTTTAATTTGAATTTAAATGGTTCAATCACACGCCCAATTTCAAACTTGCAACCTAAAATTGAGTAAACCACTAACATGTACTCATATTGTCACATATGACATGTTTAGTAAAGGAGACGTAGCAATAGTAATGCATGTTTCTTAGTCTACATCAATAATTTCAGCATAAACAACTAAAATCAAACCATCATATACTCTTATTACAATCCAATACGATCATTGAAACCAATATTATCTAAATATCAAGCCTGAAAGGTTGTTCTCCAAAAATGTCAAATTCCATAAGTTACTATCCTTCTTTTTAGTCACATTTTTTATGGGTCTTTCAGTCATTTCAAATGTGCATGAATAAATTTAAAGGGAATATGTGGTTTTTGTATATGCTTATTTATAATCCCGTGCAATGTTACATGCATCATCAATTTTTGCAAGATATAATGTTAAGATTTTCGAATATATAGGATATAAGTCCTTTTTTTATGAACATATATATGAATTTAATAAATATAAAACAACTTAAAATTTATGAGGCTTTTGAGAAGAAAAAAAATTATACGTCATTTTGTACAAATCGTAATTGTTAATCTTTTACTAAAATATATATATATATATATATATATATATGTGCGCGCGTCCGCATGTATGTGTAAACTTAAAGTTTATGTAGTAACTTTATATAATATCTCTTCAATTTTCAAAAAGTTCATAATTATTATTGGTAAATTATCCAACCTCGATTATAAACAATACCTCAAATTATAGTTATTTGTTTAATCCATAAATATTAAATGATAAAACTTTGGACTATATTATTACAATGTAAAGGATAAAATAGTGATTGCTCCAACTACTATAAACCTTATATAAAGTAAAATATTGCAATAAATTACAACAAACAAATGCAAATACGAAACATTGCAAGCGCAATTGCAACAACCTTCTATTATATAAAAGAACAATGGTGTGCGTACTCTTTTATATATATTTAATATTCATTTTTTTTAATGTTTTATTTATATGTTTCTTAATATTTATGTTTAATAATACATTATTTGTTTTATAATTAATTTATTTTAATTATAAAGATTATTTAATTAAATACGATAAAAATAATAATAATAAGGTGTAATTTTAATTATAAATAAAAATAATACAATAAAATTTTAAATACTACACATAAAATTAAAAAGATAGATAAAAATACTAATAGACAAAACATACAATTACAACTAAAAATTATAAAGTTACATACAAAATATAAAATTACACAACATAATTAAAAACACAATTACTTAATAGAAAATACACATGATACTAAATTAATAACCTAATTTCTAATAATCAAAAATACCACCTCCAGACCCTCCAATTTCTGGAAAAAAATTTCCAAACACATTAAATGTATTTGGAAGTGGATTTACTGGCTCGACTTGTGTCTTCCTCTGCAGAATTTTTTGATGCTCCAACCTCAAGTATTCACATGGTGCAGGATCAACAACAGTGTCTAAATTCATCCTTAAAGTTGCGTCCTCCTCTTTGATTCTTTCCCATTCATTTCTCCACTGTGCATTTCTATCTCACAATATTTCAACTCAATTTCATGAGCTTTTAACTCATTCTACGATCTTTTCTTGAAGTTGCGCTTGCTAATAATTATCTGAGTGAGATATTTTCTTATTTTATCATTTGTACAAAATAATCATCATCTTCTTTTTGTTTCTTTTTAAGTTTTGACTTTTTCACCCCCTCGGGTCTTTTTGACGAAAAACCACCAGCACTGCTAATGTTTTCGTCATTTAAATCAATAGAAAACAAAGACAAAGAAGGATTAGAGGAAAGAGGGGACTCTGAAAAAAATTTCTGCAATTAGCTCTTCAGCTTGTACAAACGGTTTTAAAATCGACCGCACATGGTCGAATTTGAACCCAGCCTCATATCCTTTCACTGACCTCATAGTCTCATTTGCATTCTCCAACTACGTAATTTAGAAACAATATCGAAATCAAAATATTCTATTTGACAAATGAAAAAATAAAGTATAAATAACAACTTACAATTGTTTTTTCGCTTGCACCATTAGGATTCAGTAGCTCAATTTGTTGCAGACACCCGTTGAGTTTTCTCACATGTTTGAGAATGGTCTACATGCGATATTGCAATGATCGTTTGTTACTATCTTGCATCTCGATGCTTGGTTTATCGAAGTTGTATTTTCTATAACAAGACTCCAAAATAAATCTTTTGACTGGTTTATTCCCACAATTGGATCTTGTAAGATTTTGAGATAGACACCAGCAAGGTATCGATCTTCAGCTGAAGTGTAGTTAGTAGTGCGTGGCTTGGACACTTGAGAGAAGAAAACAAAAGATGTTTTAGATAAAAAGAAGTTGGAGAAGTTTGTGAGAAATGTTATGTGGTATGACGCCTATTTATAGAAATTCGTAGAAAAACAGATAATAATCCAACAGTTGTCGTTGAAAGCACACAGATTGTGCTTTCTGCAACTCTCTTTTCAATTCAGAAAATTGGTGTAAGGTTGAGATTTAAAGATCAAAATAATCTAACGGTCGGAGTTGAATACATATGGGTCGTGCCTGTTGCAACTCTCAGTGTTTTAAGACTTTGAATGAACGGCTCAAATTAAAAGTTGTTGTGGGTTATCAATGACTAATATTGAAAGCACAAAGATTGTGCTTTCTGCAACTATTATTTCATTCAAACAAGTAGTGAATGGTTGAAATTTCAAGATGTAAAGAATCTAACGGTCGTAGTTGAAAACACGAAGATTGTTCTTTTTGTGGCTTTTAAGACTTAAGTGGAGGGTTGAGATTAAAAGTTGTAGTAGGATATTAATGACTATTGTTTTGAACACAAAGATTGTATGTTTTGGAATAACATACAGATCATTATATAATAAGCACATACTCCACCCATTTTCTTCACATCAATCTTTCGTATCCTCAATTCGTTTAGTCATTTTCTGCATTAAATAATATTTTTTTCTTTTTTGCTTTGCTTATCTCTAAAAAAATGAATTTTCACTTTACTGGTCCTTCTGCTATTTCTTATATTCCATAAAGTTCATATGATGATGAACATCAACAATTGATTGATAGTGATTGTTTCGATGTGGAGCAACATACGACTATTCAACAAATATATAATAACAATCGTATGTTAGCTGTATATCGGCGTCGAAGGGCTGAACCCATTCATGGAGGCTCAGTTCTGGGTCACAGGACAATATATCGTGATCGTTAGGTAGCAGCTCAAAACTTTTTTAGAGACTACTTTTCTGAAACTCCAAGGTTTAATGAAGATCAGTTTCGTCGACGTTATCGAATGCCACGAAATCTATTTCTCCGTATTGTTCATGCAGTAAAGAATCATGATGGATACTTTGTGCAGTGAATAAATACAACTGGTCAGCTTGGTTTGTCTACACTCCAAAAAGTAACTGCTGCATTCCGAATGCTAGCGTATGCAATTCCAGATGATGCAACTGACGAGTATATCAAAATTGAAGAGTCTGCTGCAGTTGAATGTGTCAAAAAAAATTGTAGTACTATTGTGGAGATATTTGGGGGAGAATATCTAAGATCTCCTACTGCTAATGATGTTGCAAGGTTACTTCATATTGGTCAGCAACGTGGCTTTCCAGAAATGTTGGAAAGTTTGGATTGTATGCATTGGAAGTGGAAAAATTGTCTAAAGGCATGGGTAGGACGATATGCTGGTCGAAGTGGATCTCCAACAATTATTCTTGAAGCTGTGGCTGATTATGATTTGTGGATCTGGTATGCTTATTTCGGGATGCCACGATCCAATAATGATATTAATGTGTTGGAGATGTCCCACCTTTTCTCTAACCTTGCTAAAGGTATTGCTCCTCCTGCACGTTATGTTATTCAAGGAAAGGAGTATAACATGGGGTATTATTTGACTAATAGTATATATCCCAAATGGGCAACTCTTGTGCAAATGATTCATGCACCAAATGGTCCAAAAAAGAAATATTTTGCAAAGAAACAAGAAGCGTGTAGAAAGGATGCGAAACGTACATCTGGAGTCCTTCAAAGTCGATTTGCAATAGTGGCAAATCTAGCACGTTTTTGGAGTAAAATTAATTTGAAAGATATTATGACAACGTGCATAATAATGCATAATATGATAATTGAGGATGAACGAGAACTTGATGCTTCAATCGAAGAAGCAAGAGAAGTGCCAGCTCCGGAAGTCGAACTTGTTGAAAATGAAAACATGCATTTTCAAAATTTTCTAGCTCGATTTAGAAAAATTAGAGATGCGGAAGCTCATTTCACACTTCGAAATACATTAGTTGAGCATTTGTGGGCAGAATATTCTAATTCGGAAATTTAATCTTGTAAACGTGTATTTTTATTGTACTATTATTATGAAGTTCAATTTTAATTTTGCATTATTATTCCTTGATATTATATGTATTTTTTTATATATAATTAATTATATAAATAAAAAATAAAATGATACATATAAAAAATTATTTTTAATATATTACGTATTATGATTTAACAAATAAGAAGTTTTTAAAATATAGATTAAAAATAAATAAATTATAAGGAATATTATTCGAATTTTCTTTTTTAATACAGAAAGTAGTGCAAACGGCTGGAGATAGAATGCAGATTTTGCTATAAAATAATGTAAAATCTGAAGTAGAGTTGTGCTGACTGCTGGATATAGCCTAACACTATATAAATAGTGATTGGATTCATTCTCTTGATATCTCTATTTACTCTGGAGATAGTATGCATAAGAAAAAAAAAATCATAATTCTTTTTATTCGATGATACTGAATTGTTTTTTAAAATATTTTTTTAATCTAATATTATTTTCGATCTTGTTTTTTTTAATTGTTTCGTGTAACTATTATATATTATTTTTATAAAATCCTAGTAAATATCCGAAATCATGTGAGCTTGCAAATTATGTATCCTTAAATATCTTAAGAGTTCGTGTTTCTGTAACGGGAACAATTATGTTAAGTTTATGTCTCATGTTCTTTTAGGATATCTTTATGAACAAATAATTTCTATGTAAGTTGGTTTATTTATTTCAAAATTCATTTTTATGCATATGATCCATTGTATGTTGTAATGTCGAGAGTGAAAAGTACAAAATGAGAAGATTTGTAACTAGACCAATAATTTGGTATACAAGACATTTTTTGGACAAAAATCTTTTAGGAATATTTTCGAACCATTATTGTTTGGAATTGCTTGACGGGTATACTTGACAATTTGAATATAGTCATATGTTGATTAATTCATTTATTTTAATTAAACAATTAACTCATTTTTGCATAAAAATAATTTGAACATCTTTGATAGGCAAGGTATCGCACCAGTCAAATTGTATTGTAAAATCAATACCTAAACCTACTTAGAGTTAAATGAGCCCGACTCATCGAACCGTAGCACTTTTAACATCGAAAGGTTACTTAAATTAATTGTACTGCTATACTTTATTATATACATATATATTAGTATGTTCTTTTGTTCGATACACGAAATATTATTATGGTATAATATTATTAAATTTTAGAAATACATAAATTTACTATTTAAAATATATATATATATAATATGTTCAGTAATTTATATATGTACCATGATTATAATAAAGATATAAATATTATATATAAAATCATATGTAAACATTAATTAATTTTATTTATAAAATACAATCATCAAAATATCAAATATATAGTATTTTCTTTTGAAATTAAGAACATTGAATAAAATCTAGTATATTAATGTGAACACTTTTATTAGTATATATAACATCGAATCTGCCTCAAATTCATAATATATATATATATATATATATATATATATATAATAGTAAACTGATGGTTTCTATATTTGTTATATTAATTTTTCCGCCCATTTTTCTTTCCACAAATGGAAAGGCGGATTTTTAGAAAATGTTGTTATATTATTCACCAATAACCATTTTAATATATTTATAATATATTTTGAATACCGATATATACTGATCTATTGAAGTAATTCCTAGATTTTTCAAAAATTTCCGCCCATTTTTCTTTCCACAAACGAAAAGACGGATTTTTAGAAAATATTGTTATATTGCTAAGCAATAAGCATTCGTTTTAATATATTTATAATATATTTAGAATACCGGTATGTACCAATATCTTGAACTGATTCATAGATTTTTCAGCAATATATGTAACATATCTTTTTTTCTTTCCACAAATGAAAAAATCGATTTTTAGGAAATATTGTTATATTACTAACCAATAAGCATTTATTTTCATCTATTTATAATATACTTAGAACACCCATATGTACCAATCTGTTTAATTGAGTCATAGATTTTTCAGAAATATCTATCTATTAAACTGATGTTCGTAACAATAATATTTAATTTAGTAATATTACAAGATTTGAAAAAATATATCTCATATCTAAATAATCATCACCATAGAATGCCGATATGTACTGATTTATTGAATTGATTTCTAAATTTTTCATCAATGCCTAACTATCCATTAAACTGAATTGTTATTATAAATAGTGTATCATTTTGCATCGCCTAAATTATGCACCCTCAACTTTTTTGATCTTGCTTTTTGATATGTAATGTTAACAATTTTCAACTTTGTGAAAGATGTTCACTAAAGAGAAGGGATTGGACTCAAAAATAAGATCTTCAGTGTTTTTAAGGATGAACACATATCGTAAAAAAATAAATTTCATAATAAACATGATAAAATAAGTAGTATGAAACATGCAGTATTTAACATATTTAATTTCATTATTTTTGCAGGGTCATACTATTCGTGGTCAAACAAGAAGTTCACACATCAATAGCTTTAAAAAAACTATTATTTGAGGAAAAAATAAAGATTGTCTTTGATATTATGGTGTCAACCGACGAATTTAAATTCAAAACATCAAGTCATGGATATAAGTTCAATTTTTATGGCAAAACAAGGTTCACGAGTATAGGGACTCATTATTTCAACTTCAAATCATTTGATTGGATATCTAGTCTAGAGAAGAAAAATGAAATATTTTTGTTTGGTCTCTATTTTTTATTTATTATAATTTAATTATTTATAATTTTTTTTATGTGTTATTCTAATCAGATGTATTAACTTTTTGTGTTGATTTATAAGATGTAATTGGTCGAATTTATGGGATGCAGCCACCTAAATCTATGCCGACGAAGGATGACCCGAAGAGGCTCATGGAGATAATTTTTGAAGATCACATGTATTTTAATTTTTCTAAATTATATAATATAATATATAATATATATAAAATTTCAACTTAAATTTAAATGTAAGATTCAAAACTATTGCTAATATTAGTAAATTTTCTATTGTGTTGAAGGAATAATACACTGACAGTGATCTTATGGGATGAGTTTATTGAGAAAATGATCTCTTATCTGAGTTTATTATTGTATATAATAATAAAGGGATTGTTTCTATTTTGTTATTATCATTTTCCTGCCCATTTTTTTTCTACAAATGAAAAGACGGATTTTTAACAAATATTGTTATATTTCTAACCAATAAACATTTATTTAAATTTTTTATATTTTTATTTGTTAATATTGGTAATGTTACTAATTTTATCAAAACTAATAAAAAAAATTCATATATCTTCATAATTACTTGATTTTAACAAATCAATTATGAATTTGTAGCAGATTCGATACCATATAATAATAATAAAAAATGTTCACATTGATATACCAAATTTTATTTAATTTTCTTGATTTCAATAGAAAATACTTTATATTTGGTAATTTGGTATTTGTATTTATGAATAAAATTAATTAATGTTCACATATGATTTTATATATAATATTTATATTCTTATTATAATCATGGTACATATATAAAATATTAAACATAATTATATAAATTTTTTTAAAATATTAATTTTATGTATTTTTAAAATGTAATAATATTATACTATAATAATATATCCGTGTATCATAAGGAGAAGATACTAGTTGATTTGTTAAAATAAAGTAATTATGAAGATATATGAATTTTTTTATTAATTTTGATAATAGTAACATTAACAATATTAACAAATAAAAATATGAAAAGATTAAAGTGAACGCTTATATAATAACAATTCTTAAAAAATCTATCTTTCTAGTTGTGGAAGAAAAATGAACGAAAAAAATAATAATAACAAATATAGAAGCAATCCGCTTATTATATATATATATATAATTGGGAAACTTTTCTGCATACTGATTTATTTGAGATAAATAAATAATTATCATGCTCTACGTCATAGATTTTGTTTTATATATCTTGTTTTTAACTTACACTCTTATATATCTTATGCACTTAATCTGCTTTAATAGTTCTCTATACACGAGTATTATTTTAGTTTTTTCGAATTAACTTTAAGATAAAAAATTATAAATAAAATAAAATATTATATATTAATTTATCTGGTTTTAAAATTAAATTAAAACCTGTAAAATATCAGGGAGTTTATATAATATATTCAGAAGTATATAGTCTCTAAAATTTTAGAAATTTATCAATTTCGGAAGACTCTAGTAAATTTGATTGGTGCTGCATATAAAAATTTAACAAAAGTGCCATTCAAGTTAAATTGAAGGTCCAGCTGCAAGTCCTCAAGTTTATATGTTGTTATATATGTGAAATGCAGGTGTTTGAAGCATTTAAATGATTATATTTAAAAAGTTTATATTCACATAAATATTAAAAAGTTATATTTGTAATGAGATAAAAATTGTATATGTTATCATATCAATTATAATCAGTAGAGTTTGAATTGGAGACGATGTCTGCTTCCATCCACATTCTAAACAGACATATTGAATGGACTCATCTACCATTCGAATCGACCAATTCAATAACAAACATATCCTATTAGTAACTAAAATAGAAAATATTTTTGAAGTCTCTTAATTCTCTTCTCTTTCTTCGTAAATATATTTTTTAATTTGTTAAATTAAAAACAATTTTTTATTTTTTATATATAATATATCAAATTAATTATTTTTTTATGATTTTTAATTTGATACCCATATCGAATATATCAAATAAAATATTATATTAAAAAAATAAAATTATTTTTAGTTAAATACTTGATCAGATTTGCAAATTGATTGTGTATTAAATTATTGTGTTATATTTTGCTTGCAAATAAATATTAACTAATATATTTTTTACAGTTTCTTACCCATAAAATAATAAAATATTTTAAATATACCTAAATAATTATTCTTAAATATTTATTTACTTAAAATTATAGATATATTTAAAAAGTATATCACATATTGTTATGCATTGCATGAGAACAATACTAATTTATACTAATAAGTAAATCTTTTATAAATAGTAAAAAAATTAAAATCATTTTATAATATAAAAACTGTTTTTTAAAATTTAGATTATAGGTGGCAACTTGTGATTGATTCAACTGTATTTTAATAATTCTTTCAAATATTTAAGACATAAATAATTACTTTGTTTCTTATAAGTTTTTAATGTAAAATAATATATTAAAATAATTTTCTTGATCATTTTTATTTAACATTCATATTGTATATTTTAAAATAATATATAAAAGTCCAAAATACCATATTATCTTTTGGTTAAAAATTTGGATTATTGTGGGTTTGTACTATTTTTATATGAATACAAAATAAAATAAATTATTTTTTATGAATAAAGTGTGTCCCACTGAATTCGCTCCTACTTATTCGTACGTCGAACATGTAACTCTTTTCTAGTAATAGAAAGCTGTTCACAATCTTGAAGAAGGGCTGTGACCGTCAAATACTTAACAGTTATTATTAATGATTTTAATATCGTATGTGAACTTTAATGTAAACTTAAGGTATTAATTTTTATTATAAATTAGGCTCATCAATACACATGATATAATATATTTATTATATTAATAATTTATAATAAAGTTATGTCATCCTTGCTACTACAAAATAGGTATATGACATATGACATCATCACAAAACTTTTATACTTAATATAAATATTTAAAAAATTCCTTAAAATATGCTAAAAAGACATATGTCATTTCTAGAAAATTTCTAAAATTTTTACTTTAAAAATATAATAAGAAAAATTACATGTTATAAAAATAGTTCTATGTAAATAAAAAAGTATTTTTTACTAAAATTTTAAAATTCAAATAACTTTTTTTTTACAATTCTATTTTTGATATATGATACATCAATTTAATTGTATTTTTACAATCTTTAATTTGATATAAATATTGTATATATTAAATTATAATATTAAATAATTATTTATGAGTTAATTATTTAATTTTATTTGAAATATGTGTTAAAGTTTGAATAAAAATTGGGTTAAATTCTTATATGAATTTGAGACAAATAAGAAATAATAAATGTTTTTCTTATATTTTAATAGAATAATAATAACAAAAAAAATTTATAAATTAAAAATATTATATTCTTTGAATATATATTTAGTTGTTTCATTTTAATATTTTTTATTAATTTTAAATATTTATATTGACTTGAAAATTATATTAGGTTGTATTGAGTTTGAATTCTAAAATTCACTTCTTTATATACTTTTTTATTTTTTATTTATTAGAGAAACATATGAAACTATATTTCAAATTGACTTGAGTGAAAATTTAAGATTTCTAATTTCTTATAACTACATTATATTGTAAAAATATAATAAGAAAAATTACATGTTATAAAAATTATATTAGGTTGTATTGAGTTTGAATTCTAAAATTCACTTCGTTATATACTTTTTTATTTTTTATTTATTAGAGAAACATATGAAACTATATTTCAAATTGACTTGAGTGAAAATTTAAGATTTTTAATTTCTTATAACTACATTATATTTAAATGCTATTTGATATTTGATTTTATAAGCAGAAAAAAAAAATGAATACACACAAATTATTTTTAGAAAATATGGTATTTTAATATTTTTTGCATTATATAAAAAATTATCTACAAATTTTTGTAAGTCACATGCAAAATTTATTAATGTTTTTTGTATTTTATATTTCATAAATTTGTTTACATGTGATCTCTTGCTTTGTTATACAATTATATGTTTTAATTTTTTTTTTTCATATCACCTATATATTTTATAATCTTATATAACAATAATATAATTTTATGACAATTATTAATATAATAAAATATATTTTATCCTGTGTATCGCACGGACGAACATCTAGTTATTATTAAAAATTGTACATAATCTATTATTTATATCAATTATATTTATATAAGTATTATTCAATTAGAAATATAGTTTTATATATTATATTATTATTTTATTTTTTTACGTTAGTTTTATTAAATAAAAAATTGTACAATATTTTGAAGTGAATTTTTTAATTGTCCCCAAGTGAATATAGATTTTAATTTACTAAAATTATTGATGTCAAACAATGAATTAATAGTATAATATTTTTATTTTTATAAAAAATTATTTATATTTTTAGTTTAAATCCATGTAAAAAATTGATATAATTTATTCAAATCCATCACACACACACACACACATATATATATATATATATATATATATATATATACAAACAGAAGTCGCCTAAATGCCTAATTCTTTTTTAAAAATAAAGTCAGCACAATATAATGTTATAATATTCCATTTACATTCATTAAACTAAATAAATATTTCTATAAACAATAAATTATGAAGATTACAATACAAAAATTTCACCAAACTTCTATAGAATCATAATCATTCTATATTAAAAGATTTAATTTTTTTAAAATCATGATCTTCATATATTTCTTTGACACAATTATATTTATTATTTTTTATTGATTCTAATATATATATATATATATATATTTGTACCTATATAAATAAAAATTATTACATTTTTTTTTATCATAACTTTCTTACTAAATTTGGTTATTTTTATTTCTTATGTGGAACAAATGATACAGTCAATTTCAAATAGCCTATAGACTACCACTATTTATATGTATATATAAAAAGAGAAGTATCGCTTAGAAAACATTAGATTTTACTACACAAACTACTTTGTAATTATGGTATTTATTTTTTTATATATCTACATCAATATATATTTGTATATAAGATATAATAATACAATTTGATTAATAGAGCCACAATTTTCAATGTTGAATTTCAAGATATACTAAAACTATGTTGTATTATTATTATCAATAAACATATATTTATTTGATTATATTTTTTATTATTTTTTCACTAAAAAGTTTAAAAGCTTATAAATTCTATTTTTTATGAAAAATATATGTAATTAATTCTATTTTTACAATATTTAAGTAGACATACATATTGCATATATACATATATATAACTTATTTATTAAATATAAAGTACTTCTTCTTAAGTTAATTGCTACATATTTTTATATTTAACTAAAATAATTAAGTAGATATGAACAAAACATTCCCTAAATATTGAAGTAAGAAATCAATCTTATAAGATTATGTATATCTTTTAATATTGTCTATCTAAAGACATAAAAAAAATACAAAAGTAAATATCCTATGGTGGTAATTTTTTTGTTCTTAACTAATAATTTTTGTTAAAAAAATTGAGAATTGCATGTTTAATGAAATGAAGAATATGATTATAGTTTTTAATTATTTAAAAATATTTGCTCTTTTTTAATATTATAATGTTAAATATATTTATTTATTTATTTATCATTGATATATTGTTTCAACATTTTTCGCTGAAACAATTTATTTTATCAGTGAATTTTTAAAAGAAGCTTTTAGAAATATTCCACTAAAAATTCTTCTAAGGTATGTGAATATATATATATATATATATAAATATATTATCAAACATATAAGTTTTACTACGTTCACAAAAAAATAGTTTGTTTTCAAACCAATGCATTTTCATAATCATAAAATCTATTGTGCAATATTTTTATATGCTTACAATAAATATACATATTTATGTTGTGTTGAAAATATTATATTCACTTACTCTTTAAAATATAATAAATTCATATATGTATATGTAGGGGATGGAACAGGGGGAGGTGAATTCTTATCATATTAATAATAATTGTAAGAATTTACACCGCATATATTTGAGGCTAACTATTGAATATACTTTGATTAGAAAATAAAAAATTGAGAGAAAGAAATACATATAAATATTTTATAATAATTGAATTTAATAATATTATATAACTAAATTAAATTAGAAAAATTCATACATTGTCTATGCATCGCACGGGAACTTAACTAGTTTTAAATTTAATAATTCAATGTAAAAAATGTTTGTATTTCAATCATAAAAATTATATTTTATAATTTTAAATATAATTATTTATTTTAATATATACAATAATGATGTCAAATTAAAGATTACAAAAAAGATTAAGCTTCTTTTTCAATAAAGTGAAAAAAAAAAATTCCCAGTTTCGAGTAGCTTACTTTTCATTTTAAATATCAATTTATCATAAGTTATTTTATTTTTTGAAAAATGTGTGTTCTTTATACTATTTATGTCAAATTTCAATTATATTAACTCTTCATATCATACCTAATTTTGTTAAATTAAATTATTTAGTAATTTTATCTTATCATAAGTTTTGGAGCCTAAGTGTCATGGTTTCTTAAGCATATAACTGTACATGACTGAATTTACATTTAAATATACAACGCAAAAATCCGTAGTAATAAAAATTCCGTGGTTTTCTTAGTAACAGAAAATTACAAATAGATTAATCCTAATTAATAAATTATAGAGTACAGGCTAATATATCTTCTTCACAACAGGACATAAATGCCCCTCACACATTATTTGCTGCGGTTGATTGATCAATCAACCACAAGCTCCAATTGACCAAGAATATGCTGACCAACCAAGAGGAGTGATTAGTCATTTAAGCAGCTAAATAAGTATGCACAATAAAGAAGAAAAACATTCAGTGCCCACTGCAAGGAAGTGGCATTTGTAAATGATCATGCCTCCAGGTAACCTTTTCTTTCCAAGTATGAAATAACTTTTTCAGCCAGCGCAGTTGGAGTCTCACAAATGCCTTCTCCTTGATGCAATACTATCTGGGAAAGCAGACAGCGTCGTAAGTGTAGTTAGGAAAGATGGAGACTAGATGAAATGGGGTAGTTTCGCTTTTCAAGAGAAGGCTTTATACATCTTAAAGAGTGTTGTGTTTGTGCGTGTAGCGGATACCAAATAAAAAAACCTTGTTGTCACAAGGCAATTGGAAACAGATATAACATGGTAGTAGAATTGGGTAAATAACTTTTCTTAATGCCTAATTCAAATGCATACCTCAGAGTTCAATGGTGGTTCGTATGGATCATCAACACCTGTGAAACCTGTACAACACAAGCAAAACAAATCAATTTACCTTTGCTTTCTCAGAAGGAAGAAAGCAACAAATATATGGTTTCAAGTTTTAAAAAATGTATGCTATATATATATACATAGTCACAGGAAGAGAGAGAGAGAGAGAGAGGACAGCTTGTACAACAACACTTTCTAATGCAAGCTATAGGTTTAAGAGCAACATTGAATCACGTCAAATAAGGCAACATTCAAGGATTTCAGAATTAAGTTCCTGGTAAGATTCTCGGATTTCAAAATCAAATGAGATTAGTGATCTAGTATGCCTATTACAAGAATCAGAGTTAACCATTTCCCCACCCAGCAGCTGAGGTACTAATGGCTGTTCTGACCTAACAACAATGATTTAAGAAATAAAGACCTTCCCCATTTTACAGTAGGAAACCACATGTTGACATCTGCGATTCTGTAATGACTGGAAACCTTATAAGTGCAATCCAACAACACACTGTCGCTTAAAGTTATTTTATGCAGCAAATGTTGCAGAAAGCCAATGAAAGTGATAGCATATTAATAGCTGATAAGGTCATGGTACTTGCAGACTTATATGTAATCTGCCGAATAATTGCAATTGTAGAGAATCCAGGGAAGAATGATTTGGGGAGATTAATCCAGGGAATAGAATGGTGGGAGACTGCTATTTCCAGCAGTTTAAGCGATGGGCCCTTTCATGTTCACATTAAAAGGTAATTTAATACGACAACAGGAAACTGAATAATACAAATAAACAGAAGGAAGGATGACCGTGTTATTGCCACATTAGCTTTGAAACACACCTCTGATTTTTCCAGCTCGTGCAAGCTTGTACAATCCCTTGGGATCCCTTGTTTCGCAAACTTGCAGAGGCACATCCATATACACCTGCATAATTGAAACTTCTAGTTAGATTCTGCGACAAATTTCAGCCTTTGATTCAGAATTTTGCATGTTCACATGCACACATCAGAGGATAAGCATGGCATAAAAAGACATAACCTCAATAAAATCTCCTTCAGGAAGCAAATCTCGGCAGGCTTCTCGCTCCTTCCTAAATGGTGATATTAAACTTGCAATGCAAATGACTCCAGCATCAGCAAAAAGCTTCGCCACCTCTCCTGTATGGAAAGACAGGTTGAACCAAATAAAATGAGTCTGTGTAGAATAATCAATTCATTAATTGAGTCAAGAAACCAACCTATCCTTCTTATGTTTTCAGATCTATCTTCAGCTTTAAAACTAAGATCACGATTCAGACCATGTCTGCAGTTATCCCCATCAAGGATATAGGTGAGCTTTCCTCGGGCATGCAAGACACGACTTAAAGCACATGCCAAAGTGCTCTTTCCTAAAGTAAACGATCAAGGTATTAATAGGATATCACCTTCACCCGCAAACATAGCCAAGTTATAGCAGAATAAAAGGGAAAAAAAGTCACCACCAGTAAGTACAAAGACTAAAAGAACAAGGTATCAATTTACAGCCAAAAGGGAAAGGATTTAGATTAACAAATTCTTGAGCCTCTTTCCTTTGCAGATTTCAAGATTCAGAGATCTTGAGATCACTGTAAGAAAATCATAAGAATAAGACGCAGCACCACACCTATTGCAGCAAAGTCAACAGTACTCCATATTTCATCTACACACCAACCACAGACAAAGAATACAAACATAAGGCGTCTCGTTTAATCCTAAGAACGTCACAAATTTAAATCTTCATATGGATCATGCCTCAACTTAATTTCTCATAAATTCAAAATCAATTATCCAAGACAACAGCAGAGATTCCATAAGCATGGTTTCAAAGTGTTAGCGTTTGCAGCCAAGCTAAAAAATTTCAATCAGTCACTATTTTTCAAGAAAAGAGCATGAAACGCCTTGTGGTCACAGAAAAACATAATGCCAGTCACACAGACAACCATACGATATCACGAGTAATAGCAAAATCTGGATATAACAAACATATAGCTGCATCAAGAGTTCTGAACTGTACACCAACCTGATCCACTCAGCCCAGTGATCCAAATAACACAGCCCTTCTGGTTAAGCAGCTCCTCCCTGTCGCTCTTCTCTACAGAACACTTATGCCACAAAATATTCGACGAATTCCCAACTGTAGACACCTTGAGGGTACTTTTCCCTAGATAAACAATTTAATACATACATTATTCAAGAGGAATAAAAGCAACCAATCAATTCTGGCTACCGTAAACGGCAAAACGGAGAATACAAAATAAGAAACGCGGAGGTATAAAACGAAATAGCGGAAGAAGCACCGCAGTTTTTGGTGAGGATATCGCCGGTGGAATCGCGCAGGGATTGTTTTGGCTGGCCGTTGGCGTGCTTCATTGCTTCGGAGGCTTCCATTGCCTTGATTGGCGGCACGAAGCTCGATCTCGCGGCACCGCCGCAAATCTCACGTTTCTTACCTCCGCAGGCCGCTGTGCAAGGCGGCGACTTGGCGTATAATGCCTCTGGAAAGTCCAATACCGCTGATTTACCCAAATTCAACGTTTGATTAACAAGCGCCGTCATTTTTTTATTCCTCAAATTTTCAATTAACAAAATTACCAACAAGCCAAGTCCTTCACCGCGGAAAAAAACAAAAATCTCATGACAATGGAAAAAAGAAAAAGAAAAAAGAAAGCAGAATCAATTTGTAGTGAGAATGCAACAAGGCATTATTGATGGCGATGGGTAATCAGATTATGAAGAACTGCAGCATAAATTTCGAAACACAAGAATGCGTACACCGCAGATTGTTTTGTAATATACGGCAGAGAGTTTGGATTATTATTATTACAGAAATAAGAGGAAATTTTATGATAATGATGTTATATGTGTGTGCAATACACATAGGAATCCACATAGGGGCAGGACACAGCGGTACAACCCTCAATTAAGATCACTATCTAAACAAATCTTTCTTTATAAATAATAATAATAATAATAATAATAATATAAACTTTTTAAAAATATAAATAACTAAATAAATTTAAAGAATATTTAGTGATATGACTCACTTCTTCAACCAATTATGATTATTCAAGGTTATGTACTTGCTGCTAATTTGAACGCTCCGCCTGTCTTTATTATTAATTTAAATAGAACTGTACATATAGTTAATATTCAAATTGTAATCTCATATAACCAGATTATAGAGATAGTTATTTCAATTAGAGAAAAGTACATTTACAATATGGAGTTGCAAAAACGAGTTAAGAACATCTCCAAACCTACAATGGAGCATAAAAATCATCTCCAACAATGCACTACACTTTGCATTGAATACATGTTCCAAATTTCCTTGCATTATTTGTGGCCTACACTTTATGCTTGTGCTTGTGCTACTCTTTTTTAAATTATTTTTAACATTTTTTTTAACTAGCATTTTTCTTACGCATGGCACCATTTATGATATCATAATATAATAAGTTATTATAAAAATAATAATATATAAAATTTTTAAATAAAATACATAATTATATAAGATATATTTTTAATAAAAACTTGTTTAAAATAAAAATATCTAACAATATACAATAATAAAATACGTTGTCTTACTCTAAATGTCAAGTAGTTTCAGTGGGGGGTTTTATTTATATTATTATATTGTGATTGATTATTGATATATATATATATATATATTCCTAATGTATAAAAAATATATAAAAATAATAGATGTTATATAAATAATATGTAAAAATCTTTAAATAACATATAAATAATACATTAAAAATAAAACAAAAATATAAATATGGATGTTTTGTATATCGTCCAAATTAAAAGTTTGTATCATCAATATTTAATCATGTATATATATATATAAATATATATTAAATATCAATATAATTAATATTTAATGATAAATTCATTATTATCTGAAAATAATAATAATTTCTGAAAAGTAAAAAACCTGAAAAAATAATTTATGAAAAATAAAAAATTGAAAAATAAATTATAATATCGGGAAAATAAAAAAATATTTTCTCTAAAATTTATAGTTTCTAAAATAATATATAAATTAAAAATTGAAATTATATAATTATGAGAATATTTAAATGATCTTAATTTTTTTTCCAAAACTTATTTTTATCAAATAATGTTATATTTTTATGGTATATAATATTTCAAGTAAAAAAATATATCACCATTAGCTTAACAAAAATATTTTATATTTCAAAATAATATTTTACTTTTATATATGATAAATAGATGTCAAAATAAAGATCTTAAAACAGAGAATCAATACGATATATTTATTAACAATCTTATTTTTTTAATTATTTTTATTTAATGATCTCATATTTTTATTTTATATAAAAATATTTTAAATAAAAAATATATCACCATTAACTTAATAAAAATATTTTATATTAAGAAATAATATTTTATTGGTATATATGATAAATGGAAGTTAAAATAAAGATCTTAAAATGATAATTAATATGATACATTTTTTATACCAACGAATTTAAAATAAAAAAAGTTATAACTGATAAAAATTTTGGGAGAAAAAAATAGCTATATTGAATGGCTTTCTCGATATTAAGATGAAAGAGAACGAAGAAAAAAGAGGTGTAGAGTAAGTAAGGTTATAAATGAAACAACCTACAACTTATAAACAAACACAAAATAAATTGTAGCATAACCCACAACCCAATTTAAATATCCTATGTATTTAACGCATACGGAGTTATATTAGAAACATAGATAGTAATTTCGTTTAATTAATACACTCAATTTTTTAAATATATTTCAACATACTTGCTAATATCAATTAAACACCCCATACAATTTGTTTTGAAATAGATAATCTCTTTTGCCATCCGATCCTTATACCAATTTGTTAAATAATCACCAGCAATGGTAAATATAATTAAAAGGCGATCACTTATGCATAAAAATAAATGATTTTTTCTTTTTTTATATATATAAATAGATTGATTCGATCTACAAAATTAAAAAAAAAAAATTGTAAATTGCATCTTTAATTGGATTTGTTTTACACACAACATAATATTTTTTCATAAAAGTAATACTTTATTAAAAAAGATATTATTTTGTCAACAATCTCCAAAAATATTATTTTTCTCGAAAAAAATATTATTTTGCCACTAATCCACATCGGTTCGACTAAGATCCTTGTATCATGACACATTATTTTACATATCTACAAATATATATATATATATATAGAGAGAGAGAGAGAGAGAGAGAGAGAAGCACAAGCAAAAATAAAACAATATGAAATTTTCACCCAAAATCTGAATATATATTAAATAAAATTCTAAGGTTTATAACATTTTATTTCAACTCTATTTTTTATGAAAAATATATTAAAGTAATCTTTTTTTTTTTTTTACTTTCTTCAATTTGATATCCATATTATATATATAAATAAAATATTAATATATATATAATATTATTCTTAATTTAATTTTAATATATTATGATATTTAAAATATTTGTATACAAAATAAGATTGTGTGATATATGTTTTTATTCAAAACAAAATATTATTAGAAAATATATTATATATATTTTTGTATTTATTTAAAATAAATTATATTACTATCTTTATATTATTAACTTATTACATATGAGTGAATCTAATGCAAAAATGATAGAGTAACACGAATTGAAATGATAAACACTATTTCACAATAATATTACTATATGTAATAATTTACTATTATATTTTCATAAATATTACAAACCATGCAACATAACAAAGAAATATTGGTATAATAAAAATATAATACCCTTCTATAATATAGAAGAAGAATCGTGAGAATATTTCTCTTATTTTGACCTATGTTTTTACAAATAATTGATACGTGTCTTCTACACACTATCTCTCTTTTCTATTTATATTTTCACTAAAATTAAAAGGTTGAAAATAAGTTTTCGTTTTTAAATTAATTTAATATCAATATTGTATATATTAAAATAAATAAATATATTTAAAAAATAAAATATAATTTTTTATGAATTAAATTATTATTTCATAAAATTTTGATGTATATTAGTTGTCCACCCATGCAATGCACTAGATGTAATATATTTATTATAAAAATAATTATGATAATATATTATTATTATAAAAATGTACATAACTTATTATATTATAAAAATTATATTTACATATATATATATATATTTAATTTGAAATATAGTTTGTTATATTAACTGAATTTTTCTAAAGTTAGCTTTATTATATAATAAATTGTATGATATTTTGAAGTAAATTTTTTATTGTTCCCAAACTAAATATAAATATTTTAACTTACTAAAAACTATTGAAGCTAAACAAAAAATTATAATATTTTATAAATTAATAGTATAACTTTTTTATTTATAAAACAATTATGCATATATTTGTAGATTAAATTCTTATAAAAATTAATATACTATTTATTCAAATCCAACACGTATATCAAAATCTAAATACTTATAATTCAATTCATAAGAAAATATATTTCATCCATAAATACTATATTACATGCTTTAAATGTAATTACTTATTTCAATATAAATAATATTGATGTCAAATTAATGATCACAAAAAGGAATATTAATTTGATATGTCATATATTAAAACGGAAGTTAAAAAGAAAAAAGTTATTTAAGTTTTTATATTTGAGTGAAAAATAAAAATAGGAGAGAGAAAAAAAAGTGGAAGATATGTGTCAATTAACTATGTAGACACATGTCAAAAGAAGAGAAAAATATCTGAGTATTCTCCTTTTATATACAGTATAGATAGATGATGGGTTTAAATAGCATATCAAAATTTTAAATGAATCTAAGCTAGAAAATAATAAGAATAAAATATTATAATATTTTAATTTATTGTTTAAACTCAATAAGTTTTAGTAAATTAAAATACTTGTTTAATAAAACAATACCATACAATTTATTATTTAATAAAATCAATTTTAAAGAAATAAAAAAAAACAATGTAATATAACAAACTATATTGCAATTTGAAAAATATTTATATAATTAAATAATAGATTATGTATATTTTATAATAAGAATAAATGTAATTTTATTATAAATTGTTAATATAATAAAATATATTATATTACGTGCATTGCACGGGCGGACATCTAGTATTATATAATACATGATAATGCATTATAATAAATTATATTGTTTATTATATAATAAACTACATATTATGTTATTTATCTTATTATAAAAATATTATATTTATAAAAAACTTGCAATTATTTTTAAAAACTTTTAATCATACAACAACCACCCCAACAAAAAATTCTTCTCCATATAAAGGAAAGATAGCATATCCCCACGTGTCACCACCGTATTTATTTGTATTAATAATTCTGTAATTTTTTTCTTTTTTGACACATGTCCAATTATTTATTGACATTTGTAATTCTCTCTTTTTTATTTTTACTTTTTACTAAAATGTAAAACCACAAATAATTTTTTTGTTTTAAGAGCATTTTTTATGTATGGTATATCAGAGTAATCATCTTTTTGTTTAAACCAATATTTTATATTTAAAAAAATTGTATTTAAAATATGTTATAATATTTTTATGGATAAAATATATTTTTTTATGAATTTTAATTATTTATTTTTATTTTGGTATATGTATTAAAATTGAATATATAATTTTAATTTTTTATATGGATTTGATCTAAAATTACAAATATTTTTTAAAATAAAAATATTATATGAATTAATTTATATAATATTATAATTTACTCTTGCTCCTTAATAAGTTTTAGTAAATTAAATATTTTGTATTGAGTTGGGAACACTCTAAACTTAACTTTGAAAAATCGTGTAATTTATTATTTAATAAAGATAATTTTTAAAAGAATAACAATGCAATATAATATAATAAAAAAATCAAATTACAGTATATTTATATAATATAATTGACATAAATAATATTTATATATTTTATTTTTATAATATAAAGTTATCACATACTATTAATATAATAAAATATATTATATCTTATGCATTACTGGAATGAAATCTGGTAATAATAAAACAAAAAGGCCTTAATTAGATAATTGTTTAAATTTTAATTTTGGAGTCGTTGTTTCTATAAACATGTTTGTCAAATGATAATAATTAATATTGGTGAAATAATTTCTTCTAATTAAATATATTTAACTTTGGTCTAGTACTAGTAATTAGACATTAATACACATCTAGGTTTGTCAATCTATAGGGCAGGCTTTAGAGTTAGGGATGCAGGGATAGGGACAAACATTATTTTTCCAGTGATTTGGACAAATGACATCCATAAATTCCTTTTTATTTTTGTTAAAACAAAATTCATTACTTTTTATTTGTGTTAAAACTCAATACTATGAACACATATACTGTTTACATGAAATATGACAAAAATAAATTTTTAATATATAATACTAATATTTTCGTTTGCAAATTTAAATACATCCGTAATCATTTTGTTAGAACAACCACAAATAGTTGGATAAACTAAAATTAATTAAAATAATATTATTATAAATTAGTTTTCCTTCTTATTCAAATAACTTCATATTTTATATTAATTAATTATATATTTTACAATACAAGTCTACTACAAATAGGCCAATGTATCATTTATTAAATTCAACTAAAATATGTAAATTCATTTTGTGGAAGTACCTTAACATTTATCATAATTTAATGTATAGCTGAATTGGAGCATAAATTATTTCCATATTTGAAAGGTTCTAATCGAATTACCACAATATTCTACCAATTACGGATTAATTCAATTCTTATTGAAATATGCGTAAGTTTTTATAAGCAAATTAGTCATTTCTTCTGACTAAACCATATAAATAATCGCTCTTTTTTACCAGGTTCATTTAAACCTAAAGTTATTACGTTTCATTAATAAAAATAGCTGTTAGGTGGGAAAATAATGTACAGGTTAATAAAATTGCCACATTTCTACGTAAATTAGTGTGTGTGTGTATATATATATATTTATTTATAGAATAAAATTTATATTAGAAAAATTAAATAAGGTAAATTAATTGAATGTATTTAAAAGTTAAAAATATTTAATAATCATATTGTAAAAATCATATAAATAAGTTTTTATTTATAACCCAAACCCAAAATAAATAATGAAACTCATAATAAATAATTAAATCTAACTCAAATAATAAAAAATAAACAATTTTATTTTTATTGAATATAATATTTTATTTTAATATATATATTTATATATATGTATTTTCAAATTAAATATCATGATAAGAAGATTGAGTTGATATATTACACATAAAATGGGATTGAAAATGAAAATACAATTTTTTTTAATAAATACAATTAATAGTATAATATTTGCTTGGAAATAATTTGATTCAGAGTTTCCAAAAGTTCTATTACAAAGAAAGAGCGGACTTATGTTAAAGGGTTATAATAGGCCTAGTAAGAGACGTGATAGTTTGAGGTCTAATTTCTTCTAAAATTATGCTAAATTTATTTTACAATAAAATTTCAATAAATGTTAATTATTTTAAACAAAATTTAAAATTTTGATTAGCTTAATATCTTCATATCAATTATATTTATTCATATATTTTTCAACTTATTGAGTGTAATTTTTATATAGTTTGCTTAATAATTTGAAATATTGAACAAAATTTATTACTTTATAAGATGATTAAATTTTATGGTATGCAGTCTATTTTTTAAACAGATATGGTGACCAACATGACTCCTTTTAAAGCCTATTTCCATGAATATAGATGTCCATCATATTTATAAATATTATAAATGCTTCGATCCATTGTGGAGTACTGATGTTCATAATATTTCCGACTTGCTCTTAATTTTAGCTTTTAAGTCAGAAGCGTCTCTTCTAACGAAAAAATAATTACTTCCCCAACCAACACAAAAAAACAAAGCTTGATATCATGTCTTTATTGTTGCTGCCTACACTCGTTATTGTAAGATTTGTGTAATGACATCTTTCTTGTTTTCTTTATATTAATTTCATGTCTGATTGTGGACGACTGCTATTATATTTCTTGGTTCTAAAAATGAAAAATGAAATAGAAAGTAATATAAGTTAAATTCAATAAACTTTGATTTTGGATGAGAGGTTTTCCGTCACCCATCAATCCAAACGTTACGTGAATTATATTGAGATTTTGTGATAGTGCTTAATTCGTGATTATAATTAGGTGTACCAACCAGCATGAGAATATAATTTATTTTATGCATGGTGGGTCACAATAAGTGCTACTATAAAATTATAATTGAATTATCAAGTTTTATTTCTTCATCTTTCTGCCAAAACAGAAAAAAAATAAAAAATTATTATTATTATTATATACCATTTAATTTTGGGGTGAGGTTGGAATCGTAAAGTCGAGGTTGATCGGTCTCGAGATGCAACGCTCACATGGTTTTTATTGTTTATAATATCGTAATTAAATAGTTGAGTGTTTTACAAGTTGCTCTTTTCTATTTGTTAAGAAGTGATTAATTATTTAGGATGACTTTACCTAATCTTGGCATTTGGAGAAAGTAATAAAGTTTCAATTACCTGATAGTTGGACTGACATTAAAGTTTGAAGATAACTTTTTTTTTTTTTTAAAGGGGAGTCTGAAGAGATGGTTTTGTGCTATATTATTAAATTTCTATTCTAAAATTAATTTTAATTCCATATTATAAATATAGGTACATGTCTCATGTATTTCTTACTGATTAATCAAGTTCAAATATGTACAATTATCTTATTCAAACAATTTTTTTGAATAAACATATTTAGTACATATATTATATTTTCAGAATATATAATTTAGTTTTATAATAAAAATTAATATTATGGTGTACAATAAATTACATCTATATTTATACTAAATATAAAAGAAGAATACTCTTCAAAATAAATGTGTATTACCTCTCTCTTTCTTTTTTATATTTTGTACTAAATTTAAAAAAATCAAATATTTTTTTCGTTTTAAATTCATTTTTGGCGTATGATATGTCAAATTAATCATCTTTTCATTATCTTTAATTTGACACCAATATTCTATCAATAAAAAAAATTATATATATCATACTTTAAATGTATTTTTTATTTTGAAATATGTAATATTTGTGTCTAATTATAGATTAAGAAAATATAATTAATTTGATATATCATATTTTACAGCCGATTTAAAACGAACAAATTATTTGAATTTTTAAATTTTAATAAAAAGTAAAAAGAATATTAAAGAGAGTGAAATACATATGTCTATATATAATGGTAACATATGTCAAAAAAGGAGAAAAATTAAAGACGTATTATTGTGAATAAATGTGGTGTGACACCTGGATTATCCTTCTTTTATATATAAGAAGATATATGTATTGAATTTGAATAAATAATTTATTATCTTTTTATATGAATTTGATTTAAAATTATAAATATTATTTATAAAATTTAAAATATTATACTATCAATTTATATAATATTATGACATGTACTATTTTTCAAATAATATAATATTTATATAGATTATGACTTATGTACTTTTTTCTATAAATATTATATTATAATATAATTACATCATATATTTTAATATAATAAAATATATTATATCCCGTGTATTGTAGTGGCGACCATCTAGTAAAAATTAAAGTAGGATATTTTGACAAATTTACAGGAATGTCATTTTTCAGCCCAAATCACTCTCCGTCTCTCCCATTAATGAATTCAGAATAAAAAAGAAAAATAAAAAAGAGATTGGCGCGAGAACAACACATGAACCTGCTACTAACGCGTGTTGTGCACGCGCTCTGGCTGAAGGTGGGAATTATGTAGAAATTTGTTGGCTAATCACCTCTTTAATTTTTTTTCTTTTTTCTTTTTCATTTCAAATTTCAAATATTTATAAATTTTACGACTCAATTCATTTTTTTATGAAAAATATATCAAATTAATTATTTTTTTTCAAAATCCTCAATTTGATATCCATATTGGATAATATAAAAATATTTTTTGACAAATATAAAATATTTAAGATAAATTATAATATAGTTTGATATAAAAATAATATTGTGAGATATTTTTATGCAAAATAAAATTATATTTTATATATTATGTATTTGATATTAGAAAAATATATTATATTAAAAAATTATTTATTTATTACATAAATGTAACAAAATTTTATATAAATATGATAATGCGATACGAGACAAAATATAATATTTAATAATTATATAATTATTAATTATAATTTAATATTATATTATTTAAAATATTACAAATTGTGTATTGAATGGAAAAAATAGGATTGTATTAAAGTGAGCACCTGAATATATGGATCTCTACCTTAAAATAATACTATAAAAGGAAAGAGAGTTCTACGACGGATCCTCAGGGCACCTCGACTCCCACACACCCATTTTATTTCCAAGAGATCTTTCATAATTCCTTCTGCTTCACTCCAACTCTGTACACTGCATTAAACCCAACTTCAATAAATACATATTTTAATGTCCCCAATTAATGAAATTACATTCATATTCATTTAAAAAAAGAAAAAAAAAAGATGAAAATGACCTTTTGACATTATATCTTTTGGAATAAAAGTAAATGGATTGAGCTTAGTTTAAATTTTCCATTTTTGACCTTTTGACATGATATCTTTTGGAATAAAAGTAAATGGATTGAGCTTAGTTTAAATTTTCCATTTTTTAGTTTTATGATCTATGTTTAAAATTGGAAATACCTTCATTAATTTCAGTTTTTCCAATTAAAAATAAATTAATTCTAATGTATTTATATATCACATTGAGGATCGTATTTTGCTTTGTCAGTTCTTACAAAAAAATTGTATTTGTTTAATTGTCTATTTATCACATGATTGAATCCTTGTGGTTATAAGATTTGGGGTGAATCGTTGTTGCTCTCACATAGCTTCCCAGTCTTGCGAGGAACTTCAAGTTTCACCAACCTAGTTTTCATGGCGAAACACAATCATTATTCTTCAAACTCTCGTTTTCTAAGGTTTGAACCTTTGGAAAACCTCGTTTCCAAACTCCTTAAGATTAAAAAAATGTATAGTTTTTTTGTTCTCAAACTATTTGAATCCTTGTTTGTTTGTTTTGAGTTGGACCCAATCCAAATACATGTTAAGATATATTTGGGTTGTAGATTCCATCCAAACGCCACTACTGATTGTGATTGATGTGGCATCTCATCATCTTACATCTCTCTTATTTGCTCTACCAATATGACATTTACAGTTCTCGTCCTCCCCTACTCCATTCCAATATATACAAACATAACTTTTTATTATTTATCTGTATGTAAACTTTTTTTTATGTACCCATCCGAAGGTGTCATGGACACCTACATCCTAGAACAAACAGCCCCTCAATATTAAATAATTCATGCCAACAAGTCAACTCACGTGCTTATAGAATCTAATTTACAATCACGGGCAAAATAAATGGTATGATATAATAAAACATTCAATAACTTCATAATCTATCTTATAATGTCGAATGTTCTCATAAAACTTCTAACATATAATTATCGGAAGAGTAGCATAACAAACATTTAACGAAATAAAATATACAGTGTCTAAGTTCATAATCCAAATTTATAAATGTAACTGAGTTCTGAAAAGAAATCATGAAAATCTTAATTAGAAACATTTATTTGTGTTGCATTGTCGACGCCCTTCTCATCTAGTTCTTCAACTTGTAAAGATGCAAAATAAAAGGGTGAACTGCATCCGGTCTATAGAACCTATATGTCAGAACTAAATATCATGAAAAATCTTGAGATAACTTGAAATATCATAAAACCTGAAGTGGATCAACAAGTTTGAGATAACTTATAATAGCATTGGCCATTAGCTTAGCATATGTTTTCATTGTATCTTGTGCATTACTGTCTCTAACAGTGCATTTATTTTGAGAACATAACATGCAACCAAACCAGAAATATAATATTTAATAGTGACAAACAATTAAGTTTTGACTTTAAAGGAATCCGATTTGAAAACTTTCATGCAATGCAATTTTCTATTTTCTATTATTCATGGTAACCTAAATATAATTAGGTATGCTAATTAGTAACTTAATATAATATATTTTGATTGCATGAGACATACAAGGAACAAATAGGAAATTTAGGATTTAAACATGATTTTTAAAATATTTGGATAAATTTATAAGAAAACAATAAATTCTTGATGATATTTATCTACTATGCAACAACGAACGAATATTAATATCGGAAAAATCCAAAATTATAATTGTGAATATTGGACTTCAAAGTATCATATTTGAATTTCATAAAATTCCAAGAAGAATTTTGCGCTAACTTGCAGAAAAGATTTATAATTTGAAAACTACAATCTAAATATTTAGAAACTTTAATAAAAGATAAATTTGTAAAGAGGGTTGTGATTCTTGCTCTGTATAAATTAAAGGATGCAACTTTTGACCTATCGTGAATGAATTTGTATCCTCAAAGCTTAATTTCTCAAAACTATTTCCTCCATTGTCGGAAAAATTAATATCTTAAAAAATAGCATCGGCGGGAAATATTTTCAAATACAACACATCGTAGGATTAAATTTCTTAAATCTCATTCACATAAATAACATAAAGTAAATTCTGGATCCATAAACTGAAGATAATAATTGGTCCAATTCATGCAAAAAAAAAGTAAATCTGATAAATATATAACTAAATAACTTTTGGAGCACTACAGCTGCATAGCTGGCATTCTGCTTTATCTGGAATGCGGATAGGAATCTTGTTCTATACTCACGATTATATATTATTTCTTGAAAATAATTCAACTTCCTCTTACTTATTATCCATCCATATCAATCTTTTGTCACTTACAATGACTCTGCCATCATCAAATTCTTTAGAGTTTAAAATTTCCTACTTTTTCTGATGTCAAAACCGTTCTCAAATGAAAAATAAAAAATAAAAAATGTAAATGCATAAAACAAACATTAATAGGATCAATTATTGACTTAGTCTTCTTTGTATTTTTGGTATATATTTTTATTGTAATTTTCCTTGTATAGTTCCTATTGTTTAGGTCAATTTGTTGTAACTCCCATTCTTAAATATCAGTTTCACGATCACCATCATCATTGGGTGATTTTCTAAATCTCCTTACATGGTATCAGCCTCTCGGTCCTCTTCATTTTTTTTCGGCCGTAGCTGACTTCCGCTGCCCATCTCGACGGACTCGTCTCCTCCGTTGTGCCACCGAAACCGTCCCCTCCGTTCGTGGCTCGCACCAGACGGTCCCCTCTGGTGTTGTTCTTCCTGTCTTCTTCCTTCTCCCTCACCTTCACCGCATTTTTTGTTCAATGGCTGCCCCGACTGATCCGTTGCCGGTTACCGCCATGATCAACATGGTCTCTGCTATAAAACTGACCAGTACCAACTATCTCCCATGGCGTCGTCAGATCGAGCATATGGCCGATTGCTTTGATCTGATGGGTCATCTCGACGGCTCTGCTCCACCACCGTCCAAGTTTCTTCCTTCAACCGCTACCGGTGCTGCTGCTACTACATCCTCTAATCCGGAGTACACGTCATGGAAAATGAAGGATCGGAAGTTACTCAGTGTGATGTATACGTCTCTATCTGAAGATGCGGCGAATGAGGTTCTCGACTCTCAGACGTCGAGAGATACATGGCTTACTCTTGAAGCCGTCTTCTCCTCGCCTTCTCGCCAACATCAACTTCGTGAGCAGCTTCTCTCTTTACGCCGTGGTGACTCCTCCGTTGAGGACTATGGTAAGAAATTCAAACTCATCTGTGATCAATTGAATGCTATTGGTTGTCCTGTGTCTGAATCGGATAAGAGTCATTGGTTTTTACGGGGTTTGGGTATTCAATTTGCGAGTTTTGCGGATACACGTATGGCTTTTTCTCCTGTTCCTGGTTTTCGTGATTTATTGAGTCAGGCCATACAATATGATTTAATGCTTCGGGCCATGGAGAATTCTTCTCCTCAGGCAGCTTTCACGGCCGATCAACGTGGTGGCCGTGGTGGTCGCCAACAGCCTGCCGGCCAGCAGCATGGTGGCCAACCGCCGTCTGACAGGTCCACCAGTGGCGGCCAGCAGGCTGGTCGTGGTCAGTCTTCGGGTTCTCGTGGTGGCTCGAATAATAGGGGTCGTCGTCCGTATGTTCCCCGTTGCCAAATATGTCGAGGGGAGCATTATGCCGACAAATGCCCGCAATTTCTCAATGCTAGACAGGCTACATCTTCTGCAAACTTGGCACAGGCATTTCATACTTCTTGCAATGTCTCGGATCCCACACCAGATTGGTATCTTGACTCAGGCGCTTCGGCTCATATGACCAATCAAACTGCTGCTCTTGACTCCTACAAATCTTATACTGGTAATGGTTCTGTAATTGTTGGTAATGGAAATGCTTTGACTATCTCTCATATTGGGTCTAGTAAACTATCTGCAGATGTTCAGTTATTGGATGTTTTAGTGGTGCCCCACATCACTAAAAATCTTCTCTCCATTAGTAAATTGACGTCCGACTTTCCTGTTGATGTGATATTCTCTGACAAATTTTTTGCCATTCAGAACCGAGTGACGAGGCAAATTCTGGCTCAAGGCAGGTGTGAACAGGGTCTTTATTTACTTAATAAAGGTGTTCCGGCTTTGGTGGCTGCTATCCGGAACAAGCAGTTGACTGCGAGTTTTCATTTATGGCACTTACGACTGGGGCATGTCCCATTTTCTGTCATTTCTTTTTTGAATAAATGTGGTCACTTGTCTGTTACTTCAGTTTTGCCTCATCCACAACTTTGCTCTTCTTGTCAATTGGCAAAGAGCAAACGCCTTTCTTTTCATTTAAATGAGAAACGTGCTGATAATGTTTTAGACTTGATACATTGTGATCTATGGGGTCCTGCACCTATTTCTACTTCTGATGGATTCAGATATTATGTTGCATTTGTTGATGATTTCTCTCGTTTCTGTTGGATTTATCCGTTGCATGCCAAATCTGAGTTCTATGGTGTTCTAGTGAAATTTCATACTTTTGTTTGCACTCAGTTTAATCGAAAAGTTAAGGTTTTTCAAAGTGATGGAGGTACTGAGTTTGTCAATACTAAAGTTCGTGAATTTATGCACTTAAATGGAATTCTTCATCGCTTATCTTGCCCTTATACACCTCAGCAAAATGGTAGGGCTGAGCGTAAACACCGGCATATTGTCGAGACAGGCTTATCTATGTTGTTTCATGCTCATGCTCCTGCTTCGCTTTGGTTTGATGCCTTTGCCACGGCAGTTTACATAATCAACAGGCTTCCTTCTTCTGTGTTGCATGATTCATCTCCTTTTCAATTATTGTTTGGCCACGTTCCAAATTTTGGGAATTTCAAGCCTTTTGGGTGTCGGGTTTACCCATATCTTCGGGATTATGCCTCTCACAAATTGGAGCCTCGGAGTCGGCCGTGTATTTTTATTGGCTATAGTAGCATCTACAAGGGATTTCGCTGCTTTGATCCTTCCTCGTCTAGGGTTTTCACGACACGCCATGCTCAATTTGATGAGCTTTGTTTTCCCTTTTCTCAAGAATCGTCTTCTACTCAGCTTTCAGATTTGGTTGTTTCGACGTTTCTTGAGACATCGGGTGCTTCCCCCATCACTCAGCCATCTGCGTCTGTCGATCACCCTCCTGTTTCTGATCGTACCGATGCGCCTAGTTCGGCGCCTATTCTGGCAGATCCTGATGATTCCCTGTCATTTGTTCCACCGGCACCAGATGCTCCAGCTGCCCCTACACAACCTCCTCCTCCGGATCTTTCTCTTGATCCTGTTGTGCCCCAGCAACCTCACGTGCCGCCTCCTGCTCCTCCACAGCATCATATGATTACTCGAGCTCGGGCAGGCATTTTTAAACCCCGGTATCCGCTTGATTTAGCTTCTACCTCTTTGCTCTCGGCTCTTATTGCTACATCTGAGCCTCGTGGTTTTAAGAGTGCTGCTAAACACCCAGAATGGCTTGCAGCCATGCAAGAAGAGATTGATGCTCTTCGTTCGAACCACACATGGGACTTAGTACCTCGTCCTTCTGGTACTAATATTGTCGGCTCAAAATGGGTTTTCCGTACGAAGTTTCATGCTGATGGATCAATTGAGAGACACAAAGCTCGTCTTGTGGCTCAAGGCTTCACTCAGATTCCCGGTACTGACTTTCATCACACATTCAGTCCGGTTGTTAAGGCTGCAACTGTCCGTATTATTTTGGCTCTTTCCGTTCAGCATGGCTGGCCACTGCATCAGCTTGATGTCAAGAACGCCTTTCTAAATGGTGTTCTCGATCAACCGGTTTTTATGGCACAACCTCCAGGTTTTGTAGACCCAAGATTCCCTGATCATGTTTGCCGTTTGAAGAAAGCACTATATGGTCTTCGTCAAGCTCCGCTTGCCTGGTTCCAGAGATTCAGCTCATATCTCACCAGTCTTGGCTTTCTTCAGAGTCGTTGTGATTTCTCTCTGTTTCACTTTCATCGGGGTACTTCTGTTCTTTATCTATTACTTTATGTCGATGATATTATTGTTACAGGTAACGATGCTTCGTTATTGCGTAATTTTATTTCTCGAACGCATCAAGAGTTTGCCATTAAGGATCTGGGACGCCTAAGTTATTTTCTTGGGCTTGAGGTTTCCTATACTTCTGATGGCTTGTTTGTTGGACAAGCCAAGTACGCCCATGATATTCTCCAACGAGCTAATCTGTTGGAGTCCAAGCCAGTCTCCACACCTTTGGCAGCAGGGGAATCTTTTGTTAGTGATGGTGTTCCTTTTCATAACCCTACATTATATAGGTCTCTTGTTGGTGCACTCCAATACTTGACCATCACTCGGCCTGATCTTTCCTATGCCGTCAACTCTGTCAGTCAGTTTCTTCAGGCCCCTACTGATGATCACTTCTTGGCCGTTAATCGCATTCTTCGTTATGTTAAGAATACTTTGCACTTTGGCCTATCATTTGCTAAGCACTCTGACTCTTCAATTCTTGGGTATTCTGATGCGGACTAGGCTCGTTGCACAGACACACGGCGCTCTACGTGTGGGTATTCGATCTTTCTTGGAGGTAATCTTGTCTCCTGGAGTGCCAAGAAACAATCATCGGTTGCCCGTTCTAGTTGTGAATCTGAGTATAGAGCCATGGCAAATGCAGCTTCAGAATTGGTTTGGATGACACATCTTTTGCAAGAGCTTCGTTCCAGTTCGCTCTCTCGGCCTATTCTCTTGTGTGATAATAAGAGCGCTATTTTCTTAAGTCAGAATCCGGTGGCTCACAAACGAGCTAAGCACATTGATCTGGATTATCATTTTGTTCGTGAGCTCGTCTCTTCAGGAAAATTGGTCACCGATTTTGTGCCGTCTCATCTTCAGTTAGCTGATATTTTCACAAAGAGTCTTCCTCGCCCTGCTTTCGAATTTCTTCGGTCCAAGCTTTGCGTGTGTCCTAATCCCACGCAGCGCTTGACGGGGGGTAATAGGATCAATTCTTGACTTAGTCTTCTTTGTATTTTTGGTATATATTTTTATTGTAATTTTCCTTGTATAGTTCCTATTGTTTAGGTCAATTTGTTGTAACTCCCATTCTTAAATATCAGTTTCACGATCACCATCATCATTGGGTGATTTTCTAAATCTCCTTACAAACATATTTTATACAATGGATATAGTCAATTCAAAATTTTCATATGTTTTATTCTATATTGGTATGATGTTTTGGTGTAGTATATCTTTGCGTATAAGTTTTAGTATCTTTTAGGTATAAGTGAAAAGCATCAACCTGTTCATTTATTGCAAGAACTCTGAACTTGAATGAGGTGTTTCTTGATTCTTGAGGAGTTCTGAAGTTAGCACAGGCCTTGTGGATCAATACAATTCATGTCTATACATTCTGAGCACGAAGAGTCGTAAGATTTTGGCCAACACGATCACTTGTTTCATTCAACATAGAATGTGTTGATAAGCGGATTTGCAAAAAAATTTAAGAAAATTGGTCAACACGTGTTGTGTTGGTATGTCGGTTTTGAAATGGTAATTCGCTCTTAGCATGAATTTTAGAGAGAAATGGGAAAGTTTGAAAAATATACAAAACAAACATGGATCAAGAAAACACATCTTAAAAAGGAAAAACGCAGGAGAAGATCAAGAGGCAAGACGGAAGAAGAGATCAAGACTGAGAAGTCCAATCTTTCAATATCAGTTCGTTTCTTATCTTTTTGAATAGTTGCATGACTTTGTATAATACTTTGATTGATTTTACAATAGTAATAGATAGCTAATTCTTAGGAATTTTGGGACGTTGATGAATTTATAATATTTCTACAATTCAAGTTTAGGATCATTTGATACTCAATTATGCATGTTTGACTGGTTGAATTAAGATCGAGATATTATATTCTATTGATCATATAAATTCATAATATATGATTATATATTAGTTTGAAAATTTGATGATTATGCCAAAGAAATACAAATTGAGATTCAATTTGGAATTAATTACTATAATTTGGTACATATACAAATTGGTTAATGATTAATCAAACGATGACTTCTACTTGAAAGAGATTTTTTTTTCTTCTAAATTATTTATTGTCTTTACAAGATCAATTAACAAAGAGAAACTTGATTGTTATTAATTGAAGCAAGACATTAAACTAGCATATTTTAAAATAGATTTTAGGTATGATTTTTTTTTTTCTTTATATACATAATTTTTTATAGTTTATAATATTGAATATTGAATAGCGTTTCAAATATGTAAACAATATAAAAGATTAGAAATTTTAGAGTTTTGTCGTTTTTGTCATTCTCTAAAAAATTATCTCTAACAAATAAAAAACTGTATGATATATCACATTGAATTCAAGCTCAATACAAATTGTCTAGCCCACAATAAATTCTTAAACCCAATGCAAATATTAAAAATTAGTTAAAAAACTACTGAAGTGAAACAATTAAGTATATATTTTAAAAATTAAATAGTTTTATTTATAAGAAAAATATTTGATATTTTGTGTATAGTAGCTCAAATTAATATAAGAATATAATTTATTATTTATTCAAATCCAACACACATATATTAAAATAAAAATAAATTATTCAATCCCTGAGTATCTATATTTTATATTTTAAATAGAATATTTTATTTTGATATATACTAATATTTGTATTAAATTAAAGATCATGAAAACAAAAATTAATTTGATATATCATATGTCAAAAATAAATTAAAAATAAAAACATTATTGAATTTTACAATTTTAGTTAATTAAAAAAAAAAAAGTTACTCCCCAGCTCCTCTCTCTCTCTCTCTCTCTCTCTCTCTTTTAATAATTATATTTTTTAATTGGAATTAATTGAGACTTTTATTTTCAACAGAACTAAAATGCCCAACAACTGTCCGAACTTTTGATTAGGATTACGAAAATGGTCATATTTTGAACACATGTTTTAAGCATGCATGCAGCCCCAACCACCTGGGTTCATTCTTCTCTCCCTATCTTGCCACATAGTAGCTAACACTTGAGATTTGTCTGGTCCACGATGGGATTGATTACTGTCTATCTCATCGAGCTTTCTAATTTAGTTCTTCTGTGATCGTTCAGGAGAAGATTGACTATTGACTCGGTTTCCACTCGTGCCACCTTCACAAACCAATCGGGTTTCTAGTTACGTGTTTCCCTCAAAGATCCTATATTCATTGACTCTATCTCTCCTCATTTCCATTTGTTTTGGTCATTGAGTTTTCTTTTATGCATTGATGAGTTGACCGTTGCAAAATTCATGGCGTGATGATTAGGTGTCCCTTTGTTCTTGAGGACATCATGAGAAAAGTTCTTTTTCTCATAATAAAGATGTTTTTTGCACCTAACGAAAAGTAAAAAACCATATACAACATGCAAGGTTTGATCTATAGTAATAACAATAGGACTGGAAATAAATAGTACGTACCATTGAATCATTTAAATAGGGCTAAAAAATATTGCGAGTCTCGTTAAAGTAACGGAGTATCATGTTTCAAGTCTAACAGTAACAGTCCTATAAAATCCATTTCAAACCCCATAGTATCATTTCGAATCCTATATAAAGTTCATATATCGTCTTGTCATAAAGAACTTCATTTCAAACTCTACAAACGGTACCATAAAAAACTGGGGGAGCATTAAGCACAAATAAATTCTTTTGCTATGTAATAAATAGTAAATTTGGCCAAAAAAGCATTGCGTTTGAAAAGATGTACCAAAAACATTGAATTTAAAAAGAACTGTCGCCCGTTCCGTTCGTCTTTTGTGGTGAATCTGCTGGCCTCGGAGCATGCATCATTTACACTCAATAAATTCAAATAACTAATTTGAAAAATAAACTGAAACTAGGTGAAATGCTCAACCGCTAGTGCTTCAGAAATTAGGGGAAAAGGGCAACACATTAGGGATGGAACTGAGAAGGGTGGCGCCTGTGAAAGGCTTGATCCTTCTTTATGATGACTGTGTTCTCATTTCCATCCTTCACGTTCTCGTCATTTTTTGTGCTCTCAGACTTCTTCTTCTGCAACCGAAAAGCACTCCTCAATCCGTTGATCAGCCTCCGACCAAATTTCTTGTCAGGATGTGGACTCCCCTCCGATGATCCATCAGATGTAGACGACCCTTCCGCCTTAGCAACGTCTCGATAACTCAACGAAGAAACCGAACCAGTCTGGCCCCTCTCAATTTTGTTAGCCTCGGAGCTGAACCGGAAACTTGCAGACCGGCCTGAATCAAGTCTGTTTTTGACGCTCTCCGATTCACTAAGGAGTTTCTTCATCCCACTGAGCTCCTTCTCGAGGGCCTGAATGCGCGAATCAGTGGCGCTCATGATGGATTTGATCTGGGAAACCTGACGTAGGGCGGCATCGCGGTGGAGGATTGCCCCCAGGGTGGTGGCGGACTCTCTTTTCTGGTCTTCAATGCGGTGGTGGTCGGCGGAGATGATGGAGTGGCGCGTGTTGAGCTGCTGGAGGAACATGGCTTGGACCACGAATCTGAGTGGCATTCTGGAGTTCTGTACTGCGTGCATGAGGAGTCCCGGCGATAAGATGCTGCAGTCTATGTAGTTGCACATTTTTATTTTCTCATTCTCCAACACTTTTGTATCGTTTTCCTGAATTATAAATTAAAATAAATAAATAAATAAATAAAAGGGGGCCGGAATTTCTACAACATATATGAATTATATAGAAGTATATGAATATATTAACAAAATTTGTATGTACGCTTCATGACGATACCTTGAGATAAATGTCGATGATTCTGTAGAGAAGATCGTGACTGTCCGTCAGCCGCTGATTCAGCGACTCCAAAATCAAATGAAGATCTTCAATCGAGACATTCTTGAAGTCATTTAAATAGCTATGGTCGCCGTCGCCGTCGCCGTCCGTAAGACGTAACGCCGCAATGCATCTGCTAACAAGGCACGCCTCCGTCTCGGCCTCCGGCAAGAGCGGGAAACACGACCGCAGTACAATAGACGCGCACTCTTTGTTGACGGCAACAACACGGCGGAAGTAGGCTTCCGTTATCTGCTGGAGGTTTTCGTCTCCGGGCGCGCTAATCTCCGTCATGCCGAGCAACTCGGCCGCAATCCGAAGCGCGGCGACGTTGAAGGGAGTTACGGCGACGTGGGTTCCGTAACAGAAGTCCGTTACCAAGGAGAAGGTTTGGGCCGTTATGTTGAACGGCGGAGAGAGGGTTATTTCGGGGAATTCAAAGAGCTGACGTTTCAAGTGGGCACTCCTTCGTATTAATGCTTCCTGTGAAATAGAGTAAATGCACTATCACTTTATGTTCTCTATTGAAAAATACGTTTCATTGCACATTTATTTTAGGGTAACGAACAACAGAGTAAATACTTATTGCAGCAGCAGCAGCAGCAGCTCAAAATTTTAATTTACCCAGCTAATACTTGTACAAATATACCATAATTATTCCAAGATTTATGCGATCATAACTCGAATAAAGATTTTTTTTTTTTTTAAATATTTGTATGAAGTAAGACAAAACTAAAACAACACAATCATAATTTAAAGAGAGAAAAGACTAATGACACGTGCGGCAAAAATTGGAAAATATTGAAATGAGAAACACCAGATGTAACAGCTACTAATTGGAAGAGGGCCCATTAAACAACACAAAATAATATGTGTATCGGATTTGCAAATATTATTTTAAATATAAGAATGAAATTAGATAACAAATCCCAAGAGAAGATGCAGATGAAATTCAGTATAAAAAGGCGGGGAGAGAGGAACCTTGTGAAGGCGGAAACAAGAGCCCTGGACGTATATCACCACATCTGGATCACGCCTCCCACTCACTAACCTGAGCCCAAAAGATACATACAAAGATATTTAAAAGATAAAGAGATCTGCAATCAAGAAATAAAATAAAAAATGTACCATGGTTGGTCAACCCTGGAAAATTGTTGGAGGTGAGAAGGGGAAGAGTCGAGGGAGGGTATAGTTGATGGTGACGATAATGAATCTTCATTTTCTTCTTCATAGATTGTGCCTACAACCCCCAATTCATTCCACCCCCTAAATCCCAAATCCATTATTATTATATTTTGTTTCTCTCTCTATCTCTCTTGTTGCTGTACCTACACTTAAAAAAATGGGGTTGGGGGTTGGGGGTTTTGTAAAATCTTGGGTTTGAAAAATATAGAAAGGTGTTGATAGAGTTACCTTGTGGGGTTTGATATGGTGCAATAAGTGCGGGCATGTGAGGACTCATAAATGCTACCTATCCCCACCTTTGATTCAATTCATTCATTCCTCTTACGCTCATTTTTTATTTTATTTCAAAAGAAGCTTCCTGCTGGCGGGACCCAAACAAAACACAAATAATTTTGATTTCATACATGATCTACGATCATCCTTGTTGCCCTCTTTTTGCACAAAACTTTAATATCACTCCCACACACAACTTTAAATATACTAATTCCTGTTTCTTATTACCTTCAATATATAAAAGGATGTGCAACATTGGATTGGTAAACTTCCAATATTCATCCACCTATTTGTACATGACCTAAAATTTATATGAAAATCCTTAAGTTAGAAAATCCCTTCTACCTAAATAAGGAGTAGTTTAATGCTATTACACTTACATAAATCAGAAAAAACTAAACTAAACTATTTTTGTGTCTCCACGATCCTATTTGATAACAATCCGCCACTTTATTACCTTCACTAAATATATTAGATGTATGTAACTTAATATGTTGTCGTATCTAAAAAAAACACTTGAACAACAAACAATAAAAACGCCTATAGCCTGCCGTCTTTTGTTCCAAAACACTGATTAATTAAAAAGCATCAACTTCCAACCAAATATGTACACAACATTAACCGTAGCACAACCGGTTATAAGTATTTAAACATTTAAACATTAACTTCCATATAACGAATTATACCACCATTCCCAACCACATAAGGATTTCATGTATCAACATATAAAAGTTGATCAGTGGAAAAAATAAAAAGTAACCGATTTCCCTCAAAATTAGTTGCCAAATTATTTTGAACACATAATATAACAATCATTAATTATTCATGATTTTTAGTATAATATTTTTATTGCATATATAAAAAGAATATCCTAACTCTAATATATCAAACATGATAAATCCACAAAAAAATATGAATTTATATCAAATTTAATTATCTTTTAAACTAGTAAAGTTTAATTTATATTTTTTAATCATTTCAATATTTTAATTAAATAAATATTGCATTAAATAAGTTTTAAAATATATGAATAAATATAAACATTCTAAAGACATTAAACAAATTAATTTTAATTTTTTTTGTTGGAGTTGTGTTTGATTTGATAACTGCAATGAATTAAATTATGTAGATGGATTTGAATTACAAACATAAGATGTATCTTAAATTAGAATTATATTAAAAATATATCAATTATTTTATTGTGTTATATTTTATTATTTAAGAAATATTGGATTCTACTATTTATGTCGAATTTGGAATTTTTAGTAAATTGATTTTTATTAAAATAATTTTTTCATAAAAAAACATATATCTAACAAACTGTGCATCACACGGGCATAATACTAATTGGAAAACAAGAGCTGAGGAAACTAATTACTCATTAATATTTGCAAAAATAACCCCCAACATTTTCTCAGTAGAAATTGCATGTGAGAAGTCTTGTGACTTGTTCCTAAGTGTAACGTCCCAAAATAATTTTTAGAATATTAAAACTACTTTTACCTTCTAAACCCACAATTTAATATTTCGAAACCAACACAAGAATAGTTTCAATACAACGTCAAAACTTAAAGCATAATTTCTTTGTATTTATCCATCTATTCACTGAGAAGTCAATAACGAAAAATAATTTAAATGGAATAAGAAACCCGAAATTTAAATGTGGCGCACAATTCTCTCAGCAAGCCGGCTCCACGGTAGAGTTTACTCCTCCTTGATTGTCTTACCTAAAAAGGTAAGAGGGTGAGTGTTGGAAAAACACCCCTTGAGCTAATTGTTTTTTATCTACCAAAGTACATACACATGCATACATAAGCATTGTATCACAATTAAGCATAACATGCAATTAAACAATTCCCAACTAATCATAAAGCATGGAAACCATATAAATAGGTATATGATGTACTTATTAACACACAACAACACATCAATCTTACGTGGGACTTGTAGTGTCCCACTCGAGCATCATGAATTTGTAAGCTACCTAAAGTGATCTGTAGATCAAAATTTTGTATGTGTCATACTAGCAAATCTTGGTTATATTTATGTATGGTAATATTTGTATACTTTATTAAGTTATATTTATGTATGATAATACCTGTATACTTTACAAATTGTGTGACTTACCTCAAATCGTGCATGTAAAAAATCATGCATACATCAATCATATTCTCCACAAATCATGTCATCAAAACTCAATAATTCATCAATATCATATATCAAATTTCACAATGGCAATACGTAATCAACGCAACATAAACATCAAGTACATTAACGCACGCTCACATATCATATCATCACCATGGAATAAACATTCACAAAAAGGCACGTATAACACGTGATCATCACGTATATTCTAACAATTAACAAATAAACAGGCATATAACTTTAGAGGGTAATTAATAACCATAACACACAAGTTAGTGTGCGAGTATCACCCAACTTTTATAATAACGGGTATGACATTGCGATTATGAGGCCATATCCAATAACCCAGAGCAAATAAGTTACAAAGAGGGATGGAGAGAATTATCATTAATTGTGAAGCCAAAAACATTTTACAAATGAGATTGACTTTTCATGTAATTGAGTCTGCATCAATGAGGTCAGAAACAAGAGAATTAGCGGGAAGTTGCATGCATGGAGTTAACCTGCCTCCGAGAACAGTTGGGAAGATATTTAGCTTTCAAGACCTCTGCTGGAAGGATCTCGAGTATGGTCCTCTTAAAAGCTTCTAGAAATCCAATCCATCATAATTTTTACTTGACAACATTTTTTTCCTTCCTCTGATTTTAGTTAGTCATGTGGTTTGTTCTTAGACAAATTCGATAAGTTGAAATAATTATAGCTATGGATGCACATGGGGATGAGGCTGTGCATGAAATGCATTCTCCATCTCTATACCTACCCCCTATTATTTTTCTGTCCCCACTTAAGTCCCAATGGAGACGGTCGGATGATTCATTTTAGTCATAAGGATTTAACGAGAACCCAATTAAAAAAAAGTTACTATTATTGAAAATTTGGCATATTTCAAACTTAAAGAAGATTTGCAAGCATCTAATTCAAACATAAAACTGAATTCATCATTCCATAATCTAGAAATATAGACAAGCTTTTAAATTAAATATCACATTCATTGTAAAAACTATCCATGCAAAGTTAAAACTAAAAATTCATAAACATAAACTTCAAATTCAAACAAACATATAATTGAGATTAAAATACGAGACCGCGAATAACATCCCTGACTCAGCCTCATCTCCAACTCGCGGAAAGAAAATCAATCTTATACACATTTCATTTGCTACCAAGTTGGGGAATCTCTACCCTAATAGGGGTGGGTCTCATCACATGAAGCTTTTGTACATCACTAATTATTATGATTTAATATAAATAAATTATTTTTAACCAAATTTCCCTAAAACTACTGCAATATACTGGCGGATCGAAATTTTATTTGTAATATATATACATATATACATATAGTAATAGCATGTAAAGTATTTTTTAAATATTTATTGTTATCAACCAATAGACCTCGATCAAATCTAGTGTACGATTCAATTGCATATAATATAACAAATCAATTAATTTTCCATGATTTTTAGTATAACATTTTTATTGCATATATAAAAAAAGAATATCATAACTCTAATATATCAAATATGATACATCCACAGAAATTATGAATTTATATCAAATTTAATTATCTTTTAAACTAGCAAAGTTTCATTAATTATTTTTCATCAAATTAACATTTCAATTAAATTAAAATCGCATTGAAAAAGTTTTAAAATATATGAATAAATATAAAAAAATTTAAAGACGTTAACAAAACTAATTTTAAACGTTTTGGTTGAAGTCGTTGTAGTTGTGTTTGATTTGATAACTGCAATGAATTAAAATTTGTAGATAAATTTGAGTTACAAATATAAGATGTATCTTAAATTATATTATATTAAAAATATATAAATTATTTTATTATATTATAGTTTATTATTTAAGAAATATTGGATTATAATATTTATATTGAATTTGGAATTTTTAGTAAATTGATTTATATTAAAATAATTTATTCATAAAAAATATATACCCAAAAAATTGTGCACAGGCATAATAAAAGTTGGAAAACAAGGGCTTATGATACTAATTACTCATTAATATTTGGAAAAATAACCGCCAACATTTTCTGATTAGAAATTGCATGTGAGAAGTCTTGAGACTTGTTTCTTATTGTTCTGAAATTATTTTTAGAATATTAAAATTATTTTTACCTTCTAAAATCACAATTTAATATTTTAAAACCAACATAATAATAATATTAATACAATGTCAAAACTTAAAGTATAATTTCTTTGTATTTATCCATCCATTCACTGAGAAGTCAATAACAAAAAAACAATTTAAAAGCAAAATAGGTTCTTTAAATGGAATAAGAAACACAAAATTTAAATATGGCACATAGTACTCTCAGCAAGCCGGCTCCACAGTATAATTTATTCCTCCTTGATTGTCTTACTAAAGAGGTAAGAGAGTGAGTGTTGAAAAAATACCCCATGAACTAACTCTTTTTACCTACCAAAATACACACATATGTATACATAAGCATTGTATCACAAATAAGAATAACATGCAATTAAACAATTGCCAGCTAATCATAAATCATGAAAATCATATAAATATGTATATGTTGTACTTATTATAGTACATATAACAACACATCAATCTTACGTGGGACGTGCTCGAACATCATAAATTTGTAAGCTACCTAAAGTGATATTTTGATCAAAATTTTGTACTGATCATACTCACGAATCTTGGTTAAATTTATTTATGGTAATATTTGAATACTTTATTATTTACATTTAAGTATGATAATACCCATATACTTTACAAATTGTGTGGCTTACCGCAAATCGTGCTAGTAAGAAATCATGTATACATTAATCATATTCTCTACAAATCATGTCATCAAAACTCAACAATTCATCAATATCATATATTAAATTTCACAATAGCAACGTGTAATCAACGCAATATAATCACATCAAGTACATTAAAGCAAGCTCACATATCATATCATCCACTTTTAATACTTAAGCACCATAGAATAAACATTCACAAAAAGCATGTGTAACACGTTATCATCATGTATATTCTAACAATTAATAAATAAACATACATATAACTTTAGAGGGAAATTAATAACTATAATACACAAGTTAATGTGGGAGTACCACCCACCTTTTATATTAATGGGGATGCCATTGTGATTATGAGGCCACATCCAATAACCTGAAGCAAATGAGTTGCAAAGAGGGATGAAAAAAATTATCGTTAATTGTGAAGCCATAAATATTTCACAAATGAGATTGACTTTCCATGTATTTGAGTCTGCATCAATGACATTAGAGATGGTGGGATGAGTGCATGAAATGCATTCTCTATCTCCATATTTGTCCTCTATTATTTTCCGTCTCCACCTAATTTTTGGTAGAGATGATGGGAGGATTCATTTTGGTTATAAGGATTTTAATAGGAAACCCAATTTTTAATTTTTTTTTAAAGTTACTAAGCATCTAATTCAAAAATAAAACTAAATTCATCATTCCATAATCTCTTATAAGATTTTAATTTAAATATCACACTCATATTGAAAACTATCCATGCAAAGTTAAAACTAAAAATTTATAAACATAAACTTAAAATTCAAACTATAAATATAGACAAGATTTTAATTTAAATATCACATTCAAATTAAAAACCATTCATGCAAAGTTGAAACTAAAAGTTTATAAACATAAACTTAAAATTAAAAAAAAACATATAATTGAGATTAAAATACTGGAACGGGTATACCAACCCCAACTCCGCCTCATCTCCAACTCACGGAAATAAAATCTATCTCACACACATTCTATTTCCTATCAAGTTAGGGAATCTCTACCCCAGTAGGAGCGGGTCTTCATGGATCTCATCCTCATGAAACTTTTGTACATCACTAATAATTGTTATTTAACAAAATAAATTATTTTTAGATAACTATTCCTAAAAGTACCACAATATTTTAAGGCATCTCATGATATGTAAATCTGAAATTACAAAAATATATATTTCAAATATAAACATAATTGATATATTATATATCAATAATTATATAATATGTATTTAAAAATTATATAATATATATTTAAAATACTAATAACCATTTATTCAATTTATTAATAACCACCATCATTTCTTCATTTATTCCAAAAACATATTGCGCACCTCCACAGCGAAAAGAACAAGACGTACCTTTGAGTGTCATTATTACTAGTTGTAGACCCGTGTAATGTACGGGTGCAAGCTTTTATTAAAGATATTAATTATATTTTAAAATTATTGAAAAATTATTCATTTCTATATTAATACACATACACAACAATAGCACTATAACACGATATGAATCCCCCCTCAGGTTAACTTCATCTAAAGTTGAGTAGGAAAAGATAGAATTCATATCTAAATAAACTTCATTTTTTATCTTTTTTTTTTAAAATCCAATTAATATTGACTAACAATCTAGAAGGAATATTTGATGTTATGCGAATATTTATATTCACAAAACATTCACTATAAGAAAAATTAAGTACGGAAGTTACCTCGACAGTTGAAAAAACAACTACTCTTTTTTTATATTTATTATTTATTACTATTAGGAACACGTGACAGCTCATGCAAAGAAAGAAAATATTATGTGGCAAGCCTTTAGGACATGAACTGTACATTTAAATACCATTCAGGTCAACTTCATCTAAGATTGAGTTAGAAAGTTAAACTCATATTCAAAAAAACTTCATTTTCTATCTTTTTTTTTTACAAAAAAATAATAATTAAGTAACATTGACTAACAAGAGAAATATTTGTTGTTACGCAAATATTTATATTCACAAAGCATATATTATGAGGATAATTAAGTACGGAAGTTACCTTGACAATTGAAAAGACAATTCACTTTTTTGTATTTATTATTTATTACTATAAGGAACACAAGATAGCTTATGAAGGGGGAAAAATATGATATGTCAAGTCTTGAGAGTATGAACTCTATTTATTTGTTGATATGCAAATATTTATATTTACAAAGCATTTACTATAAAGAGAATTAAATACGAGAGTTACCTTGACAATTGAAAGACAAATCACTTTTTGGTATTTATTATATTAGGAACACATAACAGCTCATAAAAAGGACAAAAATATGATATGGCCAAGTGTTGAGAGTATGAATTCTACTTTTATATATATACATAGATTTTTTATCAAATATTTTTCTTTTCCAGCTTTTACTTTTTCCCCCTTCGGATTTTCATATTTTCGTGAAATGTTCAAAATGGTCCATGTAACAAAAATTTATTTATTTTCGTAGGTAAAAACAAATATATTTTATGGTTTTTTGCTCACAAATAATATTCGTTTTTTCATAAATATAAGGTTTGATATTGAACTTTAACTTATATTTCGGTGTTAATTTAAAAATTTTAGGGCGAAGGTACATAATTCAAAAGGTAAAAGTTCAATCAAAATATTTTTAGAAAGTAAATATTATTTGTTAGAAAATTCAAAAAATTATTTATGTTGTGGTGAATTTTTTGTATATGAATTTTTAATGTGCACCGAATGAATTAAATTGCTCCATTAATACATTTGAATTCAACTCCCATCCCCACCCCAAGGGCCCAACCCCCACTCCTACCCTTCAGCCCCAACGATCCAAGCCCAACCCCCATTCCCACCCTTCATCCCCAACGATCCAAGCCCCATTCCCAGCCCCCAACCCACAATGGCCTAGCCCAGCTCAAACCCCACCCCTACCTTCCACCCCCACACAATTATTTAATATAATTTCTTCCGTAGAAGGCATAAAAATTAAATAAAAATAAAAGATAAATTTTTATAATAAATTGAAACATGAAAAAGTAGATTCATTAATTTCTACTCCAGTTGTTAAAAAATTATCATAAAGAAATGAAAATAATATTATATTCTTGAAAATATTCATTTCTTATTTAATAGAAAGCTAAAATATATTTACATTCAACCTAAAAAAAATTAATTAAATTAAAAATTTATTACTTATTTACTACTTGATTATTTAAATCTATTACTTTTATCATAAAAAATAATTTATTTGGAAAATATGAAAAAAAATATTACCTCTTACCTGAAAAATATATTTTTGTTAGGTCTAAATATACGCGCATAAAATATGAAAACATGTGGATTCTGGTCAGGTTGGCTAAAATTCACGATGTTTTACATATTTTTGGGTAGGATCCGATCCATTATATATATAAGGAGAGTTATGTATTTGATGCATACAAATTTTAGTTATTTTTTTCTTTGATATATAGGTGCAAAACATAACTGTAATGTTGTTGAAACTAGGAATGACAATGGAACAGGTTTGACAAGTACTTGAATACCTAGGTCCGCCCCATTCTTAAATGGGACAGGGCAGGGTTGACCTCCTTCGGGGTCTTCGACCAGGGTGGAACAACCTATTCTGACTTGATGTTTTAATATTGTGATAGTAATAGATAAAAATATGTATATAATTTTAATATAAAATTAAACGTGAAATAAAAACTAAATAAATAATATTGAAAGTATGTGTAGAAGTTTATATTCACCTTTCCAAGCCTTTTCTGATGGGTCGGCCCACCAAGGAAAAAGCCCAATGCTTATGGACCATACGCAAAATAAATCGTGCTCTAAATTCAAAAGGTTTAAATCTTATATGCCGTTTAATGATATAAATGTGGAACCCAAAATATTTACGTTTCTAATAAAGCTTACTTAATCTACTAAACTAATATTGCCTCCCTTCTTGAGTAAGAGTCTTAATTTTTAAGAATAATATATATTTTTTGTTTTTTTTGTTCTTTTTTGTTTCTGTCAATATGAACGCACAAAATTTCAAAAATTGTAAATCTTTTATGCACAATTTTTTTATTGTTAATTTAGTTGAAATAATTATATATAATTTATTAATAAAATTCAATATTTGTATTTTTATTTTTATTTAACTAATATGATTGGATATCGGCTTTTGAAATATATAACTTATTTTAAGGGAAAATATGTATTTCTTAAACATAATTCTAATTTACAAAGGAGGAAATATAAGGGTTGAAGACTCCAACTTTTGGAAGTTATTTTGATTAATTTTAAATTATATATAATTTGGTGAATTGAAAGAAATTTGGTTAAATAATTAACACAAAGAGAACTTATTGTATTACTATCAAATGTATGTTATATCCCAAAAATAAACAACAACAAATTCGGAAGTAATTATCAAACTATTATAAATTAATTCATAAATTTATGTTTTACGGTGAGCTTTAGAAAAAATATCTAAAGTACAATAAAACGTCAAGCCTGATTACGTATTTTGCAAAAAATATCATCGTATCCGATGTTTTAAAATTCAGTCAAAATCAAATTAAAAATGTTATGCCTAGTGATATTTATTTTATTTTGAATAAATGTACGTGTTACATGTACGTTGTGCATATGCATTACGTAAATAACTATATATATATATATATATATATATATATATATAAACACGCATATATATACACTCAACATTCATATATACTGTGCATAAATATATAATTAATATTTATATGTATTTATATATAGAAAATAATTTTATTATCTTTTAAATTCTAAATAATATATTTTTCAAAAACTAAATTGATAAAGGCAATATATATTTTATTAATAATTATGAATAAGCTTTGATATATGTAAATAGATATATTTTTGAAATTTATTTACTATATATATATTTGTAATATTTTTACTACATATTATATTAAAATTAAAAATAATAACTGAAAGAAAAAAAATAATATATATATATATATATAAATGTGTGTGTTGATATATATATATATATATATATATATATTTCTAATATAATTTTTATTTTATTTGATCTATTTAATTAAAATTATTTAAAAATAATAAGTAATATTATTGTTTATTTTTAAACTATTTAATCTTTAAAAATTTATGTTGTGTATTGTAATCAAATATTTAAATATATTTTAAAAGAATTCGAGATGTTTTAAAAGTATGAAATTTATAAAAAAAATTATGGTTCAAATCCTATCCTATTCAACTCATATATATGTTAGTTTTTTTAAAAAGAATTAAAACTTTTTTGTAAGTCAATGATATGAAAAAATAAGTAATCAATAAAGAAATAAATAAATAAATAGAAGCGAAAAGTCAGCGGGCCTTTAAATCGTGAGCCCAATACTTCTATTTACCATTTGCCATTGGTACTGTCATGTGCCATGTAGCATATACAAGCCCAATAACATCAGGCCCGTCGCTGATGATTTAATGAGGTTTCTTCCACTTAATATTTTTTTAAAAATATTTTTATTAAATAGATAAAAATAAAATAAAAATATTATATTAGAATATATATATATATATAATATATATCAACACATATATCTGTATTATTATTTCCAGGTATTATTTTCAATTATAAATAAACATGTGTGTATATCTATATATATCAAAGTTTATTTGTAACAATTAAAAAGAATACATCTACACATATGATACAAATAAGTTTAGCACAAAAAGTAATACAATTAGGATTAACAATAATAGATTTGAACATAAAGGAATAATATGCTTTACAATAAAGTAGTACTAACTTTGACTTTTCACTACAACAAGTAATACTTTTATGATTAAGAATAATATATTGAAGGTTAAGAAGCAGAACCTTTTAACAAAAATAATAATACGTCCATTACACATATAGAGACAAAGGAAGGAGAGAAAGCAAACACATCCATGGTTGTAAATAGTGGAAATCAAAACAACCAAGTTTAAAGATATCGTACAATTCCAATGACAACACAACATTTATAGAATTGCTCAATATTTATTTGTTTAATTAAAAAAATGTTACCTATTTAGTTAACATGTGTTACTCATGTAACTAAAAAAATACACGAGAAAGATGTTACCTATTTTATTTTGTATACTTACTATAATAATCTCTTTTAATATTTTCTTATATACACGAGGATGATTTTTTTTCAAATTAAGAAAATAAAAAATAAAATAAATGAATACATATTAATTAATTTATTTGATCCAATTTTGAAATTAAATTAAAAGTAAGGCGTAAGTTTAAAAATTTGTAGCACTTATTATATTGTAATTGGTTACCCGGGCCGGGAGAAAGGTGGAATAATGGTGAGAATGATTCAAAGGTATTGTATTATACTATATTATATTATAGCCTTAGGAGGCAGTCAAGTCAGGAGGGCATTGACTAAACATTTGGGACCCACTCTTCATTCTCCCTTCCCATATTCTCTTTTTCAATATATAATACACCTACACCCTTTTCCAAACAAGACAACATCTGTCCAAACAACCTATTTCTCCCAATCAATACTCACAACTGCCAACTATAATTTGTCCTTTTTTTTTTTTCCTGTATGCAAATTGAGGAATTAAGCTTATATTTGCATTGGCCCCTAGACAGAATATTGTATTTTTATAATGACTTACTTTTGGATTGTTTAAAGCATATCAATGTCCTTCCTACAAAAATTTAAACGTGATACTTTCTCTCTCATTCATAAATTCCAAAAACTATATTATGATTATTTAATTATGTTTATTCATTATAAAATTACTTTTTTAATAAATATCCATCAGATTTTTCAATATAATTTGACTATATTATATGAATCTTGTTTTATAAAATTTTAAAACAAACACAAAATTTATATTATTCTTTTACACTTATACAACATATAAAATTTACGAAAAAATTATCACGCACCCCTTCATCTCAATACAAATATACCCTAAATCACACATTAGCCTTTCCATCAGATTTTTGCTTGGGCCTCAAAGATGTATCCAGTCACAAGCAAATTGAAAAATATTTGTGTACTCCTTCAATATTTTTTATACTATAGAATTATTATATTTATTATAAAATTTTCAGCCATTTGACAACTTTAAAACTACTAAAATGTGGATTGGATTCATTTTTATTATATGAGTAGAAAAGTTAGTCTAGCAAGTCCAATTAGTTAGGAATTGAAATTCTATAAGTTAGGAGTTAAGATTTTGTTAGATAATAACTAATTATAGTTAGACGGTTAAAATGAGCATAATCGTTTCTAATTGTTGTATATATACACTAGTAGATCAAATGAATTGATTGAGCTGGTTTTATATTTCACATTATATTTTCTCAGTTATTAATTTCTTAACACGGTATCACGAGAGCTGGCTTCTCATCCAACGGTTTCTCTCGTCGAACTTTCTTCATCAACGGCGATTACTGCTTGATTCTCTTCTTTTCTCTGGTTTTTTTTTCTACGGATCTCAAAATGTCTTCTGATGTTCTTCCAATTTTGGCTCCGATTTCGATCAAACTCGATCGGAATAATCATCATTCCTGGAGAGCTCAAGTTTTAGCAGCGCTTCGAGCGCATGATCTCGATGATATACTACTTGGTGTTTCTTCGATTCCAAGCAAGATGAAGGATCTTCTGCTACTTCCTCTTGTCGGACGTTGAATTCTTCCTATTTCAATTGGATTAGACGTGATCAACTTCTTGTCAGTTGACTTTTGTCCTCCATTTCAGAATCTATTCTCGAGTATGTCACTCAGTGTGACACTTCAACAGAGATTTGGCAAGTTCTTGAGTCCTCTTTTTGATCTGTGTCAAAGGCAAGACAAATGCATCTGCGGTTACAACTACAGACCACTCGGAAAGGTGATTTGTTAGTTGAGAGTACATATTAAAAATGAAAAGCATATTGGATACTCTTCTTGCAGCTGGTCAAACTATAGTTGATGAAGAGCTTATGACCTATACTTTGAATGTCTTTGGTTTAGAATTTGAATATATTGTTGTGAACTTGACGACGAGGGATGATACATTGACTTTACAAGAGGTTCAATATGCTTTACAGACTCATGAAATGAGGATTCTACATCAGGCTTCTGTGTATTCGATACATACAGGTTCTAATGTGACTACACCATCTGTACATTTTGCACAACAATTTTCTGGTCGAGGTCATAACAGAGGTGGTTTTTCAAGTGGTCGTGGCAGAGGTTGATTCAACAAAAGTAAACCTACTTGCCAGATATGTGGAAAACAAAACCATATTACATCCAAATGTTACAAATGTTTTGATTTTGCAAGTTACTCTTCTTCTTCTTCTTCTTCTTCTTCTTCTTCTTCTTCTTCTTCTTCTTCTTCTTCTACTACTACTCCCATAATGGATGACAAGTGGTATGTTAACAGTGGGGCCACCTCCCATATGACTGCTGATCTTGGTAATTTGACAATTCAAAATGCTTATACAGGAGATGAAAAGCTTACAGTTGGCAATGGGTCTCAAATTCCTATTTCTCATATAGGTACTTCCAACATTCTTCTCCCTTCTTCCGATACTTTCTTACATCTTAATCATATTTTATGTGTTCCTGATATTACCAAAAACCTTCTTAGTATACCTCAGTTCACCAAAGATAATAAGGTGTATGTTGAATTTCATCATGATGTTCGTTTTGTCAAGGATTCCACAACTCATCAAACTCTGTTGAAAGACAATCTTAAGGAAGGGTTAAATCAACTGGACCTTAGTAGTTTAATTCGCTCACGCAAAGCCTCTTTCTCACCACCCATTTTTCTTCATAAACCAACTTCATCTTCTGTTTGTAAATCTGTGTTTCAAGTTTCCAGTTGTAAAAATAATGATGTTAACTTGTGGCATCAAAGATTAGGACACCCTTGCTCTCACACTTTATCCACTATATGTAAACAATTACAAATTTCTATCTCTTTGAAGTCCTTCAGTTTTTGTGATTCATGTAAAATGGTAAACTTCATTCTATGCATTTTCCCTCCGTTGAAGCTAAAACTACTACTCCTTTTGACATAATATACTCTGACTTATAGGGTCCAACTTCTACTCTGTCCACAGAAGGCTTTAGATATTACATTCACTTTGTTACATGAATTTATCCTTTAAAAGCCAAATCGGAAGCCATTATAGCATTACAACATTTTCTTCTTCTCATAGGCAGACAATATAAGGCCAAAATCAAGGTATTTCAAGCTGACTTTGGGGGTGAGTTCAGGCCAATATTCAATCTTCTTCAAGCCATAGGGGTTATTGTGAGACATCCATGTCCTTACACACATCAACAACCAATATTCAATCTTCTTCAAGCCATAGGGGTTATTGTGAGACATCCATGTCCTTACACACATCAACAAAATGGGCTTCCTGAACAAAAACATCAACATATTTGTGAGATGGGACTCACTCTCCTTGCTCAAACATCTTTACCCATGAAATTCTGGTGGGATGCCTTTGCAACATCTATGTATCTTATAAACAGATTTCCACTCCTGTTCTTCATTTCTCATCCCCCTATCACAAACTATTTGGTCAAACACCTGATTATTCTGGACTCAAATTTTTTGGGTGTGCTTGTTTTCCATATCTCAATCCATATCAGACTAGTAAACTTCAGTTTAGGACTCAAAAGTGTATATTCTTGGGATATAGTCCTACACACAAGGGGTATAGGTGTCTAGCTCCTTCTGGCAGGATATACATTGCTAGGACATTCAATTTTAATGAAACTGAATTTCCATATGCTTCTTTGTTTCTAGACTCCACGGCTATTTCGATGTCCAATATTTCTTCCCCATCTCACACACTTACTCTTTCTCCTTCTTCTAGTTCCCTCAATACTCATACTTTCTCTCCTACTCCTCATGATTCCAGTTCAGCATCTCCTCCAGCTCCTCCTTCGCCTGGGATTGCATCATCTTCTCCTCTGCTATCATCAAATAATTCTCCTGCATTAGTTTCCTCCTCATCCAATAATTCTTCCCCACCACTATTGTCACAAACACTCACCCTATGGTTACTAGAGCAAAAGTAGGTACCTACAAACCAAAGGTATACACTGTTCATCAGGAACACGTTGAGCCATCCTCTGTCACTGAATCTCTGTCATGTCCTAAGTGGAAAGCAGCCATAGATTTAGAATATCAGCACTGGTCACGAATCACACTTGGGATTTGGTTCCTTATCAATCTGGAATGAAGGTAATTGATAATAAATGGGTGTTTAAAGTGAAACATAAAACAAATGGCTCTGTGGAAAGACTTAAAGCTAGGTTAGTAGCAAGGGGTTTTCAGCAATTGGTTGGAATTGATTATTTTGAGACATTCAGTCCAGTTGTAAAACCCGTGTCTATCAGGTTGGTTTTCACTTTGGCTGTCACGAGAGGTAGGACATTCAACAAGTTGATATTAATAATGCTTTCTTAAATGGAGACTTGATTGAAACTGTATACATGTCTTAGCCTCTAGGTTAGATTGATTCTGCCAGACCAAATCATATTTGCAAGCTAGTTAAGGCTTTATGGCCTGAAGCAGGCTCCTCGAGCTTAGACACATAAGTTGAAAACATTTCTTATGGGCCAAGGGTTTCAGTGATCAGAATCTGATCATTCTTTGTTTTATATCAAATGCAAGGGTCAACTATGCTTGTTCTTGTGTATGTTGAAAATATGTTGATTATGGGAGATGACAAGTTGAGAATACCTCGATTAATTCAGGTTCTTCATCAAGAATTTTCTTTGAAGCATCTCGGACAGGTTCAATATTTTTTGGGTATTCAGGTTCATCATACTCCTCAGGGTATTCCTCTCAATCAAGCCAAATATCTCACTGATCTCTTGCAAAAGACTAATATGATAGATTGCAAACCTTGTGATAGTCCCTATTGTTCTAATATGAAGTTGTCTGCAGGTGATAGTGCTCCCTTGGAATGTGTGACTACTTACAGGAGCACTATAGGATCTTTGCAATATTTGACCATGACTCGTCTGGACATCTCATTTATGATGAATAAGTTGAGTCAGTTTCTTCAGCAACCGACTTAAAATCAGTGGGCACCTTGAAAAAGAGTGTTAAGATACTTGAAGGGTTCTCTCTCTCAGGGTCTAGTTTTTCAACCAGTGTCTAGTTTGCAACTTCATTGTTACGCAGATGCGGACTGGGCTAGTTCTCTGGACGATAGAAATCTACCGGGGGCCATTGTGTGTTCCTGGGCTCTAATCACATCACCTGGCATTCCAAGAAACAAGATGTTGCACGCAGTATTGCTGAATCAGAGTATCGGTCCCTCGCTAATGCCTCCACCGATATTGTATGGATAAAATCGCTATTTACAGAACTTGGAATATTCTTGCTTTATCCTTCCATACTTTGGTGTGATAATATTAGTGCGATTTCTTTAGCCTCCAATCCTATATTCCATGCTCGCACTAAATACATTGAGGTGGATGTGCACTATAAACGGCAACTTGTTCAGCAAAAGTTATTTGATGTTCGACACATCTCGACTGAAGATCAGCGAGCAAATATCTTCACCAAGCCACTATCCACTCATCGATTTCAGTTTCTCTGCTCTAAGTTTTGTTTAGCTACACCACCGGGTTTAGTTTAACAGGGGTGTATTAAATCAGTAGAAAAGTTAGCCTAGCAAGTCTAGTTAGTTAAGAATTGAAATTCTGTTAGTTAGGAGTAGAGATTTTGTTAGATAATAATTAATTATAGTTAGACGGTTAAAATGAGCATAACCGTTTCTCATTGTTGTATATATATAATAGTAGATCAAATAAATTAATTGAACTGATTTTATATTTCACATTATTATTTCTCAGTTATTAATTTCTTAACAATTTTCAATCTAAAAATAAAGCGTCATATTCTTTAAATGACAAAAAAAAAAAAAAAAACTAAAAAAATTAACGTGCATTTTTATATCTAGATAAGTTACTTAATTCAATCAGTCATGATTAGTTAATTTATTAATTATAAATTGTAGGCCTTTTGTGGAAAATTAAAATATAATATTGAAAAGTGGTAAAAATATTAATTTAAAATAATAATTATTTATTGCAATCAAAACGTCGGAAGCACAATTCTGCCTTAGAGCGGGCATGGTCGGAACCATTAACTTGGAAGAATAGGTCAATCTAATAAAGCAGACAGTGAAAGGCCTAAGAATTTCCTTTTGAATTAGGACTCCATTGCTTTATTTGATAAGATAATGTTTGATACATTATACTTAAAATTTGTTATTTAGTATTATGTTTAATTTTATATTTATTTTGCAAACTGCAATACATAATATATCATATTAATATATAATATTGTGTTTGTTTTAATGTCTTAAAATTATGTAAAATGCATATATTGATCATTATACCCATTAATATTTTCAATATTAGACACTTTACCTGTATCTCTATTTTGATCAAAATAAAAATTTACTATTTGCTTCTACATATTTTTTCTCTTGTATCATATTTTTAAGAACCGAACAAGCACAATATAAATTCAAATATTTTATTTACAAATTTTTATATTTGATAATTTGTAATATTAGGTTTTTCTTTATTTTTTTATCATGAGGTCCTTAATTTTAAAATTTATTAAGACACCTTAAAAGTAAACCTTGAATCACGGATATAAATATAATAAAAAATCGTACTTGATATAATTTAGGGTACAATTATTGCATTTTTGTGTTTTTTTTTAATGAAAATTTGGTAAAGTTTTAATAAAGATAATTTTTTTCTCCTAAATTTCTGTAACTCATGTTTAACTTAATATGTGTCTTCTATTTTTACGACTTTTTTTATTCTCTAACTTACAATTTTGGTTCAATGTTTACTAGAGTTTCAATTTTTAGCCATGAATTCATGACATGACGATTGATTTGATTATGTGGTCCTCTACTGATAATTTTTTAAAATGTAAAAGACTGTGGGAGAATATTTGCATATCATTAAAGAAAATATTATTTTAAAAAAATTATTAAGAAAATTTAAGATATTTATAAATTTGGTAATGTCTTACATACAATTAATTTGATATAGTTATTTGGTTACTATAATATGTAAATTGTTTCATAGTTTTTCATTTTATAACTTATAATAATGAAGGGTAAAGTTGGATATTTTTAGCTATTACATATGATGTTAAATGATGAAAAATGTAATTCCACCTATGAGGTGGGATCCATAATCTCGTGTTTTAAAGATAACAAATACCGAGCCAGCCCATTAAGAGAGCTTTAGTGATTATTAATATTGTGAAACAAATATAAGATAAGAAGTGATACCCTATCTATTAAGTTCTTATCTCATGAAACAAACAAGTCCTTAGAGTCGTACAGTATCATGCTCTGCTTTAGAAATTTCTATTTTTCTCTCTTTGTTCACACATATTTTCTTTTCCTTTTTATAATTCAAGTGTCTAACTTTTAGAATATATTTGATTTGGATTATAAGCATTCACAACATATTTAGATGAGTATATTTAAAAAATTTATTGTACAAAAAGATATAAAATAATAAAATATCACATCAATCACAATTAAACAAAGATACCCTTAGACAATTAATTAATCAAGAACAAGATGGCCTAACTTCGATTCATTTTCTAAATAAATTTAAACACACACACACACACACACACACACACACATATATATATATATATATATATATCAACCGACACACTTAGATAGTTACGTTCAAAACACAAAATGTTGTCTTTCAAAATACGTGTACCGAAGTCACTACTAAGTTGATAATATTAAAATTAAGTAAGGATTATAAAATAAGCGAGAGTTAGGAGTAGCATATGAATACTAGTAAGCTAAATTATTGGACTAACATTAATATATTAAAATTTTATTCTCTCCAACCCATAACAAAACAATAGAATGAAATAAAAGGTTACTGATTAAACAAAAGACAGAAGCAAAAGCCTTGGTCTTTTTCGTCAACCATTTTATTGTCAATAGCAGAGTTTCTTGAAAATTACTAAACTAAAATAAATTCTGTTATATAGTTAAAGGTCGGTCAAATATAAATAAATAATTATAAAATATTAATTATGCTAATACCATACTCTTATATAAAAACAAACTACATTAAAACCTCTATAAATTAATATTATTGGAATCATGATATTTTATCATTTTATAGAGATATTAATTAATTAAATAATTATAATTATTAATTTAAAGAGACTTTTGTAGTTGTTTTAAGTTAAATTTTGATTACATAAAAAAACATTATATCTTAGAAAAATTCATATATTATATTAGTTAAATTAATCTAAAACATACATTCATTGTTCATAATATTAATGAATACTAATAAATAATGTTCATTGTTTCTTAATAATTAACTATTATTCATTGTATTTTTACTAAAAACATTCAATGCATGATGGTGATAGGAAATCGGATATATTGTTATATTTCTAATTAATAATCATTCATTTTAATATATTTATAATATATTTTGAATACCGATATGTACCGATCTGTTGAATTGATTCCTAGATTTTTCAGTTCTTCCCACCCATGTTTTTTTTCAAATCTTTAGAAAATGTTGTTATATTGCTAACACGTATTCATTTTAATATATTTATAATATATTTAGAATACCGATATGTAACGATTTATTGAACCGATTCCTAGATTTTTCAGCCATATGTATCTATTAAATTGAATGTTTGTAACAATAATATATCTCATATCTAAATAATCTATTTTATTTTAATATATTTATAATATATTAATATTTTAGGATTTCAGAAAATTTTGTTATATTTAATTTAGTAATATTACAAGATTTCGAACGTTGATTTGAACTTATCAATTCCCACAATAATTTATTCATATATGTAACATATCTTTTTTCATTCCACAAATGAAAAGATGGATTTTTTTGGAATGTTGTTATATTGTTAACCAATAAACATTCATTTTAATATATTTATAATATATTTAGAATACCAATATGTACTGATCTGTCTAATTTGTACCAATCTATTGAACTGATTCCTAAATTTTTAGCAATACCTAACTATCTATTGAGCATAATTTTTATTATAAATAGTGGGGTTTTTTTTTCAAAATAATGCGAAAAAAAGAAAAAATTTACGAAATAGGCATGTTTTGAAACAGTTTTTAAAAATAGGTAAAACGTCACCGCCGGTGACGTTATTTCGAAAAAACGTCACCGGAGGTGACGATTTTAAATTTAAATGAAAGAACGTCACCTTAGGTGACGTTCTTTCTGTTTTATTATATATATATATACACATACAATATACATGCATATATATATTATATATATATACACACTGACATATATATAACCTGTATATATATATATATTTTAAATATATATTCTTATTAATATATATATATATATAAATATATGTATATATTTATCAAATATACATTTATACTCTAAATTAACATTTTAAATATATATATATATATATATATTTTATATTTTATTTATTCAGTAAATATATCAAAATAAATATTAAAATAAAATTAATAAAATTAAAATATTATAATTTTATTTAAGATAATAAAAAATATTTAAATTTATTTTTATAATATATTATATATATATGTATTCATAAAATATACATTTATAAATAATAATGTATATTTTGAATATGTATATATATATATATATATATATTTATTTATTTATTAAGTAAATATATAAAAATATATATTAAATTATAATTTTTAAAAGTAAAATGTTATAATTTTATTTAAGATAATAAAAAAAAATTGTTAAATTAAATAATAATTTTTAATTATTAATTCATATTTTGAAAATAAATAATATATAAATTTATATATAAATATATTTATAAATAATAATATATATAATATCTGAATATATATATAAATTTATATATTATTATATATATATATTATTTATTTTAAAAATAAGAATTAATAATAAAAAATTATTATTTAATTTAACAATTTTCTTATTATCTTAAATAAAATTATAACATTTTACTTTTTAAAATTATAATTTAATACATATTTTTATATATTTACTTAATAAATAAAAATATATATACATATTCAAAATAAATAATATATATATAATAATAATACATAATTATATATATATATATATATATAAGAAATTAAAAAAAAAATACAATAAACGTCACCTAAGGTGACGTTTTTTAGCATATATATATTATATATACATATATATATATATATTTATAAAATATATATTTATAAATAATAATATATATAATATCCGAATATATATATATATATAAATTTATATATTATTATTATTATATATATATTTATTTTTAAAATATGAATTAATAATAAAAAAATATTATTTAATTTAAATTTTTTTTTATTATCTTAAATAATTGTAACATTTTACTTTTTAATTTAATATATATATTTAAAATATTAAATTATAATTTTAACAAGTAAAATGATATAATTTTATTTAAGATAATAAAAAAATTATTAAATTAAATAATAATTTTTAATTATTAATTCATATTTTGAAAATAAATAATATATATAATAATAATATATAAATATATATATCCAAAATAATAAAAATGGAATAAATGTCACCTAAGGTGACGTTTTTAAAAAAACGTCACCTAAAGTGACGTTTTTTATTTAATTTTTATAATATATATAGTATATATATATATACAACACATACATCATGCATCCATGTGTATATATATATATATATATACACACGCACATACCACAACAACATATATATATATATATACTCTCACACACATATATATATATTCTCGCAGTCAACTCAAATATATTATATATATATATATATTCTTTAAATATGTATATATATATATTTATAAAATATATATTTATATTATAAATCTATATTTTGTATATATATATATTTTATTTATTAAGTAAATATATCAAAATATATATTAAATTATAATTTTAAAAAGTAAAATATTATAATTTTATTTAAGATAATAGAAAGAATTATTTAAATTAAAGAATAAATTTTAATTATTAATTCATATTCTAAAAATAAAATAATATATATATATATTAATAATATATAAATTTTATAAACATTATTTAAAATAAAGATTAATATTTAATTATTATTATTTGTAATTTAATTTGTTGAAAGAAATATATATTATTATTATTATTATTATTTGTAATTTAATTTTCTTCAAGAAATATTAATTTATATATATTTTTTGTAATAATAATACATGAATATATATATATTTAAATATATTACCTTTTCAATATATATATATATATTTAGGAATATATGTATATATATTTTATAAAAATATATATTAAATTATAAATTTAAAAAATGTTATTTAAAATAAATAAATAATAAATAAAATAATTTTATATTAATTACAGAAATATTTGAAATATATATAATATATATATATATATATATATATATATATAACATACATACATACATACATACATTCAATGAAACGTCAGTGGGGCTGACGTTTTTTCAATTTTTGCTCTATCCGCCAGGTTTTAACCACCAAAGCACATTCAAAGTTTGAAAATTTATGATATAATTTTATATATAATATAAATTTAAAATATAAAATAATATATTTATAATATTTTTTATTTTTAATTATAATATATATATATATTATATAAAAGAAAATAAAATACAAATATAAATTAATAATTAAAAATTATTATTTAATTTAATTATTATTTTATTATCTTAAATAAAATTATATTATCTTATATATATAATATCTATTATATATATATTTATAAAATATATATTTATACATAATAATATATATAATATCCAAAATTATATATATATATATATATTTATATATTATTATTATATATATATATTATTTATTTTCAAAATATGAATTAATAATTAAATTTTTTTATTTAATTTAATAATTTTTATTATCTTAAATAAAATTATAATATTTTACTTTTTAAAATTATAATTTAATATATATTTTTATATATTTACTTAATAAATAAATAAAAATATATATATACATATTCAAAATAACTAAATAAATAAATATATAATAATAATAATTTATAAATATATATATGAAATTAAAAAAAATACAATAACCGTCACCTAAGGTGACGTTTTTACATTTATATATATAATATATATTATATATAGATATATATATATATATATATTTATAAAATATATATTTATAAATAATGATATATATACATATTCAAAATATATATTATTATTTATAAATATATATTTTATAAATACATATATATAATATATATATTATAAAAATAAATTTAAATATTTTTTTATCTTAAATAAAATTATAATATTTTAATTTTATTAATTATATTTAATATTTATTTTGATATTTAAATATATATTTTATAAATATATACATATATATATTAATGAGAATATATATTTAAAAAATATATATATATATATATTTACACGTTTTATATATATATGTGTGTGTGTGTCAGTGTGTGTGTATATATATAATATATATATATATATATATATGTGTGTGTGTGTCAGTGTGTGTGTGTATATATATATATATATAATATATATATGCATGTATGGATGTATGTATGTATTATATATATTGTGTGTGTATATATATATAACATATAAATAAAGAACGTCACCTAAGGTGACGTTCTTTCATTTAAATTTAAAATCGTCACCTCCGGTGACGTTTTTTCGAAATAACGTCACCGGCGGTGACGTTTTACCTATTTTTAAAAACTGTTCCAAAACATGCCTATTTCGTAAATTTTTTCTTTTTTTTGCATTATTTTGAAAAAAAACCCAAAATAGTGTATCATTTTGTGTCACCTACATTGTGCACTCTCACTATTTATATGTTTTTTTATCTTGCTTTATTGATTTGTAATGTTAACTATTTTCAACTTTGTGAAAGATGTTTATCTGAAGAGATTTGGACTCTTAGACTTCATGTACATTTGCAGAAAAAAAAATAGATCTTTAATTTTGAGTGCGTTTTTAAGGATGAACATGTATCGCCAAAAAATAAATTTCATAATAAACATGATAAAATGGGTAGTATGAAACATGCAATATTTAACATAATTAATTTCATTATTTTTACAGGGTGATACTGTTCGTGGTCAAACAAGAAGTTCACACATCAATTGCTTTAAAAAACTATTATTTGTGGGAAACTATATAGTGTCTCTTATATCATGGTGTCAACTGACGAATTTAAATTCAAAACAACTACTCATGGATATATGTTCAATTTTTATGGTAAAACAGAGGTTCACGAGTTTATGGACTCATTGTTTTCTAGGAACAAATTCAACTTCAAATCATTCGATTGGATATCTTGTTTGTAGAAGAAAGATGAAATCTTTTTGTTTGGTACTCTATTTTTTATTTATTATAGTTTAATTATTTATAATTTTTTTATGTACTATTCTAATAAATATATTAATTTTTTGTGTTGATTTATAAGATGCGATTGGCCGAGTTTATGGATGCAGCCACCTAGATCCATGCCGACAAAGGATGTCCCGAAGAAGCTCATGGAGATAACTCTTGAAGATCACATGTATTTTAAATTTTCAAGATTATATAATAATATATAATATATATTATATTAATTTTTTCAACTTAAGTTTAAATGTAAGATCATAATTATTGTTAGTATTGATATATTTTTTATTGTGTTGAAGGAATAATAAACTGACAGTGTCCTTATGGGATGAGTTTATGGGATGAGTTTATTCAGAAATTGATGTCTTATATGAGTTTACTATTGTATATAATAATAAAGTGATTGTTTCTATTTTTGTTATTATCAAATTTTTCTGCCCACAAATGGAAATACAAATATTTAGGAAATGTTTATATTGATAACCAATAAACATTCATTTAAATATTTTATATTTTTATTTGTTAATATTGTAATGTTACTAATTTTATCAAAGATAATAAAAAATTCATATATCTTCATAATTTCTTGATTTTAACAAATCAATTATGAATTTGTAGTAGATTCGATGTTTAAATTGATATACCAGATTTCATTCACTTTTCTTGATTTCAAAATAAAATACTTTGTATTTGATAATTTGGTATTTGCATTTTATGAATAAAATTAATTAATGTTCACATATGATTTTATATATAATATTTATTTATATTCTTATTATAACCAGGGTACACATATAAATTATTGGACATAATTATACATATATATATATATATTTAAAATTTAATTTTATGTATTTCTGAAATTTAATAATATTATGCTATAATAATATATCCATACATCGTACGGGAGAACATACTAGTACTATATAAACAAGGTAAGAACTTTCTTGCAACCACACCCAACAATGACTCCTCATCTAAAAAGTGTCACAAAATCAATAATAATCAAATACACAAAGAATTATGTGAGTACAAAAGAAACCATTGACATGCATCAAAGAGATTTGCAGTTGTGGCTTGAAGAAAAGTTTTATTTGAAAGTTATTTAACTGAGTATATTTAAGCCAACCTAGAAAAAAGAAGGGATATCAAGCAGCACAAACCAAAAAAAAAAAAAAATTCAGATATGGAGAAGGTTGTTTATGAGTGGTTTTTTCAGTACCAAGATCCTGTAAATATGACCGAAAAGCTAATTTTGTAGAAGGCAAGAGCTATAATGAAACTTGTATACCCTCAACAGGATTCTGAGCACACATTTTCTTAAGGATGACTTAAGAAAGTCAAGCTACAACATGGAATCAAGTCATTTCATTTTTTTAGATAGAGTGGTTCGATTGATATATAAGACATGGAGAAGCAATTGAAATCTATAAGGAAAAAAATAGATAAGCTCCATATGAAAGATGATAATATGGATGAATAAGTTAGTTTTAAATTGTACAAACTAATCATTCTCTTGCTACGAAGTAACTTGAAGGAAGAAAACAAGACAAATAAAGACTAACAATTGTTATTTATAGCAATGAAGATGACGTTGAAAAACTCCCTCTATGAATTATTGGAAAATATGCAAAGCTATATTGCTTCAAAAATGTTAACATAAAAAGGTTGAATTGTGACTACCGTGCCGACAAAAGAGCTTGGATGAAAAGTGTGCTTTTTAATGAATATATTCGTTGGTTTGATCTAAAAATGCATGGTAGATAAAATTTTTTTGCGATAGATAATTGTGCAGCACATCCAAGAAATATTGAAGGGTTACAAAATGTTGAGTTGTTCTTCTTGCCACCCAACATGACATAAAAAATTCAACCTTGTGATGTCTGAATAATAAAATCTTTTAAAATGGACTATCGTATGAGATTTTACCGTAGTATTTTAGAAGGCAAGATTATAATATTTTGAATGTTATCAATCTTGCAGTCTCAGTTTGAACAATTAATGTCTAGCAAGAGACAATAACAAATTATTTTCGACCCTGCAAAATTTGTTCAGGGGATGAAATCTCAAAGAATTTAGATGAACCCACTTGTGAAGATAATAATAATGAACTTGAGATTATGATTAATGATTTCGGCTATTGAAATAAAATATATGAAAAGCCTATTGGATTACCTGGGTGAAAATAATACATGTTCAGAGGTCTAGAGTTTAGAATAAGTTGTGCCACTATCCTTGAAAATAAATTTGATGATGAAGTTGAAGACAATATGGTACATTTTGAACTAGTTACGCATAAGGAAGCATTTATCATATCAAGAACTCTTCACAATTTTTTGGTGCAATTTGAGAACAATACACCAGAATTTTTTGATGTAATAAGAAAAGTTGAAGTTGAGGTCCAACTAGACTTCAATTTTAAGAAAAACAAACAACATTAGAATCATATTCCAATTAATTGTCTTAGTTATGTTTGTGTATGTTTATAAAATTATTAATTTATAATATTAATAGAACCCTATATTTATGTAGGAGTTTTTTTTAAAGTATATTATCTTATTATTTTACCAAAAGTTGTTAAATTTTCAACTAGCCCAAGTCAGGACTAAAGAAATATATTATCTTAGAGAGTTTGTTAATTTACCGATATCAATTTAAAGAGGTTCTATTGTATAATTGGTTAAACAATAAACGAAAAGAAAAAAAATACATTTCCCACCAATTACCTTAAAAGAAGGCCAGCCAGCCTGATAAGGTATCTCATGATTCAGCTCACAAGCTTACTCCGTCTAGTTTGAGCATAACTCCAAACCAATTTATTACATATAGTATGTGTGTTGAGCGAGATGGGTCCATATATTTAGGGTTGGTAGTGGGATAGGCGATATCATTTCCTACGGGACCAGATTCACCACAAACGGGATAGAGATTACCCAATACTTTTCTCATGGGGTGGAGATGGAAGGGCTCTCCCTCCTCAATGGCAAAGATGGGCAGCAATGCATAAAATATTTACCGTAAAGCCCTGGTATATACAATTATTATAATACCCTTATAATAATAGATTATATATATATATATATTAATTATTAAATTATCCTCACAAAATCTAAACTAATTACTTCATTTTTTGTTTTTTTTTTCTCGTTGCTAGCTCAATTTTTACTGCTCATTTTTGTAGTTTTCTCCATCCTTGTGAAAGAATTAAAAAAATATTTGTTGATGGAGGTTCTCGTGTGGTGGGAATTCTTCATGAAATAGGGACAAGATATATTTTGCCCCGCATTTACTACGAGGATGACGATTCTCCAACATAACAGGGATGAGACTGGCCCCCACCCTGCTCCGTCTATATATATTCTGTAAAAATACCAACACAGTCCTACTCGCTTCTAAAGTGGTTTTGGATTGAATTGGCTCACTTGGATTGTGGGTTCATGTGAGCGGACCATTCGATCCATTCCATTTGATAATTCTATATATTTGAATCTCTTATAATTTAAATTATTGGTCTCGAGCTTAATCGCTGAACCATATTCTCTTCAAAATTTATACTAAAAAAGTTGGCAACATTTTATCCACTTGAAAGTTAATATTTGTGATTTCCTTATATAGTGTGGCAACAATTGATCCACATGAAAATCAATATTGGTGATTTCCTTATACAATATATTGGGGGATTGGAATATCTATTTTACTTTATATTTAATTATTTTAATATGTATTATCTGTTAATTAGTGATGTCATTATATACACGTAACATGTGGTGTTTACAAAATAAAATAGAAGATGCAAACCCATGTGCTGATGTGATAGAGATATATATTTCATTTAATTTAAAACTAATTACTTTCCTTACACATAAAATTATAAATTTTATTGTTAATTATTCAAAGAAATTATAAAATGTCGGTCAATTGCAACCAAACTTCTAAACTTTGTTAGCGTTTGTTACCATTTTTTTTTACATAATTGTAAAATTGCCACCATCATTGAATGCACATTAAGAAACAATCCCAAATCAATAACCTATTTCATAATTTTTTGATACTACAACCACCGTAAACTAAGAGTGGAAGGTATGACAATCATAACTTCAACCTTCGATGTCTACCATGGTTGTCATGAATGGTGAAATAGGTGTTCGATGTAAGATGACTTTGTCAGGATGCGTCTAATGATGGCGATTGTGTTGTAATTATAATTTTAATAAAATTATAACCTATAACCAATACTAATAAGTTTTGAAAATCATATTGCAATTAAAAATGAACTTATAGTATAGAATTGGTAATTATCCCTAAACTTTATATTTGCTTATATTTTTGAATTTCTAACAACAATGAATAGTATAAAGAAGAGATTTCTTCTGGATTTTCCTTTTGAGTTATAATTAGAGGAGTGTTCGACTCAAACTCAAGATATGACTCAAATTTAAAGGCTAAGTCCATGTGGTGGGAGTCTTATTTTGGATACAAGAAAAATGCTAATAGGCAACGCTATTTTACAACACTTTTTTATAAAAACGTTGTCTTTTTGCTTAATAATACTCACAACGACAACGGTTTATCCTTTAAAGACAACACTTATATTTTCCTGTTGTCTTTATGCATTTTTTAGCACAACGACAACGCTTTTGTTACAACAATTATGTTTTATGTGTTGTCTATCAGCGTGAGAAGCGTTAAAAGACAACACTTTTGGACAACATTTTGTGGTAGTGTTGTCTTTCACTTTTTATGTAATGAAAAGACAACGATTTTTACAACACTTTTGTAAAACGTTGTTGTTTTTTAATATTTTTTTATTTTATTAATTTATATAATTTATGAAATGTTATACATTTAGTAATATTTTAATTTTAGTTGATTTTAATATTTTATGAACTTCAATTAAAACAAACTTACTTGATTAAGAAATTTCTACATTATAATAAAATTTGTAAAAATACATATCTAAAAAAAAAAACTTTATTTCAACTGCTAGGCAAATGTAAGGCTTAACCATTTGCTCTAAGTCATCATATTGATTATGATTCAATATAATATTTATACATATAAATATTTTATCTTATTTTTATCCTGTTCTTCCCCAAACCTGATTAAAAAAATAAATAAATTAAAATCTTCTCCCCAAAATCTTCAAACCCAAAAACGATTTCATCATCTTCAAACCCAATCCGATTCCGTTTTACAAAGAAGTCGTATTGAACACCACAGTCTCTGGCTCGGGAAAGCTTTCTCTCGATCCTTTCAGGGACCGAGCATTCTCTTCTTCCCCTCTCTGTTCGTAACCGGAAGTAGCAGCTTTGAAATGGCAGCATACCTTTTTCCTCCACTGCTGTTTGCTGCTTCTGCCACTGCTGGTTAGCCCGTGGAAGTCATAAAACTACATTGCTCTGTTGATTCACCCTTCCTGCCCAAACTGATTTTGCAGTCGTTGATCTGAGAAAAGAATCAAGTGATTTTTCCTGGTAAGTTAAAGATTTTCCTCTGTAATTTACTGCAGTTCTTGTTTGTTAATTTTGTGCATTATGATTTTGACGTTGAACTATTTGATCATTTGAGATGGTTCAAATTCTGCAATTTATAAATTTTATGGATTTTTCTGGATGAAATTTGATATTAACCTTTTCCCCTATTTTTCTGAGGATATCCTAAGGATATCCGCTCTCGAATTGAGCTGTATAAATGGAGAAATCCTTGTATGTATGTGAGAGAGAGAGGGAGAGAGTGTGCATCGACTATATCCAATCGGTGAAAATAATTTTCACTGCTTATGGCTACTACCGCCGGGGACCAGATTTCTTAAAACAAATACCTATACATGATGCATACATGTATCTACATATATACATATATATATATAGTGCTAATTCTGTTCAGCGGAATCGTGTTCTTGATGATCAAATCTGTGTTGTGAACCTTAAGAATAGAGTATTTTGGTTATTTCATTGATACATTTTCTGTTGCAATGAAGCAACCGTGTGTGGATTGCAAGCATGGAGAATTTCATATAAACACATATAGAGAATAAGGTAGACAAGATAAATAAACATAAGCAGATTAAATAATTTAAGTCTTTTTTTAATTGGTCATTTGTAGGTTGTAGCATAGCAGGCTACCATTTGGTGATGTCTCAGTTTGTCTATTTTTCTTCATAATCTTTTGTGTAGGTTGACCCTTAAACAACATGTAAAAATATGATTAAAGATTAATGTGTTGTGTTATTAACATGCTTATAATCTGCAACTAACTTGTTGACATGCTACTATGTTTACAATGGGTCATTGTAACTTGTCACTAACAGGTTAACGTCTCATGTGATTAATTTATTTTTTGCTGATGTGATATACGACTCAAGATTTTTTTTGTCGAATCGCATTGACACACTAAGGCTAAATACTAAGCTATTATTTTAGTTTTGTGTTATCTGGTGGTGTCGAGTTTTTGCCACTATTATAATTATGCGTAAAAATTCAATTTTATAGTTTAAGGTTAAAATAGGGGGGGGGGGGGAATTGCAAAGTGTAATAGTGAGCTTCGAGTTAAAAAGGTGTACATTACAGACCATCAGGAACTTTAAATTATATAATACTCCCTATGTGTTTAATGTACAACTTTTAGAAATAACAATATTTTAAGTTGCATGATGCGTGCACTATTAGAAAAGTTATAGTATTACAATTTGAACTCCTTAATGTAAACTCAATCCCCATTTTTAAACTACATTTTGAGTTGTAGTGCTCAAAGTCAATACATATTTATTGGACACATCAGCCCTAATTCTTTAGATTCTAGACATATTTCTGCTGGATATGCTCTGTTTGCTGTCGTAGCTTCATACCTTAGATGCTTATTGACCAAAGCTAAATGGTAGATTGGCTAACTTAGTTTTGGCACCATGTAATATAAGGTAAGTGATATTCCTTTTAAATTGTATATTTTGTTGACTTGATTTGTATGCTCTAATTACTTCTTTTTCGTAGTATCCATTAGATTCTTACAGTCATTAACCACCACAAGGAAATCATTTATTTGTTGGATCCCTTTTATCAGCGATTGCATGATCAAACTTGGAAAAAAGTTGTGGATTTGTAAGTTTTAATTTTTTTTTTTAAAATCTTTTATTTCCGTACATGATTATCAACTTTTATGTAAAAAGGGCCATAAGAATGTCCAATACTGAAATTCAAAAGAAAGGAAGAAAACAAGCAACATGGAAAATACTCAAAGAGCTATAAAACCTTGTGACTAATAAGTGTTCCAACTTTTTTCTATTAACCATTAATTTCTATGTCTCCAATGTAGATCCCAATGCAACCTGATTCCAAACAATGTGGTTTTTATGTAATGCGGTACATGAGACAATTACTTGATGAAGATGCAAATATGGATATGATTTCGCTCCGGCCAATTGTATTTTCAAATTTTGATATTTCAGAATTAGTCATCAGTTTACTTATAATTAATATATTTTTGTCTCACATTTTGCACAAACGAAGGGATACTCTCTACTTGATATTGATGAAGTCCGTACATAATGGAAAGAATGTATTCAAGAATATATATATATATATATATATATATATATATGTGAGTAGTTAGAGGTATCACTTTGCATGTATCATTTGTTGCTATTTAGTAGTTTACTTATAATTAATATATGATTTGTTTTGTACATTTGACAGGTTCTGATGTGGTGGCAACTATATAGAGTAGTTGGTCATAATTTGCAGTGACATTTATCTTTAATTAGTTTGTGACTTTTGGAAATGAATATTGTAACCGTTAATTGGATACTTTATTTTTAATTTTTAGAATTATGTTGATATTTTTTGTGGATTAAGTACATTTTGTAGTAATGTTTATTAGTTTATATATTTGGATATATTCGTTTTGTTTTAATAATTATAATAAAAAATATCCAAAATGAAAAAAAATTGTGAAAAAAAAAAGCAAACAACAACAGTTCTGAAAGACAACAGTAAAAAAAAATTGTTGTTGCAACATTTTTGCATAAATCTGTAAAAGACAACAGTTACGATCCATTGTGTTTTAATGTTGTCTTTAAGGGCATAAATTGTAAAAGACAATGGTGTTATCTTTTGTTTAAAAAGACAGCATCAAAGATAACGGTTTATATCCGTTGTCTTTTATATGAAAAGACAACGGAAAAAATCTGTTGTCTTTTATAGCCACCTTTAACAACAGTGGATTCAACAATAGTCATAAGTTTAAAAAGACAATAAAAAAAATTCATTATCTATTAGCATTTTTGTTGTAGTGATCTTGGTAGGTATTATAAGAGTACCATATACAAAATATTATGTTTCAATTTCCTTTCAATCCTTTTTTATTGCTTTCTTTTGTCAAAATTATTCTACGGGAATATGTCAGGATAGCCAACAGGGATTTACGATCTTGTCCATTTTGGATTTTGCTCAACTTAGTATATTTAACAACTAGGTCATATTTACATATTTTCTTAACTTTATATAATTTTATTGAATAGTTCATTTATTGAGAGAAGTCTTTTAAGTCTATTAGTCCTATTATTTAGAAGTTCACAAAATATGGTATGTATAATAATTTTTATTATATAGTATGATAGCTAGCTTTAATCGAATCAATATTATATTATATATGTTAAATAAAATCACACTAAATCTAATCATAATTCATTTATTTCTTATTTAGTGTAGTACATTCTTTTTTTTATGAAAGTTGAAAAAATACGTTATAGTTTAATTATTTTCTTGGTCATACCTATTTTGTACTTAAGTACGATAATATGTGGATTTTTAAATAGATTTGAGGTCAGACTTATTTTCAAAATAACCAACTTAAGTTGAAAAAAAAAAAGCATATCATGTATAATATATAGGTTAACCTTAGAATATTTGTAAATCAAACTTAAAACATTCACCTAAAGGTATAACCTAGCGTAACATATTCCTCCCTGTTTACATTTTATTTCTAATATACATGGTAGGTATAAACTAATGTAATATTCTTTAAAGTAACACACTCATAACCAATACATCAACAATTATAAGAAATATAATATATAATTTTTTTATCAAACCATACACATGAGCAATTATTTTTCGATGCAGGACAAAATACGTTTGTAACAGACACAATTTATGGAACCAATAGAGTAATAATCAGAAAACCATAGAGGTTAGTGTTTATGGTGGAATTAGATACACCAACTCTTTAATGTAAGACAAATTCGTGTCTAAAAAAATGGTCTAAATTTGCGATGATAAAGGGAAATGGTGTAAAAAAAGGTTTGAAAAGCATGATATGGGTTGAAGAGAAAAGTAAAGATGAGCATGCCCTTGATTTGGGCGATGCTCATTAAAATAGCATTGTGATAGTATAAAAAAGGGAGAAAAGTAGGCAGAGTTTGGAGAGGAATTGGGGGGCAAAGAATGTGAGTGAAACTGTGAAAAGGCCATTTTGGTGGTGGGTTCTAAAGCACGCCGGCAGCTTTTCTCATCTCTCTCCCTCTCCCTCTCCCTCTCCCTCTCCCCACGCCTGCTCCCACTATTTCTCATTTGAATTCATTCTTATTCATATCCTTTGCATGCAACTTGAGCATATTCTATATATTTTTTTTCATATTTAAAGATATGTATTGGTTTTGATGCCTCTCCATCTTATTTTTATTCTCTCTCATATATATATTCTTCTCTTCCAATTCCATGCCCCACTCATCTTCTTATATTAGAATAGAAACATCAAACTTCCTAGTCCAAGATTCTCCCACTCCTAATTCAAAAACAAACAAGAAATTCATCTTTCTCCACCAGCAAATATTCAGACAGATCCAATCATCATATATACACAAAGTTTGTATTGGTTTGTTTGATGATTAGATGGATACTTTGTTCGGACTTGTTAGTCCCCCTTCTGATCAATCCCTCAACTCCAGCAGAACTTCCAGCAGCTCTCGATCCCACCCTAACTACCAAGAATGCTTCCCTACTTTTTACATGGATGAAGACTTCTCTTCTTCTTCCTCCTCCTCCAAGCTCCCCAACAATCCCAATCACCACCACCTTTCCGACGCCCCAACACCCACAACCACCAGCAGCGCCTGCGACCAGTCGGCGGAGCACTTTTCCTATTCTCCTGCAAATGACGTCACCATGGAATTCTCCTCTGCAGTTTCCGGCCAAAACAAGTGGGCTTCTGATATTCTTCTTGAAACTGCTAGAGCCATAGCTGATAAAAACAGCGGCCGCGTTCAACACTTGATGTGGATGCTCAATGAGTTGAGTTCGCCTTATGGTGACGTCGATCAAAAGTTGGCTGCCTACTTTCTCCAGGCTTTGTTCGGCCGGATTACGGATTCCGGCGGGAGGACTTACCGGAGTTTGATATCGGCATCGGAAAACAATAGTTCTTTCGATTCCACCAGGCAGATGGTGCTGAAGCTTCAAGAGGTTAGCCCCTGGACGATGTTCGGGCACGTCGCTTGTAATGGCGCGATCATGGAGGCTGTGGAAGGAGAGAGCAAAATCCATATAATTGACGTCAGCAACACGTACTGCACGCAGTGGCCTACTTTGCTCGAAGCCATCGCCACGCGCGCAGACGAAACCCCACATCTGAGGCTCACCACCGTGGTGGGCAGTGGCGCCACCGGCGGAGCAGCGGCGGTGCAGAAGGTGATGAAAGAGATAGGTTGCAGGATGGAAAAGTTCGCTCGGCTCATGGGCGTGCCCTTTAAGTTTCGGGTCGTACACCATGCGGGTGATTTGTCGGAGTTGGATTTATCGGAATTGGATATCAAAGAAGACGAAGCGCTTGCTGTTAATTGTGTGGGGGCATTGCATTCTGTAAGGGCAACTGGTAATAATAGGGATTCGCTGATATCAACTTTCCGGCGACTGCGGCCGAGGATTCTCACCGTCGTTGAAGAAGAAGCTAATCTTGACGTCGGAGTGGATGGGTTCGAATTCGTTAGAGGTTTTCAAGAATGTTTAAGATGGTTTAGGGTTTACTTTGAATCATTGGATGATTGCTTTCCGAAAACGAGCAATGAGCGGTTGATGCTGGAGCGGGCAGCGGGGCGCGCCATCGTGGACCTCGTGGCGTGTCCGCCGTCAGAGTCCGTCGAGAGGCGGGACACGGCGGGTAGGTGGTCGCACCGCCTGCATGCCGGCGGTTTCAGGCCGGCGTTGTTTAATGAAGAGGTGTGTGATGATGTACGGTCCTTGTTAAGGAGGTATAAAGAGGGATGGTCAATGGGACAGTGCACGGATGCCGCCGGAATATTCCTTTCTTGGAAGGAGCAGCCGGTGGTGTGGGCTAGTGCATGGAAACCCTGTTGATCGGAACTCGGCAGCGGCGAGTCACGTGTGCGGGCGGGTTTGGCACGTGCATTGTGTGAAATGATTTTTGTTGGAGGTAAAGGAAAGGTATTAACCAATTTTATTGTTTTATTTCTTTATAAGTTTTTTCTTTTTTCTTTTTTTCACTTTCTGGATTGAATGGGATTTTTTGGAATGAATGGGGTTCAATTAACTACTAATTGTTGTTAACAATTTGTGATTTGGCTTTCTTAGAAAGATTAGCTATGTCTACGGTTTAATTTGTTGATAATCATATATATCGAGCTAATACAAATAATTTTATTTGGATTTTGTCTTATTTATACTATTACTTGTTTAATTAAAAAATATTAAATTTTAATAAAAAAATATTACTACAAATTTATTATGATAACAAAAATATTAATAATATTTTAAATTAAACTAATAATAATAGATAGGTGCACAAGATACTCTCAATTTGTAGATATATACAATATAATATTAAATTATGGATATATACATATGTAATCTTTGATCATGCGTACATGTGATTTGACATGTCTTTATAACTAATTCTAGCAATCACTTTGTATGATTATTTTATGGAGTTGGTATTGGGTTACGTAATAATATTATAGAATAATTTATTTTTGATAATAATGAAGAGATTAAGAAGGGAATTCTAAATTGCTAACTTGTGTTTTTTAAAGTCAAAATACGAAAATACTTAAAGCATTAGAAACGTCATCATCTTGTTTGGGAGCATGGAATCTAAGGACGGCCATGGAGGTGGGTTATGTTTGGGAATACACCAAAAAGTGTTCCCAATTAACACATGAAATCCTCCCGACCATTGGTTTATGTGTTCCACTCAATATGATTATCTAACTGAAGTTTAGAAATTTATGATTTAAGATTTAAGTTTAACTTTTCATGATTTATGAATTTAGGAAGGATTCATGAGTTTAGAGAAATTAGTCTCGTTTTCTCTCGAACGAACTCCCCCATCAATATTATTCAAATGACCAATTTGATAATGACAAGTTTGTGATGGGTTTTTGTTGGTGGATACTCAAGTGCACGTAGTCAACAAGTAATATAATGATGAGTTTTATCGTCTTCACAGAAATTGAAATTAAAATAAATTGCAAATACCAATTACTAACAATTTTTAACTAAATAAATGAATAATAAGTTGGGTGGATGATTTGGTTCTACTTCTACAATTTAAGCAAGAATTAAAGAAATATTTCCAACAACTTGTGTTCAATTCACAATCAATGACAGCAAGAAATTGCACAAGATGGAGATATCGACTTGAATTACTAATTCCCTTTTGAATCGGATTTTATTGATCAATGTTAAACGGTATTGTTCTTCAGTGATATGTTCTAAGGTTAACACGAATTCTCTCTTGGCACATATAATTTTTTCAAATGCTATGTTATACATTCCTTTTTCGAATTGAATACGCCTAATAGAAATTGGAACATCGATGTAAGAATCAATTCGTATAGTTATGCAAGGCGAACAATATATTCATATACCATTCACAACAACCATTAATTGGTTATACACTTGTATCATTTAAGCAATTTTCACTAGACCTGATATTTCCAGTATTAAATCTAGCTTATAAATTCATCATTGCTGGCCAAACAATAACAAATATTAATCAGTTGCATACTTGAATGAACAATAGCACAAATCACTCAGCAATGCATAAAAGTCTCAATAAAACGATTCAAAGTCCATTAGCAATTCAAGTCTTCAATATGTTTAGCTCATGATTAGCTTAGAAAATACAATCCAAATATCTAATATATCATCCATAGAAATCTGAAATCAAATTCCAAAAGAAAACAGGGGGATAAAAGAGATTAAGAGGGGATTAAGCTGTTGGGAGTGCTGTTTTTCGAGCTTCCTCCCTCTTCTCTTTCTTCTAGTTGTTTTCTTCTTTTTCCCTCGAATTCTATGTGAAAAACTATCGAGAATGATGGTATTTCGTTCCTAGTCTAGCAGCTCTGTTTTTCTCTATTTCCTGTGTGCTGCTCTCTTTTTTTCTCACTGGTCTCCTTCTCCTTTAATTCTTGTCGTGCTGCCCTACTTCTTTTTGTGATGATCAAAGTCCACCAATCTTTTCCACATTAGGTAGCCCATATAGTTGGCCCATGATTATTCCCCTGTTGATTCATTCACTCATTTACTTTAAAAGCTAACACACGCCAGCTTGGCAGACTTTATTTGTACAGTCAGTAATTTGCATTCGAATTTCCTGGATAAAGAAGTTGACTTCCAGTGTTGCTGCAGCATTGCTCCCAGCAACTGGGGACTTTTCAGAAATTCAGCAATTTTAGCTTTGGTTCTCCAAATTCAGCTATAGCCCTATTTTTTTACATAAGATTAAGAAAAAATTAGACATTTCATTTATACAAACTACAAAATAAAACGAAGATCTAACTCTATTATATTATACTAAAATTCACTAAATTCATCACTATTTTCTATATAAATTTAAGTTAAAGGGTACAAAAATAACTCTATTATATAGAGTAGTTTTGAAAAATGGGCTTACTTATGGGCGTATTATTTAGGGTTAGCAGGAGGGCTTCTGGGCCTATACTCTTTTTTTGAATGGGCTTATGGGCCTAAGGTATTGGGCTTTGACAAAGTTTAGAGTCCATGAGGAAATCATAAATTAACACAAAGCTCAATATAGTTGATATATGAACCCCGATTTATAACAACTTAATTGTTTTATTTAATTATTTTAGAAATTTAGGTTTACGGTCTACTTCAAATTTCTTATATATGGTTCGCAATTTGGATAATTAAATACTCTCCAAATCGAAGATCCACAAAAAATGAAAGAATGTAGGGTTCTTCACATATCCAATTCTTCTTGCATTATCATTTATAATTATATAAAACCAAGAAAATTGTAAAATTACAAGAATACCATTTTCTGTCAAAATAACGTTAAACATTTGAAATGAAATAATAAAGAGCGGTTGTGTTGGAGTCTGCATTGGGAAGTTGGGATAGCTCCTTGGGTGGGACCGCTGACAATTGCCCCACCAGGCTTTCTCGTTCATTATAATTATTTTTAGTTTGTAATCTCTAGGGTACGTTCGATTAAACTTTAATAGATCGTGGAAAATTATATTTTTTGTTTGTTTTTGTATATGGTATAATTGTATTGTAGATATTAAATTAATACTGAAAAAGATGATTTATATTAATATTATGTTGTGTTGGTAAAAAGAGTGAATAAATAAAAATTAAAAATAGGGATATAGGTTTATAGTAGAGGAAAATGGGTATTAGGATATAATTTTATTAAATTATAAAAATTCAATTTTATAAATTAAAACAAATGGGGATGAGATATTTTAATATTCAAAATCTTTTCATGAAATGTTTAAAACAAACATAATAAATGGTTTAAAAATATTATACCTTTTTCAATTTTTCTTTATTTTGTACCTAAATATCAAATTGATTCTTATTTGAATTATATTTTTTAGCTGTTATACTTTGGTTGAATTTAATGAATGATGAATTGAGTTATTTGTGATGGTTGTATGTTGTAAAATATAAAATAAATCAAATTACTGCTTTTAAAAAAAGAACTAAACTTTTAATAATATTATCCAATTTATTTTTTGTTTTTTATTTGGATGAGTTGTGTTTTAATTTGAGCATTTATGATTGATTTAACTATTTGGGCTAGGTTTGAGTTTCAAACAAAATCAACACCTTTTAGACAAAATGAAAATAATAATATTTTAACAAATTAGACTTTTTAAGTTGAATTACTTCCTTTAATTTTAGATATTGTCTTTATTTTTATTATGTAATATTGCATTTTTGTCTGTTACTACTTATTCATAAATACTCATTTGAAAAGCCATTAGGATGTCTGCATCTTGGCCTAAGCGCTATATTTTCTGTCTTCCAAACAAGGCAAAATTGGTTAGAAATTTTAAAAAATGAAATCAATTTTCGACCAAAATTGAAACCTTAAATAAAGAATTAATTCTCTCTAATAATTAATTAATTATTTGGACTTAAATAGTTACTTTGTGTAAATATTATTTAGCCCAATAAATAATTTATTCATGATTATTCAATTATTTGTCTTCATACCAACACATAAAAATTTGAATATGCGTGTAACCCATAGGTTCATCACTTCTCCTAGTTCAAGAGCAAGCAATTCAACTGTAAAATTATTTAATCCAATTAATCAATCGCATTTGGATATCTCAATCCTTAGGTACTTAAGGCATCATTTCGTTCATGTCCAGCAAACATTACTATAAGGACTAATAAGTAAAAGATGAATCCAATATACAAACTTTTCATCTGTAGTTGTCATGCGGATACAATCCATTTGCCTTCTCCGATTTATGTTTAGAGCTTGTCATTTGATGTGGACCCAAGATTAACATTAATAACTATAATATCCTACAAAATCTACTGATCTGTTGGCTCATAACGAGATTCTATCTCTTATGTTCTGGTCGGTTGCCTTGCACAAGGTTTTCATTGGATATATACGACGAGTGTAGGAAATATAGAGAAACAATCCCAATAAATTACTTTGTGGTCCAACAAATTTTATATTGTCAATACACTGATCTCAAACATAGTTCCACCGTAACTGAGGAGCCCCCATTTAACCTCTCAAGAGAGGTTTAAGGAACCCCTCAAATATACGACTTTCCTCATACAGGATCATATGCATGCGTAGAGTCTAAGGGCAAGTTAATGCGCCTACATAATTCAAAACCTTAATTTTCCCATTGCCATTAAGGCTACCAAATGGTTCAAATTCTGATGCAAGATCAGTTCAATGCAATCATTTGGGACGAACATCACATCTACTAGTCTACGTGGTGTCTTAGCATCGATATCCATGGAATGGCATAACCACTCCCAGAGTGATTAACCACTCAGTGAAAGTCTATATGAATTCTATGTTATCCCTTCTTGTAGATTCTATGACTTGGAACATTGATGATCTCAATCACTGAGACTTATTTCATGACCATCAGCCCGTGCAGGACTAAGTCTCCTAGTTACCGAGATCATGTGAATTCAATATCACATAAAATGTAAATACAAATAAATACGATAAAGAAGAAATGTCTTAAACTTTTATATTCATAAAAAAATCTACTTGGGATATGTCTTTTAGGCCAACCCAAAAATTAGCTACCAGGGTATATATTCCTATAGATTTTAACTAGAATTGATTGGGTTGAAGAGGTTCTTATGGGTACTGACGGACGATTTTTCGATAATATGAGATTGACAATGCCTTATTTCTACGCACTTGTTAAATTATTAGAATCTAGAAGTTTTAAATCAGATTGTCGTCAACATATATGAGTATCTTGTATTGAGTCAGTAACAATTTTCTTGAGGACAGTTTCAATGCATCTTAGACATCGGAACAACATAGAGCACCTCCATCTTTCTTCAGAGACAATTAATCGTAATTTAAGATATGTTATGAATGCTCTTATCACTATTGCAACTAAGTTATAGCTCTTCCAACTTTCAACTTTATCAACCCATTATTGCTTAACAACAAGTTTCTTCCCCTATTTTGAGGTATACATAAATATCACGTATTTTCACCTTTTTATTTTAATCAAACATTAATCTAATTATACCAAATTATAATTAGGGTGTGGTTGGAGATATTGAGGGTACACTAATTTCTGCTTGGGTACCTTTCGGTCAAAAAAATGCGTACTAATCTCTCAAGCATACTGTGTCTCAAAATGTGCTTGCTATATGTGATTTTTATTTGAAGTTCAGGTACGTGTTAGTTGGATGGGAGGGAAGTGCAAGTGATGCTCATATGTTAACAAATGTCGTGAGAACTGATATGTCTTTCATGTGACCTCCTGATGGTGTTAATTTACACTTATAAATTCTAATAAGTGATTATTTGTATATAAATTACAATAATTTGTACTCACACTTTCGTAAGATGATTTTATCTCATGGATGCTAGCTACACCTACTCTGGACCTTTTCTAACCCCTTATATGAACATCTGATATCACTTGCCTGAGTGGAATAGTAGCAGTGTCCAAACTCAGTCACCTCAAGAGCTATTTAACCACCGCCATGCCCGTTTGAGGAACTGCGTTGAACGTCTATTTGAAGTGTTTAAGAGTCAAATTACAATCCTGTGGTCAGGGATACCTAGTTACATGATCCCACACTGGGTATATCACTTGTCCTTGCTTGTTTTGTTTTACACGATTTTGTGCACAAACAAGGTCAAGATAACCCATTTTTTTACGAGATGCATCCATATTATGTAGATGATGAGTTAATATTTTCCTAGAGAACATTCTCAAATGCGCTTGATATTAATGCCCGGGGCCAAATGCCAAAATATATTTGACCTAGCTATGCGGGAGAATAGGAATATTTAGTTTGCATTTGAGAGTTTGTGCGACTATTTTTAACAATTGTTGACTTCTATGTAATATTTATGTATGATTGTTTCTACTTATTTTCTTGTATAATAACTTGACATGTTATGCATTGTATGTGTTACGGGCTTGTATAAATAAATCCGTTCATGCTTTGTTAAATTATCTTTATTTTTATATCAGATAACACATAATCATAACTATAATAGCATATAGGTAGCTCAGATGTCATCAAGCTCGCACCACCACACAATGCAACTCAAATATCCAATTAGTGTTACTCTTGTTTGTATTGTCGATACATGTGTGTTGTTAATTACATGGTTGTTTGCATAGAAATTTGATTAAGTTGTCATAAAATATTTGTTTTACATACATTACAAACAAAACATGTGTATCACAACATTTATTATGTGTTTAATGGTTCGTAATGATTAATTAATATTTGAACCATATTTTTTCATGTTTCTATAAAGAAAATTATCTATTTATTGTGTTTTAATTTAGATAAATATTTTTTTAACAAATAAGTTTAAGTTATTAAAAATAATATTCATCAATAAATGTCAATTCATATATCAAAATAAAAGACTGTTAAAACAAATATTAATAAATGTAAAATTGTGAAACAAGAAAAGGCAAAAATTTAATCAGTCAATTTTTTTTGCATAAAAATACGGGGAAATAGTTGTTTTTTAAGAAGTAAAAAAGAAAAGAAAATTAATATATAAAAATACGTTAAAAAAAGAGAAAAATCAGGAAAATGAAATAAAAGGATTAATATCAACTAAAATAAATAATAAATAAACGACATAAAAAACATCACATATCAATCTAATGAACTCCATAAATTCCAACAACACTTTAATAATTACCCAATTAAACAACACTTTAATAATTACATAATTACACAATCATTACATATATTAATTTTCATAATAAAATAATATTAAACTTATTTTCACATGCTTGATGTCCACATCTGAATAGACTATGAACATGTATATCACATCACAAACACCCCCTAATAATTCATATCTAATTTCATTAATGATAAATGAATAGCTGTAGTTAGAGTGTTCTATCTTCATAGAGAGGGAGGGTAGTACAAATGCCATTTCAGAGTAGAGTTTTTTCAGGGAAAAATCAATATAGGAGAAACTCAATTTTTGGCAGAAGAAATGATTGAACACAAATAAAATGCAAGTTTATGCTCCTAATAATTCAAATAGTTGAGAAAAACTCCCACCAAACAATACTTCTGTTAATTGTGAAATAAAACCTACCTCTGTGAATTTAACCAAAATAGAGAAGAATGTAGTCTAGCGTCAACAGAAAGGGACACAGTCTAATACGATCTGACTTTTACATGCATAACCTTACCATGGAGGATTCATTCACTTTGTCCCTCCAATAGATATGGAACCGAATGCCTTCTGAGCTGCCTCAAGAAAACATTGAGCTGCTTCGGCTTCTGCCTCCGCCGCCTCCGCTTCCACGGTTGCTGCCTCAGCCGCAGCAATTGCAGCTTCTGCCTCTGCAACTGCAAGTGCAGCAGCTGCAGCAGCCTCTTCTGCAGTCATGCCCTTCATCTTCTCTAGCTCAGCGTCGATCTCAGCTTTGGTCATTATATAAGGACCATTTCTCTGCACTTGTGGACGATCCTTCTTTGCAAGCAAAAATGGTGGCTCTTTCTGTCCCACCGGAGTTATCGACCTCGGTGCAATTCTGTACTTACGCTTCGCCTGTCCCATATAAATAATCAATGTACGTTATAATCATATTGAAAACTACCCTAAAAACAATACAGCCAACACCTCCGTTCATATTAGTTTTATTTATGGATTTACATTATTTAGTTGATTGTAACAGTGAAGATTACGTTGCACACGCAATGATGATAATTAGGAAATCACAATACAATATAATAGTGACATAGAGAAGAAACTTAAATTATAAAATTCCCATCAGAACATCGTAATAAGAAAAACAACAATAAGAAGATCAAAATTACGTACTTTTAAGATCAATTATAATGCTTCCATAGAGAAGTAACATAAATTAAATTGATTTTAAGAGGATACTATAGAAAGAAAAGCAATTATACGAACATCAAAATAATATAATTCATTCAAATATCGTAATTATACTTTCAGGGAACTAATCTCAAGCCAAAAATAAACTTGAAATGAGCCTAGGCAAGCTCTACATCTACCCTACATCTATTTATAAGCTTGGCCAGATCAAGCATGCACGCACAAAAAATTCAGATGCCTCTCGTTTCTAATCCTACAACAGAACGCCCTCTGCTTCCCAGTTCCTAAAGGACATTTTCAGGGTAGTGCAATAACACAAATTAACCTTTAATTACATTAATTTATCAAGAAAAGGAAACTCTGCTTCTTCTTACTAATTTCCAATTACTCACAAAAAAAAAAGGAATCAAAATGCTGCAGAGCCTGCACAGAGATTCACATAAAAGCATCAAGGTAGATAAAAGAGAAGAGGGACATGCAAGGACAGAGGATGGGGAAGCGGGGAGGAAATTCAGCCAGAGGCTGGAGAGATCATAATACGTCAAGCCAACTGACAAATCTACCAGCAATATAGCTGATAAAGAAACAAATTGCATGTAGCTCTGTGCTCCCTCATATTTCATCTACCTCATATGAAATAGCAGTTTATCACTAAGTCATTAATTACTAAGATCCACGTAGCCGACCTTGAAGTTTGGTTATAATACAAGAATATTAGGTAGCTGACAGCACCATAATTACACTCTACATGATATGCATCATAGTTGTACGTTGTAGTCAAATGTTCACATGCATTCAACATAAGCACTATATCTAAGTAAGTTAACATTCCACACTTCATATTTTATTTCCATTTCTTACCCATCCTCCAATCTACCATGCCCGCCCCTTTCATTCCAAAATAGAATAAAATAAGAATTCTTAAACTAAAATAAAAGGCAATACCAGATGAATACCTTAACCAACTGTCCCTTTTCTGTCAAAACCTTCAAATTTGCAGCCACAACCCTTTCAAAATCTGGAGGCGCCAAGTGATGATCCTGTTACATATTATAGTGCAAGAATATAGAAGTTATAATCACAGGCAATAAATGGAAGGTAGAAATTAACATCTCATTCTATTCAAAGAATTTGCATGACTTCTAGAATCTAACATAAGACTGCAGTATCATGTGAGAATTATCGATACAAAAGTGTGATTATCACAAAACTCAGAAATTCTAAGCCATAACAGCGTACAATTTCAATTTGTCAATGTCATTACTCGATTTATTTGATTGTTTCATATAAAATATTATAAGTGGTGGCCAACATTACCTCTATGTGTTCAGCAATTGCACGTAGACTGGATCCTCGAGGTTCCCTCAACTTTGTTATAGCCTCCAATACAAGATCGTCCACCCTACATTCATGAAGGGGAATCCCCAAGATCTTATTCAATAGTGTCCAGAACAGATCAGCACAACTCCAGGAAGAAAAGCTACTTTTGAATGTCTATTCCAGAATTAACACGCGTAAGTTTGATTTTACGTAAACAAGCATTATGTAGGAAAAGTTAACAGACAAATCTTGATTGCCAACTATCAAATGTGGAAAAAACCACTAACGAGACGATATGTATATATATTGATCACTGAAAATCGAAGAAGAAAAAAATCAACCCTTCCCCCCAAAAAATAGTTAAGTCTATTTCTAGAAAATGGAAGAAAACTTCTTCTTTCCAAACCACAACATTTTTCAATCATTCAAGAGATTCACAGTTTGTAAATGATAAAAACATTTATATATCATAGCTAAAGAAATATTAAAGAGTTCTACAATACCTTTAGGACAACAATTTTCCGATTACTCATTACTCTCCGCATCTATAGACTAACCAAAAAATTTCCCCTTTTTTTGTTGACTTTAGAAGGAAGGTACTAGATTATAATTAAAGACATTGACAGTTCAGGAAAACGACAAAACCAAAACTCCGTGTGTACGTAATTCGAAGCTGAAATTTTAGTTAATTATAGTTATGATAAGATAGGTATTCATTTCAATTTCATCTCTGGATATCAAGTTATCAACCCACACCAAAACACCAAAATGTTTTTTGTGTGTTTTAACGTATTTACAATCTTAAGTCTAACTTGATTACTAGAACTTGAACTGCTGCTTAACTTCCAAGTCTCTCATTTTTAAGTTTGGCATGACATATCCATATCTTCACAATTTAATTTGGCAAAGAATTTACGTTAATTTTCAACTTCTTTCCTCATTAAAATGTCAGTCACTTGCATATTAATTAAGGAATTTTATAAAGACTAGCAGAAGATCATACTAATGTGATTGCTTTAACATAGAACCCCCCTCCCCCACCCCCAAAACACAGTCTACATTTGCCACTAAATCAGGAAAACACGAAATCATTTGTTTTATTTGGCACTTGACCAGAGAGGTAGGCCAACCTTTTTGTTGTATTTAATATAAATTTACGAACAAACACCCCTAGGAATAATTGAGAAATGAAGTCACAAGAATAAATGAAGAAAAACACATAATCATTAGTTCAACCTTGAGATCAGGTTTTGCATACTAGCATCCTGGACTGTCACTTGCGCGCGAGGCTTGGCATCAAAAACTACAGGATCCTTATCAACCACCGAGCTATCAGAAGTAGTGCCTTCATCATGCTTTGGAGCCATCTGACTATTTCTATGTGCATAACTAGCTCTATGCCGAGACCCTATTCCATTAACCACGCAATTCATGTTTCTCCACTTATCCTGTCAGCAAAGATCAAACACATCAATCAGAACAAATAGGCAGAAATTATTAAGCTTCCTCAGGTGACACGCGTAACACAGTAAGTCACGTGTACTTTTCGCTTTTAAAAAAATGGAGATTCCCTCTAAGGAAATGATCATCCTTTCAAATGCAGTGTGATACATAACGTAATGGATTCATACCTTAAGATCCACATTGGAACGTGATCGCAGGACTTCATTAAATTCTGGATCTTTAAGTATGGTACTCCACTTTCCCACACCATATCTGCTAATGCCAGCTTTAAGAGCAGCTTCCTCTTCAGTTGTCCACCTCTGCTTGGGAGCACCCATCACAGACAAGATCTTTCACAAATAAATGAGCAGTTGGGATCGATCAACACTCTGGACACACCTGCAACACAGTGTGAACAAGAAATTCAGCAACCTATTTTATGATCACGGATGGTGTTATCAGAGAAAAGAACATCTTTAGAGAGATACAACAACATAAGAACTGTTTTCGAATCGAAGAAGATTGTATATGAGAACCTATCCAGCATGCTACAATTAACAATTACTAATTATTAACCGCCGCGATTCCTCATATGTAAAAAAGCACACGAACTGAATTCTCATTCCACAAAGAAGATGTCCCGCCATTTAATTACTCACTTCAAAATGCCAACCCACAAAAAAAGGGGATAAAAAAAAGCAAGAAACCATAGATAACATTCAATAGAAGCAAACTTCAACATGCAAGTGGCAGCAACAAATAAACACGAAATTGACGATGATTTCGTCTTCTGCGCTAATGCTGGTTAAGTAAACAACGCATGAAAAGGACGATCCCTAATTCAGTGTGCAGAAAACATTACCAGATAACAAGTCGGCGCGGGTGACGGCGTTTGGCCCTGCTGCACTTGAAACTCCTCCTTTTCTCTTCGGTTTGTCGGCTTGCCTGCTTTTTATTCACTGTCCAGACTGGCCTATTTATTAATTGGGGTAATTCCACTTGTACTTTCATACGGATAGCGCCATTGGGCTTTATTTTTCGATATGCACGGATTGTTATATTATTATTATTATTATTATTATTATTATTATTATTATTATTATTATTATTTAATTAATAAAAAATCATTTAAAATTAAACTAAAATGATTTTCATCTTTTTTACTAAGTTATTTTGAGATAATGGCTTATGATGTTTATTATTATACTACTTATTTAAATATTGTATTTTTAATAATTATTGCTCCCGCTGCCCCCAAAGAATAAAATATATTTTTCACGGGTATAATTTTCTTTTTTACAATGTCAAAGTACAACCAATTAAAATTATTAATTTTTTTTTGGAGATATTGAATTTTAAGTTATAATTTTTTTAATCAAAAATATTTTTAAATATTTTATATTTTATTGAGAACGAGGGAATATTTATTGAACTCCAATAAAATGAATTATTATATAGAGTTGGTTGGGTATAATAATGTCGGTAAAGGTAATATTAAAAATTTCAAGAAAAATTGCCAAAAAAAAAAAAAAAAACAAATCTTGATTGTTGATTTTATATAGCTTTTTTTGGTTCAATATTTAAATTTAAATTCCTAATAAATTTAAAATTACATCAACAAGCCCAAAAGGTTGTGATTAAAATCAATAGAAACTTTCTATTTTATTTGGTGTTATGTTTTTTGTTCTAAAATAATTATCATACGATATATTTATATAATAACATTACTAATTAAATCGTATGTTGCATTAAATATTTTAGAACAGGAATACAAAATATAATAGAGAATTTAAATTCAATTAAAATAGATATAACAAAAAAATAAATTTATGGAAAAGAATATATAATTTCTGGACAAAGATTGCTGAAGTGGTGGGAGTCCGCTGATTAGTCTCAGTGCTTTCGAACATTCTAACACTTGTTTCAGGATAGCCCATATAACTGCAATAACCTTCTGTTGTAGCTCATCAGCCTGCTTTTTCATTGAAAAAATGAATGCTGTCTCTATCCCTCATCTCCACTTCAATTTGTCAATCCTGTTGACTAGCAACTTTGTTAAATTTGTTCCAATAATTTAATAAAGTTGCTTTTCTTTTTTATTGGAAATCTTCATTCATTAATTTACAAAGTGATTGTTTGAGAGAGGAATGCTTCATCTGTCATTAAAAAAAACGCCAATTGAGTGCCAATTTATTTAGTTTTTCACAAATTAAATTATGGGATTATCCTAAACTTCCAAAAAATGTGGTGTTCTAGACAACAAAATTGGGCCCAAATCAACGCCAGGGTGTTGCTTCTTCTTATGATATTGATATTTATGATGGAAGAATTGATATATGATAAATTGATGTTGTATGGTTTGAGAATTTTAAGATGATGATGATGAGCAGAATTCCTTATTTGCATAATTGTAGGTAATTGTATATAAAAAAAAAAAAAGAAGAAGAAGCGTCAGGTTATAACGGGTTGACATTATGTACATGCCATGCCGAATGTTTACGCAAATGCTATACATGACAAACAACATTATCATATATATTTGGGCCTCGGGATTTAAATAGTTTATATATATATTTATTATGAATGTATATGCGTTACATATACCTATATAATATATATATATATATAATACACACCACACAGTGACACATATACAAACACACATATATACTATATATAAATATATATATATATGTTATATATTTACACATACTGTATAAATAACATAATATATAATTAATATATATTAACATATATAATATTATGTATAATATATTATACATATATATATGTACATATAATTAATATTTATACATATATTATAATTATATAAGTGTATATATAACGTATATCTATTTATATATAATATATATGTGTGTGTATATGTGTCACTGTGTGGTGTGTATATATATATATATATATTACACACACCACACAGTGACACATATACACACATATATACTATATATAAATATATATGTTATATATTTACACATACTGTACATATAAGAAATATATATTTATGTATATACAATTTTTTTATTTCTTTGTTTTATTTTTATTTATGTTGTAAATATATATCTTGTATATATGTTTATATATAATTAATGTTTATATATGACATAATTTATTATTTTTTAAACTCTAAATAAATATTTTAAAAAATAAAATTTGATAAAGTAAAAAATTATATATATATATATAAATATTATTATTAATGATAATAAATAAACTTTGATATCTATATGTATAAATAAATAAATACTGATACATATTTTTAATATAATTGTTTAACGAAAAAACAAAATCAAAATAAAACAAATGAAAAAAATAAAAAGAAATTAATAAAGTAAAAAATAATGTATATATTTTTTTATTAATATTTAAAAATAAACTTTGATATCTATATATCTATATATAAATACTGATATATATTTTTTAACATAATAGTTTCAAAAAAATAAAATAAAAAAGAAAAAAACGTCAGGACTTGATGTTTTCCAATTTTTTATATCTTTGTTTTATTTTAATTATTCATATAGAAATAAAGTGAGTCTCTTGTGCATCGGGTGCGCCATGCATCCGATCCACAATATTACTTGTTTAACTAAAGAATATTATTTGTTTACTTGAAAAATATTACTACTATTTTTAAAATAACAAATCAATAGTAATATTTTTTTAGTATACAAATAATACTCTACATCGTGCTGCACAGTGCACCTGATGCATATAAATTTTTGTGATAGAAATAATTTTATTATCTTTTAAATTCTAAATAAAATATTCTTCAAAATAAAGTTTAATAAAATAAATCTTTTTATATATTTTTTATAGTATAATATTATTAAATTTTAGAACTATATAAAATTAATATTTTTAAAATATATATATATATATATATAATTATGCTTAATAATTTATATATGTAATATAATTTCTATATAAAATCATATGTGAATATTAATTAATTTTATTTATAAAATACAATCATCCAATTACTAAATATATAATATTTTCTTTTGAAATCAAGAAAATTGAATAAAATATAATATATCAACGTGAATATTTATTATTATATATATATACATATATATATATATCATCGAATGTGCCACAAATTTGTAATTGACTTGCTAAAATTAAGTAATTATGAAGACATGTGAATTTTTTTATTAGTTTTGATAAAATTAGTTAATTACCAATATTAACAAATAAAAATATAAAAAATTAAAATGAATACTTATTGGTTAGCAATATAACAATATTTTCTAAAAATCCGTCTTTCCATTTGTGGAAAAAAAATAACAGGAAAATGACAATAACAAATAAAGAAACAATCAGTTTACTATTATATATATATAAACTATTATATATATATATATATATAATTAGTGATATATATATTTTTAATATAATAGTATTAAGAAAACAAGCCAATTTCTTAAAATGTAATGCATATATATAACTGAAATTTAAAACATGAGGCTCGATGATTATTTTTTATAAAAAATATTATCGGGTCTGATATTTTATTATATTTTGAGAATTTTTTAAAAAACTACTGTACAACATGGATTTATGAATTAATATATAATAATTTGGTAATTAAATCCCTTCTATGGCTATGTATATAATCTCTTTTTAGCAAATACGTTGAATCTATGGAGTGTTATTCAACACTTACTCACTCACTTCCCATTTTACGTAGTTTGGGAATCTAGTAAGTGTTTTTGAATACTCGTTCACTTTCCATTTTAGGTTTGTAGGAGAAGAAGAAATGAGTGGTTGTAATTTTTCAATTTATATTTGCTATTTATGAAATATTACTTAAATTTTAATTAATAATTAATTTTAATTTTTTAATATAACATTTTTTTGTATTATAATTTAGGATTTTAATTACGAAAAAGGGATTTAATAAAGCGTCTGGAAACGACGAGAGTTGAATCGACTGGAAATTAGTTCAAAACTTTTTTGTTGTTGATTGACATTATGTTGAGGGACACGTGAATTCGAAATACTGGAAAAAGGTGTATTGGTAGTTCTATACATAAAGCCAGAAACCGAACTCCATGCTAGTCCCCCGATATCCTGTTCTTTTGTTCTTCTGGCAGTAAAATCAAGCATCGGGAAAATGGCGAATTCTCTGCAACGGGCAGCCAGCAACTCCGCCAGTGCATATCGATCGGTCTTTACTCCGTTTTGGAGAGCGTTCTCTACTGAGGATTCTTTGGTGGAAATCAAACCTGGAGAGGTCGGTATGATCTCAGGCATCCCCCAAGAGCACCTCCGCCGTCGGGTAAAAGTTTTGTGTGTGTGTGTGTGAGTTTGTGTGTATGTCTTTTTTCTTTACTATTTTAAAATTGATATCTTGATGCTGTTTTGTATGACTTTTCTCAACTTTTATGCTTAGTATGGATTTGGCCACCCTTCTCTCTAGTTTCTTTTGTTTTCTGTTCATCCCTTCAAGTACAGTATTGATGGTGGATGAAGAAAGACAATAGGTGAAATTGATTGTATAATTTGGTGACTATTAAGCTGGAATTGACCGAGATTTTAGTGTTTTAATGGTGAGAATAATTATCACATCTTATCATGATCTTGCCTAAAAATAGCTCGTATCCACGAATTTTATTTTTCTCTGGTCTGATGTTTGAATTAGAACTTTTTTTTTTTTTTTTTGAAATATTATTATCTGTATATCAGTTTTTTTTATAATATTGATGGTTTCTTCTACTAGGTTCTGATTTACTCGCCTGCTCGCACTGCTAGTCAACAAGGCGCAGGCAAGATTGGGAGGTGGAAGATTGATTTTCTGTCAACACATAAGTATGTATTTCCTTCTATCTTTTACTTCTCCACTAGATATCAGGAAGTGCTCTTGCTTGTCTTATCTTTCCCTATTAGTTCGACTGGCTTGTGGGTGTTGACCAATGTGCAAGCCTAACCATATTTTGTCGTGTTTATGATTGCCATGTTCTTTCTCCACTTTGAAGTAGTTTAAGCGTATTTAACATAGGTATTTTCATGAGAAATGATCCATGAGAAGCTAACCTCCACCCCAGAAGGTGCACCTTTATATAATTTTAAGCAAAGAAAAGCTCACATCATTGGCATTATTTTACTACCTGTTAGATGTTGCTGCTCGACTTATGACTTCAGCTGATACGTATCTTTTCCGTTATAACTGATTGTTCAATTCACTATTCCCATTCTGCTCACCCCCTGCATTTTGTTGGAAGAGGAAGCTAGGAGCAGTTATGCCATTTTTCCGTTTCATAGATTTCATGATTTTGTTCAACAAGTTCTACTTTCCGAGTTTGATATGCTGAATTGTTTGGTTCATTTTATATTATGTAATAAATTCTACCATTTGTGTGCTATATAGAGGTAGGCTTCAGAACTGAGGAAGTAAGAATGTTTGTGCTATTCTGCTGAGAAGAATATGAAAGGAAGGGGAGTCTTTTCCCACAGGCATCATGATGATTGTGTTTTGGTTTTGTTTGAGTTGTCTGCGAATTCTTCCTGGGCAAAAGTTGGAACTATCTTTTCTTCTGTTTGTCCACTATCTATCGTGGCTTCTTGCACCCTCTCTGTCCCTGACTGATGGTATCTTTCTAGTTCTGCACTCGATTCGACAATAAGCAGGGATAAAAGGAAAGTGATCTGGAATTTTCTCTGTTATTTTTCTTCTCATTTGATTGTCCAATTTTGAACTATAGATTCTACTGAATGATTTGTCATTTTCCATCTAGTTTATCTTTGTGGTCATTCATATGCATCTACTGTTGGTAACATGTAGATGGGAAAATCCATTGATGGGTTGGACATCTACTGGAGACCCATATGCAAATGTTGGCGATGCTGCATTATCTTTTGACAGTAAAGAAGCAGCAATAGAATTTGCAGAGAGGCATGGCTGGGAATATATGGTAAAACCTTTTACAAATTTGTACTCCTACTAAACAAAATCACCATAGCTCTCAATTTTGGTCAACAGCATGATTAGCTCTTAGCATGTTGTTTATATTGGAATGAGTTTATGTATTTGTTCTAGGGGTAACAATTTTGAGCTAGTATGAAGTTTTTTATGAATTGAGTGCGCTTAGATGCTGGATGAAATACTGTTGGAATAACAGTAAAGAAGATATCTGTCGCAGTTGGTGGCCTCCCTGTTAATGCATGCCTTACAGATTATAATACTCAGTTGGATTCATTATTTTCCTTGTTGGTGATCTGGGCGTTCCAGACACATCCTTATTGTTGTCATTTTGGATATTCTATTTTGACGTTGTCTATAAGATTATATAACATTGTTAAATTGTCATTATTCATAAAGTAATACGTAAAATAGTTTGAACGGAAAGTGGATCATGTATCAATGATGCGGTGATTGATGTAGATTACATCCTAATGTCAATTGAGCCAATCTCATATAGTTTTGTGTATCCTTTGAACTTGCAGGTCAAGAAGCACCAGACACCATTACTGAAGGTTTGTTTGCTATTTCTTGTTTGATCAACTTAATGACTTTCTGGCTATGCATGACAGTAGGAAATCGTATAGTGCGACCTTCTTTTGTTGATTGACTGGTGGTCATCTTGTTTTGATTCTATGGACATCGGACTGTCTTTTAAAACTTAGTTGACTCACCGATACTAATGATGAGACTTACAGTGATAGACGTCGAAGATTTTTCTCAAGTGTCAACCCTATTATTCACAATTTCTTTTGTAAGATGTATCCCACAGAAAAACAGGGGAGAGTGAGAAAAAATATTTTCAAAGAAAACTGCACAACTCCTCGTATGAAATAGAGTTGTTACGTTAATTGATAGAGCTTTCGGATGCTTGGATGAAAGATATGCCCTCGTCTTACAACATGTCTTATTCTGTTTACAGTCGTTTGCATAAGCACCTTTTGCATTCAAAGTAGTCTTTTGCATTTGGGACATCCGTACTTCCTCCATCTTTGGTTTTCTATAATTATGGGTTTACACTTTACATTTTAAGGTAACTTATACACGTCATTAGTTTTTTTCTTATAGGATTTACAAGTGTCATTAGTTAATCATCATGTTTTTGCACGATGAGCTCCTACCGTTCAAAATCATGTAAAAACTTTCTTTGTTCTTTTGGAATATTTGATGAAAGATTAGGGGTTTAGTCGGCATTTACTTGTGAAGTGAAAGGACATTTTGCCTCGTCCCATTGTTTTCCTTTAACTTCTCTACTGCAGGTGAAGTCATATGCAGACAACTTCAAATGGAAAGGCCCTCCTAAGGAAGATGGGAACTAATTTTTCTTTAGTTAACTTGTTTTTGAGGTAGTCAGGGCGCAACTAGTGCTATAGTCTTCGTGTGGAATTTCCTTCGACTGCCTATGTTACCTGTTCAACGAGGTCCTAAATACAGAATTTAACATTTGTATACTACAGTGTAATCATCTTTGCTTTGTGCTTGTATACATTGTAAGTCACTGTTCAATCCAGATTACAGATGAATAAAGTGAAGGCGATGTGCAAGATTGCTGAAATTAAGTTTTACCAACTCTTCTCTAACCAAAAATAATCACAAATCTAAAATAATTGTTTTATCTGTGTACGTAGACTATAAACCAGAACAAGTGCTACCAGATCAACTAATATTCTGAGATAGATAATAGTCACACAAGATTCATGACGTGATCCAGCTGCTTCCAGGTTGCTTCATTACACCATATTTCTTCATTAATTCCCTCAAATTAGCCGATTCCTCCCATTGTCCTGCATTAGCATAAAGATTTGACAAAAGAACGTACAGTGAAGGATCGTCTTGTCCCGTTTCAAGAACAAATTTTGCAATTATACTTCCCAACTCCAGATGACCATGAGCTACACATGAACTGAGTAATGTCCACCAGACATGGGGGTCAATAGCGATGCCACTATCCTTAATCAGTTGATCCGCTATGTCAAGAAATCCAGCTCGACCTAAGAGGTCAACTATGCAAGAAAAATGGTGCATTTCAGGCTCAATACCATAATCCTTGATCATCAAATTGAAGATCCGAATACCATCAGGAACTAAACCTGAGCGGCTGCAAGCAGAAAGGACCGCAGCGAAGGTGGCCTTATCGGGTTTGACTGCACTTGAATACTGCATAGACTCGAACCATACGATAGCTTGCTTGCCTTCACCATGCTGTGCGTAGGCAGAGATTATTGAGTTCCAAGATACAGTATCTTTTTCTATCATGTTGTGAAAAACTCTCAAAGACCAGTTCAAATCCCCACACTTTGAGTACAATGCAATTAGAGCATTACCAAGCAAAGTGTGAAAGAAATACCCGAATTTCAGTAAGTATGCATGGATCTGTTTTCCGTGCTGCAGATCTGATATGCTAGCACAAATGCTCAAAACAAGACTGAGAGTGTAATGATTTGGTTCCAATCCCAATAACAGCAGTTCGGAAAATTGCTGCAAACCTTGTGCAGGCAACCCATTTAATAGAAATCCAGAAATCATCGCATTCCATGATATCAGATTCCTGGAGTGCATATGACAGAATATTTTGCTTGCCTTCTCTATCTCACCGTTCCTAGAAAAAGCCGAAAGTAATGCATTTGCAGCTTCAATTTTCAAGATGAGTGCCTTTCTAATTACAGTTGCTTGAATCATCTCAACTACCTCAAGCAAATCTGAGCTTGCTAGTAAGCTTCCAATTGTAAATTCATCTGGTTCAATGCCGTTCCTTTGCATCTGAAGGTACGCAAAGATAGCATCTTTACTCAAGTTCTCTTGAGCATAACTTGCTATAATGGCATTCCACGACACAATATCTTTTTCTTCTAACCTTCTGAAAACCAAACAAGCTGCATTCAAATCCCCACAATTAGAATACATGCTTATTGCTGCATTGTTAACAGAAGTACAGTGTTCAAAATACATCTTTATGGCTTGGCCATGTACTTGAGTAGAAATCGTGGAGACGAAACATGCACCCATAACACTTACAAAAGTCAGTTCAGTTGGTTTCAAACCAACTGTTATCATATCCTTGAACAACAGCAGAGCTTCTGGGTCTCTTTCTGCATTTACTAAACCAGCTATCATTGCATTATAAGTTATATTGTCACCAACTTCCTGGCCTACTTCGTCGAATACAACACAAGCGTCTGTAGGATTTCCACAATTAAAATACATAGTAAGCAAAGAATTAACGACTGACACCCTGCTAAAAAATCCAGTCTTTATAACTAAAGAATGCACTTGCCTTCCAAAGACAAACTGTTGGAAGGAACATAGACTTAAAACACTAGCAAAAGTATAATTATCAGATTTTACATCCAAGCCATGCATTTTTCTGAAAAACTCAAACGCAATCCCCTCATGCCCAATTTCGGCACACCCGGTTATCATAGCATTCCAAACTTCCACATTTCCGTGAGGAATTTGATCGAACACATGACGTGCATAATCAACTTCACCGAGCTTTATGCTGGCCGATAACATCGTAGTATGTGAGTATACATCAGGATTTTTTATTTCCCTGAAGACCCTTTTGACCGAAACCAAGTCCCAAGATTTCGCGTATAAAGAAAGGAGAGTATTCGTAACGTGAGGAAAGCATTTCAGTCCAGATTTTACGCAGTGGGCATGGATTTGAACGCCGACTCCAGTCTCGCGTGAGTTGGCACATGCGGAAAGGGCGATCGATACAGTATAGTGGTCTGGTTTCAACTGGAGCAATGAGTGAATTTGGCCGAAGAGAAGGAACGCATCTGAGATTTTGCCGGTGTGAACGAGGCTCTTCAGACGGCAATTGAATTTAATCAATTCTGGCATGGGGGTTCCAAGGTTGCACGTATACTTGATGATGATTATACAGAAAATCCATGAAATAGATGAATTGCTAGGCAGTTTCTTAATCGGACAACAGAAACGGTGAGGCTGACTGAACCTGTCTTCGGTTAACTTACTTTGTTTAGAAATTGAGTGGAACTCATATTTAATATATTGAACGTATGGATGGTATATGAGCTTATTCGAGTTTAATAGATAACTAGTAATTAACTGCGATACACGATATTAAATTTTCATAAATTATTAGTAATAATATAAATGCATATACTAAATAGTTAATATATTTAATTAAATTTACTAAATAGTTAATATATTTAATTAAATTTGTTCTATAATCAAATACACTTAATGAAGTATTGACCTCAAATATTTACATTTTAACAAAGTTTCTCTAGATTTTGTTGTTGACATAATTAAATAAAAAATTAAGAAAATATGTTTGTATAAGGCGTTGTAAAATGCAGTTTAAACTAATGACCTTATTACAATCTTAGTATTATGTGAAAGAAATGAAGTAGGAACACATACTTATACTTAATTTTATAATCAAATTAATTAATTTTTAAATTGATAATTGATAATTTTGAGGACCATGCCTACTGCCAAATCATTTTTCATGGTTAATGGAGACTTTTTTTAAATTATTACCATGTATGTATATAAGTAAATAGATTTATTAATAAATATTCAAAAAATAAACAATATTAAATATGGTGAGCGCTCCAATTAATAAGGACAATTGTTTTAAATATAAAATTTTTGTCCCTTTTATTACTAAAAATATTTTATTTAAAATTATATGCATAATATCCTAATCGTTTGTCATATATGTATTTAATTAAATAGATTTATTACTTAATTATCTAATAATAAAAAATAAAAAATATTTACATAAAAACTTAACTTGATATGTGTTCCAATTATTAAGAATAAATGTTTTAAATCTGAACTTTTAGTCCACTTTTTAACAACAAATATTTTCCATAGAATTATATGTAAAACATTTTATCCGTATGTATTTAAATAAATAGATTATTACTTAATTATTTAATAATATAAAATCTTAAAATATATACATATAAACTTAAACATGGTAATTAATAAGACTAATAGTTTTTAAGTTAACTTATTTTCGTCCCTTTCATTAGTATCAAAATTGTATTTGACAATAGATTTGTATATATCAAGTAATTTACATCCCTAATATTATTGGCACCTAATAATAATCATAATTAATCCTTCAAGTAATCATTAATTAGATTAAATAGTCCAATATAATCTTAACTTTATGGTAAATGATCTAATTACATAACATATTGATTATCATATAATATATATATATATAATTTTATTAAAATAATGAATAAACAAACATCAGAGATTCCACTATGCATAACATAATCATTCATGTTGTGTAAATAAATTTTGATTAATTAGTTGTAGCATTCTTTCGTCTTTATCTTATATTAAGATGTCAAAATTTAAGCATTGATAATAATTACTTATATTCTATAATTATAAATAAAATTAAACATAATACTTTTTCATTCTTAAAGAGATTTAATTTTGCGATTAAACTATAATTTATTTATGATTAATCGGTAATGATATTTGATCATTTAGAGTGATAAAAAAATGAATCTTTCTATAAAATGTGGTTAATGGGCAGTTTTTAATCCATTGTCATATAAATATGTAAGTAAACGTATTTATTACTTAATAATATGATACTATATAATCTGAAACATATACATATAAATTTAAATATGTGTAGTCACACTGTATTATTTAATTTGATTTATAATATTACCAAGCATGAAACGGACGAGTAATGATGAACCAATCATAATCTTTTAATCCGTGCGATGCGCATTTATTAATTATTTTAAAATAAAATTGGTTTTATGTTATTTTTAATTCTCTTTTAGTAATTAGAAAACAATTAAGTCTAAGAAAAATTCAATAACAATGATTTTGATTTCAATTATATGGTTATTAATATGTATTTTTTAAATATGTTTTTATATTTTATTCTATTATTAATTAAATTATAAGTACCGCGTAATAACTTATTAATTAAAATTGACTAAAAAATCAATTAAATTTTATGATATATAAATTGCAAAAACAAAATTAACATTAGGAAATACTTGTAATACAATATTTTTATCGTATTTCTATCAGTCTTATAATTGGAACATGCTAACATTATGAAATACTTCTTGATATACAAAATTTGTTCATGAGATAAGTATTGTTATTGGCTCTTATTTTTATTTTTATATTGCTATTGCAAATGAGACTAATAATATTGGATATTTTCTTATTTGGAACTTAAAAGGAAGTCTTGACTCAAATTAAGTTAGTGTCAATTTGGGAATCAATAACAGCTCACCTCCATTACTGGTTTTGAGTATCTTACTTTTATTACCAATATATTTTTGTTACATAACTTTTTGAATGGTTTATGCTTTTCAACAACATAGCTGGTATACAGGCATACAAAATGAGTTCATGATATGGGACATCATAACACTCTAATGAATTTAGAAACTTTGGTATATGCACATCAATCAACACATCAACATTTACATCTGACTTACATACAATATTATAATTCAAATGTCTTAGCTTCATTAACATTCATCTTAATCATATGATCATTAATCAAATCAACAATGCCCAATGTAAGCATAAATATTGCTTTGTTTTGTAGGTAAAACGGGTCCTGCAAAATAATTTTACTATTATAAGAACAAATATTTTCTTGAAAATAATTGCTTCATTCACAATCACCAAGAAGAACATAGTGAAGAACTTGAGGAGGTTTTTTCAATGGTAATAGTTTCTATGTAAACATAGGTTTCTTAAAGACAAAATGCATATTAAGGTCCTTCAATTATTGATAAAAATTTGAAAAGGTCCTTGAATTATTAAAATATTTGAAAAGTTTATGAATTATAAATAATTGTTGTGTGCAAGTCCCCGAGTGGTTGTTTACACTAAAAAATATCTATTATTAAAGAACTTACACATGACATTTTTTTTTTATAGTAAAGGGAATTTTTCAAAATTTTGTTAATAATTCAGAGATCTTTTCACCCATTTATGAATAACTGAAGGACTTGTTTAAACAATTGTGCATAGTTGAGAGGTATTTTCTAACAATTCTATAATTCAAAAATCTCATGAAACAATTGTGAATAGTTTAAGAACCTTAAAATGGTTTGTCTTTCGTAAACTTGAGATATTTAGCTAAGCTGTCGTCATATAATAATAATGTACCACAATATTGGCAGTTGTGTGTTGGGTAACCAATATCCCATTACTCAATAGTTAAATATAAAAAATTAAAAAAGTTAAAATCTATTAATAATTATATTAGATAATGAAGTTAAGTAGTATTCAAATATATTTTAAAAATAAAAGTGTCAGTAAACCTTGATTTTCAGTGAAAGTCATACATACATATGTATAGATATAATATATATATATATATATTAATATGTAAATGTTAATTATTGGTACATACGTATACATATAATATATATATATATATAATAAATATTAATATCTAAATGTTAATTATTGGTACGTCTGGGCATGCATGATTAATCAATTATTTAGGAGATATTTAACATATTTGGTGTCTGGAAAATGCTAAAAATATATATAGTAATTGCCGAAATATAACTAAATGCATTTTGTAACATTTAATAATTTTATTAATATGTTATGTATTATATATATATATAATAACATATAATAACATATTAATATAAACTTCTAACAGTTCTGATATCTTTTGTTAATTTACCATATCTGAATAATTTTTTGAAATAATTTTAAAGATTTTCCTAATTAAGTTATTAACTATGTATATGAACATGTTCTGGAGATCAATTGTAATTAATGAATATTTTAAGATATATTTTATAATAATGTAAAATACTTGTTAATATAATCATATTTGACTAAGTCATGATTTATGAAGCTGAATTGTTTAAATCAAATTCTAAATTTAAGGTATACATCAAGGACAATATATAAATTCAGATTTTGTTTTCCTAATTAAGTATATGAATATATCTTGGATATCAATCATAATTAATAAATTTATAATTTTTTTTAATGTAAATGAATTTTATATATACTTATCATTAACTAAATAATGATTTAGGAAATTTCATTAATTACATCACAACCTAATTTAATTTATTTATCAAGAATGATTTAATATTTTATATGTACTATCACAACTTCCAAAAATAAAATTTGTGAATTAGAATAAATTATATATGTGAGTATATATATATATATATATATATTCTTATTAAGAATGAATAAATCTATAAAATATGCATAATAAATAAACATATTAATTGAGTTATTATATTAATAAAAATGAATAAAATAACCTAATAATTTATTAAAAAAATACTGTATTATAACATAACTTTTCAGTTATATGATAAATCCTATATTTTTTAATTATTTTATTTATCGTATCTTGATAATATTCGATAATAACTTAATATATTTTCATTATTTATTATGTGTAATTTACCAAAAATAATTTGTTTTAAAAAATAAATAAATATTAACTTAGTAATTATTATTTACCAATTATGATAATTACTATCTTAATAAGCAAATACTATTGATTATTATAATCATATAATAATAATTAGTTATTGATACTATTTTTTAATTATATTATATTATTACTAATAATAAAATAATAATTATATTTTTATTAATTGTTTTAATTCTTTTACAATAATAATAATATTTATTATTATTAATTTTTATTGATATGTTAAAAATATCAATAATTTAATAATAAATATTAAATTAATAATTATTATTACCAATTGATTATAATAATTACTCTTTTTAATTAATGAATATTTTTTATTATTATAGTCCTAAATAATTATTATATTATTAATTATATAATAATAATTATTATTGCTATTAAAAATAACAATAATAATATTAGTATTACTATATAATAATAATAATAATAATAATAATAATAATAATAATAATAATGATAGTGATAATAATAATAATAATAATAATAATAATAATGATGATGATGATGATGATGATGATGATGATGATGATGATCATCATCATCATCATCATTATTATTATTATTATTATTATTATTATTATTATTATTATGTTCATTCTAAATTGTAAGGAATAGCTAATACCATGGGGTGTGGAAGGAATAGCTAATCCCAAGGATGTGGGAATAGGAATTTCTATGGGAATGTCCCAACATAAAATTATACCAATCATAAGAATTGAAATGGATATGGGAGTGGGCATTTCTTTGCCACCTCATTTATTCATACAAATCATGCCGTAAGAGATCAATATAAATTGATTCTCAATGAGAGAAGTTGAACGTACAAGAACACATGCAAGCGAAAAGGCGGTCTTTGGTTTTGTCTTGTTCTCTCTTCTCATGTATTAAGATTCTCAATTATAATTTAGATCTAAATTGTTTGTTTCGTTTCAAAAGAATATATGGAAATCAAGCTACATCATGTGTCTACACTTATATGCTGGACGTGGAAAAACTTGGAGAAGAGGTTTCAAACATCCTTGATTGACGTGCAATCTCATCATCCGTGTATTCTCGCTAAGAACGTGCAATCACGATTGATATATTGCTAAACTTGCTTTTAATTACATACATGGGGTTGTGCAAGATTATACATAAATCGTAGAAATAATTTTAATTATTATTTCCGCCGTATATTTTATATGATTTATGACCTATATATTCCAACACCATCAACTATAACCAATTTAGTATTTGAATGAAAGAATTATTTTTGCATCTGTGATTAGTTCAACAAACCGATTCTGAAGTTATCATTTGGATGGATTTAATTACAATTAATTTACCGTCATATTTATATGTTACTCTTTGTTAATTGATATAGTCTACTATAAAATCTCAAAACCCCTAATTTTTGTTATACAAAAGATTAATCATATCAATTTTTGTGGATACAATCCTTATTCATCATTATCACAAATTTGACTTAAAATTTTATTTCGATCAATTATTCTCCCTTTTTTATATATTTTAATATGACACTATTAATCATATATCTTAAATCAATTACACCCTCACCTTGTAACTTTTGTTTGTTCATGAATCAGAAAATGAGTGAATGTATGGAGTGACTCAAATAAAAGGTAAGGAGAATAATTGCACCTAAATGTTAGGGGATAATTGCTTCTTTTGACAATTTTCTATTTTCCCGCAAAGTTGCTTACATGTTATGTTATATGACTGTCTTTAACAGAAATTTAACGATGTTAATACATAATAATATAATTTTATTGTCAGATTCGAGCAATAATTTGCAGAAGCAATCGATCAAGAGCAAGATAAAAAATGTAAACTTAAAAGAAAACACAACACCAATCTTAAGTGGTTCGATCTATTTCTAGATCTACGTACACTGCAAAACGAGAGATCACTTCTTATTACTCAAGAAACCATGCAGATTACAAGAATAAACACTTCACTCAATCATGATGGACACTTCTCATGAATCTAACTGGATATGAACACTTAAGATTCACAATTCAGAAACTGAACTTCACTTGTCTCTCTCTCAATTTGGTTTTCTCTTTCCACTGTCTCTCATGGATGAATGCATCCGCTGAATTTATTCACCCCTTCCCCCTAGTTAGTTGAAACTGCAGCTAACCAACTTAACAAAGAGTGGCATGAACTTCTACCATAAGCTAACTAACTGCACGTGCCAACCAATCTTGAATCAGCTATAGCGGTCTAAATGATCTGCTGCATCGCAGCTGCTCCAGCTGTGCATGATCATACTGAACCATGCACCTACTTCTGCTTCATTATTAATTGATAATCATGAGCTACACTTAAACTCCTGATTAACAATTCTCCACCTTAGATCATGATTTATCTTATTCATGAACTTGAGGCAACTCTAAACTGAAAACTTCTGACTTCAACTTCCAACTTCCACTTGCTTGAGAACATCTTCAGCTTGAGCTGAACTCCACCTTCACTCACATTCATTTCAAACCAATTAACCCCAAGCTCAGATTGAACTTAGGTGCTGGCAAACCCTTTGTGAAGCAGTCTGCATGATTTATTGATGTGTCAATCTTCTTTACTGTAATCACTCCCTTTTCAACCAAGTCCCTGACAAAATACAGTTTGACATCTATATGTTTTGTCCGCTCATGATATCCTTGATGCTTGGCTAAGTGAATGGCACTCTGATTATCACAATAAATTTCCATCTTCTCCTGCTCAATTCCAAACTCAGACAGTAATCCAATGAGCCAAATGCTTTCTTTAATTGCCTCTGTTAGTGCCACAAACTATGCTTCTGTTGTAGACAATGCTACAACTGATTGGTGCACTGCTATCCAACTCACTGCAGTACCTCCAAGATTGAACACATAGCCGGTTAAAGATTTTCTGCTGTCAATATTTGCTGCATAATCTGCATCTACAAACCCTTCCAGCAGTGTCCCTTCATTCTCTCTTTTCTTATACACCAAACCTCTACTGTCAGTTCCTCTTATGTATCTTAGTGCCCATTTTGCAGCTTCCCAATGAACCTTCCCTGGATTACTCATAAAACGACTTATCACACTCATGAGATAAGTGAGATCTGGCCTGCAATAGACTATGGCATACATCAAGCTGCCAACTGCACTGGAGTAGGGATCATTTCTCATTTGCATTTTCCCTTCATCTGTTGTAGGCCCTTGATGTATACTCAACTTCAATCCTTGTCTGACAGGTGTATGTATAGGTTTGGATAGATTCATGTTATATCTTGTAAGCACCTTGTTCAGATAACTTTCTTGTGAAAGTGTGACAATTCCATCTTCCCTTCTCCTTTTAATTTGCATACCCAGGATAACTTTTGCTTCTCCTAGATCTTTCATCTCAAACTCAGCCTTTAAAACTTTCTTATCTTCACTTATAACTTTCACTGTGTTGCTTGCTATTAACATATCATCCACATAAAGTAAAAGATAAGTGTAAGTTGTACATTCATGTTTGATATAGACACAGTTGTCAAAACAGCTTCTGTTGAAATTGTTTGAGACCATGTATTCATCGAACCTCAAATACCACTACCTTGGGGACTGCTTTAGACCATAAAGGGATCTCTGCAACTTGCATGCCTTCCCTTCTGCATTCTCCACATAAACACCTTCAGGAATTTCCATATAAATGTCCTCCCTTAGCTGTCTATTTAAGAAAGCTGTTGTGACATCCATCTGGTGCAGTTCCAGGTCCAGTTGAGCCACTAATGCAAGCAACACCCTTATGGAACAGTTCTTCACAACTGGAGAAAAAATCTCATTGTAGTCCACACCCTCCTTCTGTGAGTACCCCTTGGCAACTAACCTTCCCTTATATCTTATTTCTTCTTTCCCTGATGTTTCAGGTTTCTTCTTATACAACCATTTGCATCCTACTAACTTCTAAGATCTTGGGTTGTCAACAAAATTCCAAGTGTTGTTCTTGGCCAGTGATAGCAGCTCTTCCTCCATTGCTACTAACCATTTCTCCTTTTAATTACATGCAATAGCCTCTGTATAACTCCCTGGTTCATAGGCCTCCACCTCAAGAGCAGTATATAGAGCAAATGAGACCAGGTATGCTTGTCTATATCTTGCAGGTGGAATGATATTCCTTCTGGGTCTGTCTCTAGCCAACTGATAGTTGCTAGGGAACAATTTATCTTCACTTGGTTTATCCTGACCATCATCTGATCTTGCATCCTGATAATCATCATCTTTGTTTCTGTGATCATCATTCTCCACTTCAACTGAAGTAACTGATTGTTGTTCCTTTAATGGGAAGTTGTACTCATCAAAGGTAACATCTGTGCTGATTATAAATTTGTGTTGCTCCAATGACCACAACTTATAACCCTTCACACCTGAAGGATAGCCAATGAAAACACACTTCACTACCCTTGGATCCAGTTTATCTTGTTTGACATGCGCATATGCCAAACACCCCACTAGTTTGAGGTACTTATACACTGCTGGAGTATTATACCACACCTCCTGTGGTGTCTTGAACTTCAACGCTGAACTGGGGCTTCTATTTATGAGATATGCAGTTGTGCATACCAATTCACCCCAAAATGACTTGTTGAGCCCTGAGCTGCTCATCATGCACCTCACTCTTTCAAGAAGAGTTTGGTTTAACCTTTCTGCAACACCATTCTGCTGTGGTATCTCAGGCACTATCTTATGCCTTGTGATGCATTTCTCTTTACAGTAGTTTTAGAACTCATTCGATAAGTATTCGAAACCATTATCTGTCCTCAAGCTTTTCAGTTTCTTCCCTGTCTTATTCTCCATAGATGTGTGACACTCTTTGAACTTTCCATAAGCCTCATTTTTGGATTTGAGGATATAAATCCATACTTTCCTAGAGTAATCATCTATGATGCTCATGAAATAGTTTCCACCTCCCTTTGTTGTCACTTTTGATGGTCCCCATAAATCTGAATGAGCATACTCCAAAATACCTGTAGTGTTGTGAGTGGAAGCATTAAAACTCTTCCCCTTAGCTTTCCCATATATGCAGTGCTCACACATTTTAAGGTTTCCAATCTTATCACCAAGTAGCAGGCCCTGCTTTGACAACTCCAGCAGGCCTTTCTCCTCAATGTGAGCAAGCCTCGAATGCCACAGGTAAGTGTTGTCTTCTCCAGTGACATAATTTGTCTGACCTGCTATTGTTTTCCCTACAAGAAAGTAGAGATCATTCCTCCTTCTTCCATTTATGACAATGTTTTCATCTTTGTAAACTCTGAGCCTTCCACCTTGTGAAGCAAATATGTATCCTAGGGAATCAAACATCCCCAATGATATTAAGTTTCTTCTTAGGTCTGGTACAAATCTTACATCCTTCAACACTCTTACTACTCCATCATGCATCCTTATCTTGATAGAGTCAATGCCCTTAATTTGGCATGTCTGATCATTGCCCAGTAAAACTGTTCCTCCAGTTTATGGTGTAAGTTTGAAAAACCACTTCCTAATGGGTGTTATATGAAAGCTACACCCTGAATCAAGTACCCAATCTTCACTTATCTCTTCAGTTGTGACACAGAGTGCCTCACAAGACTCATAGCCTTCATCCTTCCCAGTGGTGGTCTGGTTTGCCTGATGTCTTTGAGCTTTCTTCCCATCTTCCTTCTCATATCTTGACATCATTTCTTTCCACTTCGAGCACTGCTTCTTGAAATGCCCGGGCTTATGGCAGTGGAATCACTTCAAATCAGGATTGTTTGGTGTGTTATCAGCCTTCTTATCTGATCTGAAGTTTGCCTTAGGACCTTCTTTCTTCTCATATTTCTTCTGTGGTTTACCCTTCTTAACATGCAGACTTTCTCCACCATTTGTGCTGGTTCCAGAGCTGCTGGCCTTCTGCAATTCCTTGCATTTTAATGCCATCTGGATCTCCTCAATTGTGATGGTTTCACTGCTGCCAAAGAGTAGAGTGTCTTTGAAATTCTCAAATGATTTCGACAAGGCAGATAGAAGTATCAGAGCCTTATCTTCTTGCTCCAATTTGACTTCAATGTTGTCTAAATCATCAAGAACCTTGTTGAACTCATCCAGCTGCTTCAAGATTGGCTTCTCTTCTGCCATCTTGAATGAGTAAAACTTATGTTTCATGTATAGGCGATTTGCTAGAGTTTTCACCATATACAAGCTCTCTAGTTTCTCCCATACTCCTATGGCTGATGTTTCCTTTGCTACTTCTCTTAGTGCTTTATCGCCCAGACATAGAATGATCAAGCTGTGAGCCTTCTCGTTTATCACCGCTTGATCTTCTACTTTCTCTTTCCCAGTTCCACCTTCAAGTTTCTTCATCAATGCACTGCCCAGACCCTGTTGAATTAGCAGAGTCTTCACCTTCACTTTCCACAGGCCAAAATCCATTTTGTCTGTTAACTTCTCCACGTCGAAACGCGTAGATCCCATGCTTAACCGATTGTGTTTCCCACAGACGGCTCCAATTGTCAGATTCAAGCAATAATTTGCAGAAGCAATCGATCAAGAACAAGATAAAAAATGTAAACTTAAAAGAAAACACAACACCAATTTTAAGTGGTTCGATCTATTTCTAGATCTACGTCTACTGCAAAACGAGAGATCACTTCTTATTACTCAAGAAACAATGCAGATTACAGGAGTAAACACTTCACTCAATCATGATGGACACTTCTCACGAATCTAACTGGATATGAACACTTAAGATTCACAATTCAGAAACTGAACTTCACTTCTCTCTCTCTCTCTCGATTTGCTCTTCTCTTTCCACTGTCTCTCATGGATGAATGCATCCGCTGAATTTATTCACCCCTTCCCCCCTAGTTAGTTGAAACTGCAGCTAACCAACTTAACAAAGAGTGGCATGAACTTCTACCACAAGCTAACTAACTAACTAACTAACTAACTGTACGTGCCAACCAATCTTGAATCAGCTGTAGCGGTCTAAATGATCTGCTGCATCGCAGCTGCTCCAGCTGTGCATGATCATACTGAACCATGCACCGACTTCTGCTTCATTATTAACTGATAATCATGAGCTACACTTAAACTCCTGATTAACATTTATAAAATAAAGTATGTTGTGCAAGTTTCAGTTCAGGGCAGTAAAATAAAAACACAAAATACTATTATTTTATTTTAATTTTTATACCAATATCAAGCACATGAATATTTTTACACAAGAAGAGAAATACTTGTATCTTTCTGTTTGTTATCAATACCTAGAGTGTAGGGCATGAGGAAGATAACAAACAAAAATGCACATGCAATAGTTTTCAACTTAGTTCCAACTTAATTTATGTGTTGGCTAACAGATTTTAGTATGTTGCGAAGAATTCTTTTTATATTCACGAAGAGGTACCAAGTATTCTGATTTCTTTGCAGTTCATATTCATACATAATGATTTGAGGAGATCCCCAATTTGCTCACAATATGCAACTATGTTGTTTCGACATGAAAGATGATCAGAATAAGTTCGATTTATATGATTAAAATCTCAGCTTTTTTTCAGCCAGATTTTGCACACCCCATATAAAAAAAAAAACCCTAGTCTTTTCTACACATCCCTTGAAAAGCAATAATTGTTCAGGCTGGATTTATTAGAGGGAACACACTTGTTTGGAAATGATGTTTGATGAATTCAGCCTTCTAAGATCCAAGCTCTGAAATGCTCTGTAAAGCAGGTCTCCACTGCCCGCAGCCACCATGATGCCTTCCGCCAACTCTGCTGCTACCAAGGTGGTGCACCTCCTGCTGCTCCGCCTGAAAAGTTACCAAAGATACTGTCGTTGTGTGGAACGATACAAACGGTAATACAACTTCAACAATAAACAGAAATAATAAACCACGGAACCCAGTCATCGCTATATCCAAGTCTCATAAGTGAAATCCCTAAACAATCACGTATATTGTTAGTGCAGGTGATCTTTTCGAGACAGTTCGTGTCATCGCAGTCGTTTACTGACCATACATTGATTATCAAGATATGTAATAGAATGAGAAAATGAGAGAATGCGTAATGTGAAAGGAAGAAGATTATAGCAGCAGTGATGAGCGGGTAATTAGGATGTATTGTATTCCAGTTGGTTGGTAGTTAGTGGAATTAAATGTATGATGAGTGATGAGATATATATAGTTCCGCGACATTTTTGTCTGTTGCTGACATTGATTTTATATTTAATTATCACCAAGTTTTAGGACCATTAAACTCCACCACCTTAATGAAATATTCCCCAATAATAATAGTATTCATGTGCAAGCCTCACTTATGGCCATGTGACTCCTATCATTGGGAAAAAATAATACCATGTGTTTAGTGCATTAAAACATAGAGAGAGAGAGAGAGAGAGAGAGAGATTTTTTTTTTTGTTGGCAACTCCTTACATATTGAGACATAAATGCCCTTCTTAGAATGTCAACATCATTTTTTATTGGCTACCAACTATAAAATTCTTTTAAATATTTTATTAGAATTTTATTTTTATATCTATTTTATTTGCAAAATATAAAATAAAATATAGAAAAATAAGTACCCACGCAATGTATTAATTGACATGAGAATTGTTACGCAGGATCATAATTTATTAGATTTTATATGAGGTAAGATTCCCTAAAAAGGCTATAATATCTTCCCGCATTTCAAAAGCTTCACCTAATGACCTTTTGATTATGCTTTGGGCCAAACATTAACCTAGTCAAATTACTCCACAAGAGAAGAGACTTAACATTATTCTTGAAGTCCACTTGAAGAAAAGGTCTCTACATCCCTTCTAACGTCCCTAATTAGATACGTCATATATATATATATATATATTTTATTTTATACTTTAAAAATTATTTATATGTATTTATAAAACAACACAATTAATAAATATATACTAATAAATTGAAATACACCACCTCAATTGCTCTAGTAGATTAATAAATTATGGTTTAGCTCATCCCTGTTTGGATGTGCTGAAAATTGTCAAAAATAATTATGGATTCCTCCGAAAAACTTACATTAATGGAAGGGGAGTGTGAATTTGCAGTGGGCTCCACCAAACAAGGCTGATTTTTCTTGGTGTTGAACGCTCTTCTCTCCTTCAATAATCTGCCCAACTTTACGCACTTTTTTGCAGCGAACTCTTTCATTACATCTAACACAAACCAATGCAATCAGTACTAAAATCATCAATCGCAAGCGATTAATCACTCAGATCCGATTGAAGTACCTTCAAAGCTGATGAGTCGGTAAACTTGTCCGATACCCAAAGTGTCGTCCGGCCGGAGAAGCTTGAGCTGCTTCACCGGGGCGCCGTTCTCCGTCTTCGCCGCCGGCGACGTCACCACCTGCGCCACGTAGTGGCCCGGGTTGGCACTCATGATTTCATTGGCACTCACCGACCAGTAAATCCTGTCCACCTTGTTGCCGGCGGGGTGCTGAATCAGCACCGTCGCCGCCTCCGCCGCCTGGCAATTCCCCATTACAGCTCTCGGCTCTCCTCCTCCAAGATGCTGAAAATGGAAAAATGTAAAGGAGGAAGAAAACTATAATATACGTTTGTGGGGGAGGATGGGGTTGAAATGGGCGGAGGTAGCGAGCATCTGAAGAAATAAAGGTGGGTATTAATGGGGGATTTTATGGGACATTAAAGGAGGGGAGGAGACGTGGAGTGTTAGATAGATCTGCCAAACCACCTGAAAATGGCAGGTCTAGTTTATGACTTTGCGTTTGCACTTATGACTCAGGATTAAATTCCATCGTCGTCATGTTTGGTGCATTTCATGTTAAATCACCCAATTTATTTGGGATCAAAATACTTAATCAACAATGCATGTGATCTTTAACTTATGATCTATAATATACATAATTCTTCTTCTAGATTTTATATAATATTAATTTTTTATAATATTTAATAATCTTTTATAATCATACAATCTTCAATAAATATGATTAAAATTATATATACAGATTAGCATATAATATTTAGTATACCAGATTTTTATTCTAGATTTTATATACTTTTAATAATATTTAATATTTAATGTAAATTATATATGGTATTTAATTTTTTTAATCATACACTTCAATAGATATGATTAAAAATTATATATAAAAATAAACATATATGAAAATTTTAATGTTCTTTTTTTCAATTGTTTCATACCAAATATATATTAGTTTTACTTTAAGAAAATACATTCATAAATTTGAGATATAGAAAGGTATTGCTTTCATTAATTGAGATGTCAATAATCATAAAATGTTTTGTATAAAAATATTATTTATGGTGTAATGTAATAATTTCTGTGACAATACTAAAAATAGATGACACATATGATATAATCATTTGTGGTTGGTCTTATGCATCTGTACTACTGTAGTGGGAGATACCCCATTGCATGTAATTAAAGGGTACACTCCATCCTACCACTATGGATGGTACCTTTATCCACTATAAATATAATATATGTGTATTTTTTTTTTATTAAACAAACAAAAATAAAAAATTAAAATATGCACATGAATAAAGGCACTACCTATAGGGTGGTAGGATCCACTGAAGTGTTATAAAAGATCGAAATTGTTAACAAAGACTGTTGAGTGTGAAAATTAATTATCTTTTTTTTCCCTCATTTGTTTTGGTGGCAGAACGTCTTTTATGCATATATCCCTTTATCGTTTAATTTATAAAATTAAATATAATAATAAATCTAAAATTAAATATAACAATAAATCTAAAATTAACAGTAAAGCTTATCAAGATCAATATAAATATTATAATAAAATATAAAATGATTTAAAATATATAAATGAACAAGAAAAAAAATAGAGTACCAGTCATGAAAAACTAATATGAAGAATTAAAAATATAATCTGAAGATTATGCAAATTAAGAAATCTAGAAAAAAAACCTAAAAAATGAATAATCAAATTACATTAACTCTATACATTATATATAAATATAAAAAGTAAAAAGAAAATTAAAAAATTAAAAATCCTAATAATTTGAATAAATTAAAAAAAAAAATAAAAAATTAAACTTATCAAATCAATTCTACAACTCATACAACATGAAACTAAAGCAAGTAGCATGCCTTAAAACAAAGAATTCAACCATGTATACTTTTTTTTTTGGCTTTCAAACAAGCTCCACTCGACAATGGTGAAGGGATCGGAGACTCTACCGTCAAGTTCAGCTGAGTATCTCCCCGGTAAAGATCTCTCGAGTCCTTGCTCACTACCATGAAGAAGAAGTCAGATTGTCTTACATTTTTTTTTTTTTTGACAAACTAAGTCATAACTTTATCGGAATGCTTCCTTTTGAAGAACCAAACAGGTGATTATTTATATTAAATTAATCTGAAACTAAAAAATTGTTAAAAATCTGAAAAGATTTAAAAATAGAATCAGAAAATTTCCTAATTAATAAATAAACCTCATGAAACCTTATCACTATTGTATGTTATAGGCCTATATGTGAATAAATTATGAGGGCAAGTAATGATTGTCATCGGACCTATGAGGGCAAGCGACCACAACCCACCAAACTCAAAATTTGACATAACAGGGGGGTTGGTTCAAAAAAAATAACAAGTTGCTAAAATCACTATCCAACCCAATCCAAGTATCCAACCCACAAGCGTAGACTTGGCTGGCCGTACATTATGGACAATTTTTTTTATATCTTTTTTTAAATAATTGCATATATAGTTAAAATTATATATACAATATAAAATCTAATCTAATAAAAATAATTAGATTTTTTCCCTACCAATTAATCCAACGATTAGATAAGTTCGTAATCTAATTTTATCATTCATCAATTAGAAAAAATCAAACTAACCTCTAAATTTCATCAATTTTTATAATTCAGAAAATATAAAAATAGTATCCTACATCATAATCTTCAAAACTAAAAGAAAATACTTCAATCATGAGTAAGCATATACTATATTTAATATTTGTCAACATTGCACCATCTTTTTAATTTAACTAAATGAATATTATGCAAAATTATTAAAAAAAACAAAAAAGCCAGAAGGTTGGTCTGTCCCGATGCGCAACTCACCATTTAACGGATTGTTATCTCTAGTCCAACTCACCTATTATGTGGGGTAGAATGAGTTAGCCAGGGTTATTTACCCAAATCATGCAGAAAATAAAAAAAAATTCATAAAATAGGATAGTTTGAAAAAATGTTCCCAAAATAGGGTAAAACGTCACGTCCGCTGACGTTTTATGGTAAAAACGTTAGCGAGCTTGACGTTTTAAATTTTTGAAAATAAAAACATCACACCCACTGTCGTTTTTATTTTCAAAAAATATATATATGCATAATGCATGCCAGGATCACCATCCATATATATATATATATATATACACACACACACACATTTGTATATGTGTGGCGCATATATATATATATATCAAGTATATATATATATATGCGAGTATATATATGTATATATAAAGATATATAATTATATACATATATATATATATATATTTGTAATTTTTTTATATTTGTTTTATATTATTTATAAAATGATATTTATATTATTAGAAATTAATTTTTTATATTTATTGAAACTAAATCAAATATAATATTAGATATATTTTTATATTTTTCATTATATAAATATATATTTATTTCAATACTATATAAAATAATTATATATTTGTAAATTCATAAAAATTCTAAATTTAAAAATATTATATAATAAAAAAACATATTCAGAAATATTTTTAATTAATTTTGATATTTATATTAATAATTTAAATGTATATATATGTAACAATAATTCAAAAAATACAATAAACGTCAAGCCCACTAACGTTTTAAAAAAACGTCAGTGGGCCTAACGTTTCTTTTAAATTTTTAATTTCTTTTAATTTGTATATAATATATTACATATATGTATGATTTCTTATATATTCTGATTAAACTAAATTTAATTATCGTTTATTTATTTTCTGTTATATAAATAAATATATATATATATATATAAATTTAAGTATATATATGTTATAGAAATATATATTATATAATTGTAAATAATAAAATTTTGTATTATTATTTAAGATAATTAAATAATATTATAAAAATTTTATATAATTTAAAGGATATTTTTTAATAATTATTATACATTTATTTTAAGTATAATTTGAATTTTTGAAATATATATACATATATTAATACATAAATATATTATAAAAATATGTATATATTAATACATAAATATATACATATATTCATAAATATATATATAAAATAAAAAATAATACATCGTCAGGCCCACTGATGTTTTAAATAAACGTCAGTGGGCCTGATGTTTCTTTTTATATTTTTAATTTTTTTAGTTTGTTTAATTGTATATAATATATATTATTTCTTATATATTGAATAAAATTCGTGATTATTAAATTTTTTGGTTATATATATATATATATTTTATAGAAATATATATTATATAATTGTAAATAATAAAATTTTATATTATTATTTAATATTATAAAAAAATTATATAATTTATAGGATATTTTTAATAATTATTATACATTTATTTTAAGTATAATTTTAAAATTTTGAAATATATATATATATATATATACACATTAATACCTAAATATATTATAAAATATGTAAATATACATATATTATAAATATATACATATATTCATAAATATATATAAAAAAAATAAAAAATAATACATCGTCAGGCCCACTTACGTTTTAAAGAAATGTCAGTGGGCCTGACGTTTCTTTTTATATTTTTAATTTTTTTTTATTTTGTTTAATTTGTATATAATATTATATATATATATTATCATATTATATATTTTTATAAAAAAAATATATCAATGTTAAATATTTTTACAACAAAATTATATCACACAATATAAAAATAAAAGCACGAAATCACATTTAAACTGTATTTTTATATTTTTAATTTTTTTTATTTTGTTTAATTTGTATATAATATTATATATATATATATATTATCATATTATATATTTTTATAAAAAAAATATATCAATGTTAAATATTTTTACAACAAAATTATATCACACAATATAAAAATAAAAGCACGAAATCACATTTAAACTGCAACAATATTGAAATAAAAGCAGGAAGTTACCTGTATCCATTACCGCAGAAATGGCATTTCATACTTTTGACTGCAATTTCACATGCCAATTACTGCTTGCGTTCACTCACTGCCATTTCAATTTACTGCATGCATTCACTCATTGCCATTTCACATGTTTTGTGAAATTTTCACATGTTTTCACGGCAAAGTCATTCTCTCTCTCTTCAGTCTCTTCATTTATACACATCTCTTTCTTTTCATTCTCATTCCATTTCAGATATTGTTAACTCCTCTTCCACTTTTCCTCCTTCTTCTTCTTGTTCTTGAGTTTGAATAGCCAAGGTTTTTTTTTTTTTTATGCTGCTGGTGTTGTGCCCCATTTCACTTCTTCTCTTCTTATCATATTATCTTCCCCAATTATTTTACATTATGTTGCAACTATTTCTACTATTTGTTTCAAGGTATGTGTTATTTATTTAAATTTTAATTTATTTGATAATATATATATTAGATATCATTATTTCTTTTATTTGTTCCTTTTATATGTATTAGTTTTTTTTTTGTTTCATAATTTTGACCATTTTGTCTTTATTTATCACCAATTAAAATAAGCTTATATCTTCTAAGTTTTTGCATGATATGACATAATTTTTTTCTCAAACACTAATCATCAAATTATTAATTTTTTGATGTAATATCTGTAGATTGTCTTCAACAAGAAAATCATCATTTTTCAGAAACGTCTTCAGACCTCTCCGTAACCTAAGCTAAGGTAAGTAATATATATACATCATTTTGTTTACTATCATTTATTTCTGTGGATGTTTGTTTGATTTTATACATATATTTACATGAACATGTTCTTAAATTTTTATTATATGAGTGCATTGTTTCATGTGTTCTTTAATTATTTTGTTGTATTTATTTCAATTTTATTTATTTATTATTATGAATATTTTTTTGTGTTTCATGTATTATATGTTTAACTTGTTTTGCTTTACGATTTGTTATGTTGACTAATTAAAACTTGTTTAGTATAATTAATATATTATTATAGGATACTTAAAAAAAATTAAATTTAATAACTGTAATGACCCTTATAAATTATATTTGATAGGTATGGGTTCAACATCAAAATCTTCAGCATCAACTTCCACACACCCAATAACAATTTCACATACAAAGGTTATCGGTCTATCGTAAAAAAGTGTACAAGTTTGATGCAATTAAGAATACGTAATCAACAATTAAAAGAAGAAATAGAGGGATTGAGGAGAAAGAATATTGCTGCAAATGTCATATCCAAAATGCAAGAACAAAAAATACGAAAATTACGGCGGCGTGTAAATATGTGCCAAATTGAATTGGAGTGGTCATCTAACTGTGTCTCTATTTTAGAAGGTTGAGTTCGGCAACAAGAAGACGTCTCAGGACAGGAAATAAATTTCTTACTTGGTACTTTAAGTACCATGACAACGGAAAAGAATAATATGATAGAGCAACTTGGGGTTAGAGACGGACATATAAACGCCCTTGTAAATGAGGTTCATGAGTTACATGCTCAATTGGATAATGAAATACACCAAAATGAAATTATCCAACAAGAGAGTACGACATACTTTCATCACGTGAATATGATGCGATCACGCATACTAGATCTTATAGATGTCACCTATGGCTTAAATATGTGGCAAGATCCTGTTGAGAACGAAAATGTTGATATAGAAATCGTGGATGATAATAATGTTGTAGAAAATCTACCCGCTAATGATCATTCACAGAGTGATGTATATTCCATGTAATTGTATCTTTGTTGTGAGCTGTAATGCATTATTTATCATAATTTTCATACTTACTATGTGGTCCACACTTATTCATTCAAATTTATTTGTTCTTCATGTTTTTATGAAATATTTTTGTTTCACAGTGAAACAAATTTTAAATATCACTTTGAAGCAATGACGAGTCGCAATTAGAGTATATAGAGGAGGCAAAATTATACAGGAAAATGGAAAAGTAATGTATAGTTGTGCGCCCAATGGTTACACACGAATTGATCGAAATACAGACTTATCTGCATTGAAAGATCAAATTTACCAATTTCTTGGTGTGCCTAAAGATCTGTTTCATCTGAAATTTTTCACAAAATGGGGGGAAGTTTACGGACACAATAATGTTATAGAGTCTGTAGTTCAGATTGAGAATGACGATAATCTTAGGTTCTTCCTAGATCTTATTGATGGATTAAACTCGATGGATATTTTCGTTGAGAAAGAACCATGTCAGAATCTTAGCGAGCATGAAGTTATGCTTATGAGCCAAGACTGGGGATATTATATGTCGTTGCTGTCCCAACAAGATGTGCCCATCACATTAGTCCAAGATTTTAGTAACCCTTGTGATTATGTGCCCGAAATCACTCAGGGCTTAGAGACCTTGCTTTAAGAAATACTGTTTTCAGTGGTTCCAGGTCATATAGTGTCCAAAATATAATTGGTCCCAGTAATACTAGGAATGAACCTGAAGATATAATTAATTCTAATAATATAGAGAATACATAAGACACTGACCCTTGTGCAGATTCTTTAGGTCCAATATCTCCATGTTAAACGAAAAATGAAAATTTGGATGACATAGAAGCAATAGTAGACGAAGAAGATGTTGAAGCAACCAATGTAGACCCCGACGGTGTGGAAACAATAATCTATATCGATTTAGACTCAAACATCCCGTTTCACACAATAATTGTCCCCGAAGTTGTTGATGACTCGATGCATAATCCTTTGTCTTCATGGGAAAAGTTTTACGATCCTAGCCGAGGTATGATTGAGAAGAACATGGTATTCAGGGATAAGAAGGCTTTGATTGCAGCGATTAAGGATTTCTCGATACGACATGCAAGACGTCAGTTTCGAGTTACAGAAAGTAAATCATTCCTTTGGGTTGTCAAATGTGAACATAGTACACCTTTTCAAGAGTACCCTTGGTATGTTAGAGCAACATTTAAGCAAAGATTGGGGATGTTCAAAATAACAAAATATGGTGGAGATCATAGATGTTATATGAATGACATATTTTCTGATCATCCAAATCTGGATAAAAATTTTGTAGCTTTCTTGATTAAGAAAAATATTCGGGTCAATCCTGCAATCAACATCTCTGAGACACAAGTAGACGTTGAAAATACGACTAGATACTCGATTTCATATAAAAAGGCATGACATGGCATTAGACGGGAAATTGAGAACACTTATGGGACATGGGAGAGCTCCGTAAGAAAGCTACCTAAGTTTCTGGGTGCACTACAAAAGTGGAACACAGGCACCATTGTTGAATGGAAACACCATGACACCAACGCACCAATTAAAAGATCTGTGTTGGCGGGCTGGATCTGAACACCAAATTATTGAGCATAACAGTGTTATGACTGAAATCAAAAGTCTGAATCCGGCAGCGTACTTGTATCTCAATCAAATTAATAAAGAACAATGAGCATTTGCGCATGATGGTGGGTGGCGACATGGTATTCTAACCACCAATGTGTCAGAATCGTTTAACGGTGTCTTAAAAGGTGCTCGACGTCTCCCTTTAACAACTATAGTGGAGATCACGTTCAAGCGATGTGTTGCATATTTTAGGGAACGGAAAAAAGATATTAGAAGAATGCAGAGTAATGCACGGTCATATACTGACTATGCTTATTCCAAATATCAGTATTGCTCACAACTCTCTGTGGGTCATCTAGTTATCCAAATTGATTACCATGAGCAATCTGCTATAGTGGTCACCAAACCACGCCTGGACAAAAGGGGTTATGTACATGTTGTTAGACTTACCATGAAAGAATGTTCTTGCGGCAAGTGGACCTTATACGGTATTCCATGTTCGCATGTTATGAGTGTATGCGCTGATCTACAGATTAATGCTACTTCATTTGTGTAACCGTATTATCACTCGATAAACTACAAGCGAACATATGCTGCTGTATTCCAGCCATATTTAGGGGAGGAATATTGGGATGAGTCTGATTTTTAGTTATATCATGACACCACTTTACGAACTATGCATTGCCCGAGAAGAAATCGATCATCGTGAATTTTGAATGAGATGGATTGGCCTGAAGCATGAGCTAGGCAATATGCTAGAAGACGACAGACTCATCGACATAGAGAAGGAACTGGTCAAGATCATCGTACAAATTCTCAAACCTTGCAAACATATGAAATGAACAAGCAAGCTCACAATCTGAAGATTTCTGAGATCATCTTGAAACCTCTTTAAATTTGTGTAATGTACGTGCTTCTGTGATAGGGAAAAGGGGTTATATGTGTATATATGTATTGATAATTGTCTGTAATTTAATTTTAAATTTTTTTGAGATCGTATGTGTTTTTAATTTAATAATCCTACATTAATTAATATTGTTTTTCATTTGTAGTGATTGATGGATATCAATTCACGGAACAACTATGGCCCTAGGGACCCGATAGTTCTTACACTTCAATCTCAGCACATTTTTGAGGGCCTACTAAAGCCACAGCAGATTTGAACTCTTTCTTTCGCTTTAGGCGGTGTGACATTGAATTTTGGGAATTATTTGAAGATGGACTGTCTCATCCCCACACACGCTATTGAACTTGTTATTAGAAATGGGTTTTTACGGTGTATATTGGTGCGGGAGGTTTTACCCATATAACCACTTAATCACCGCTTTGGTGGAGAGGTGGCGTCCAGAAATCCACACATTTCACTTGCCTGTAGGTGAAGTTACTGTCACTTTGTTGGATGTCGACTTAATTTGGGATTTGCCGATTGAAGGAAAGCCGGTATGTGGAGTTAATCCTACGATGTCTCCCAATGAGTGGGTTGGTTACTGTCAGGTGCTATTGGGTTACACGCTAGAAGTATCCCACACAAAAAGTGGAAAAATTAGAGCGAGCTCTTTAGCAGCTCATATGCATCGCATCCGGTGATGGATGATAGCACAGTTGAACATGTTGAGCAATATGTGCGGGTATACGCGTTATTTCTATTATGCGGTGTGATGTGCCCTGATGCTGGTGGAAATTTAATACCACCAGTATATTTACAATGCTTGCAAGATGTGAAATCAGTTAATAAGTACAGTTGGGGTAGTGCCATCCTATCTTCTCTGTACCGTCACTTGTGCGATCGAACTTGAATGCTAAGGAAAATCTCGGTGGACCAGTTCAACTATTACATGTACTACATAAAAATTTATTAATGAAACTTCCAGATATAACCTTATTAATTACAAATGTATTACACCTTTATAATATAACGCAAATTTGGACTTTGTCGCGAATCTCGGCCATTGTGCCTGTATCGAAGGCACGAAGATTAAATATGCTAGAAATTGAAAGACCTCAACATTTGGGTGGCGGTACACTCCATGTCCCCCCTTTCGGTGCACGGTAATGTTTACAATTCATTTAAATTTTTTGGTGAATTTATGTTTATGGTTATCTCAATAGGCATATACTAATCAACTCGTATTCTATATGTAACAGTTGGAATAATGATAGCAGTTTCGTGCACACTGGTAGACGCCAGGTAAAGGTTTTAAGAGAAATCTTGGATAAATTTACCCATGAACATATTTGATTTCTCAGTTTTTTTTTTATGAATTCTTATATGTTATCATTCAATTTGTTTTTCATTTTTTACCAGTTTACTTGGGATGTTTATGATTGGCCGCAACCGGAAATATTACAATTATTTTCCTGATGTTTCTTGGACAATGTGCGATCTCAATGTCCTCTCATCTTTTTTTCATTTGTGGAGTTTCATCATCCAGAGAGGGTCTTACGTCAGTTCTGAATGTTGCAAGACATTCCGACTCGGTTCAACCCTCTTGATGACTGGAAAATGAATGTGCATCAAATCGATTGTAAGGGGCATAGAAATCCTAACTGGATGGACATACACCAGAAATATGTTCATCAATGGATGCGAAGACATGAATATATCAGGGCACCCAATTTCTTATGAACCCAACGACGACTTCTGATTATTATGGTTGGTATAACTCAATTACACGTTGTTTTATATCCCTGTCGATAGGCATGAAGAAAAGAGAATAAAAAGTGAAGATGCCTCAATTATGCACTACTTGGTACGAAACATACATCTATATTTATCTAAGTTTTTCTATATATTCAATGTGTTTTAATATGTATATGTTAAATTATTTATGTATTTATAGATTGAACAGTTGGAACCCATGAAAAGGAGCATAAATAATAGAAACAGGTTGGACATTGAGCAACTTAATTCTTTGTTAGATGAACAACTCTCTTTGTACGAAAATATAGAGCGAATAATTGAGAGGCTATCTCCGGACCCTACATACATGACGTATACCCAACCTGTACATCAACATGAGTCCCAAAGTCAATCAGATGCAATTTTGAGAACTAGAAGAAGTAATAGGGCTGATCATGAAATTAGACCTGAACATCAGATGCCACCACCTGGGAATTTTACATCAACCTCTTCACGACCAGGATGTCCAATTGAAGGAAATGTGGAGGATGTATATAGGCCTTCAATGAGTACACCTACTTATACTCCGACACCATACTATCCATCTTTGTCCACTCCCTCGCAATATCACCATATGAACTTTGACCTCGAAGCTGGAGAAACTACAAATGTGACAAACTACGAGTATTTCTGTTATACTCCTATTCCATTCAAGTACTCCGATATGGCTAATTTCTGAGATGTAGCCGATCAGTTAACATCATCCTCTAGCAGAATGACAATTCCTTCAACGACAGTTTCAAAGGAAGATGAAGCAGAATAAAATTTAGAGCCACAAGCAACTGCCTTTGACACAAGAGTTAGAAGAGGTAATTAGAAGAAGACAACAAGAAACCTCAAGAAATGAAGTGCAAGGTCAAGGAAGAGCTCGACGAACGAGAAAAAGTAGAGGTTGGGGTACAACAGGGAATTTCTAATGTGGGTGTAATATGCATCAATATTATGTAATGTCGAAATAATTTGTGTGTTTAAAACAATTACCTTGTAGGTATTTATTATATTTCATTTGTTTACTTCACTTACAATTTTCCAAAAAAAAAAGTATCACTGAAAAGTATAATTATGGGAAGAAAACATAAAATAAATGAATTTATCAAAAAAATTATAATTTAAAAAAAAAAAGAATCTTAACTCGGCCGACCGAGTTAAAAGTTTGACTGAGTTGCATAACCGAGTGGAAAAATCCACCACTTTAAGAGGAAACAATCCATATTTTTTTCCGCTCGGCCGATCGAGTTGGCTGAATGACTGAGTGGGTTGATCGAGTGGAGTACAACACTCAGTTTTTTGAGTCCATTAACCGAGGGAGATACGATCGAGCTTCAAAAATCTAGATTTTTTTCCACTCATTGACCGAATTGACTGAATGACCGAGTGGAGTAAGATACGATTGAACGTAAAAAAATCCAGAATTTTTTGCACTTGGCCGACCATGTTGACTGAATGACTGAGTGTGTTGACCGAGTGGAGTGAGATGCGATCGAGCGTCAAAATTCCAGATTTTTTTCCACTCAGCTGACTGGGTTGACTGAATGATCGAGTGTGTTGATCGAGTGGAGTAGAACGCTCGGTTTACCAAGTCCATCAATCGAGTGAGATGCGACCGAGCATCAAAATTCTAGAATTTTATTTTCACTCGGCTGATCGAGTTGGTATGATGTCCGAGTGATGTGGCCGAGTGAATATTGTTGACTCGGTTGATCGAGTCGCCTGTTAGACCGAGTCGGTAGACCGAATCGGACAAAAAATCCAGATTATATATAGGTTTTTACCCCTTTTTTCACTCTCACCCATCTCTCTTAACGACTCTCAAAACAATTTGAATTTCTACTACAATAGTAAGACAAAGATCATACAACATATTTAGTTTTTCAATTCATCCGCTAAATCGCATTCACGGATACATTTGTGAAGATTTGAAGGTTGGGGCTTTTCACACATTTATCTATAATCTTTTTTCAATAAAGTATGTTTTCAATAACCATCTATTTTCTTGGAGTGATATATTGGTGATACCTATTATTTGGAGTATTGTGGCATCAATCGAGTTATGTTATGTTGGTTAAATTCATTAGAGTATTTCATCGAACACTTGGTGTGCATCATAGTAATTGGGGATTTGGCTGTATTGGCATTGAATAATGATAATGTGTTGTTATTATCCCATAAATTAGAATCTTGTTATGATTATTTCATGTTATTAATGAATTAAATACATGTATTAATGGATGAATAGATAATAGGTGTATTAATAGGTGTATGAAATATGAATATAGTGTTTACCCCTAACGTGTATGAATTTGTTACAATAATATGAAAGATGTGTATGTTTGAAGTAATGTAATTAATATAAGAGTGGATATATAACTTGATGTTTTGTAGGTACCATTGAGAAAATGTATCCGTATCCGTTTGGTGCTCGTGGTCTGACCGCTGATGATATGGGTCGACAAATAGAGGATAGACGTAGATTTGAAGAGGAGCAAAGACTTAGAACTCAAATTCATTCAATGGAAGTTGTAGGTACTGATTTTGATTGGAATCAACACCATGTGGAAGAACAACAACAAGAATACGAGAGAATTTTATCAACTATGCCCAATGGATACGGTATAGAATTTGAAGGTTGGGATATTCGGAGTGAGAGATGATTTGAGGTGTACAATAAGAAAAGATGGACCACCCATTTTGCAGATGAAGAATGTATAAAAGAACTGGGAATTTACGAGGATCTAAAAAAATTGTGTAAAAATATGGGATGGTCTAAGTTCTTCACCTTACGAGAGATGCATGGAACTTGAATTCTTTTCAACCGTTCACATGTAAAAAGATGATACCGTGTCGAGAGCCATAAACTTCTATTTGGGCAATGAGTTTCATACGATTTTGCCAGAAACGTTAAATAAAATTTATGGATTTCCGAAGAAGAAATTATCCAATCTACCAGATACGAAGATACACTTCTTAGAATTCAATCTAATAATATTTTGGAAGGAAATAAAATAACGGAAACTTCCGTAGACAAACCATCTGTTTGCAACCCTAGCCGATCAAAAGCATCAAGTATAAGAAGCCCGGTGATTCGATATTTCCAACGCTTCTCTCAAGTACAATTTTGGCGAAACATGAACCGGGGGTTGTTACATTGGACGAGTTGTTCATATTATGGTGTTTGATGAATGAGAAGAAATTTAATGTAGCACCGATGCTTTTAAGACAATTTATTCAAACAAAACAGCAAGTAGCAAACCATATCGGAGGGTTGATTACTTCAATTGCTCGATATGTTAGGATTAATTTGGTAGGGTTGGAAGAAACTTCAGATGAAATAACCATCAACCTCAAACTTCTAATCAACATAAAGATGTGTATGTTGCACCCCCGCACGAGAAAATTGTATCTCATTTTATCTAATAAGAAAATACTTGCTCTGCCCAACTCTCGTCTGACAAATATCTCCGGTGGAAAAGTATCGAATATTCTGCTTAATGGCTCAATCCACACTGAAGCCATTAAGGAGAGTGAAAGAGAACTAAATAATGAAGAGGAAAGAAGGAAGAGGAGGAGAAGAAGTACAGATGCAAGAACACAACCTATTGATGTCGATATTGAAGAACAAAATGAAGATGAGATGATAGGGAAGCAGAACTACTTGCATACGCACATGGAAGAAGAAAGGAAAATCTCCCACAGTATGAGGCCGGGACTTTCCAGCAGGCCCACCCTTCACATCAACATCATACAGGTTGGAACGATTGGTCAGAATAGAGAAATGACTTGGATACACAGGTTGCCAACATCGAAGAATATATGCATCGTCAAGCATATAATTCTCAAATTGCATTTGACATGCAGAGACAACAGTACAAGTGACACGTGCAGTAAGGCCATTTTGAGGAGCGTGAATATACTGCATATCAACCTTTCAACCCATCAAACACTCCATCTCGACCATGAATTTATTCTATGTAGAAGTAGGTGGTTCAACTGCTCTTCTTGTTTTGCCTCTAAACTTATATTCATTAGCATTGTTAAAATGATAGCAAATCTGCTTGACTATGTTTATTTATTATAATAATTATCCGGTATCATTTGTTGCATTAACCAAAAAAATGGTTTGTATATTTATTTATTTTAATATATTAATAACATATGAAATCAAATGTCCATCAATAACACACCAAACAGTTAATGCACAATGCATATGTGTATAGACTCAGCAAGATGTTAATATTGTAAATACGTGTGTTGTGATATTCATTTTACTTACATACATAGATGTATCACCCATTGAAATTCTCTCATCTTCCTCCACAATCAAAATGCTATAACTTGCAAGAAGCTGAGTTCTACTCGGACACTGACTGGACAAAAGAGATGGAGACAGTGCTTGTGAATACTCTTGTCAAGGACGTTGAAGCAGGTGATTGGAAAACCGGTAACCATAATAGCAACTGCTTACTGAACGTAAGAAATATTTTGAAAAACCAATTCAATGAGCGTAAATTCAGTTATGCTGACGTGAAAAGATGCATTGATATGCTACAATCCCGTCACTACACGTTCAAAAAAATGGTAATCACGGCTGAAGTTCGTATGGTTAGTGAGCGACAGCTTATAAACACTATACCAGATCATTGGCATTTATGGGTAATTTTCTCTACAAGTTAAGCAACTATTCATTTTCTTGATTGTAAATATCCAATTTACACTTATATTAATTATTCTTACTTTATAGGATCGTGATCCCAAAATGATAAATACAATTGCATACTTAATGGATGGCGAGCCATTCTTCGACCAACTAGAGAAGCTTTTCAAGTTTGAAGATAATGATGTCGTAAATGAACCATTTTCCTCAAGTATAGAGAGATCCAAGGCAAAGAAAAAAATAATTTGGTATAGCTACGATTGCCGTTTCAGATGTTGAATTTTCATGACTATTGTAATAGTATTAAGGTATTATTTATTAAGTGTTATAGTCTATGCATAGGTTAAGCTGCTAGGTGTTGTAATCGCCGTTAATTCACCTTAGCTAATCTTCATATATATTATTTATTTCTTCATCTTATTGAATACCAAGAATTATATTTAAATAACAATATTATGGAAAATTATAATAAATTAATTTTATTTTTACATAATAACATAAACATAAAAAAAAAAAAAACTATTACAACGAATAAAATTTTCTTAAAAAAACAAAGCAAACAAAATAAAATCCTTATTAGCAATTTTTCATGGACACAATTAACCACATGAACCACCATTCGTACCCGATACGTCTCGAGACATAAATGAAGCGCTCAGCCTGACCAAACCAATTTTAAAAGTGACTTTCGTTCGAGTATTTTCAACCAATGAGAAAATACATAAATCCTGATCAGCTTAATCCGGATTATAGGGTGGGAGTGGAATGGGATAATGCGGGAATTACCCAAATTCAATTCCATGTCCTCCACAAAGCGCCCCCCAACTTGCTTTATCAAATTTAAGTTTTTTTGTGGTTTCTATGGTATCGTATTGTCCATGACTTTCCCAGACAATATAAAACAACTGGTACTTCAATGTTAAGCAACAGTTTGATCATCTCCTTAGGCATTGACTGCAAGAAAATATAAAAAAATAAAAAAAAACTTTAAATAAATAATATACACACCTTACTATAGTTCTTCTAAAAGAAAATTTACCAGTAGATAGTGTGGGGCAAAATAAGATTTAGATAATGTAATATCGAAATAAGGCTTATTTTCATCAAAAATTGGCGAGTTATCAGTGTATACTTCATTACTCGTGAAATCACGCCCTTTTCCCTTACTCATTCTCTTTACGCATTTATGTATTATGCTAAGACATCCCTATTTATATTAGTTCACGAATAGAAATTATTACTAAATGACTGCACGATGCGGTGCAGATTTCAGTGGGATTTGAGAAGACGTGCACGCTATAAAAACTGACCTCATTTCACGAGACTCTCTGTAAAAGAAAATATACAAATCTCTGTAGAAGAAAACATTGATTGACAATTCTCTGAAAAGTAAAAAGACATTAAATGACAATTCATTTATTCATTCATAGCAGGTATTATTATTTAATTTAATAAAATATATATATATATATAATTTATATATATATAATATATAAAATATTATAATTATACTTGAAAAATTATTATAATTATTAATAAATATTCTTTATTTTATAAATAATTATTTATATTATGATTTAATTATCTGAAATAAAAATATAAAATTTAATTATTTGCAAATATATAATTTATATTTATATAGAATATATATATATATATATATTTCTAAAATAAAATTTATATAAGAAAAAAATAATATACACGATAATCATATATATTTTTAAAATAATAAATAAGAAATAATATATTAATTAAATATAATATATATATATATATATATACTTCAAAAATTCAAATTATACTTAAAATAAATATATAATAATTATTAAAAAATATCCTTTAATAATATAATTTTTTTATAATATTAAATAATAATATAAAATTTTATTATTCATAATTATATAATATATATTTCTATAAAATATATATACATAAATTTCTATATATATATATTTATATAACAAAAAATGTAAATAAACGATAATGTTATTTACTTTAATCAGAATATATAACAAATAATATATATATATATATATATATAATGTATATATTATATACAAATTAAAAAAATAAATGAAAACGTGAGGCCCACTGACGTTTCTTTAAAACATCAGTGGGTCTGATGATATTGTTTTTTATTTATTTATTTATTAATGAATATATGTATATATTTATGTATTAATATATATACATATTTTATAATATATTTATGTATTAATATATATATATATATAAATATGTATACATATATATTTTTTTTTCAAAAAATCAAACTGTACTTAAAATAAATGTATAGTAATTATTAAAAAATATCTTTTAAATTATATAATTTTTTTATAATATTAAATGTATTAATATATATATATATATATATATTTGTTTTTTCAAAAAATCAAATTGTACTTAAAATAAATGTATAATAATTATTAAAAAATATCCTTTAAATTATATAATTTTTTATAATATTAAATAATAATATAAAATTTTATTATTTACAATTATATAATATATATTTCTATAAAATATATATACATAAATTTCTATAAATATTTATATAATAAAAAAATTAAATAAACGATTATGTTATTTAATATATAAGAAATAATATATATATAATAATATATATTATATAGAAATTAAACAAAATAAAAAATAAAAAAATATAAAAAGAAACGTGAGGCCCAGTGACGTTTCTTTAAAACGTCAGTGGGCCTGACGATATACTAATTTTTATATATATATTTATGTATTAATATATATACATATTTTTAATTTATTTATGTATTAATGTATATATATATATATATTTTTTTCAAAAATTCAAAATATACTTAAAATAAATGTATAATAATTATTAAAAAATTTCCTTTAAATTTTATAATTTTTTATAATACTAAATAATAATAAAAAATGTTATTATTTACAATTATATAATATATATTTCTATAAAATATATATACATAATTTTCTTTATATATTTATATAACAAAATAATTTAAATAAACGATAATTTTATTTACTTTAATCAGAATATATAAGAAATAATATATATATATATACATATTTATATAACAAAAAATAATTAAATAAACACAAATGTTATTTACTTTAATGAGAATATATAAGAAATAATATATATATATATATATATTTATAATATATATTATATACCAATTGAACAAAATTCAAAAAATATATATAAAAGAAACATCAGGCCCACTAACGTTTCAAAGAAACGTGAGTGGGCCTAATGTTTATTGTATTTTCTTTTTTTAATTATTATTACATTTATATATATGTATTATTATTATAAATATCAAAATTAATTAAATATATTTCTGAATATGTTTTTTTATAATATGATTTTTTTAAATTTAAATTTTTTATTAATTTACAAATATATTATTATTTTATATAATATTGAAATAAATATATATTTATATAATAAAAAATATAAATATATATTTAATATTATATTTGATTTAATTTTAGTAAATATAAATAAAAAATTAATTTCTAATAATATATATATATATGTATCAATCAATAAATAATATAAAAATTATATAAAACAAATTACAAATATGTATATATATAATTATATATATTTATATAGATATATATACTTGCATATATATATATATACTTGATGTATATATGCCTAAGTCAGACATATATATATATATATATATATATATATATATATATATGGATGAAGGTCATGGATGATGAAGATGAAGGCTCGCTGGCATGCATACTGCATATATATAAATTTTGAAGATAAAAGACCTGACGTTTTTATTTTTAAAATTAAAATATTAGGTTCGATGACGATTTTACCAACAGAAAAAGGATTTTGGGAACTCTTTCCAAATCAACCCTATTTTATAAAATCCTTTTTTTAAATACATTATTTGAATAAATAACCCGAGTTAGCCCAACAAATTTGATCGATTTTGATAGCTCTAATAATACGTGCTTGAATCATATTAATAATTCATAATATCAAATTCTCTTTATAAATGATATATGGACATTAAAATCTAAGTAACTAATACAATTGACTTCCCTTGGGGGGAGACTGAATTTTAAATCTACCTATGAATATTTTACTATTTTCTGGATAATTATATCTTTAAATCCTAATCTAAATGCAGAACATAGTCATAACGAAAGGCAGGATAAAAGGCTGCATAATATGAGTATCAATAAAAAAGTTAAATACATTGTAGGTTAGTGTGATAGGTTGGATTATATTTTATTTATGCTTATTTTGAATATTAGTTAAATGAAAATGAATGACTTGAATTTACATAATGTTTCTTACTTATAATAGTGTTACTGATAAGTTGATTGTAAGACCACAATATTTAAATTCATTTATTAAAATTATAATATTTATATATTTTTTAAAATAATGTGGATCGCGTATAAATGACTGAATTTTAATCTAATAGTCTCAGTCAAATTGTCCCCCACCCCCCCACTCATCCTCTGGTTTTGAGGGGGACACCATATCTGATTATCATGTTTGTTAATGCACCCAATACATAGTATATTAATAATATAATTTTGTATAAATTAATAATTAAGATATTTTATATTTATTAAAAATATTTAAAGCAATATTGTTTCCATAAGAATAATATTTTCTTTATTTCAAAATACGAGTCTTGTTTCTATTATAAACTAGTATTGCTGTCGTGAGATGCACGGTTTGTAGTATATTTAAAAAATAAAATAAAATATATTTATAACACAATTTTAAGTTAAGCAATATTTAAGAATATTCAAAATATTTAATATTACAATTAAGACATGTACAAAATATAATTTTATACAAAAATATATATTCTCTCAAATCTAAAATAAAAGTTTTGTTTCTATAATAAATTGATTAAGTATAATAATTTATATGAAAAATTCGTTATTAGTTATTTGTGGTCCAAATTCAATAAAAATACTCAAATACACAAATCCCAAAATATAACAAAAGAATAAATATATTTTTGTATCTAATATCTTATTTTAATATATGTGATATGAGTGTAAATTAAAGATTATGAAAGAAGATTAATTTGATATATTTAAATAAAATTAAAGTAGAAATGAAGAGATTATTTATATTCTAACAAATTAAAAAATATTCCTAAAAAAAAGAAAAAAAAATACTAAAAAGTCAACACACAACTTTCCAATTTTCATTCAAGAAACTGAAGATGAGCTGAGAAATTATATTAGACTATTTCATTACTATATATTATTATAGATTAAATTAGTTAATATTTTAATTTAAAACTATTAGTTAATATTTATCTGCAGTCCAAATTTAATATAAATACTTTAATACATAATAGATATTAAACTCTAACCCCAAATAATTAGTCAAAAATAATTTTGTTTTTTGATCCTAGTATCTCATTTAAATATATGTGATAGGTATGTAAAATTAAATATATAAAAAAAGAATTAATTTAGTATATCATAAGTAAAAAATGAGCGGAAAAAATATATTTAAACAATTTAATTCTTATATTAGTATATATTGATTAATTGTATTAAAATTTTAATGATATAAAACAAGTTTTAATTTAACATTAATGAAATACAAACAATTCAGTACAAAATAAATATTCAAATTTACTATATAATCAACTAAAAATAATTGTAGTTTTCAAATCTAATCTCTTTTAATATATGTGATATGGGTATAAAATTAAAGATCATAAAAATATGATTAATTTCATATATTATATGAAAAATATATTAGAAAAAAAAAATATTTATATTTTAACAAATTGAAAAAATATTTCAAAACAAAACAAGTAATCAAAAGCTGACACATTATTTTACCAAAAAATTTCTACTTTGAGAATCTGAAAATAGGTGGGAATATTTTATTTTTAACCGTGGATAAGTGGTTTTTTTCCCCTTGTGTATATGATTATATATTCTGTCTTTACTTTATTTATGTAAGTTGGAATGATACTGAACTTTTATATCTTCTTAAATGTATATTATATTTATTTTCAACCCAGCTACTTCATAAATGCAATCCCTTGATAAAATAATGTGATTGCTAAGTTGAAGAAAATTTATTTCAACAAAAAATAATATAAGTATTTATAATGACCCAAAGATAAAGATGATACTTACTTTTTTAATTTTTTTTATGAAAAATTATATTAGTGGATGTATAACATAATAAATTTTGAGAAAAATAATATTAGAAAGTTTCATTACTTTTATTTCCCTATAAATTGCATATAATGTTAGGATGAAACATGGTATACCTAACTTTGTTTCATTTTAAAAATACATTTTCACGCAAATATATATTTTACTAATAAATTTTTGAATCAAATCCACAGATCCTTATTTTATGTATGGGGCGTTGAGGAATGTGGCCAGATTTCAAGATATGAGATTTTTCAACTTGTATTTTAATCCAATGATTTGATGATGAATTTGAATTTTATACGAACAAATTTATTGGTCGTTGTTTAACTAGTATTAAATTTATATAATAAGCTATTATAAAAATAATAATATAATATTTTAAACATAAAATATATAATTCTATAAAATATATTTAAAAAAAATTGAAAATACCTCACAATATAAGAATATTTCACAAGTAATGTATGGAAAAATATTTCATATTTAAAAATTAATATTTTATTTTTATATATGTAATATGGGTATCAAATTGAAAATCACGAAAATATAATTAATTTGATATATCTTTCATAAAAACAGAGTTGAGATGAAAAAATTATAAATCTTTGAAAATTAAATTAAAAAACAAAGAAAAAATAAATTGATTTGGTATGATATTTGCTAAAACTAAAGAGTTTATTTAGGCGAAAAATGATATTTTAAACTTTTTTGCAGTTTTCTTGGTTTATATAGTTATAGACTAGCATAAATATAAATTCATTACTTTTATTTATGACGAATGTTTGAGGAAATTAAGGTCACTTCATTATGAGCAAACTCAAAATTCATTGATTCCAAATTCTTGTATTTTAAATCTTTTAGTCCATATACATTCTAGGGGGATTTAGAAAATATTATCATGGTATGCAATATAAAGTTAAAATAAAAAAGATTAACTAATAAATATAAATTTTAGAAAATTAATATTTAATTTTAGAAAAAAACATTTAATTAATTTTTTTAATTATAATCATAATGTACCGCGCGTAGAATTGATGTAATGTCATAGTGAATATCTAATGAGAATAAGACATGTAGCCAACCTGATAGACTGTGGAAAGTAAATTGCTTTGTAATACAAGTTGAAGGACAGCAGAGGAGCAGGACTTTTTAAAGTTGACATCTTCCTCTTATCAACTGGAGGAATCTCACACACAAATGATTAGAGGATTCTGCATAGAATAAAAATAACAAGAAGAACTATGAAGAAGCATTCAAATCTCAAAAGGTCAACTGAGCTAGAATACATCACATGAAACAACTCACTATAAGATTCATTTAGAAGTTGTTTCCCTTTGAAGAACATCTATAAGTTGTTTGTGTTTTAACTATTCTTTATTTTCTGTAACGTTAATTCAAGTAATAACACAAATGTGTTTACATTGCATATACTTAAGTTTAAAAGTTCGAAGAGATTCCAAAATAATTACACAAAATTTCATGTAAAAGTATGAGATATGGTATGAGTTTATGTCTATTTAAAATGAATTAGAGGATGTTTGGGTTGGGCTTTTCCATTTGAATAAGGAATGGCCCAATCTCACAAAGTATTTGTCACATGCGAATGGACCCATATGCCCATCCCAAACCCTAGCCCAACCCTTTCCCCACATTTTCTTCTATTCTTTCATCTCTCTCTTTAAACAAGCAAGATTAGAAACTCAAAAATAACAAAAAACAGTAATCACTATATATGAGATTCTGTTGCCTTCAACCTCAACCTGACAATATCAACAACTCTACCAGTACTATCCGCGAGTTAATCCCATTATACCCATATAAATAAAAATCCCAAAGATATACAACAAATGAGCAAACAAAATCACCCCTCTCCTCATATACGTTGCTGAAATAAATGAATATACAAATCTCTCCACCACATTCTTTGACTCCGCCCTCCCACCACCACGTAAACTACTCACACTGCCATTTCCACCAACAGTGACAGACCTAGAGCTCTTTCCGCAATTGTCACGGTGGTGTTGGGATGATGGCATTGTTAAGATGTGGAGACTGATCACCCTTCGACCCTTGGGGTCCCGCTTGGCAGCATTAGGTCTATTTCTTTATCAGTTTTAGACCTACAGGAGCCATTTTGGGTTATATCAGAGCAGTTTTGGGTTTGGCCCATTTGGCAGTATTAGGTCTTGACAATTGTTATAAATACCTTCTTTGTATCTTGTAAACTCAAGTTGTAACAACAGGTCAATAAAATACCTCTTCCTTTCCGCCGTGGACGTAGCACAATCACCCTGATTGTGTGAACCACGTAAATCTCTGTGTTGTTTATTTTTTCGTGCGTTTTCTATTGTGTGTGTATTATCGATTTTACCTTAACAAGCGGTATCAGAGCTATGGCTGACGAAGGGAAGGTTAAAATCTATAAGTTTGAAGGCCAGGATTTTGCCTTCTGGAAGATGCAGATCGAAGACTATCTTTACCAGAAAAAGCTTCATCTACCTTTGGCTGAACAAAAACTAGAAGGGATGTCGGAGGCAGATTGGAACCTGTTGGATCGACAGGCTCTTGGTGTGGTCAGATTGTCATTGGCGAAGAACGTTGCTTATAACATCATCAACGAGAAGACAACGTTTGGACTGCTCAAGGCGTTATCCAATATGTACGAGAAACCCTCAGCGGCAAATAAGGTTTTCTTGATCAGGCAGTTGGTAAACACGAAAAATGAAGGAGGGCGCATCCGTAACAGATCACATCAATGAATTTAATTCTATAATATCCAGGTTAGGATCGGTTGAAATTAAATTCGATGATGAAGTTCAAGCATTGTTGTTATCTTCGTTGCCGGATAGTTGGTCTGGAACAGCCACAGCAGTTAGTAGTTCATCTGGAACCACTAAGCTTTCCTTTGAAGGGATTCGAGATCTGATCCTTGGTGAAGATATTCGAAGAAGGAGTGCAGGGGAAAGCCCTAGTAATTTACTGAGTACAGAGGAGAGGGGCAGAAAATCCAACAGAGGGGGTAATGGCAAAGGAAGACCGAAATCGAAATCAAGAAAGAGAGGTCAGTCTAAGACCAGGAAAGACATCACATGTTGGAATTGCAAAGAGAACGGACACTTCAGAAATCAGTGCCCAATACCCGCAATAGACAAAGGCAAGAAGGAGATGAATGTGGCAGAAGATTCTGATGATGCCTTGATTTGCAGTGTCGAATGCTCAATTGAATCTTGGATTATGGATTCAGGTGCTTCGTTTCATGCCTGTTATTGCAGAGAAGTGATGCAGAATTTCAGACCCTATAGTGGAAAGGTTCGGTTGGCAGATAATAAAAGCCTAGAGATCACAGGTATTGGGGATGTTGTCCTCAAGACTATTTTGGGTACAACTTGGAAACTGAAAAATGTGAGGTATATTCCATACATAAAGAAGATGTTGATTTCGGTAGGACAGTTAGATGAAGAAGGTTACCACGTGAATTTTGGTAACCAACAGTGGAAAGTATCAAAGGGAAACCTAGTTATTGGTCGTGGACACAAACAAAGTACTCTTTACATGGTTCAAGTGTCTGCAGATGGAGCAAATGCAGCAGTTGAAGATACAGGAGTTTCTACACTATGGCACCAAAGGCTTGGTCACATGAGTGAAAAGGGGATGAAGGTGCTAGCTTCTAAAGGGAGAATTCCAGATCTTAAGAATGTGAAAGTTAATTTTTGTGAGCCATGTGTTCTTGGCAAACAAAAGAAATTTTCTTTCGTCAAGACGGGACAACCACCCAAGTCTGGGAAGCTAGAGCTCATTCATTCTGATGTTTACGGACCCACAAAAGTTTCTTCAGTTGGAGGATCCCGGTTTTATGTTACCTTCATAGATGACTCCACGCAAAAGGTATGGGTTTATTTTCTTAAAAATAAATCTGATGTTTTCTGCACATTTAAAAGGTTTAAAGCTGTTGTTGAGAACGAGACTAACTTGAAGATCAAGTGTTTAAAGTCAGATAATGGGGGTGAGTACAGCAAAACAGAGTTCATCGAATATTGTGCTGAACATGGGATCAGAATGTTAAAGACAGTTCCAGAAACACCACAGCAGAATGGTGTTGCTGAAAGGATGAACATAACACTGAATGAGAGGGCTAAGAGCATGAGATTGCATGCAGGTTTGCCAAAGATGTTCTAGGCAGATGCAGTCAACACAGCAGCGTACTTGATCAACAGAGGACCCTCAGCCCCCATAGGGTTCAAGATTCCAGAGGAAGAATGGAAAGGTCGAGAGGTATCCCTTACTCACTTGAAAGTTTTTGGTTGTGTTTCTTATGTTCGTATTAAGGATGCAGATAGAGATAAACTTGAGGCAAAGGCAAAGAAGTGTACTTTTATCGGGTATGGGTTGGATGATATGGGCTACAGATTTTGGGATAACCACAGCAAGAAAGTTATCAGAAGCAGAGATGTTACATTCAATGAGAATGCCTTTTACAAAGATGATATTGCAGCAGGCTCAAGTAAAAGCAAACAACCTGAAAACAAACAACAGGTGGTGTTTGATGGGATAACAGAAGGCGACATAGCACAACCTGTCAGAACACTTGAGACAGGTGAAAGTTCAGGAAGCAGTGGGAGCTCAGTTTTTCCAGGAGGTTCTGATAATAGTGGGAGCATTGAAGACAGTGGGAGTTCAGAAACGGTAGTGCCAGAACCAGAAACTCCACATGTTAGACAGTCCACCAGAGTTCATAGACCTCCAGACAGGTATTCTCCATCAGTAAGTTATCTGTTGCTGACAGAGAATGGAGAGCCAGAGTCTTATCCAGAGGCGTTAAGAATGAAGGATTCCATACAGTGGAAGAAGGCCATGGAAGATGAACTAGGCTCACTTGACAAGAACCAGACTTGGTCCTTAGTCAAATTACCAGCGGGAAAGAAAGCACTACAGAACAAGTGGGTGTTCAGGGTTAAAGATGAGGCAGATGGCAGCAAGAGATACAAGGCCAGGTTAGTTGTCAAGGGGTTCCAACAGAAGAAGGGGGTTGATTACAACGAGATCTTCTCACCAGTTGTGAAGATGACCACCATCAGATTGGTTCTTGGTATTGTAGCTGCTGAAGGTTTACATCTGGAGCAGTTGGATGTGAAGACAGCTTTTCTACATGGAGACCTTGAGAAAGACATCTACATGGCACAACCAGAAGGTTTTGTGGTGACTGATAAGAAGAACCTGGTGTGCAAACTGAAGAAAAGCCTGTATGGATTGAAGCAAGCTCCGAGGCAGTGGTACTTGAAGTTTGACAGCTTTATGCAGCGGAATGGGTACACCAGATGTGAGATGGACCATTGCTGCTACTTGAAGAATTTCAGGTCATCTTATATCATTCTCTTATTATATGTTGATGACATGTTGGTGGCTGGATCAGACATGGAGGAAGTTAAAAAATTGAAAGATCAGTTGTCCAGAGAGTTCGAGATGAAGGACTTGGGAGCTGCTAGACAGATTCTTGGCATGACCATAGTCAGAGAAAAAGGAGTTGGTACCTTAAAGCTTTCACAGCAGAAGTACATTCGGAGAGTTTTAGAGAAATTCAACATGACAGATGCTAAAGCCAGAAGCACGCCTTTGGGGAGTCATTTAAAATTCTCCAAGGAGCAATCTCCAAAGACAAATGAAGACAAGGAAGAGATGGCTAAAGTTCCTTATGCCTCAGCAGTTGGTAGCTTGATGTATGCTATGGTATGCACCAGACCGGATATCGCTCATGCAGTGGGAGTTGTTAGCAGATTCATGTCTAATCCTGGTAAGGAGCATTGGGAAGGAGTCAAGTGGCTGTTACGCTACTTGAAAGGCACTTCTGAGGTTGCCTTGTGTTTCAGGAAGAAGAAGGTGGTTTTAGAAGGTTTCAGTGATGCTGATTTGGGAGGATGTACTGACTCGGGCAAAAGCACTACAGGTTATGTGTTCACTATTGGGGGTACGGCAATCAGCTGGATGTCCAGATTACAGAAGAGTGTTGCTCTTTCAACTACAGAAGCAGAGTATATGGCCATTGCTGAAGCGGCCAAGGAGCTGATCTGGTTGAAGAATTTTCTTTCAGAGTTGGGCATGGAACAGGAAGATTATGTCCTATATTGTGATAACCAGAGTGCTATTCATCTTGCGAAGAATCCAGTGTTTCACAGCAGGACGAAACACATTAATTTGCGTTATCATTTCATTCGAGAGCAGATTTCTAATGGCACTCTAAATCTGAAGAAGATCCCTGGTACGAAGAATCCAGCAGATATACTTACCAAGGCGGTGACAACAGAGAAGTTGAAGCTATGTATGGCTTCAACTGGGCTTCTAGAAACTTGAAGAGGAGGCGCGGAAAGGGAGAGAGAGAGTTAGTTTGGGTTTACAGAAGGTATATGGTTGTTTGGATGGCAGCAGAATGTTGATCGAGCCTCCAAGTGGGAGATTGTTAAGATGTGGAGACTGATCACCCTTCGACCCTTGGGGTCCCGCTTGGCAGCATTAGGTCTATTTCTTTATCAGTTTTAGACCTACAGGAGCCGTTTTGGGTTATATCAGAGCAGTTTTGGGTTTGGCCCATTTGGCAGTATTAGGTCTTGACAATTGTTATAAATACCTTCTTTGTATCTTGTAAACTCAAGTTGTAACAACAGGTCAATAAAATACCTCTTCCTTTCTGCCGTGGACGTAGCACAATCACCCTGATTGTGTGAACCACGTAAATCTCTGTGTTGTTTATTTTTTCGTGCGTTTTCTATTGTGTGTGTATTATCGATTTTACCTTAACAGGCAACGACAAAGAACTCACCCCGCGGTGCTCAATCAACTAAGCCCTTGCATAATTTGTGAATCTTTTTTACCTCAATTTTTCTTGAAGAAAAAATGAGTTTTTATTGATCGAGTTAAAAAAAACATATCTTTTCCATTATTTTTTTTATTTTTTATGGGGTCTTATCATTTCTTCTCTCGAGATAGGGAGGAGAAAGATCAGAAGTATTGTTGCTACTGTAGTGTGGCAATATGCAACAGTGTGTGAAAAAAAGTTTTAAGTGTTTGGTAGCAAGGAACAGAGGACATATGAAGGGGAGTGGATAGTTGGGAGATTAAACAATCGTCGAATAAGACTGTCTTAAAATTATTAATTGTTTTGCATGTAAATATATTGATAAATAATTAAATTTTAAGAATTTAAAAATAAATATTAGAAATACAAAAAATGAAAATAAAAAATTAACCCAAAATTAACTAAATAACTAATATATATATAACAACTAAAACAAATAATAAAAATAAAATAACAAACAATCAACAACTTAAAAAATCATTACCTATCAATCCTCTAATCATTAACTTCACAAAATATTATGTTAAAATATTCCTTTAAACCTATTAATTTAATGTCTATAGTACACATCCTACCTCACTACATTCCAATACAAATATCATCACTTTGTTATTGTTCAAATTCATTTTCACATTCTGAAAATCCACAAATGAATGGGCTATGGGACCCCCTTACAATAGAGTGTATCAAAATGCTTAAATTTCTAATTTTCTTTCTCTTTTGACTCCTTTTTTTATCAAGCCTGATCAAAATAATCATCATTTTTGGCAAACACAAAGTACTTGCAATTGTTCGTGCTCATGATATTAATGATATTTTTTTTTGGTTTGTTGACTATTCTAGAAAAATATATATAAGATTCTTCATCTGCATCTACAAATTAAATTTTGTATCCTGCATATCTTATTTGGATTCGTCGTCATCAATTTCTTGTCAATTGGCTGCTTGCTTCTATCTCTTAATTTGTTCTAGGTCATGTTACTTAATGTGAATCAACTCATAATACTTGGAACACTCTTGTGACTTCTTCTCGTTATGTTTCCAAAGCTCCACAAATGCATTTATGTTACTTTAATATCCAAAATTTGCTACTATTATTTTACTTATTTGTCATTATGTGCATATTTAAAATTTGAGTTGAATCTCAGAATGCATCATCCTTTTTTATGTATCCTTGCTGAGGAAATATGTACACAACCTAAGTTACGTCATTAGCTATTCGACTGAGGAAGTAAACAAGGCAATCCTTGATAAAAAGATTCACAAGTTGAGGAATAAGGAAAAAGTGCTTTTTAAAGTGCAATGGTGAAATCATAGTAAGAAGGAAGCCACGTGGGAACGTGAGGAGGAATTTCAAGCTTGTTATCCCAATTTCTATAACCTTGGTAAGATATCAATTTTCGAGGACAAAAAATTTAACAACGGGGGTAGGGTGTAATACCCGAAAATTTCGACTATTATTTTGCTTACGTGTCATTATGTGCATATTTGAAATTTGAGTCGAATCTTGGAATGCATCATCTTTTTTTAAAGTTTGGGCCTTAAAACTCAATTATATTATTGAGTTGGCTAATATGTTATGTCGAGTTAAGAAAAAATTGAGAACTCAAGTCTCGAAATTTAGCCATCAAGTTTATGTTTATTATTATTATTATTATTATTATTATTATTATTATTATTATTATTTTCTAGTTCATGGATATTATTACGAGTCCATCACGCATCATAGATGAATTATTTATTATATTTTCATCTTTCATTTTATTTTATTTTTAGCCCAATTATTAGAGACCAAAATTTTAAAGTCTGAATACTTAATAATTCCATAAGTTAAAGCTCAATTTTACTAGTTATATCTAAGTCCAAACCTTAACCTGTATTAAGGAAGAATTGCTTTTGATGAGGGAGAATCTGGTGGTTAACAACAGAACCCTAAAAGGTGGGATTAACTTCCCACTTAATCTCTTGAAGAATTTTGGACTCCAACAATTCATTATATTAGGATAGATCCAAAATCATTCTAAACACACACAAAAATTAGATTTCAGAAGGTCAAGAAAGAAAAAAAAAATAGATTTCACAAGGTCAAGAAAGAAAAAAAAAAAAAGATTTCACAAGGTCAAGAAAGAAAAATATTTCTTCATCTTCTTCCTCTGGCTGTAAAACCCCAAATCAAAGAACCCAAAAACTACAAGAACTCTTTCTCTCCCTCTTCCTCTTTGATACCCAAAAATCACCAAAAATAAATCTCTCTCCCTCTTACTCCTCACAAAGCAGAGAAAGGATTAATTCTCAATCCTTTAATCCTTTAATTCTTAAACCCAGTTATCAAAGAAATGATCAAACCAGTCCCACCTACTAAAACCTATTTGAAACCCAAACCCGAGCCACAATTCCTTAATTATATTTTATTTATGATATCCTCTTTATATGTTTATATATATTAATTTTTTAATAGAGAGTCACTATAATTGTAGGCAACGAGGAATTAAAGCTCGTTGATAGGACAATTTCATAAATTCAAGTTTCATTCACACATCATTTATCAAGGTGGGATTTCTTACTTGTTTATTGTATTGCATTATTTGAACTGTATAGATGATGTTTTTTATATTTACAAGTTATAAGTTATTCATAACATTCACATGTACATGTTCCACTTGCCACGAGTTTTAAAGTTCAAAATATAATTGATTATTCATGCTATGCCTTCATTTATGTGGTTAATATTGACATGTATGATTTCCCACGAGCTAAAAGAAGCTCACCCCACCTTATTTGAACTTTCAGGTTGAATTGAATATATGGATGGACCCAAAGCGGAGTCGTGAAGCATATGAATATTATTTAATATTAACCTTTATGCTATTTGAGGATCATTAGAGTTACAGACTCTAATTACCTATGTCATGTTCTTCGTACATGAAATTGGAGTTGCAAAACCTTATGCGCAATTGTATTGTACTTACTTAGATGTATAATAGGTTAATGTAATTTAATTAATCATGTACAATCTTTCCAAATTTTATTGTATTATTTCGCTGCAATTTATGAAAACTTTTTCAAGCATTAAAATTATATTTAAAGAAATTCAAAGTACTGTATGGTTTATTTTTATGTTTATATAAAGTGACTTATTTATTAATAATTTAGTTTAATGTGATTAAGACAAGATTAGAGATAAGTAACGACTCGCTATATTTTAGTTTTCATTCATGATTTAAAAAAATATATATATCATCAATAATAGCACTTTTATATTTTAAATAATAATATCTGAAATAGTCTAGGACGTTACAATTACGATCGCAGACAACAAAGATGTTGGTCAAGTCATACATTTTCAGTGGTTTAAATCCTGCATTTGAGTCTATTGTCGTTAACTTGACTAAAAGAAATGACTACGACCCTTCAAGAGGTTAATTTGCACTACAAATACATGAAATGAGGGTTTTCCAGCCAGCTACTACTTAGTCTGCTCATCCAAATTCTAGTTCTATTTCTTTTACTTCTCATTTTAGTCAGCAAAGTTTTGGTTGTGGAAATGGTAGAGGAGATATCCTCAAAGGCCGTGGCAGGGGTCGGTTTAACTTTAAACGTATTTATGTTAGTTTTGAAGAAGTTGATCTCACCTAAATCACGTTTTTGTTGAATTTCATCTTGATTGTTGTTTTTTATCAGTTCAGTTGAGACGCGTGGATCTATCCCCTCAATCTCAAATCTAAAGCCATTATAGCTATAAAACACTTTCTTAACTTTATTCAGAGACAATTCCATATCAAGCTCAAAACCTTCCATGTTGATTTTGGGGAAGAATTCAGACCCATTGTTTATAGGAATAAACCAGTAAAAGCATAAAAGGAATAACAGGATGTGTGTGTGTGTGTGTGTTTTTTTTTTTTTTTTTTCTTTTCCTTTTTTAAATGATAGAATGTTAATTTGCTCTTTTTTTCTTTTTTCTTTTTTTTTTTTTTTTTTTTTTTTAATTTATCTCCCCTTCTTCTGGAAATCTATTATTACTGTAATTAGGATTGCTATATAATTTGTAATATATTTAAATTTTAAATTAAATTTAATATATTTATAATTCAATTTTGAGGTAATTAATATTTCATAATACATATTTAAAATATTTGAAATATTTTATTATTATTTTTAGATAAAGACAAATAAAAATTATAGGTTTTGTATTAAAATATATATTCTCTCCGGGTCAAAAAATAAGAGTTTTTTTTCTATAATAAATTTATTATTTATATAAATAATAAATAGTTTAATAATTTATTTAAAATATAATTAAATATTTATTTGAAGTCCAAATCCAATACAACTAATCTAATACACAATAAATAATAAAATCAAAAATCAACCTAATATAATTATATTTTTTGCATCTAATAAACATTTTAATATATGCTATATACATTTAAACTTAAAGATGGTAAAAAGATAATTAATTTATCATATTATATGGAAAAAATATAATAGAGATGAAAAGGTTATTATGTTCACAAATTAAAAAAATATTCCTAAAAAGAAAAAAATAAAAGTACACTAATCAAATGCTAACACATCATTCTCTAAAATTATTTTTATTTTTGGAAACTAAAAATAAGTTAAAAAATCTATATTTAGACTTTTCAATATTATATTAATATATACTAGTGTGAGATATTGTGTAATGCACTAAAGTTATTTTTTTATGTTATTTATTATTAAAATATTAGCAAAAATAATTTTACAAAATATCTTAAATTTATAATTTTTATATTTGAGTGCGAATTTATTTAAAAAATCCAAATCAAATATGATCGATAATTTATTATAGTTTTAGACGTAATAAATTTAGTACAAATAGGAATATTGATTTGTTTAAAGAATTTAACTATTTGAAAACATACCAAATGTGTTGCAAATTCAATATCTTTCTCTATATAAAATAAGGATAGTGAAAAATTAGTTTTTACCATGTGTCACTTCAGTAATCATTCTCAGTATTTTTCTACAATATAGTGCATTGGAGAAAATAAAGTAGTTTTTTTTAACTAAAATTTTTAAATTCAATAACCTTTAGAAATCCGTTTTAGACATGTCATATATCAAATTAATTGTCATTTTACGATCTTTAATATGATATCAATATTGTATATATTAAAATAAAATATTATATTTAATATGAAATAATCTTTTTATGAGTTAAATTATTTAATTTTATTTGAAGTGTTAAGTTTGAATAAAAAATGGGTTAAATTCTTATATGAATTTAAGAAATTAATAAATAATAAATATTTTTTTTATATTTTTATAGAATAATAATCATAAATATTTTCATAAATTAAAATATTATATCATTCAAGTATATATTTAGTTGTTTTGTTTTTCTAATTTTAAATATTTGTATTCTTTGAGAATTATTGTAGGTTGGATTGATTTGAATAATAAAATTCACTTCGTTATATATTTTTTTATTAAAGTTAGTGATTTTTTTTTAGAATAATAATGCATTATACATATGAAATTATATTTAAATTGATTTGAGAGAGAATTTAAGATTTATAATTTCTTATATCTATTGCACATTACGAATCTATTAAATATTTGATTTTATAAACAGGAAAAAACTTAAAGTATAAAGAAAAAATTACATATAAAATATTTTTTGAAAATGCGTTATTTTAATTTCTTTTTGTATCATGTAAAAATTATGTACAAATATGTGTAAGTAAATTTATTAATATGTTTTATATTTTATATTTTATATTTCATAAGTACTTTGTTTGTATCATGATCTCTTGCTTTGTCATATAATTATATGTTTTAATTTTTTCACATCAGTTATATATTTTATAATCTTATATAACAATAATATAATTTTATAATATATTATTTATATAATAAAATATATTATATCACATACATCGTATGAACGGACATCTAGTTAGTAGCTAAAATCACAAAGTCAATCTTCATTGTTTAAATTAATCTATTTTTTAAGAATGTATAAATATAAATAAATAATATATATATATATATATATATATATATATATATAGAAGACTCGTTAAATATTAAAAAATGCACACAATTTTTTACACATTTTTTCGATTTAATCACATCTCGTGGACAAATTACTATATTTACTTGGCCAAAGAGTCATATCGCCACAAAAAAAATGTGAACAAGCATGCTCTCGTTGAGAGTCGAACTCAAGACCTCCCGCTTACTAAACGGGTGCTCTAACCAACTGAGCTACGAGAGCTTCGGATGGCAGGTTTCTATTTTAATAAAAATAAATATTAAAACTGAAAACAATCGACCTTTCTCATTTCTTTTCAATAACACTCCTATTAATTATTGACGTTATAATTGGGGTTGTATAATTTATAAAATAGTTTTTATTAGGCAACATATTAAATACTAGATTATTTTAGTATAAATCCTAAGAGAAGAGTGAGTAATGGAAATCAAGTACATGCCACTAACTTAAATTAAAAGACACTCAATCAATCGAGCTTCATTCCATATACAAAATTTTAAATATTATTACTTAGTACACTTCTTTGAGTTCTCCTCTTTCAAAACCTACACCAAATATCTTAGGCTAAAATTCGTTTATTCCCTTGTCTATGAATTTGTTATCAAAAGCCCATTACAACTAAATTTAAATTACACCCTTCACCTTTCAAATACTGAAATAGAATTTATTTGACCTTCACCTTAAAAATTAAACTTGTATTAATTTATTTGTTGAGGCTTTTGTGCCTAGGCTTGATTTTACTGTTTTATGTTTGCCGGTTCAGCCTATTTCAAAGAGCCCATAACATTTGGAGAAGTAAAAGCCCATTTGATTTATAGGAGCCCATTAAAGGAGTGAACAATTTTACTTTAGTTAAATCTGTGATAATTTAAAGTGGGATTAGGATTTTCCAGATTTATTTTGTATTTTATCTTTTATTTTGAAATAATTACTATATTAATATATATTATGTATTAAATATTTTATAATAGAAAATGGGATAAAAAAATAGAGGATCCAAAGAGCATGTTGGAGAAAATATTCCCTCCTCATATTGTATGCACCCAACGCCAATTCTGTTCACTTTTCTTTTATGTTTTTTCCCCTGAAATTTATGAAAGATTTTGGATTTATGCGTAATTCTATTTCAATTGCAATCATCGTGAGGTTTTGCTCTCAGTATTGTTTCTTGCTTTTATTTTAAGTAATTGAAATACTTTTATTTTGGATTCATGATTATTTCTGTGGGCAATATATAATAGTTGAATTGACAATTCAATAAATTTATATTTTTCTACTGATATCTGTGATTATAGTGGTTCTTCATTGTTATGAATGATTGAACCAGTGTTTTTATAACCGCATCGGAGGTCGAATCGGTCGAACCATCGAGTGCCGGTTTAACCGGTTAGATTGGTCGGACCGACGGTTCAACCGAAAAATGATAATAACCTTTTAATTTTTTTTACTGCCTATAACTTAATAGATAATAGTCCATACTTTATATATAAATCCAAAATCCACAATCCATAAGTCTCAAATTTCAATACTAAATACAAAAGTAAAGAAGTTTTAAAATAGGTATAAGAAAAAAAAAAAAAAAAAAAAAAAAAAAAAAAAAAACCTCCTAAAATATTATATACGATCATCTTATGTCTCCATTTCTTTTGTTTGTAACAACATGAAATTCTTGAACCATTCTTGCCACAATAATATCCTCATCATCACCTTCCTCAGTTCTTCCAATGGAGTTTGCAATTCACTTCCAATTTTATCCAAATCTATAAAAGGAGATAAGTGGATTTAGCAGGAAAAAAAAAAAGTAGATCTAATATTCCAATGTATTTAACAACTAATTAAGTAAAAAGAAAAAACATAGTTTGTAGTTTATCAAATGTTTTCATAAAATACATGGGTACCTTCTTCCGGAGCATTTATTAGAATGCCATCCTCACCATAAAGAATGTAATTCAACTCATCAACATCTACAATAGGTGAGGGATTTTCTTCTTCTTCCACAACCCAAAATTCAGTTTTGTCGATGCTTTTATAGTCAATAGGATCATAACAAATTGCTTTTTGTTCAAGCCTTACGTATTAAAAAGAAAAAATAAAACTCATAAGTTGCAAGAAACTCATTACAGGAAACTAAGAATAATAACATTTAAAAAAAAAAAAAAAAGATCTATTACCTTTCTTGAAACCGTAAGTTGTAACGGATAAACACAAGATCATTCAACTAGGATGTTCCAATTTATTTCTCTTTTTTGTATGTATTCTTTCAAATACGGACCAATTTCTTTCACATCCGGAAGACGAAGAAGTTTGGCTTAAAATTCTAATGGCCAAATTTTGCAAGTTTGGAGCACTACATCCAAAGATTCTCCACCATTCATCTATAAGAGACAATAAATAAATTAGTAAGTAAAAAATATAAGCACTAATCAAAATAATAATTAAGGTTTAAGAATTTGAATTATAATAATATAACATTTACCGAGTTGCATAGTTTTCGATGAATTAAGAGCAATATTGCGACTTAAGCTTCCTATTCTATCTTGATATGCGCTCACTTCATCAATACATTTTCTTTGAATCGTCTTGTCGGCAACCAAGGTCGTGACCATCTCAACAAACCCATCCATTACTTTTTTTTTTCTTTAGACATATTTTCCTTGTCATATGCAAAGGAAGGGTTCAGAAGATAAGTTGCAGCATGAATGTCTCGACGGAGCAATTTGTCCCATCTTGCCTTGATAATACTTGTGAATGGCTTGTACAATTTTGTCTATTCTTAAAGACAGCCTTTATTGTTTTCTTGGCACAGTACATTCCATCATAAACAAATCCAACAGAAGGCCATCTATCAATATCCATTATACGCAACACACGTACAAGTGGAGCAACAACACTTATAACAATCGCACAATCATTCCAAAATTTTGAATAAAGAACTACAACCATTACTGCACTTGCTTTTCTATCGTTGTAGTATTGAGAATCCTTGAAGAGCTTGCATGTGAAAAAATCTCGCAAATCATGTTGATGTTCGAGGATACTCTTAAATGCGATGAAAGTTGTAGTAAAGCGAGTTGATCTTGGGCGTACAATTTCAGTCCACCCTTCTCTTTTTCTCAACCAAGCAAGCAAAAAAGCAAGATTATAAACAAATTTTGTTACTAGAGATGCCTGTTTTGCAAGATCGAAAATAAGCTCAATTTTTCCAATATCTCCAAGTAGCAAATTCAAGCAATGTGCAACACAAGGTGACCACTTGATAGAAAGATATATGTCATTAAGCAAGACCCTGGCAGCTTTATAGTATGGTCTTAAATAAAAAAAATCATTTTTCTTCCTATATTACTTTTAATTATGATTTTTTTTATAAATCTATATCAATATCTATCTATATATAAGATATTACTCAACAAATAAATTGTAAAGTGTCCTTGCATCTTTCATAATATCAGAAGCATCGACCGATTTCATAAAAAAATGTCCCGCTCTTACAATAAATCATGAAATTTATAAGCTGCCTATTTGATCTATCTAGCCAACCATCGGCCATAATAGTGCAACCCTTTTCTTCCCAAAAGAATCGGTAGTCATCAAGCAACAATTAAACCTCCCTTTTCACATCCCTTATTAATCTTGTCCGCACTTGGTTATATTTTGGTAGTTTATAACCGGGACAAACTGCGGTAATAACATCCACCATTTTTTGAAAATAAGAAGAATTTACAACATTTATAAGGGGACAATCATTGTAGACAAATCTAGTAACTGATAAATCTGCATTAGGCACAATTTCTTTACTTACAAGGGTGTTTTTGATGAATGGTTGGGCTTCGGGAGTGTTTCTAGGAGCAAAATAATTTAGCAAGTGTGGATCTCGCTTTCTCTTTCCTGTTGATGTTGAAAGTGCACTTTCACTTTGTGTACTATTGAATTCTATCACATTCATCATTTCCTCAAGATTATCATGTCCCACAGATTAAGTAAGTTGATTCTTTTCTTCAAGTTCCTTTAATGATTGCTCCATCTGGTATCGTACATCATAAGGAACATTTTTGCATGGAGAAATATCCCCTTTCTGACAAGCTAAGTGTTTCTTCATAATTCCCCCTCCTCTCCAAGTATTATGCAGAACAAACAAGTCCAACTTTTCTTTCCATCAACAATATTCTGTCTAAAATGAGCCCAAGCTAGTTCCGATTTTGATCGGACTGATAATTGATCATATCGAATTGTAGGTGTAGTACTAGATTGTTGGCCACTTGATGATGATTCCATCTGGAAATAGAGAAAAAGAATAGAACTTACGGTTATTTGGTCGTAAAGGAAATAACCTTCAAGGAAATAACCTTCAATGCAAGTTTCAAAATGAGGCAAAATACAACATACAAGTGATGTCAAACTGAAACTTTAATAGTATTCTTTAAAGAACTTGGTAAGTGTAGCGATCACAAAATGAGACAAGAAACAATTTAACAAGAAAAATATTGAAAATCTCAGTTCTTTAATAATTTTCATCAATGCATGAAACATATTAAAGAAACATTTCATCAAACACATTGTGGGCACTATCATATTACAAAAAAAATAAAAATACATAACTTATATTGAATGAAACAACTCCTTTGTAAGTTAAAAGGGGAAATAACAAAGAATAACAAAGTGCATACCTATTTTTTCTTTCAATTTCTTCAAGTTTGAAAGCAACCAATTTTTATTTTTTTTCTTTTGGCCGAGAGGGTGTGGACACTGGAATTGGAGAGGGTTTTTGAATGGGTATGCTCTGTTGTTTTTCTAGGGTCAAACTAGTGGAAATAATTTGGATCGGTTTTGACTGGTTTGACCAATTATGACCGATTTTTTCGGTTCAATTTAAAAAAGGGTTTTATTGGTGTTCTATGTGATACCCCAAGCTTCTCACTACTCACTGGCCAATATAGTTTATGCATTGCATTCATTTTATAATTTTATTTGCTATTTAAATTATATTTTTAATTGTATTGCAGCTCGTATTTAGTTATGTTTGGTATATTACTGCTAAATTTTAAGGGTTTACATTATAGGTTGGAACCCCTGAAGCTAAATATCAAGGAAGAGATTAGGTGTCAAGTATTAATAAAGTAGGATTATACGTGACGAGTTAACAACAACAACAACAACAACAATAAGAGAAATTCAAGGTTTTATTTAATTGGTTGAAGTGAGGTGGCATCATAAGATAAGTAAGAGGTGTAAACTCCTAATCTTATAGATAAACTAGATTGAAGGAAAAGAATAAGAAGATTTCATTACTGTGTGGTGTACGGCTCCTGGGGTGACCAAAGCATTGAAGATAACATAAGAGGTAAACATATTCCTTTTGCTTGGATTAGATAAGTGTTAAAGGTTCTAAGAAATCATGCAAATTATATTAATTGATGAGGAATATTATGATAAGAGGGAAAAGAGAGAGAGAAACATGGAATTATAGAATAGTTTGATTAACTACAATCAATAGCATACAAAGATTTAACATAATATTTAGTTGGTTTGGAGCATGACATTGATTGAACTAATTGTGCAGTAATAATTTTGTTAATTATGCTTTATTAGGGTTTTACGTGCGCCAGGGCTATGCCTTCACATTAATGATTGAATTATTAAGTATATGTGTTAGTTGACCAAGGCAGCACTTTATGTTATTTAATTAACTTAACCTTAAACTAAAAAACATGCTGTTCAATAATGTCTTTGGTAGCTCTTAGTAGATATTCTATATGATTCTTCATTTTAGAAGTTGGGTTTATAAATAAATGTATATCATGAAGTTTTGACAGATCTTAGATAAGATCAAATTGTTATGAACATTATTATTTTAACTTCAATTATTAACTAATGTTGTTACGAAAATATTAATATAGATTGTCGTGTCTTTCAATTCGTTTAACAAACTGTACTATCATTAAACTAACATAATATTTTACATGTTAATTTAGATTGACCATTTGACAAACAAAAGATAAGAAGTTCGAGATAATCGTGTCGACTAAAGGTAAGTAGAAATCCATTTGCACCTACAATGTATAAACATAGTACTTGTTTGCATTATTTTGTTATGGAATATTTGTGACTCATGCTTCTTGATATTGATAGCTATAAATTACATGGTGTGAATGGCTGATTTGATATTGTATAAACATAACATTCACGAGCATCGGCATGTGCATGCATAAGTTGTGTATAGCATGATTTGCATGCACTATATGATGAAAAGAAACGAAAAATGTAATGTTGACCACTACTAGTATACCGAGGCCGGTGGCATGTGAGACATGGATAATTTTGATTCGTCAGGCTGGTGGCATGTGAGACATGGATAAGTTTTATGATATGTTGAGCCAGTGGCATGTGAGACATGGATATGCTTGATTCGTCGGGCCGGTGGCATGTGAGACATGGATAGACTCTATGATATATTGAGTCAGTGGCATGTGAGACATGCATAGGCTCGATTTGTCGGGTCGATGGCATATGAGACATGGATAGACTCTATGATTATGATTATTTATTGAGCTAGCTCTTTTCGGTGCACAGTAGGTGGTCACGGGCCCTATAAAGATAAAATATTCTAAACCATGTGTTAGGGTTTCATTAGTATGCATTTCACGTTTCTTTTAAAGTTTCTGCAAACATTTAACTTATTGTACATTCATGATTTCTACTTACTAAGTTATAACTCACATAGTTTGTGCATTGTAGGTGAGCGTGATGGTGATGTGTAAGCTCACAGCTTACCAAGCATGTTGTTTGTTCTTTAGCAAGCTTTTGGGGATCGATATACATGAATGACAACCTTTGGGGCTAAACCATGTGCTTACTATGCTTTTGGGGTTCTATTTTGTTGTTCAGTTTTGACTTGTATAATATTACTCAATTTTTGGCATGTAAATATTGGTGTGGTTGTGGTGGATACTTTTGCATCTATTGTGGATTTTGCTTGGGTGTAAATGAGCCTTTATTTGGGAGATGAATTGTATTTCGTAAATATGTTACAGGCGTTCACAAGTAAATAGAAAAAATACGTACATGTTTAACCAGGTTAAAAGTAATCTATGTTTAACCATGAAAGGAATTATAATCTTTGATGATTCTCATTAACACAATGACCATATATACAAGATATAAAGTCTAACTATAGGTATAATACTTACAAGATATGAATCCTAGTTGTAGGAATAAATCTAGGCTAATAATTACAAGATATGAAGCCTAACTGTAAGCATAAAACTAGGTTCATAATTAGGAAACTAATTATTTACATTTACCACTAAATATATACAATATATTTAATACATATATATAGATATATCTTGATATATATAGAGGTGAAATATATTATAATATTTATCGCTTATTTATGCGTGCGTGCACACATATATATGTATTTGTAAATAGTCTATCCTTGAGATGCAAAATCATAATTATCTCATAAGAAAATAGTTATTCTATTTCACCGATGTGAAATAGTATATCTTTCGTGCATCACATGCAAAGATCATTTATGTAAAATAAAACTCTATCAAGTAAGACATTGGATCTAATTCCAGTCCCATCCCCCAATCCCCATTGGTAACAATTCACAAAATAAGTTAGTTTTAGAAATGTTTTCCAAACTAGAGTTAAATATCAGTGGGTTTGATGTTGTTTAGGTGGGTCAACTGAAAGTTAAAAACATCAGTCCATTGACATTTTTTATTTTCAGTTATATATATATATATACACACACACACACTGAACACATGCTATCATACCCCAACACATGCACACATGCATACCCCACGCACACACATATATATATATACTATATATATATTCAATTATATATTTTTATTCCTATGGAATCGATATATATATATATATATAATTTATCTATGTTATTATGCTTAGAAAAAATATATATTTATATATTTTTAATGTTTATATATTTTTATTATCTTATAAATTAAGAATATAATTAAACATCCAATAAAAATTATATTTTTTATTTATAATAATCTTATCATATCATAAATAAGTTTCAAAAAATTAAAGAACATTTATTAATAATTATATATTTTATTATAAGAATTATTTGAATAATTTATATATATATATATATATATATAAATCATTTTAAAAGAAAAGGAAAAACACAATATAACGTTAAGCCCACTCACGTTTTAAAGAAACATCTGTGGGCCTGATATTTCTTTATTATTTATTATTTTATTAATTACTTATATATATATACTCTTTATAATTAGTTTATCTATATATATATATATTAAAATATTTCTAAAATTGAAATATGAAGTTTCATTATCATTTTTTATTTATATTATCTGTTTAAATAAATAAATATATATATATTTTTTTTTTCTTTTTTCTCATATTAATATATGATTATAAATATATGTATATTTCTATTATCACATAAATTAAGAATATAATTAAAAAATAATAAATTTATATTTTATTATTTATAATAATTTTATCATATCATAAAAAATTTCAAAAAATTAAAGAATATTTATTAATAATTTTATATTTTACTATAAGAGTTATTTAAATAATTTAATAAATATATATGTATATATAAATATATAAATTTAATTTTAAAAAATTGATATAACGTCAGGCCCACTGACGTTTCAAAAAGAAACGTGAGTGGGCCTGATGTTTCTTTATTATGTATTCAAAATTATTTATGTATGTGTGTATGTATGTATATATGTATTCTTTATATTTAATATATATATATATATATTAAAATATATCTAAAATTTAAATCTGAACTTTCATTAATTTTTCTTATGTATATTATTTGTTTTAAGAAAAGATAAATATATTTTTTCTTATATTGATATATAATTACATATATATATATATTTCTATTATCTTAAAAATTAAGAATATAATTAAAAAAACATACACATTATATTTTTAATTTATAATAATTTTCTCCTAGTCAAAGGTCTTTCTAGATAACGGAGCCGTTTTGGTTGTATGCCACGAGGTCCCTATGGGCCAAAGCCGGATGGCTTGCTTGACACGACACCGATTCCCGCCCACTCGTTGCGCCTACGCCCACGTACACTCAGATAGAGGGTTCAAACCACCCTATAATTATATATATATATATATATTATAAGAATTATTTAAATAATTATATATATATACATATATATACAAATCCGATATAAAAGAAAAGCCAAAAAAATATTGATATAACGTCATACCCACTAATGTTTTAAAAGAAACGTCAGTGGGCCAGACGGTTTTTTATTATATATTTTAATTAATTATTTATTTATATATATATTCCTTATATTTAATATATATATATACATATATTAAAATATATCTAAAATTAAAATCTGAACTTTCATTAATTTTTTTATTTATATTATCTGTTTCAAGAAAATATATATAATTTTTTTCTTATATTAATATATAATTACAAATATATATATATATATATATATATATATTTCTATAATCTTATAAATTAAGAATATAATTAAAAAACAAAAAACATATATTTTTTGTAATAACTTATCATATAATAAATAAAATTTAAAAATAAAAGAATATTTATTAATAATTATATATTTTATTATAAGAGTTATTAAAATAATTTGATTATATATAAATGCGAAAAATAAAAAAAAACCAAAAAAAAATAAATACATTAACGTGACGTTTTAAAGAAAACATGATTTATATATAAAAGATTTATTTATTCTTTTCATTTAGTGTGTGTGTGTGTGTGTGTATTAAAATCTATTAAATTTGAAATCTGGGCAAAATTATTTTTTATATCATATGTTTCTTATATTAATATTTAATTACAAATATATATTTATATATATACATATAATTCTATTATCTTGTAAATTTAGAATAAAATTAAAAAAAACACAAAAAATAGTTATCATATCATAAATGAATTTTTAAAAAATAAAATATTATTTATTAATAATTATATTTTTATTATAAGAGTTATTAAAATAATTTAATATAAAAGTGATATCATTTTGTGGTAGTGATATGAGATATATATTTACAAGTTACAACAGAGATGATTTATTACACTACTGAATGTACTGTCACATCACACAACGTCAATTTTCTTAGTGCGATGATACATTTGTCGATTTGACGAAGTCTCTTGACTTCATTTATTTGATATTGACTATTCACTAAATTTACCTGCAAATATTCAATGAAGGAAAGAAATTAAAACGTTAAGCAATTGAGCAGAACTCACCTTTCACCTTTTTTCCTCACTTCACTCCTTTATATATTTACTTTCTCCTCTGTAGATTCTTCACTTCTACTCTCACTCCTTATCTTCATTCACTCAACTTCTCCTCCCAATTTCCCTTCCTCACTCTATTTCCAACAATTCGACAACCTAAAAACAAGCTTCATAATTTTCATTTAGGTATATTATGTATTTAAATATTAATTTATTTTATTATATATATCTTACATGATCAATATTTCTTATTTTGCATGGGAACAATATAATATTACATTCAATATTCATCAAGAATATATCAGGTGATTATTCCTATTCTTGTTGGTTTATTTTTTTGTTTATCATTCTTAGGATCTTTTTTTTTTCAAATATTAGCACTAATTTTTTTATTTCTTTTACTTTGCATTTTAATATATTAAAAAATTATATATTTTAATGAAAGTTCAGATTTATATATATATTAAATATAAAGATTATATATATATAATATTAAAATACATAATAAAGAAACGCCAGGCCCACTGATGTTTCAGTGGGCCTCATGTAATATAGATTTTTTTGGGCTTTTCTTTTATATCGGATATATATATATATACGTGTGTGTGTGTGTGCGCGCGCGTGTGTATTTATTTAAACATACAATTTTGTTTTCACGCCTTAACTTCATTATTTAATTTAGAATAATATATAAAAGAAAAATGACTTTTTTCCAAATTTGTTTTCTCCCATAAACTTCATTACTTAATTTAGAATAACTATATTATTATTAAATTAAAATTAGATATTTTTATTTTAGAAATTTTGATTCGATTTCAAAATCAAAATTATTTCACAAATTTAGGTGTTTCAAAATTAGATGATATCAGGATGAAATATACTGCATCATTTAATATATGATTCAAAATTTATATATTTATCGAATATTAATCAAATTATTGAATTATGAAATTTAAGAAATATATGAAATCTAATAAATATATGATTCAATTTTCTCGATTCATTTTATCAAACCAAATCTACACACACACACACACACACACACATATATATATATATATATATATATGTAAATTGACTTTTTAAAATTTTATTTATTTTTGCCTAAATTTCCACCATATAAATGTAAAACTATATATATCTATGTAACTCTTTTAAGATATATTATTACAATTTAACTGAAGAGATTAATATCAACAATATTCGGAATTTGCTTAGTTTTTGTTGTTCAACATAAAATTATTTAAAATTACCCAATCACATGGATAGAATATGAATTTGTAAATATATATAGTTTCATTATATTGTGGAAAGTAATTAACAATTTTCCTATAATTAAGCTATCAATTATTTAAAATCACACAATCACGTCAATAGAGTATGATTTTGTCATATATGAAATTAAATTTTCACGGACTTACCATAATATAAAATAATTTATCATTATTCTTTCTCTCTTCTTTCTATATATTTTATCAAGATTATCACTAAATATTTTAAGGTCTCTCTTTTTTGTTCTCCCTTCTCTTGAAGTATTTTGCGTGTTCTTTCTTAAGAAAATAAATGGTAAGACAGGTATATGATAATATATGCCCAATTTCAGTAGTACAAAAGTTTGCCACATTTAGTACAAAAGTTTGGGCGGGAAAACAAATTTGGGAAAAAATCATTTTGTTTTCATATATATATATATATATATATATATATATATATTAAATATAAAGAATATACATACGTACATACATACATACATACATCAATAATTTAAAAACATAATAAAGAAACGTGAGGCCCACTGACGTTTTAAAAGTCAGGGGCCGACGTTATATCAATTTTTTTTAAATCGAATTTATATTTTTATACATATAAATTTTTAATAAATATTCTTTAATTTTTTTAAATCTATTTATGATATGATAAATTTAATAGAAATAATAAAATATAATTTGTATTGTTTTCTAATTATATTCTTAATTTATATGATAATAGAAATATATATATATGTTTAATTATATATTAATATAAGAAATATATATATATATATATATTTTATTTAAACATATAATATAAATTAAAAATGATTATGAAACTTCAATTTCAATTTTAGATATATTTTAATATATATATATATACTAAATATAAATAATATATATATATATAAGTAATTAATAAAATAATAAAGAAACGTCAGGCCCGCTGACGTTTCTTTAAAATGTCAGTGGGCTTGATGTTATATTATTTTTTTCCTTTTCTTTCGAATCTATATATATATATATATATATATTTAAATTATTCAAATATTCTAATAATAAAATATATAATTATTAATAAATATTCTTTAATTTTTTTTAAATTTATTTATGATATGATAAAATTATTATAAATAAAAATATATCATTTTTATTGGTTTTTAATTATATTCTTAATTTATAAGATCATACAAATATATAAACATTAAAAATATATAAAATATATATATATTAATATATTTTCTGAGTATAATAACATAAATATATTATATATAAATATATATATATTATATAAAGATTCGATAGAAATAAAAAAATTGAATATATATATATATATATAGTATATATGTGTTCTGTGGGGTATGCATGTGTGCATGTGGTGGGGTATAATTAAGGGTTTCAAATAGGTCGGATTGGAACATGGTTATTACAGATTTTGGATGAACTTGAACCCGATCTGATTAGCTAATCGTGTCAAAAATTATAACCAGAACACAACCCATTTATTTTGCGGGTTGACCCGACCAACCCGATTGATCCGAATAATAAAAAATTATTATAAAAATCTATGAAAACTTATAAAAAAATGAAATATGATATTTGTTAATGTACAATTCAATAATGTTACAAAATAGTAATTGAAATTAACAATATATAATAACATATGATAAAATTATTCCTCTATATATGTGATTTTTTATAATATTACTATTCATACTATATGAAAATACAATAAAATATATAAATATTTTAAAAATGTAATAATTAACGGATCAGCGGGTTGACCTGACCTGATCCATTTTTTATTCGGATCATTTGGGTCTGATTCGTTTCTGACCTGAACCCGTTAAGGTCAACCCTAATCCGGTATATTCGTGTTCGATTCGTGTCGGGTTGTGAGATCGTGTCGCAAATTGTCACCCCTATATATAATGCATGTATTTAGTATATATACAGTGTGTGTATATATGTGTAAAATTAATGCATGTGTCATACAAAATTAAGATTAGAATCTGATCTATGGCATAAAAAAACTCATGCATATAGTGCATATGAATATTTATCCAAAATAAATACTACACAAAGATACTATTTATCATATCAATTTGTAAAATTTTGCAATGATATATCTACCACACACAATGCCTAATCTATTTTGATTAATAAATAAATAATATTGCAAAAGCAACTTATACAACAATCGGGAACTCCGCCACAATAATTGGAAACTTTGCCTACAATAAAATATGTGTTCATACTTCATCGATATAAGCGATAATTAAAATTAATGTCTATACTTTATCAATATAAGCGGTTCGATATTTTGCTACATGTAATTGTATTTATTTATGTATGTGTATCTAGATACATATAATTTTTTTTGTAGATAGAATTTTTATGTGTCCACTATAAATACATTTTAATGTATTTACATGTGTCACAAAATTAATAAAATGTAATATTTTAAATTTGAATAACCACAATAAATATTAATTTGCTCATTAACAGACCGCACAATAAAAATATATGTGTCCATTATGATTAGGTAAACACTTCTTATCAGTAAAATGGATAAAAGAGTGTATAATTTAACACACACACACACACACACACAAATATATATATATATGCACACACACACATATATGTGCGTGCGTGTGTGTGTGTTTGCATGCAAATTACAATCGTTCCTCAGCTTCCTTGAACAAAAGAATCGTTTATTACTCATCTACTTATACAAATTAGTAAATATATATAAATATGTTTTGCGTATCTATTTAGTTTTATGATAGAATAATATATATGGACGAAGTTGTAAGGTGATATGCGTCCTTACCCGAACCGCCATTAAACCCAGTCGGTCAACTACCGCTGTTGATCGGTGACCGATGAGTTAAATCTCCCATATTTATGCACCTTCAACTCCCTTAATTTGTTTTGATCAAATCTCATTAGCTGCGAATCTCTCAGCTCTTTTGGAAGTGTCTTCCGCTATATTTAGCTGCTGACGCACTCCCTCCAACTTCCCGATGCCGATCAATTCTCGACATTCAATGTAACAACTGGGAACTCATTATAATTCGGAGTTCTTGTCTTCATTTATTTATATATATATGGTGTCCCTAGCTTGAGATGAGCTATCCCAATTACAATATTTCTCAATGGCCAGGACCAACGGTCGGAGCAAAGCCGCATCCTTTCTCTCCAACGGACTTCTCTTCGCCGGCGGCGCTTTGGTGGCGTTTCTGGTGGTCTGGACTCTCTGGTCTTTCTTCAGCCCTACAACGTCCCCCCAAACTCCCGCTTTCTCTATCTCCTCTTCTTCCGCCGCCGCCGACCCGGTGAGCTGCACCGATGGCGTACCGGTTCCTAACTTCCGCCACGACCCGCAGGAGCGGAACTTCTACGACGACCCGGAACTGAGCTACACCATAGACTCGTCGCCGGTGAAGAACTGGGACGAGAAAAGAAGGGAGTGGCTGAAGCAGCACCCATCCTTCGCCGCCGGCGCAGAGAGCCGGATATTAATGGCGAGCGGTTCGCAGCCGACGCCGTGCAAAAACCCGGTCGGCGATTATTTGCTGCTCAAATTGTTCAAGAATAAAGTGGATTACTGCAGGCGCCACGGCATCGACATTTTCTACAACAACGTATTGCTTCAGCCCAAAATGTTCTCATTTTGGGCCAAAACACCGACGGTTAAAGCCGCGATGTTGGCCCATCCGGAGGCGGAATGGATCTGGTGGGTGGATTCCGACGCGGTGTTCACAGATATGGACTTCGAGCTTCCATTGGGCCGGTACAAGGCCCATAATATGGTGATCCATGGGTGGCCCAAATTGATATACGAGAAGAAGAGCTATACCAGTATAAACGCTGGTGTATTTTTAATCCGCAATAGTCAGTGGGCCATGGATTTTATGGATGCGTGGGCTCAAATGGGCCCACAAGCACCAGGCTATGATAAATGGGGTGAAATCCAAAAAGCAACGTTCAAAGACAAGATTTTTTCTGAATCAGACGACCAATGTGGATTAGTTTATTTGCTTTTGACTGAAAAAGAAAAATGGGGGGATAAAATTTATGTGGAAGATGGGTATTATTTCGAGGGGTATTGGGTAGAAATTGTGGGCACATTTGATAATATTACGGAAAAGTACATTCAAATTGAGAAAGAGGCCAGAGGACTGAGGAGGAGACACGCGGAGAAGGTGAGCGAAGGGTATGCTAGGGTGTGGGAGGAGTATCTCAAGGATGCTGGGTATGGGAGGGGAAGCTGGCGCAGGCCCTTCATCACGCATTTTACAGGGTGCCAGCCCTGTGGTGGGGACCACAACCAGATGTACTCGGGGAAGACCTGCTATGATGCCATGCAGAAGGCGCTGATGTTTGCTGATAATCAGGTGCTAAGAAATTATGGGTTCATGCACCCGGATTTAGTGGATCCCTCCTCGGTGAATCCCCTGCCGTCAGATTATCCTGCCTAAATGGTCGTGATTATACCCCTTTTCTGTAAGGAAAATAATTTTTCAGTAAATTTATTTTGGGAACCGTATAATATATATATATATATATATATATAGATGTATGTAATTTGAAATATTGAATTTCTTTTTCGTTCTGCTTATTAATAATGCTAAAAACATTTTCTGAAAACTAAGATAATTAACACACAGTTAAGTTCATTTGTGCCATTAATATTATTAAATTGAGATAGATGAAGTTAAGTTTTATTGAAATGAACTGTTTGCAATTTAACAAAAACAATATGTCCAATTTTATCTATGAAAATGAACTCAAGTTATTCTACTCTACTATACATTTAATTATGGAGCACATTGATATGTGATATGTTTCTATTATAATCTAAATACTTAAATATACATATAAGCTTTTTTTTTAGATTGTTTCACCTTAATAAATCAAGTAAAATGTAATATTTTAAAAATAGAAATTGATACTTTTTGAAAAAACCTACATTCAGTTATATGTGTAAATGATTTCTTTTATTTTAACACCATTAGAATATATCATTTAGATTATAAATATATATATATATATATATATATATATTTTTTCTTAAAGCATTTTGGAGATAAAATTGCAAATCAAAATTTCTTTGTTAGTAATGAGTCAAACTAGAAGTTACAAAATCTTTCACCTTGTTCAAAAGTTGATGTTCAATATCTTTATATATGATGAATGAGGTGCTATATATATATATATATATATATATATATATATTTACTTTTCTTTTTATTTCTACTAAGAAATGTGTTTGAAACTATGTGTATTACACACAATTTTGTACTTTTGTTACATATTTCCTCAGAGAAATGAATTTAAGAAGTATTTGAGTGGCTCCTCGGAGGTGGATTATTTCCTTTGTTTTGTTTGGATTTCCAATTTTACCGCAGAACACAGTTAACTACTTACATAATGGCATCAACCAAATTCCAAGCTAACTTTGCAAGTATTTTCCATTATTGGTAAAAGAAACACATTCTTTATGTTTGTGGGTCATATATACATTCTTGCAAATAACTCACAGGCTGTTCTTAAGTGTTACCCACACAAAAAACTAAGATAAATCCACGTCAGACCATAAATGCCTGAATTTACAGAATTCATACAGTGAATTACAGAAACCAGTAATCACGAACTTACTTCATCGGATTTACATTACGACAGTCTAAGCTAACACAGTGCAGCCACCAAATAGTGTTAGAGGACAACAGTTCTTAAGAAACCATAGCATTGGCTTCATCTTCATACCCCTCTCCTCCTCCCACCTCACTGAACATGTACTGGCTCTGATACTCCATCAAGTATTGCGTGGACCTCTTCACATCGTAAAATAGCTCGTAAACTCGGCTGATATCTTCCATCTCCACAACCCTCCCCTTCCTCTTCTGACAGGCCAATGAGGCAGAGGTGATGAGATTTATCGCATATCTCAACGACGTATCTTCTCCGATTTTTGTCAGCAGAACTCTTGCATCTTCGGACATTTCCACATCTTCCTCTTGGCATCGAATGTCCAAGATCTTCCGAATTTCGTCTGATGTATATGGTTGGGTGGAGATGATGAGCAGACGATCGAGAAAATCGATCGGGATACCGTGTGGGGACCTATAGTTTGTGCCCCTGATGGTAGTGATTCCCCTATTGGTGGCAACAACCAGTATAGGTGCCATGTCATTCTCAATTGCGCGATTCAGGAAAGAGAAGCACTCGATGTCAAGCATGTGAACTTCATCAATGAAGAGGACACCAGGGATAATTTCGGCTTTTCCTTCTTCTCTCCACTCTGCTACCTTTGTGTCGATTTGTTCCCTAACTTCTGCACGAATTTCACCAGTATCACCTGTGAAGAGAGCCAGAAATCCCTGTGTCCTGAAATTTGAACACAGAGCTTTAGATTAATACAATGGACATCATAAAATATCAAGTAATAGACAGCAATATGTTTCTTGTAGACAGTTATCTATAGAGCAACCCACAGGGACTAAGCCAAGTTACGAATGAAAGGAGCCAACACATCAAGCAGCACCTGAGAAATTCTTCACATTTAAATCTATCATTATACGTAATAAACAATACTACATGCAGCCACATATATACATCTTGTAAAAGACACTGATGTTGTGTATAGCCTCACCAAGGATATGAAACCAGTCAAAAAAGGCTCCATAACTAGATAGATGGGTATATTAACATTGCATGATTTAAGAAAGCAAATAGCAGTAGAGGTCGTCTTGCCTACTTTACAAACAGCAATGTCAACAAACCAAGTTACTACATATTTTACTTGAGCATCCATGCTCGACTATTGTGCAACTCTAAAAAGATTGTTCTCCATGTATTAGTAAACTCGCAATGATCCACTGCATAAGGAAATGTATTTTCATCCTTCAATGATTTTAGTTAAAGCCAGACTAACATCAGTTGAAAAGCAAAAATTGTTCCTACTCATGGAAGCAGGATTGTTCTCATTAAGTTTAACATGAATTGATTAAGATACGTAAGTCATAGACCTCATGTACGAGTAGCCCTAGCAAAGACCAACAACCAAATCATATATGTGAATTTACATATGAAACTTGTCAGGGAACCAAGGATACACAACCAAAGAAGATAATCAGCCATTGCATTTGTAACTCTTGAAAGGAGTCCAACGTCCAATTTAATGCAGGCTGCCTCATGGTAAGATATAAATGAGAACATGTGTCTTGAGCAAGCACGGTCGAAAGATATGATCCCTATAGCCGACCCCACATAGTTAGATAAAGGCTTAGTTTGTTGTTGTTAGCTCATGGAGCTCCCAACACTTGGAGATGTAATTAACTTATACTAGACCGATAATAATTCTTTTCTAATCTTAGTTTTGGCGTATGATCGTCTCAAGTCCTAGTATCCTACTTTGTAGCATCTGTAGGTAGTGCCTGGCCTCCTAGAAGCTCTCCAAGAAGTGACAGGTTGCTACTCGAAGCTTTGCTACAGAGAATAGTCTGGTTTGTTTTTGCCGCCAGCATATGTTCCACGGTTCTTTTGCTATTAGTTGCTTCTCAGATAACTTATTTACAGTTACTATTTGTCATCTACTTTTTATCATCTACTATGCAGGGACGATTATTGTACTAATTCTTTATCGGGACATTGAAGGCTGTATAACACCCACTCACTCCCGCCACCCCACACACACACACACACACACACACACACACACACACACACATAAAATCTGGACTTTATTCTGCAGGGGTGTTGATTTCAACTCAATTACCCAACCAAATGCATTTTTTTTAATTGAAAATATTGAGCAGGACAAACCATTCTTCATCATAAGGTATTCAAAACATTCGGCTTATAGTTTGTTCACAGTGCATCAGACAATCAAAATGCTCTAGACAAGTAAATAATAAAAGAAAAAAGGAGAAATCTTAGTAAAATTAAGCACAATTTCATGGATTGGATTAAATTCTACCTGCTGTTGATCACATCTATCTCGTGAAGTGTAACACAATGCACAACTTCCTTCCTCTTCTGCAGCTCACCATCTGGACACTGCACGAACTTGGTGTGAGGCCCCATGGCGTCGTAATCCCGAGACCTCGAGAAAGACCTCCCAAGCTTTGTTATCTTTCCAGATACCTTATCAATCGCAATAACATCCCCACTCTGCACCTTCTCCTTCCCCAATGCTTCAATCATCTTCGCCCCCAAGTCGTATACTGTCTCCATATCCGTAGTCTTTAAAGTTAGCTTCCCCGTCTTAGACGCCGCCCCCGCCACCGCAGGACGGTCAATTTGTATCTCCACAACCTCGCCCTCAATTAGTTCGGTTTCCTCCTTAATTCTAACCCCAATTGATTTCCTGAAGGCCTGCATTAGGGCCTCGGTTTTCGACATTTCTAGTGAAAACAGTTCGCTACCAGCGAGCATAGCGAAGGGAGTTTCTTGGCCAAGCGATTTAGCCATGCCCATGGCAATGGCAGTTTTTCCAGTGCCAGGCTGGCCCGCCAGGAGGACGGCCCGGCCCGCGATTTTTCCTTCCTGGACCATCTTCACGATGACACCGGCAGCTTTTCGAGCTGACGTCTGCCCCACCATTCCCTCGGAGGAGGAGCGTGCCTCAAGGGCAGAGTCGAGACCCAGGCCACGGATGTGGGAGTGGGCACCTATTCTTTCTATTCGGGTTAGGTCCCGCATATCTGAGAGTTTTATCTCCGCCATGGCTGAAGTTTAGAAGTGTGTGTGCGAGAGAGCGGGCTATATATTGTGTTTGTTCTTGAGTCGTGCTGAGCAGATGAGGAGATGAAGAGAGAGGGGTTTAGGGTTCTTGTGGTAGAACTATCGAGTCGTGAAATTTTTTAAAGCATCGAGATGAAGAGAAGGTGTACCTAATATTGATATTTAAGAAATCCAAATATTATTATTTAGGAGGGTTTGGTCGTAAATTTATCATTCATATCATACTAATGGATAAAATTAGAAATAGCATAAATGATCTAATATTTTATTTTTAATAAAAAATAAATATTTAATATTATGAAATATGTTCGACATATAAAATCGAACACTTGCTAAAATATTCAGCAAATAAAAATTGAATAACTAGAAAGAATTGAATGCTAAAGCGTTCGACAAAAATAAATTGAATGCTACAAATGTTCAGCATATAGAAATCGAACAATATATTTTACATTTAGCTAATCAAATTCGAACGCACTAACTTTTTTGTCTATTAAAATTTGTCTAAATCGTGAGAACTCTTTATATTTTTTATTTTTGTTCATTCATTTACTTGTTCCACAATTTGGTGGTGTTAGAAAAGAGGAGAAAAGTTTGACAAATAAGAAGGGAGGAGCCTATATTACTAATAAAGAAGACAAATATATCAAATGACAAAATTGGGAATGTAGATATAAAAACTTAAACGCAATATAAATATGTATTTACAATAAATATATAAAAGTATTGCAAAATAGGTGAAAATGTCTTAGTTTAAAAAAATATAGTTTTCCATAGTCGTAGTAAAAGTTATATTTTGATGGGAAAAAAAAATATACATGATTTGGTTTCAAAAAAGAAAAACTATAACATGTCTAAGAAGATATTTTAGTGGAATATCTTTAAAAATTTAGAATTTCTTTTGAAAATTTACTGTGTAATTATTTGTTTTGTTGACAATACATATATACTTAAATAATATATCAATGATAGATATCGACATTATAAATTAACAAAGAGCCAATTTCATCAAATAATTAGAAATTATGAAAAAATTACAAAAATAGTCTTCTAAGATAGTTCCAAAATTAGTCATTTATCTTATTAATTTTATAATTTGGTCATTTTTCTATTTAATTTCCTCAATTTACACATTTTTTTAGTCAAAATTTGAATTTTTTTATTGAATATTTGCATATGCACCACACATTACCTTGTTAAATAGGAGTTTTTATTTTTGTGGCATAATAAATGAAATGAACATGTGGTAATAAACAATATGACATCAAATACATCAAAATTGATCATCAAATTTGTCTTAGTCACCCCAAAATTTAAGTCTTCCAACTCATCCAACATTTTTTATTCATTAATATAAAGCTTCATGAATTAACTTTTTTTAATTTAGGCAATAATTTGTTAAATACAAATTCTTTTGTTATACTTAATGTAATTTATTCAATTCATTTATTTTTGTGTCTTTTTTAAGAACAACTTAATTTTTTCTAAAACACGTTCAACCGATTGCAGTGACTATCCGCCATAACATATGAAATACATTGCTCAGACCGATTGAATATTTTCAGTAATAAACAAAAGGAGACCCTATCGTTTACTCTTCATCTGTACCCAGTTGCAGACCTTGATTTTGATTGCTGATGTCACTTTCAGCGCTTGATGAGGCCAGCTTTGCCACAACCATTTTCTTTGATTTCCTTCTCTGCTTTAGCTTGCTTTTTTTGGAAGAAGAAGCTGGCTCTCCTAGAACAGATTATTAATAACCCATACAAAGCACATTCACAGACAAATTGATACCGAAAGCTTAAGGGGAATCTCACCTGAAACAATAGTTGCGGCATTTTGTCGAACACTTCCATCCACATTATTTATAACTTCAATGCCACCATGAACACGATCAATATCACCATTCGAACCAGGTAAGAGAGGCCCAATAATCTTTCTGCGCTGCGAAGTGGCTTCTTTTAGCTTCCTTGTACGAAGCCTCTTCCTCTGAGCTCTCGTCAACTTCTGATCAGTGCTGCCATTTTCGCCGTTGTTATCGTTGCTGCTTGATGGCAACGGGTAACTCTCCTCATTCTCTAGCTCCTCCTCTATGTTTTCCAAAAAAATTAATTACGTAATGCATGGATCCCTTGTCATTAATTAGGCAAAAGAAGTAGATACTAAATATCTCACTGGGTACTTTCAACAAACACCTGGTAAGCCATTCAACGGTTCAATCAGATTGCTTACTTCTTCTTCCTCATCGTCTTCCTGTTTCCAGAGAATACGTCAGCCGACGATTTGCAAAAGAATTACTGAGTTAAAAGAGGTCATTGATTTAAGAGAATACTTGTTCAGGAGGAGGCGATGATGGGGTCGGATAAAGCATTTTAACAAGGGCCTCGTGAAACTTTCGTTGCTTTTCTTCTTCCTTCATTGTTGCAGCACTCTCTAGTCTGGGGAATTACTGTCATAAACTGAAATAGAGATGATCTTCAGCTCAGGTAGCAAGGTGTCTGTGTCGAGCAGATACAACTACTTTATCAAGATAGAGAAACAAAAAGTGAACATATGGATTATAAAAAATACAGAACGCAAACTGCATTTTAATTTTTGCAGACCATTAAAACTTTGTCTTGAAAGTTCCCTAATTGTTCCTCTATTCGTTTCAAAACGAATGGAGCTCACGTGCGCACTGGTATATTAGTCCCTAATTTAGTCACCTCGCCTCATCCCGATATATATATTAATTTATTATATTAAAAGAGAATATAGATATAATAACTTCAGTGCAATATAAATATGTATTTACCATAAACATATACAAGTATTGCGAAATAGATAAAAATGCCTTATTTAAAAAAAAAATATATAGTTTTCTATAGTTGCAGTAAAAGTTATGTTTTGATGGGAAAAAAAATTAATTATACATGATTTGGTTTCAAAAAAGAAAAACTATAACATGTCTAACAAGATATTTTAGTGGAATATCTTAAAAGTTTAGAATTTATTTCGAAATTTCACTAGTGTGATAATTGTTTTAGTGACAATGTATATATGCTCAAATAATATATCAATAATATACATCAACATTATAATATTAATAAAGAGCCAATTTCATCAAATAATTAGAAATTATGGAAAAATTACAAAAATAGTCCGCTAACTTATAGGTAGTCCAAAATTAGTCATTTATCTTATTAATTTTACAATGTTGGTCATTTTTCTTCTTCAATTTACACATTTTTTAGCCGAAATTTGAAATTTTTGTTGGATATTTGCACATGCATCACACATTACCGTGTTAAATAAGAATTTTCATTTTTTGTGGCATAATAAATGAAATGAACATGTCCTTAGTAATAAACAATATGACATCAGACACATAAAAATTGACCACAGAGTAGACGTGGGCACGGTTCCGGTTCCAAACCGGAACCGGCGGTCAACGGTTCGGTTCGAACCGTTGACCGGTTCCGGTTCCGGTTTGGAACCGAAACCGTGAAACATCCGGTTCGGTTTCGGTTATGTAATTTTTGGAACCGAAACCGGCGGTTCCGGTTCCCGGTTCACGGTTCTGCACTTTAAAAAATATAGCCGTTGAAGATCAACGGCTGAGATTAAATAGCCGTTGATCTTCAACGGCCAAGATCATGTGTCCGTTGGGAACCGGTGGTTCCGGAACCGGGAACCGGCGGTTCCCAACGGCTATTTTGATCTCTCTCACATTTCTCTCACATCTCTCTCATCTCTCTCGATCTCTCTCACATCTCTCTCAATCTCTCTCTCTCTCTCAATCATCTTTATATTCTTTATCTTTATTAATCTCTCTCAAAATGTCGAGCTCAAGCCAAAGAGGACGTGGAGGTAGAGGATCATCTTCTTTATCTCGACAAGCAAAAGGGAAATCGGTTATGCCGACGAGTTCAAGTGCCGGAACCGGAATGCCACCACCATCTCCTTTGGTTCCAAGATATCTCAATCTTGACGGTGAAGATATTGAAATTCCGGTCGAATGGCAAGAAGATTTTGAAGCTCAATTAGGTTTGTATTTATTTTATAAAATATCCCTCTTAAATATTATTTTATACTTTTTTTTAAATATCTCTCTCAACTATCTATTAATTTATTTTTATTATCAATTTAGGTGCACAAAACGAATCTAACGAAGAAGAAGTGCATCCAACTCAAGAGAGTGAAAGTCAAAGTACGCGACAAACTCAAAGTGGACGAGATGAGGCATTAAGATCGGATATCTTTGCCGTCCACTTCAAAAGAGATATCCAAAATAATAAAGCAGTTTGCAACTATTGCGGGGTGGAATATGTGTTTCAAAAAGGAGGAGGTTATGGCACGCTCAAAAAACATTTGCAACGTGTCCATCCGGACAAAGTTGGAATCGATCGGCGTCAAACACAACTACCTCGTGGAGGTCCTGGAGGATTCACCGGATCCACCGATGAATCACAAGGTACGCCTTCTTTATTTAAATATTCCGAACCTTTAATGAGAAAATATTTGTCAAAAATGGTTTGTGGCATGTCTTTATCTTTTAATTTTGCTGAAAATGATTTGTATAAAAATCTTGTGTCACTATCAATGAACCCTCAAGTGTCCGGTGTTTCATGTAGAACATTAGTTCGTGATATTGAAAAAATTGTAGGTGAATATAAGTTTTCTTTAACTGAAATGTTTGGTTCTTTACAACAAAAAGTTTCAATTTGTGCGGATATATGGGCGGATCATTGGAGAGAACATAGCTTCTTAGGACTTACTTGTCATTGGATAGATAATTCATGGACAATGCAAAAATGATTACTTGCATATAGAGAATTTGATCAAGAACACACGGCCACAAATATTGCTCATAAAATTCATACGATTTTGCAAGAATATAATTTAGTTACAAAAAAATTTTCAATTTCATTTGACAATGCTAGTGCTAATACTGCTAGTTTGCCTTTATTAATTCAAATTTGTCAACCATCATTTAAGGGTAGATTTTTCCACATTAGATGCATGTGTCATGTTTTAAATTTGTGTGTACAAGATGGCATGGAACATTTTAAATCACATATAGGTCCTATTAGATTAGCAATTGGACATTTAAAAAGACATGCAACTTTATGCAAAAAATGGAGAAGATTTTGTAAAGCATATGGTATGCCGGAACCCAAAAAAATCACTAAAGATGTGCCTAATCGTTGGAATTCGACCTATAAAATGTTGAATTCATCTTATGAGGTTAGAAATGAATTATGTACATTTTTTTTTCACAAGAACAATTAGGCATTCCTTTATTTCCGAGTTTATGGGATACATGTGTTGAATTAATGTCTCTTTTGAAAGTTTTTAAAGATGCAACGGAAGAATTATCCGGATGTTACTATCCCACTTCTCCTTTAGTTGTAGATCATTGTGTTAAAATTGCACTTATTTTACAATCATATTATTTGCATGACTCTTTACAAAATTGCATTGCAAGCATGAGACTTAAATGGTTAAAGTATTATCAAGAAATTCCCGATTTATTTTTAATTGCAAAACTTTTAGATCCTAGAATTAGAGAAGATGGTTTAGAAGAATTACTAACAATGTATTATGATGCATTATTTCCGGTTAAGGATGATGCCACTCCTAATCCGCATATAATTGTAGGTAACACAAAACAATTACTTTATGATTGTTATAAAGAATATAAATTTTTTTATGGTGATAGTTTAAATAGTGAAACCGGTCACGAAAATGATAATATTGGTGGAGGTAGTTCGGTTTCGGATCAACCCGAACATCATCACGATCCGAACTTTCAACACCTCAATCAATATTATAGGTTTCATGGTATTAGAAAATTAAAAAAACCTAGGAGTAATAGTCTTTATCAAGAAGTAGATAATTATTTATCTACTACTTTTGAAGAACTTGGATTTGATACACCTAACGAGCTTTTGAGATGGTGGTCTCGAAGAGCAAAACATTTTTCTATTTTAACTCTAATGGCAAAGGAAATATTTGCGTGTCCGGCATCCACCGTCTCGGTTGAACAAGCATTTAGCACCGGGGTTACATTTTGGATCTTCGAAGATCCAATTTAAGGGTGGAAAATCTAGAAAATCAAGTTTTACTTCATGATTGGTCGAACGCCGATGTAAGAAAACAAGAAGTAAATTTTGATGAAGACGATGAGGATGAAGATGGAACCGAATATTCGACGTCTACCGGGAGTGATTGAGTCTCGCCAAGCATCAAGGTAAGACCGTAAGAGAACTACGTCGACTTTGATTCCTCAACTATGAGCATACGTAGGCAACTTAATGTAAATTAGAAATTAAATTTTAATTTCTAATTTATAGTTAAGTTCAAGTATTTTTTTTTTCTCTCTTCTATTTTTTTTTATTATGTTGTAATTGAGAACTTGTAAAGTTGTAATCTTTTGTTAAAAGAAGTAAATGTTTTTAGGTAAGTTAAATTTTTGTTGTAACTTTTCTATTTTGTTTTTTATTTTATTATAAGTTGTAAATGTTAAATTTTGACTGTTGTAATTTTTTTTTTGTAAAATGTAATTGTTTTAGTTAAGTTAACAATATATTTCAATTCAATCTCTTGTGATAATCAAATTCAAAAGACAAAAAATTAATTTTCAAAGTTGTTGGTTATTAAAAAAAAAAAAATTCAGAACCGGCGGAACCGGGAACCGGAACCGGAACCGTTGGAACCGGCGGTTCCAGAACCAGAACCGGAACCGGAACCGTGTATATAGCGGTTCGGTTCCGGTTCCACTCTTCCCGGTTCCGAAAACCGGCGGTTCCGGAACCGAAACCGGAACCGCCGAACCGTGCCCATGTCTACCACAGAGGCCACATATTAGCAAAAAAAATATTAATCTCTAATGTGACGTGATTATGCAGTGTATAAGTGTAATTATCAGGTAATTTTTGTGAATTTTATTAAAAGAGGACCAAATTCGTACAATTAAAAAGATAAAGGACTGATTTTGGGATCGCCCACAAGTTAGATGACTAATTTCACAATTTTCTTGAAAAATTATAATCATATTTTTCAATTTCATTAAACTCGTAAACTTTATTTCTTACAAAAAAATTATTAGTAAAAGAAATACCATCACACAGGTATTGCTTTTTCATGCCTTTAAAGAACAATTATCAAAAGATGTAAACAATTTTATAAGATTGATTTCTTATTTTGAGATCTAGAAATGATGTGTTCCAGATCTAATAGGTTATAAAAATATATCAATATTAGTTTAAGAAGAAGTAATTTACATTTAATTATATATATATATATATATATTTGCGAATTAAAAATTATGAAAAATGATTAATTTGATATAAAAATAAAGTTGAGATGAAAAAGTAGTAAATTTTTACCGAAAATATTTGCTTTATCAACCAAACCATTTTATTATCTTTTATTAACAGATAGATAGATAATGATATAGATTTAAATAAAAAAAGGCATAATTAAAAAATAGTTTAGGTAGAAAATATTGATATTTTCTATTTTAGGTTTACTTCTCTTTATATATATATATATATGAGTTATATTTAAAAAATAATTATAATTTTAAAATAAATTTTATTTCAAAAATTAAGATCTCTTTTTATTGATCTAGTAAAAATTTTATTTATTTTTCACAAATAAATTACATATTATTTAATAAGTTATCGATGAATAAAAGAAGGTGGAAGAGTGAAAATTCAACTTAATCTAGTTTAAGTGAGAATAAAGCATGAGTTTTATTTTATCTTAAAGCGGAAAGTCTTTCTTTTTCTATTCAACTCGTGCAATACACATATAAAAATATAATATTATAATAAAATAATTTTATTATTAAGTAAGTTTTAATCTTTACAAAAATTTATTATCTCAAAATATTTTTTAAAAACATATAAAACAATGGTGAATAAAAAAAAATTAAAGTACAATATTGTGTTTTTATGAATTGATTAATTTTACTAACAATTAAAGTCAACCAATAAAATAATTAATGATAATAGAATAACAAAATAAGTCTGCAATTAGTAATCTTAACTTTTGGCAGAAACATTCAAAATACAATTATTTAAATTAATTTATTTTTTTTAAATTATTATTTTTAAAGATAAAAAATTGGTACTTTTTTTAGGAGAAAATGATAATTTTTCAAAACAGATTGATGTTTTTTGCAATGAAAGGTAATGCTTTTAATTTTTATAACAAATATTTTCTTTTTCTCGATGGGAACCCAACATCAACATAGCAGAGTGGCCAACCAAGCCAAAAATCATCGTCTGAGAAAGCAAGGTAAGCAAGGATCGTAGAATATAAAATTCCCTACGTAGCGGTAAGAAAAGAAGCAAAGGAAGGATATTTCATTCTTCCATTCCTCAGCAGCAGAATGACTCTTTTCACGAACCCGCAACTATTTCATCTGCTACAAAGCAAAGCCAGTAGTACTTTTTTTGCTCTATAATACAAGGGGCAAGCCTAAAGAAAGTGACTCCAAGTCCGGGCCTACCCAAAATTAAGCTCATTAGTAGTTCTTTTAAAACATATGTAAGATATTTTCCACACAAAATATTATTTTTTTGTGAAAATAATACTAATGGATATAAAAAATTATATATGGTTACTTTTTTGAAATAAGTTGATACTTTTTTTCTATATATATAAATTGATACATTTTGGAAAATAGATTAATAATTTTTCAACTAAATGTAATATTTTTTATTTTGATAATGAATACGTTTTTTTTAATCACAATGATACTTCAAAAATAAAGGTAATATTCTTTTCCTTAAATGTAATACTTTTCTAGAACAAAAATAATATATATATGTATATATATATATATATATATATTTTTTTTTTTTTTCAATAAGTAATACCCACCTCTAAATGGTTTTATTTAATTTTTATTAAAAAGGTAAGTATATAAGTTTTTGTTAAAAATATATTTCATTTCCTAAACAACAAAAAATATTGGAGGGAAGAAAGTGTTTCCGTGTTGATGGCACATTTTTACTATATTTAATTCATTTGACCGTAAAATCATCAGCTACCAGTTTTTATCCTAAATAAATATATTCCAAGTGATCCTAATGTTCTTAGCCGAGCTCAACATCATCCCGCCTCTCATTACTCTGAAACTAACCCACAATGTTGAAGCCTTTTTCTCCATTTTACTCCCAAAAGTGTAAATTTTGCACTTACAAAATTTTAATCTTTTTGAATTGGAAAGGATAAATTTATAAAAAAAAAACAATTAAGAGTATACTTTTATATTCATCAGCAGCAATATATTAGTAATAGCTAAAATCACTCTTAATTGTCATTTTATTCATTTTCAACGCTACTAATTTCAGTTTTCATTTGTACATGGTTTTAAAATCTTAATTTAATTGATAATTTATCTACTAAAATTGTACTTAAACGCAAAGATATTGTAATGAATATTGTTTAGGCCATGTAAATATTGTTTAGCGGAAAGACTTTGTAATGAATCTTTGCATACAACTACAACCAATTCATTCTTTCATGTGCCATTCATTATCCTACATGTAGTTTAATAGTGCGGGACTTTTCATACACATACGAGCATGGTTGCAAATGTCAAACCAATTAGGCCAACATACATTACATTGGATGTGTATATAGAATATGAAAGAAGATAATTATCTCGTTAAGTAATGTATGAATATATACAAATTACAATCAACTCAATACAATTGAGAAAACGATGTGTGGGACAAAATACATTCAAGATAAAGCTACATATATACATCCATAATACACCCCCTCAAGATGGTGTACGTATAGTGAGTCCAATCTTGTCCATGAGCAGTTGAAGACGATAACGAGAGAGAGGCTTTGTTAGGGCATCTGCAAGCTGATCAGCTGAAGAAACATAGGATACGCGAATAGTGAAAACCTTCACCAAGTCACGAACAAAGTTATAGTCAATGGCAATGTGCTTCATTCGTGAGTGAAAAACAGGATTGGAGCAGAGATAAGTAGCACCAACTTTGTCATAGTAGATTACCGGAGTAGACGAGGTTGGAATGTGGAGTTCCGTAAAAATCGAGCGCGTCCATTGGAGCTCAGCAACAGTGGCAGCAATGGAGTGATATTCAGCTTCAGTGGAAGAGCGAGCAACTGACTGTTGTTTCCTAGAAGACCATGAAACATGGTTGGAGCCCAAAAAGATAACATAAACACTAGTGGAAGTACGGTCATCACAGTCACCAGCCCAGTCTGCATCCGAGAAATAGTGAAGAGATAGAGGAGAATCACATCTCAGTGTGATGCCGGAATCACGTGTACCATTTAAGTATCGAAATAGCCGTTTGACTGCACCCCAGTGACATTCTGTAGGAGCATGCATGGAGAAAGTTTATTAACAACAAATGCAATGTCAGACTGTGTAAATGTGAGATACTGAAGACTGCCTAGAGCTCGGCGATAAGAAAAGCCTCAACGTAAATGAGGAAGTAGGCAAGTACCCCATCACGGTGGTATACGAAAAAAGATTCATCTGACTTGGTGTGAGAGAAGCCAAGTGAGGCCACGAATTGGTGAAGAGAGTTGTACCACGTTCTTGGAGCTTGTTTCAGTCCATATATAGATTTTTGAAGCTTGCAGACATAGGATGGGAAGTTTTTGTCAATGAAGCTAGGAGACTATGACATATAGACCTCATCAGTTAGGGTACCATGTAAGAACACATTATTAATGTCAAACTGATGTAAGGGCCAATCGCGAGAGACAACAAGACTAATAACCAATCGAACTGTGGCAGGCATGACAACAGGGTTAAAAGTTTCAGCATAATCTATGCCAGGAAGCTGATGGAAACCCTCGGCTGTTAACTAGCTTTAAACTATTCAACAGAACCATCGGGCTTTCGTTTGATACAAAATACCCATTTGCACCCAATAACATTCTGAGAGGAATTTGGAGGAACAAGATCCCACGTGTCATTTTTCAGTAGAGTAGTGAACTCAACAAACATGGCATCACGCTAATGAGTATCATAGAGAGCTTGAGTAATAGTGTTAGGCTCAATATTAGAATAACCAACTGAAGATAGACCATACCTTGGATTCAGTTTAAAAATATTGTTCTGAGCACAAGTTACCATCGGGTGTCGAACCGCAAGAGCAGGTGGAGGAATGGGCAAAGGGGGCAGAACAACTGCTGGCGGGGCTGACGGAACAGGCGGTGGTAAGGGAATAGTATCGATCATAGGTGGATTAAGGCTGGGTAAGGAGGGTGGTTTGGCTGCAAAGGGAAACTGATCTTCAATAAACTCAACATGTCGAGAAGTGTAGATTTTGTTGGAGATCAGATCGAGACATTGGTAAGTATTTTGAGTGAGAGAGTATCCAACAAAGACACAGTGAGAGGAACGTGTGTCCAGCTTATTTGTAGAGTAAGTTTGAAGCCATGGATAACACAAACAGCCGAACACATAAAGTTTGATTATATTAGGGGCGTGATTAAATAATTTTTCAAAGGATGAAGTCATGGAAATATCTACTTTTGGAAGACGATTAATGAGATAGGTGGCAGCGGATATGGCAAAACGGCCAGTAGGACAATAGCATTGAGGACTGATGAAGAATGGCAAGACCAGTGTCAACAATGTGACAATGACAACGCTCAACACTCCTATTATGTTCAGGTGTGTGAGGTGGAGTGGTGAGATGTGTGATCCCATAAGATGTCAAGAAGGGACGCAAAGCAAGAAACTCCCCTCCATTATCGGTATATAATGTGATGATTTTGTGATTAAGAAAATTTTCAACTAAAGCTTTAAAAGCCGTGAAAGTATGCAACATATCATATTTTCTTTTGAGAGGATATTACCACACATATTTTGTAAAATGATCCATAAAAATCACATAGTATTTGTAACCATCAAATGAGAGCACATGCGATGTCCATACACTAGAAAAAATTATTTCAAGCGTCATAGATGAAGTAAGAGAGGAATTAGAAAATGGTAGTTTATGTGACTTTACACATTTGCAAGAATGTATGAAAATGATTAAGTTTTAGGTACGGGTAACTGATAACTAGTAATAACATAATTAAGAATTCTTGGGGAGGGATGACCAAACCTGGCATGCTACGTTGAAGAGGACTGTTTGACACAGGACAAAGCAGAAGATGAAGCAGCAGTTGGCCATATGTATAGTTTGTTGATGCGGAGACCGCGTAGGCGAGTGTCGTTGCCCGATCCTTCACCTGAAAATCACAATCAGAGAACTCCACCACCACATTATTATCGGTACACATGCGAGAGATTTATAATAAATTAAGACATATTTGGAATATACAAGGATTGATTAAATAACAGTCCAGAATTATTATCAAAATTTAAACGTCTAATATGAGCAAAGCGTAAACTTAAGCCATTATCGATTACTACCCTATCATTACCGTTGTGGGGAGAGTGAAGCTGAGATTGGCAAGGTTAGTAGTAACGTGATGCGATGTGTCCGAATCTTGAAACCATCAGAGGGTAATGGATGAGAGGATGCTGTGTGAGCTGAAGCCAAAGAGTATGTTGGCCGAGGAGGGGCTCTGCGATTCACTGCTGTCTGAATTATAGTAGTAAACTGGGGATCCCTACAATAAAGGGCCGAATGGCCATGCTCTCGGCATAGTTGACATCAACCCTGGTAGTGTCGACGCAAGCTAGATTGTTGCGACTGAGAAGGAGACTGAACCGGGTGAGAAACCGCCAATGAAGGGGAGCCAAATTTGGTCTTCCATTTCTTATTCGTGCAGGAAGGACCACGGTTCTGGCCTGCGAAAAAATTCATCGCTGGCTGAGAAGAAGAAGTAGATAAACACAACCTTAATTGTGGTGAGGAGTTTCTCGTGTAACTTCTCAAATAAGATTGGAGTTTCACGAGCTTGTATGGCATTCTATAATTCTTTGAAGGATTCATCCAGGTCATTTAAGATTTTTAGCGCAAGATCCTCCGGGTCAATGATAACACCAAGAAGAGCAAGTTCATCCACCACCCCCTTAATCTCAAGCATATAATCGGTGATGGATCTGTTACTCTTCTCTGGATTGTGAATTTTTTGTTTGAGTATAATAATACGACCCCGAGATAGTTGGCTGTATGTTTTAGCCATAATATCCCAAGCAGATTTGGACGTCGTACCACTCGCGATGAAGGGGATTAGTGTTGGCGTCATAGAGCCAATAATAGCACTGAGAATTAGTTGGTACTGTCGAATCCAGTAAGTATAATTTGGATTTGGATAAAGGGCATTATCAACGGTGGTGGTAGCTAATGGACAGGGGTACGTACCATCAACAAAATGAAGGAGATCATATCACGTTAGGAGAGTACGAAACTAGAAAGCCCATTCCATATAATTGGACGACGTGAGTTTTAGCGGCGCCTGTTACATGATGTTAACCACAACCAGTGTGTTGCCCGTCGAAGTAGTGGGCTTGGGCGTGGAGGTTGCTATGGATTGGAAATTGTAGAGAAGGAAGATATGATTTAACGGTACTAAAGAATGTTAATACCTACAAATTAGGAAAAATGTGATCTAATCTTCTCATACAAATTAGGGAAATATTATCTAACCAAATCGTGAGGATTTTGACAGATTTGAAAAGATTCAGATCTTCTCCTACAAATTAGGAAAATATGATCTGAACAAATCGTTAGGATTTTGGCAGATTTGAAAAGATCTTCTCCAACAAATTAGGAGAATATGATCTGACCAAATTGTGAGGATTTTGGCAGATATAATCTGACTAAATCGTGAGGATTTTGGAAGATTTGAAAAGATAAAAAATTTGATCCGATCTTCTCCTACAAATTAGAGAAATATGATCTGACCAAATAGTGAGGATTTTGGCAGATTTGAAAAGATCTTCTTCTACAAATTAGGAAAATATGACCAACTTGTGAGGATTTTGGCAGATATGATCTGACCATATTGTAAGAATTTTGGCAGATTTGAAATGATCTTCTCTTACAAATTAGGAAAATATGATATACCAAATCGTGAGGATTTTGGCAGATTTGAAAAGATCGAAAATGTGATCTGATCTTCTCCTACAAATTAAGGAAATATGATCTGACCAAATTGTGAGAATTTTGGCAGATTGAAAAGATTCAGATCTTCTCCTACAAATTAGGAAAATATGATCTGACCAAATCATGAGGATTTTGGCAGATTTGAAAAGATCTTCTTCTACAAATTAGGAAAATATGATTTGACCAAATCATGAGGAAAGATATGATCTGACCAAATCGTGAGGATTTTGGCAGATTTGAAAAGATCTTCTCCTACAAATTAGGAAAATATGATCTGACCAAATCGTGGGAATTTTGACAGATTTGAAAAGATCTTCTCTTACAAATTAGGAAAATATGATCTGACCATGGAAGATTTGAAAAGATCCAGAGGATCGATTTTAAAATGGCTTTAGCCTAAAAAGGCTCTAGTACCATATAGAATATGGGAAAAAATAATTATCTCATTAAGTAATGTATGAATATATACAAATTACAATCAACCCAATACAATTGAAAAAACAATGTCAGACAAAATACATTCAAGATAAAGCTACGTATATACATCCATAATAGTGTATACTTATTTTTGAGGTGGTTCAATTAATGTGATTTATTAAACTTCAATTTATGAGTACAACGGATATTAATGATTATGAGCTTTATGAGTGGATATATCATAAATGAATTTTTATTTATTGAGGAATCATATTAAAAAATTAAAAAAAAAACTTATTATTATAATTTCGGGTAATGGATGGTCCTCAAATGACAATTTCTTATCCTACATTTGACTCTCTTTGCAGAAAAAGTGAAGAATAATAAATTGATCTTTTTGAACACCAAACTAGATTTCACTCAAATCAATTTAATATTTAGATACATTTTTGCCTTCAAAATTATTATTATTCTCATCTCAATTATGGATTCAAGTACGTTTTTGTCTTCAAGATAATTATTCTTTTCATCTTAATTATTGATTCGAATACCCTTCCATCTTGAAGATTATTATACTTTTTATTTCAATTTAACGGAGGATAATGTTTATTTGGCATTAATGAATTATTTGACCTTTTGTTTTAATTTTTCTGCATCCATTTTTGAGGACTCACATGATAGCATCTCACGCCCCTCGTCGAATTTTTCCTTGACCTTGTATTTTGTTTTGCTTTTATCTTTCCTAACATCCTTTCTGTTTTCTGGATCAATCCCTATATTCCTATAATCCATCAACATATGTAATTCAGCTTGGGCCCAAGACTAAAGTTCGACCATAAATTTGAATAACATGTGCTCCTGGGACATGTCTCAAATATCCAACATCAATGATCTGAAATTCTTCATGTACTCGGTCCCCATTTGCCTCAACTTTTGAAGGAACTCCCTTGCAATCCATGATGTGTTGTAAGGTAGGAACCCTTCATTCCTGTTTCAAAACCTCCCAAGTCGTGATCTGCTCTCGACCGACATTGACATCTTTCAACAATCTAGTCCGCCATCACAATTTAGCATCACCCACCAAGCACATGCTTGTGAGGCACATTTTTTCCTTATCAGAGATTATGGCCGCCTGAAAATATACTTCCATATCCCATAGGAAAATTATGAGTTCTTTAGCACTAGGCTAACCCCAAACGGCTTAGATCTAGAACTTTAACTTTTAAAATGAGTCTATTGTCACCATACGACTCCAAGCCTATTGTCTTCTTTAATATGCTAAAGTTATCCTTGACAGTGTTGATTTTTTTTTGTCGATCGCATCCATCAAGATATGGATATCCTCTTGATAAGATAAAACCCATCCCTCAATGAACTCCAGCAAATATACCACTGGTTTTTGATTTCCTACCAACATCGAGCGAAGTTTTTTGATAGAATGCTCAAAAGTTTGGATTCATTAGAAAACTCCCCCCAATGATTGTATTTTTATGAGGCGGTTTAATCAAAGCATCCAACCTTTGCATCCAATTTTGGTCAGCATCTGCCATTTCAACTCGCTTGCCTTTGAACCTATTAGATGAGCTCTGATACCACTTTGCACTCGGGTGAAAACCAGTAGAGCTGTTGACAAACATAAAATTCAGTAAAAAGTTTTCGCTCAAACTCAATTAATTTATATTCATATTCATTTAATTAATAAACGAGCGAAGCTAGACAAGTTTTTTGAGTTTTTTTTTAATTAATGGACATAGCTTGAATATTGAATGACTTGTTTGGAGAAAAAAAATCAAAAGTTCAAGTTATAATTCTTTACAGTCTTTACCTTTAGTTATATTGTCTCGGCTTGACCGCTACACTGAAAGTAAAAAAAAAAAAAAAAGTTCAAATGTTGTGGAACATCTAAACCAAAAATGTAGGTGATAATTTCTATCATTTTATGTACTTTTGTCACTTTATTGTTTGCTTGATAAGTGATTGTACTTTGGTTTAAAAGAAACTAAATATTCATCATAACTTGTGTACTTTTGCTACTTTTATTGAGTTCAAACTTAAGTTGGATTTGAATTTGATGAAATTATGTTTTGGGAGTTTTGTTGATTTGATTTTCCTTGAAATAACTTGTTCTTTATCTACTACTTGATGCCTAAAAGGTTCACGAACATGTTCAACAATGTAGTAAAACATATAATTTTCTTTACCAATCCAACTTTGACAAAAAAAAAATAATAAATAAATAAACAAATAAAATTAACAAAACATAACAAAAACAACCAAAAGATCGGCTCGACTCTTTTAATCAACAACCCTACAAACCAACATCTAATATTTTGCTCGATTATGTCCAATGTGCGGCCAAATATCATCACAAGATTAGCCAATCTTCCAATTTTCACAACTCTCGTATTTGATTCGCTCAATCCAACATCTCTATGTCAAATTTCCCTACTTTGAGTGATTGTGTGAAACAATCAACTAAAACACACACACATATGCTGACTTTTAAGGCAACACACAATTATGGGCCAGTGTGTAACTAACACTCATTTCCTCTCAAAACTCATACAAGAAGATATGATTGCCCATAATTCTTTAAAACCAGTTGTACAACTCTACAACCAAAACAAGAATATAAAATGCAGGCAACATAACCTAGTGTGGTAGACATCCCCCACCATGTAGGAAAGCAACGAATCATAAGCGGCCATGTGGAACCCATGTCAAGTGACGTGCCTTGCTTCAAGAAGCATGCACCAAGCGGTTTCAACCACCGCTAAGAACTTGCACATGTCCCCACTTTTCTTGCAATTGATCAAACCACCACCCAATATGAGCCCATCATGCGTGCGTGCCCATATATGTGCGCCAACATCTGGTCGCCCGTAATGTGAACGTTCAAGGAACTCGTCACCCATCAATGTGCGTGCAAGCACGCAGTCTCTCACAAGTGTCTGTATGTAACTTCAACCAGTGTGCGTAAGTACCCGATAATGTGTGGTCACCCATTAGCCATCCGGGATATACATGCGACGATTCCCACGCGTCCTGCCTCTGTAAGTTTACAATGCCCATGCTCACAATACATCCATCAACCTACAAGGAAAATCACCCACAAGTGCACACAAGGCCCAACTCATTGCGTGTTTACCAATTCGTCAATGCACCTTCTAAACATACGGCCCCTCATCCACAAATTTATTCGACTTTAACCTTGAGTAGCCCAAATATCCTATTTTCACGGACTTATGTCATGACACCAATACTTATTCCGAACAAGTGCCGCCTACACTCGAAACTTACCCCAGTACTTGGCGCCCACGGTTTGCATGGGTTGAGTATTTTAGCGCACGACTTTCTTAGGGGGCAACAGTTGTCCACAACAAGAGATTCTAATTCCTAAATTTTTTACCTAAGTCTTTGAAATGTTTCTATTATTAACCAAAAATATATAATTATAATCAAATTTAGATAATTTTAAATAGAAAAACTCACTAATATTTCTAGGGGTGGTGCGGTACGGTATACCAAAAATTTTATGTCGTACCATATACCGTACCGAAATACCGGTAAATTAAAATTTCATATCGATAGTTCGGTATACCGAAATTTCAGTATGACACAATACTCATACCGTACCGTACCGAAATTTCAGTATGTCATTTCATACCAACTTTTCGGTACGCCGTGTCAAACTAAAATTTTTGGTATATCGTTTCCTACCGGAATATGCGGTATACCGTGTCATACCGAATTACCAGTGTAACGGAAATGTTTCAATATTTCAATATATTGGTATTTTGTTATATACCAAAATAGTAGTGTACCAAATATCATTCGGTATACCGTTATACCGAAAAATAAGTATACCAAATACCATTTGATATACCGGTATATCGAACGTTACCGGTATACCAATATAACTTTCGGTATACCGATATACCAAAAATTTTGTTTTTTCATACCGTTACCGTACCAAAATTTTTCGGTACGGTACCATACCGTATCAAAAATCTTGATATACCAAAATTTTTAATATTTTCAGTATTATTCGGTACGAAAAGTGCGTATACCGGTATTTTATTTTTCCCACACCTTAACATTTCATCTAAATTGGGATATTGTTGTTTGTAAATAATTATTTATAATCATTAAGTTTGAAAATATTCTTTGTGCAGATGTAAAAGTATTTTGTACATATCATTCTATATACAATAAAATAATTCAAAAAATAACCTAGTGGTTTTAAAAAAAAATAAAAAGATTTAAATAAATTAATAGGACTATAGGATTTTAGATCTTATATATATTTGCTAGTAATATGTGTACCTCTTCCTAGATTAATATTTGTTTTTAAAATTTCTTTTAAAACTTTTTAAAGGCATGTAATCGTTAATATCAGAATGCATGTAATAGTTAATGAAAAATTTCAAGATCTTGACATATTTTGTTTTTAATCATCGACAGATTCTTAATCTTTGAAGACCAAATATAAAACCAATAATGATCATATGCCAAAAGTAGTTCCAATATTTAGGACATGCATTTCTATTTTCTAGGGTTTGAGGTACCCTTGCCCATAACAAATTCATACTTAGATTCTGTCTACCGCAAAAGCAAATTGATCCTTAGTTGTACTGGCCTAGTTTTATTATTTTTATAGGCCGATAAGTCGAAATTCTTTAAGGGTCATGAACTCAAGTTCTAGTCTGTTTATAACAGACATAATAGAGAATCTGATGGGAGGCTGCCCCATCTCATATACTTCTCAAAGCTACATAAACCTCTGAATCTCCACCATATTCATAAGGCATGTCTTCGTCAATCCTACCAATAGCCACCGTACGGCTACGGAGAACTGCCGCTACACCTACCGAAGAGCTTGACTGGAGGAGCTCGGCCTTGGTTTTTCCAGTGAGCTTGTGGATGGACGCAATCCTTATGAGCTCCCTCAAATCCTTCTCGCTAGAACTGTAATTCAAATACAATGAATTAGCACTGAAGCTTCTTGGCAAACTCGCAAATTGTGGGGTTGGGCAGCACACGGCGCTGCATGGCCGGCGCAGTTTGACAGGCTCCGCACGTAGAAATCCCGGGCTCGGGCCAGAATTTTAATTGGCCCTTTCATGTATCTAGCGAGTTTGCTATCTTTCCGAATCTTTTCAGTGCTCATTTCTTTTCTGTGCCAAAAGTGTGGCTTGCCAGCTCGTGATCAAGTTGATATACAGTGTGGTTTTTAATAGGAGGACACACACACACACACACACATATATATATATATATATATATATATATAGAAGAAACAAAGGGAAAGAGACACGAATCTTGTTTAAAAAGAATGACAAAATTTAAGAGAGAGACCATATATATCATTGTAAAGATGAATCTTATCTTTGGATTAATTGAATGAACTTTAGAGAGACCCTATACATTATAATACTTTTCTATTACATAGTAATTAAGGTGCGCAATATAATATTTGTAACGTTTTAAAAATAATATAATAATGATAGCTGGAAAAGGAAAGGCAGAGGAAGTGGAGTAGGGATTGACGGACTTCTACTCTAAAATTGTATTATCTTTTATTATCGTCACATATATTTTAAAAAACCACACTTAATATCTTCATAAATAGCACATATATATAGAGAGATTTTTAAAATACACACTACATTACTTGTATCTAACACTTGGAACTAGTGATTAAGCACATTAAATTAATTGTTTCAATTTTTTTTTTAATTACCATTGTACATGGAAAAATTGCAAGATTAGTTCTATAAATTTTAGTCAATTCTAAAAATATTATAGTCATGTATTGTTTTTCTTTTACGATTACATCGTTTATCTTTTCAATTATGTAAAACTTGTTCTACTTTCGTTATAATTCAACTTGTGAAAAATTTGAGAATTTTGTATTTCCAGTTATTTGAAGTGATGTGGGGGTGGTAAAAAGTGCCACTTGACAATTGACACATCACTTAAATAGTCAGAAATTCAAAATTCAATTTTGAAGGGTTAAAACAAATTTTGTTTAATTAAAAAGATAAATAATGTAATAGTAAAAGCAGAAATATACAAACTAGTTTCGAAAGCGTCTAAAACTATTAGGAGTATTGGGAGCATATATGTGTATTTGTATTTATTCTTGTTCCGTTTACGTTTGAGATATTAGGAGTATTAAGAGCATATATGTGTATTTGTATTTATTCTTGTCCCACATTGTTCATGTTTGAGAGTCTCCTACACTCTCCCTTTGTATATATACACTTTGTATATTTCTGAATAAACATCTTGGAAATATTCTCATCATGGTAACCAGAGCCTAATTTGGCATCCGCCATAATTCCTTGATCCTTTTTTTTTTTTTTTTGGTTCCAGTCTTGGTTCCCACGAACCTACTGCAACGCCGCTGCTCCTCTGGTTCATACCTCCCACCCGCCTCATGCAATACCTCGTGTAGCCGCCTCAGCTACTGCATCTTCCGACCCCATGCAGTCGTCTTCTCTCTCCGTTGTTACTACCGACGGCACGCCGCTACCCCTCGTCTCCTTCAACACCGCGGCCCAGGCGCCGCTAAAGCTTACCTCTACCAATTACGTCGCATGGAGTTTCCAGTTCCGGACTCTCCTCTTTGGCTACGATTTCTACCGTTATGTTGATGGTACGTACCCTTGTCCATCATCTACTGTTTTGTGGGCACAAAGTCTGAGTCGAATCCACTTCATGAGCAATGGGTTCGACAAGACCAATTGATACTCTCGGCCATAATTGGGTCCATGTCGCCCACTCTTATTCCCTTCATTGCTGCCACCACTTCCTCTCGTGGGGCATGGGAGACTCTCGCCTCCATCTACGGCAAATCGTCAAGGGGGCGCATTCTTGTGCTCAAGAATCGAATTCACAATTCGGTGAAAGGTACACGTTCGGTTTCTGATTTTATGCTTGATATTAAGGGAGTTGTTGATGAACTCTTGCTTCTCGGTGTGGTCACGGATCCGGATGACTTGGTCCTTAAGGTGCTCAATGGCCTTGATGACTCGTATAAGGAGATTAGCAACGCTATACAGGCCAGGGATACACCCGTTTCTTTCGACGAACTTTTGGACAAGTTGCTTAGTACGAAAGCCCAACAAGCGGCCCGGGTGGCAGCCACGTCAAACCACCCTGTCACTGCCTTCCCTCTCGACGTCCCTCTGCTGCACCAGGCCGCTCCCCGTCCCAGCATCCTCAGCGAGGCCAGGCCTCGTACCACCGATCTACGGGTGGCTCTAGGTTCTAGCCGGCCCCTGCCTCGTCTGCCCATCAGCCGAGCCGTGGCTACCAGGGCCGATGCCAGCTATGTGGCACCCATGGCCACTCGGCACGTTGCTGCCCAGAAATTTGGGCCTATGCAGCCCCGTCTCCTCCGTCGGGTCAGCCACCTTCCCCGGCCTACTTCTATCCTTCTGCTCACACTGTTACGTCCGTGCCATCGCCTTCTGATTGGATTCTCGACTCTGGGGCTTCTCACCACATCACCACTGATTTGGCAAACCCGTCCTTGCATGCTCCGTATGGTGGTGTTGATGATGTGATAGTAGGGGACGGTAACAAACTGCACATTTCCCATATTGGGCAACTTGCTTTTCCCGCTTTCTCTTGTCTTAATTTTCAAGATGTTTTGCTTGTTTCCTCTATGGCGAGGAATCTTCTCTCCGTCTCTAAACTTTTTCAGCAGGATGATGTTGTTGTTCTCTTTTCTGCTTCTGATTTTCAGGTGAAGAACAGTCGTACGGGGGACGTAATGCTTCAGGATCCGCGCGTTAATGGCTTGTATGTGTGGCCGGTTGGTACTTCATCTCCACCTCGTCTCTCAACTTTATCCTCGATTAGACAGTCATCCTCTCTCTGGCATTCTCGCCTAGGCCATCCATCCACGAAGATTTTACATTCCTCTCTATCTAGTCATGATATACCTACAAATAAGTCCGATGTTTTTAGTTGTGAGTCTTGTAAATGTATTAAGAGTCCCAAACTGCCATTTACTGAATCCTCTCTAAATTCTGTTTTCCCGCTTCAGTTAATTTATTCTGATGTTTGGACTTCTCCTGTCTTATCATGTGATGGTTATAAATATTATGTCATTTTTATTGATCACTTTACGAAGTATGTCTGGCTGTACCCGCTTAAGCGGAAATCTGATATTTTGTCTATATTTATTGCCTTCAAAGCGTTAGTTGAAAACTTTCTTAGTACAAAAATAAAGACTCTGTACTCTGATAATGAGGGAGAATACCTAGCTCTTTGTCAATTCTTACGTCTCACGGTATTACTCACCTCACCACCCCGCCCCATACACCCGAACACAATGGTGCTGCAGAACGACGCCATCGTCACATTGTTGACACTGGTCTTGCCCTGCTTCATCACTCTTCCATGCCTCTTCAGTACTGGACTTACGCCATATCCACGGCTGTTTATCTTATTAATCGTTTTCCCAAGGTTGATCTTGATATGGTTTCTTCCTTTGAGAAACTTTTTCATCACCCACCAAATCTCTTCGAACTCCGTGTCTTTGGATGTCAGTGCTTTCCCTGGCTGCGTCCATACTCCTCTCACAAATTAGACACCCGATCTCATCCTTGTGTCTTTGTTGGATACTCACCCACCCAGAGCGCCTATCTCTGTCTTGATCGCTCGTCCTCCAGAATTTATGCCTCTCGTCATGTGGAATTTGTGGAACATATCTTCCCCTTTTCCATCGCCTCTCCTCTTCCTTCCTCACACTCTGACTCTCTTCCTTCTACTTCTATCCCTGTCCCTCCACCTTTGCTGGTTCCCACTCCTGTGGTTGATGTTGTGCCACCTGTGCCAACACATACACCCCTGCCACCGCCTACTCCTGGGTCTTCTCCTCCTAGCCCTGTGCCTTCACCGGTGCTCTCCTTGGATCCTCCGTCGCACCATCCGATGGTTATTCGGTCTCGCAACAACATTGTTAAACCAAATCCAAGGTATGGACTTACATCTACTTTGTCTCTTGATGTTGAGCCTTCTACAGTGACCCAGGCTCTTGCTGACTCTTGTTGGCGTGAGGCTATGTCTCGGGAATTCACTGCCTTGCAAGAGAATGGTACTTGGGATCTTGTTCCTTCGGTCTCCTCCCAAAATTTTGTTGGCTGCAAATGGGTCTTTCGCATCAAACGAAAGCCTGATGGTTCTATTGATAAATATAAGGCTCGCCTCGTTGCTAAAGGTTTTCATCAACGCCCTGGAGTTGACAACTTTGAGACCTTCAGCCCTGTTGTCAAGCCCGCTACTATTCACATTTTTCTGAGTATTGCCACTACCCGTAATTGGCCTCTTTGATAGTTCGATGTTAACAATGCTTTCCTTCGTGGCTCGCTTTCGGATGAGGTCTATATGTCTCAGCCTCCTGGCTTCACTTATCCGAATCATTCTACCTTCGTCTGTAAACTCCGTAAGTCCATTTACGGCCTCAAGCAAGCTCCTCGGACGTGGTATCATGCTCTTCGATCATTTTTTTTATCTCGGTTGGTTTTTCCTGCATTAAATCTGATGAGTCCCTCTTTGTCTATCACGCCCAGGGCATTACTGCCTACTTCTTGGTGTATGTGAATGATCTTATCCTTACAGGCAGTGATGATCGCTTTCTCACTCGTGTGGTGCATGGTTTGGCTTCTCAGTTCTCTATTAAGGACCTTGGTCCTTTGTCCTACTTTCTTGGTGTGGAGGTTCTTCGTACCTCGTCTTCGTATTACTTGTTCCAACGGAAATGCACCACTGATCTTCTATCTCAGCATAATATGCTCAATGCTAAACCGATTCACACTCCGTTTGCTCTCAATGTCACATTGTCTCTCAATGATAGTAGCAAGCCTGCTGATACTTTCTTATATCGTCGTGTTCTGGGCAGTCTTCAGTATCTTCTTCTTACTAGGCCAGATATTGCCTTTGCGGTCAACAAGTTATCTCAATTCATGCATGCTCCCACTGAGATCCACTGGGGGGGCAGTGAAACGTCTCCTTCGCTATCTCAATGGCACTCGATATCTTGCTCTTCATCTACGCCGTGACTCTCCTCTGTCTCTTCATTGCTTCACAGATGTTGATTGGGCTAGTAATTGTGACGACCGCACATTCACTGGTGCCTTTATTATCTATCTCGGCGCCAATCCCATCTCGTGGAGCTCTCGTAAGTAGCGGACCGTGGCTCAATCTTTGACGGAGGCAGAATATCGAGCAATTGCTGCTGCTGCTACGGAACTCCAATGGACTCGGTCACTCCTTTCTGAGTTAGCCGTTTCTCTGTCCACTGGTACTCCAGTTCTTTATTGTGACAACATTGGGGCTACGTATCTGTGTGCAAATCCGGTATTTCACTCTCGGATGAAGCACATTTCTATCGACTATCACTTTGTTCTGGAGTTAGTTCAATCTGCTCAGCTTCGTGTCTCGCATGTCTCCTCTGCTGATCAGCTTGCCGATGCACTCACCAAGACGCTATCTAGGACTCGCCTTTGTCTCTTATTGGACAAGATTGGTGTCGTTAATCGCCCACCATCTCGAGGGGGTGTATTTGGAGTATTGGGAGCATATGTGTGTATTTGTATTTATTCTTGTCCCACATTGTTTACGTTTGAGATATTAGGAGTATTAGGAGCATATATATGTATTTGTATTTATTCTTGTCCCACATTGTTTATGTTTGAGAGTCTCCTACACTCTCCCCTTGTATTTATACACTTTGTATATTTCTGAATAAACATCTTGGAAATATTCTCATCAAAAACATATACTAACTAATCTTGCAAGTTTTGCTATCATACAACATGTTTATTGAATGATGTTAAACTGGACTCCTCTGAATCTATTGGACTACTAGATCATAAACAATGAAAGAACCTCAAAATTCTTCGTTGTCAGATAGATCTACGAAGAACCCACAAATTTTCCTTCCACGTTAACCTTTAGCAGGAAAAAATATGGAAGAAGAGAGATTTTAATTTAGTTTACGTGTATTTATAGGTTTATGGTTTGTGGGAAAGATTGTCAAGCTATTATGTATAGAGATCTCCATCTACTATTGTAATACCAACATGAGATTGGACTTCTAAGTTAGCTATAAAATATGGATCATCAATTTTTTTGTTTTTTGTTTTTTTATAACTAGATAGAAGCTATTATTAAAAGAAAAAGAAAACGAGAAGCAGTAACAATTAAGAGGGACGGCACCAGCTAGGCTCAACTAGTAAAATACACAATTTACTCAAATAAAATATATAAGGAGGTGGAATACGTTGGGTTTGGCCCATCATCTAGAGCCCACCATGGTGTTAAACCGTGGCCAAGTAATTCAAGGATGGGAGCAGATTGATTTCTTAGCAACAAGCAGCGCCTCTTTTTAGTCTTGTGCTTTCTTAGTTATTACTTTCTCTTTTCTTTCTTCAAGATCAGAATGTGTCTCATACATTTTAGTGATATCAGAATGTGAGTAAGAAATAGAAAATTAGTGGGTGATTTGGTCTTCTCCTTGGTCATTCAAAACCTTTGCGGTCTTCATTAGAAGCTATATACAGTGGCCGAAGGGGGTCACCGAAAAAGTGGAAAATTGAGCCTTGAAAACTAGTGAAGGGTGAATCAATATCCAACACCGGTATCAGAGCGACGTTCTCCACTAGACACCTACCCATCCAGCGAGCCCAACCTACCATTCGAATGCACAATAGGCACAACCTGTGAGCGCCCAATGCCCTAGCATCGCCGCCACCACGCGACCCCTTGTGGCAGCGCCCCTGCTTGCATGATCGTTAGCGCGCCCAACAAGCCCTACCGCATCCCTTGCCTGTGACCAGCGCACGGCCCTAGTGCGACCAGTGCATTATTGTTATCCCGATTTGAGTGCTATCGTCCCGTTCAAAAAGCTGCTACTCAAGCCACTCCCTGCACGCCCCATGAGCCCATATCATTACTTTCTGTAGAAAACTGCTGTACTTATCCAATCTCATGCCCATGCACCTGTGGCCCATTTTTTTGCCTCACGTGTATTGGAAATCCTTACGATAGGATTTTGCTCTGATAAAGCGGCTTAAGTAGTGTTCATGACTCGGCTTTAAGATTGGTTTTGCTTGCTAGTAAAATTAGGACTTATGTGTGAAATCCTGTGTTGTTTCTTGATTGGTATTCTAGTTATAGTTATTTGGGATTATTCTGATGTATTTTTAAATTTTGCGTGAATTTGTGTGTTTTCGCTGCTATACTCTGCTAATAGGGGCCTTCGTGAGCTTAAACCAAGGTTAGTAAATCGAGCCCTTTGTGTGGCTTGGTTGAGTAATCTTTTTTCATGTTTTGAGTTTATTTGAATATGGCACCCTGATCTAGTTTTAGTCTCATTTTGTTTAACGGAAAATGAAGGATATACTTATACAACAAAAGCAGAAATAGATGAGATTGTTTGCTCATTCATAATTTTAAACTTATCTAACTATGTGTTAAGAAAAATAGGAAAATTAAAATCTGCTAAAGAACTTTGGAAGAAATTAGAAGAATTATTGATTGATTCTACTCTACACGGGAAAATATTTTTTCTTAAAAAGTTCTTTCGGTATAAACTTGACCTAAGTAAATATATAGATGAAAATCTAGATGACTTTAAGACATGAAGCAAATTTGTAGACAAATATATTTATGGTTACATCACAATCGTGCTCTTAAATGCCATTTCTAGCACATATGAAGATGTGAAATCTGTCATCAAGCATGGTAGTGATCATTTACACTTGAAACCATAAAAAATAGATTGAAAAGCAATGAATGAATTTAAGAACCAATTTGGATGTAAAAGGGGGAAAAGTCATATTTGTCGGAGGAAGGACTAAAAAGAAGTGTTCCAAAACTTGTTGTAAATATGGTGAAATTGGCCGTTACATCGAAGATTGTTATAAGCCTAAAAAAACGCATAAATGAATAGGCTTATTTGACTACTTATAATGAAAATGATGGTGATGTTTTGTAGCAATTTCTGATACGACTTTTTTGAGGTGGAGCATGAATGTAAACTTTGTGTTTTGTTATAAATTGTGTGTCTTTATGAAATGCTCCAATTAGTTTGAGCCTAAAACTCAATAGTACTAGCCCAAAATTGATAAGACTAGCATGTTTAATATTTCTAATGGCAATACGTGATTCGCACATGCCTCCTTCTGGGTGACGGCTATCCTCTCCCCTAATTTTGAGCATTTTGAGTTCAACGCAATTAATTTTTCAATCTAACTTTTGATCAATTTTGTAATTTCGGGAGAGCGAAGGATATTGTCTTTCAGGATTTCTGCATATATTCAGTGTTGTAGAAACTTTAGAATTTAAAACTTCATCTAAACTTCAAATGCATTTGTCTACATTGCAATTTCATTCCATGAGAAGACAACATAGAAATGAACTCCAAGTTGACTGAAAATAACTTTTCTATGGCTTAATTTTTAAATTTGCAGCCATACTATAACTTTCTCATTTCTTAAACAAGTTCAGTGGTTCTAATTGCAAATGAAATATTTTTTCATTTATATCATAATCGTGCAAACAAATGACTCTACCACACATTTTTAAGTAATCACACAAACTCATGTCTTTCACAATAACATCATAATACATCAGATTTTGACCTCTCCAGCTCTTGATACCAATGTATCAATTAATTACCACTAATTGCAATGGAATAATATTAAATCACCAACACTATGAATTAGAAGTTCGATCTTGATATTGTACTCCTTTGTTAGGGTCTAAATCACAAATGAAAATATGTCACGATTAATGACATATTTTATGTTAAATTCAATTTTGAGTAAATGAGAAATTAACGGTAAAATTAATAACTTAATTTGAAGAGTAGTGGGAAATGAAAATTCGTATAAAATGATGAAAAATATTTTCCTTAATACTAAGAGCATTTTGCTTAGGAATAATCACGTGTGTTCCTCCTATGATGCAACATAATAGGTGTTTTTGTTGATCTTATCGCTAACTCAAGTGACTATGAAGATGGGGCGATTTGTGGTGCTTCGGTTCAAAAAGTACCTTATATCCACACAAAAAACCCACAACTTTTTAATTAGATAGATCGTAAAATTATTCATTTAATTCACTTTACTGCAACTTACAATCAAGCATGCGTTCTAGCATTAGTAATTCTTCTCATCTTCTGGGTAAGAAAGTTTCAAAATATATAGTAGCAAATTAATAGATTTTTGTATTTGTTTTGCAATCTTTAAGTTTGAAAGTTATGGTGTCTTAAGAACAATTGTCGTAAATCATAAAATGCTGAATGTAAAACAATCTCCACTTTTTACCTCAAAATATTTTATTCCTGTATCTATTAAGTAAGTTCAAATACAATTGAGTTTGTTATGTTGTTAATATTTGTCTACACCATAACGCATAAGAGCAACTGTTCCGGTCAAAAATGTAGTCGCGCCGCCTTCTGATTATAATAAAATAGCCATGAAAAGCATTTGTGGCAGTCACAAAATGCCATAAATTACTTGTATTAGTTTGAAAATGCCATAAATTACTTGTATTAGTTTGAAAATGACAATTATAGTAATATATATATATATATATATATATCACGCCACCCTTGCCTCACTCATATGTCAACAGCAGAGAAACAAGTTGCACGATTCCTCGAATTTAAAATATAATTAAATAAATAACTCTCCAGAAAAATATTGAAAAAATAATTAAGGTATTCATTTTAATATTATACATATAATAATAAAATAGTTGTGACCAGACGTATACAATTAATATAATAATATGTGGCGGCTGGTTATGTAATAAATCTGAACAACTTCAAACTTAAATAAATTTTTTTTTTCTTTCTGGAAAGCATTTCCAACTTATATTTCTGATTGCCATCAATCCATATGAGGGCAGTTTTGATCAAATACAGTGTTGTTTTTAAAAATTTAATAAAATATAGTGTTTTAAAAAAAATTAATAATCTAAGTAAAGTCGCTTCCAGGGTGGGCAATTTATGTATTTACAGTGTCGCCCCTGTCAGGGGCGACTCTAATTTTAATTTTTTTATTTTTTTTCTTTTAGGTCACCCATTCATTTGAATTTTTTTTAATTTTGTATAACTCACGAAAGAAAGAGGAAAAGGCGCCACTCGGACGTCTCATTCGGTTGAGTGATCACTCGGATGGCCGAGTGGTGTCTGTGACTCGGCTGATTCACTCGGCGTGGCCATCACTCGGCTGACCGAGTCTTGATATTCACTCGGCCGGTACACTCAGTCGGCACTCCACTCGGGGGGCCGAATGTTGAAAACTTTCTGGAATTCTTTCAAATCTCTCCACTCGGTCGGTCCACTCGGTCAGAACTCCACTCGGCCGGCCGAGTGGAGTTTCTCTTTTCTTCATCTTCTCGGTTTTTCGTTCGTTCTCCCATTTTCGTCCTTTCTCTTGTTTCACCGGTTTGATCCATGAGTTTGTATATATCACAACAACTATTTCTTCTTTTGATTTTTATTTTCTCGTGTGCTAGTCCAAGTTTTTGGTAAAAAGATAATTAGCTGACGAATTGCTTAATTTATTAAGCCCCAACAAATAACAGGAATTACGACTTACAAGGAAAAATTTCAAATCAAATTTTATACTACTCAAAATCAACAATAAGCAGCTAATTCAAACAATTCATCCATATTTTCCACAAACATGCACTTCTTTCAAATCAAAACAATTTATTCTTAACAAGTGGTCATTTTCTCATACTCCTAGTTCTTGCACTATTCTATCAAAAGGGATTGGGACGTGTTCACTGAGGTGGTCGGTACGGTGTGTTGGATAGGTTGAATGGTTGATAAGCTGGGTATTCACGCTCCTCAAAATGGCCTTGCTGCACATGCCACTCATATTGTTGCCTTTGCATATCCGGTGCAATTTGAGAATTATATGCTTGACGATGCATATACTCTTCTAGGTTGGCAATGTGTGCATCCACGGCATTTCTCCAATCCAACCAATCGTTCCGCCCCCTTGAAATTGAGATGGATGGTGTGGTTGTTGTGCAGTTCCGGCTTAAGCATATGACAGCAGTTGTGCTTCCCTCATCATTTCATCCCCATGTTGTTCTTCAATATCAACCTCCATAGGCTCTGTTCGGGTATCTGTACTACATCCCCTTCTTTTTCTTCGTTCCTCCTCAATCTTCAATTCGGTTTCACTCTCCTCGATAGTTTCTATGTGAACCGAGCCATTTAGTAGAATATTTTGGACCTTCCCCCCCAGCAACATTTGTGAGGCGAGAATTGGGCAGTGTAAACCTCTTTTTATCTGATAAAATCAAATACAACTTTATGGTGCCGGGATGTAACAGGCACATCTTCATGTTGCAAAGCAATTCGAGGTTTATAGTGGTCTCGCCTGGCGTCTCTTCCATCCCTTCCAAGTTCACCCTGAAGTGTCGAGCAATTGGAGTGATCAACCCTCCAATATGATTCGCTACTTGATGTTTTGTTCGCACAAATTTCCTTAAGAGCATTGGCGCTACATTGAACATCTTTCCTTTCATCAAGCACCATAGTATGAACAGTTCAACCAAGTTAACCACCCCAGGTGCAGGTTTAGCCAAAATTGTACTGGAGATGAACCTTTGAAAATATTGGATGACCGGGCTTCTAATACTTGATGCTTTCGATCTACTAGGGTTGTATATGGATGACATATCTAGGAAAGTCTCCGTTATTTCCTTCCAAAAAGTAATTGGGTTGAACTCGGGAAAATTAATCATGGCATCGGGTAGATTAGAGTACTTCTTCTTTGGAAATACATAAATACCATTGATATCTTCGGCTGAAAGAAATTGGTACTCGTTTCCCAAATAAAAAGTTAGGGAATCCGGCATTGTATCATTGTATCCTACATTAACTTGTGAGAAGAATTCCAGGACCAATGGCTCATACGTCTTCTCATGCATGCCAAAGAATTTACTCCACCCTATATTCTTGCACTTTTTTTTAGATCCTCATAGATGCCCATTTCTTTCATGCATTCTACATCAGCGGAACGAGTGACTCGTCTTTTCTTCCTTTGGACTCCAAACCATCTTTCACTTTCATTCTCCCAATTTTGAATTTGTATTCTGTAGGCATCCGGATTGGTTGATAGAATATTTTCGTACTCCTCTTGTGGTTCTTTGATGGAGTGTTGACCCCATTTGAAGTCAGTATTGACACCGTTCATTGTATGATTTTGGAGACCCGATGGATATGGATGCATTATTGGTACCTAGATGACATTGAGTTAGTAATATATTCATATCAACAAGTTCAAAAGTCATATCTTCAATATGATATTCATTCTCAAGCATATCTTCAATACGATATTCATTCTCAAGTATATGTTCAATACGATATTCATTCTCAAGTAATTTCATCATTCAACATTGAAATTCATGGAATATTAACATCATTTGATCATTATTCTAGACAAAATCATGTCACATCCCCAATTTATATGATGCATACCAAGCGTTCGATAAAAAACTTCAATGAAAACTTGCAAAAAAACATAACATGTTTCATGCCATAATACTCCAAAATTAGTCCCTCATCAACATATTCAATCAATAAGAGCAATGGTAAATGAAAACATAACTAAATAGAGAAAAATATGATGCATACCAAGTGTTCGATAAAAAACTTCAATGAAAAATTGCAAGAAAACATAACATGTTTCATACCATAATACTCCAAATTAGCCCCTCATCAATATATTCAATCAACAAGACCAATGATCACTGAAAACATACCATAGGAGTGAAAAAATGAAAATTGGTATTCTTGCTTCAATCCTTCAAATCTTCACAACTTTTGTGAAAATTTGTAATGATTTATCGTTCTATGTGATTTCTTGAATGATTTGAACAAAAAAGTGAGTTTTAAGATATTGATCTTTCGATTTTGTGAAAAAGAGAGGAGAAATTAAAGAAGGTAGGTTTTTTTGGAATAGAAGGAATGAGAGAAAAAGAGAGAAAAAAAATGTTTAAAAACTATCCTGGAGCCTCACTTGATCGAGCCACTTGGTCTGGCAGGCCACTCGGGTGACTGAGTGCTGGGTTTTACTTGGGCATGTCAGTGTTATTCTCACTCGGTCAGCCACTTCACTCGGCTGGCCGAGTGCGAAAAACTTTATAGAATTTGTGCACTCGATTAGCTCTTTATCCACTCGGTCTGGCATTTCACTCGGTTGGCCGAGTGCGAAAAACTTTCTGGAATTTGTTCACTCGATTAGCTCTTTATCCACTCGGTCTGGCACTTCACTCGGCCGACCTAGTGGGATTCAGTCTTTTTATTTTATTTTTAATCTTACCTTCTAAACCACTACAAGTTTTTTATATTTAAGTTGTCGAAATGCATCGTTTGTGGCCAGCACTACATTCTTGCATCCCTTGTGGAAACGGACAAAAGTAATCATAATAATAATAATAATAATAATAATAATAATAATAATAATAATAATAATAATAATAATAATAATAATAATAATAATAATAATAATAATAAATACTTGAAATCAAGTAATTGGTTTCATTACATAGAGAACAAATTAATAATCATAATGTGATCCTATAAAACAACGAAGCCTGGTTTTTTTCCTTTTGTCTCTACCTCGATCTTCTTGTGGATCAGGTTCACCATCTGATTCATTATCATATGTCGTAATATTTAAAATAAAGGTTGGATGACCCGAAGATGATGATGATGTAGTCATCGAAGTCACATTATCATGCATTATGTTTGAAGTGGTTCCAGATTGAGGATATGAAATCGGGGATGAATTGAATTGTGGTCGATAACTTTCATAAGTGCATGATACAGGAGGCGGAGATGTATACTGCCCGAACTCTAAAAGGGAAGTGAACGACTGACCATATGCCGTAAAATTCCAATTAGGAGTGGTGAAATTTTGTTGAAATTCTTGTGGGGGCACATAAGAGTCAGTCTGCATGTCCATACCAGTAAAGACAAATGGTTCTGGGCTATTGTGTAATGTAGGTTGTGGTTCAGGATCATGTTGCGGTTCAGGATCACATTGCGATTGATGGTGTTGGAATGATGGTCGACGATCATGGAAGTGAACTCTAGCCTGTGCGTATATATCTTCTACGGATCGTCTAAATGGCTTCCTAAGATACGGTTGCTCGTCAATGACGGATTAATTCAAATTTTCCCATAATCCTTCCTGTAGTTAATTGAAAATATAAATCATATGATTAAATAAATAAATGCATATTAGAAACCTAAATAACAAAATACAGACACATGCCAAAATTTCTAAAGATGCATTTGATTGCGGTTGGTACCCCACATGCATATTTAACCCTGAAGTTATTAGACGTCGTGTTATTCTTTCATACAAGATCATATAGCCATGGTTGATGTCTGACTCATTTCAACCAATAACAGAAGTTGCGATAATATGACCATCTATGTTGAGCCACCATTCTACAAATGAAGCATGAGTTTCAGCCCAATTTGTAGTGGTGCGCCCTCTACAACATATATTATGCAATGTATCATGCACATCAGGAATTGCCTATGGAATTTGTTGTCTCATACCAAACTGTCTCAATATCCGATTTGGGTAATATAACTCAACAATTGAATAATGAATCATAGGGCATTTTGACATCCACACATTGGTGACTCTGATAATTCTAAGGTCAATATATGTGCTCACAACAATTGGGTATGGGTCATAACGTTGCCAATTAAGCTGCATAAATATTAAGTTTATTAAAATTTAAGAAAGATAGCAAAATCTTAATAATCAGTTATCATACCTCTTGTGGAGTTTGTCTGTCTAAACTCTCCTGTATAGTCCTTAGGTTGCTCGTCAAACTATTTGTAAAGTTGTGGTATTGTAACCACTCAACACCATAGGTGCAATAGGAAGAACTCCATCCAAACCAACAAGTGTCGTTGTATTAAGGCGTCTACCTCCCGACATTTGTGACGTGAGAAAAGTAATTCTCGACCAAGCCCATATCTATTATGGAAAAAAATAATTAGAGATGTTTTCCTCATTTTTAATATAACATATTGAAATTATGCAATAAAGAGACAAACTTACCTGCAATAGTTGTATTGGCCCATCAATTGGTATACAACCTCTATGTGCTGCATTACATAACTGATGGTACAAATAACCTAGTACTGCTGAACCCCAACTGAAATTACAACATTCATCAATATCTTCTAGATGATTCAAATATAATAATGACCCCATATTCCCAGAAGTATCTGGGCACATTATGGATCCTAACAAAATTAAGGCACATCCATGTGAATACTGCACAACATGTTGTTGTGGGCTGTTATCTGTAACAGGGTGCATGCTTAGATGTCTACCTAATGCTAACAGTGAAAATCTTGACCCTTTTAAGTCTTCTGCATTAGGGTCTCATCCGAGAAGCACCTGACAACGTGTAGTCCAATATGATCTTCCAGTTGAAGTATGTGAACTTATAACGGCCTCACCTTCAATTGGTAGGCCCCAAATAAATGCAACATCTTGTAATGTCACGGTCACCTCTCCAATCTAAAATGAAATATATGAGTTTCGGGCCGCCACCTCTCAACCAGTGCAGTGATTAATAATTTTTTAAGTGTAAAATTACCACATCTGTAAACACCATAGAATCCCATACGATATAACAAGGATATGACTCGGTAATGCAACCTCTGTGTACGTCTGAGTAGTTCCCCTGCCATCATCGTCATGGTCTTCCTCATAAGGATCATGGTCATCAAGTCTCCAAAAGATACCACTTTTGTGTCAGCACTTCAATTTTTTGTCAACTCTACAACTGTGATTGGATTCTATTTTTTTTAGAGCTCCCAAAAATTTGGGTAGTTTTGAAACTGAGCTCTCCCATGTACCATACACATTTTCTCTTGCTCGTTTCAAACCATGCCATGCCTTGTGATATGAGATTGTATATTGAAATTTATCATAAACTTGTTGTTAAACACACTTAATCTCATACCCAGTATCTGTCTGAACCATTCAGTTAGCAACGTAACAATCATGTTTTTGCACAAGTTTTGATGGTCAACAGACACCGCATTCATTAGTCACGTGTGAGGGCCTCCATACTTAGTGATTTCCCACATATCAATCTTCTGTTTGTATCCTGCACACAACCACCAGTTGCAATGTGTAGTCTCACAACAAATTTTGCATTTAATTTTTCATATACGAGGTGTGTTTTCCTCTACTCGATACTCACGCCTCGCTATATGAATTGAAAAGTCTTTCACCGTAGACTGCAAATTCTTCTTATCTTTGAAAACCATCCCTTTTGTGGCACTCCTTCAGTAGCATCATAATATCTAAAAAAATTTGGTAGATTAAATGAGTCCACAAGCATTTCATGTGACGATGCATTGAAGAACGAGATATTCAGATACATGGAATATCTCTGAGGATTTAATGGAAGTGGTGGTTGTTGATTGGATGGTGGCCTCTCTTGATTTGAGCAATACATAGTTTGAATATCACCAATATCCACCCCATCTTCATCTGATTCACTAGACAACTCGTCTAAGTCAGGTTCAGAATCTTCTAGTTCATTGACACCAAAATTGTCAATCAATGGATCATGTGGTTGATCCTCTGTGTAAGCATTTTCTCTTTTAGTTGGAATATTGTCATTATTGGACCTTGACGTTTCACCAGTTTTTGTAAGGTCTTGCGTGACAAGTACTGAATTATTGATGTCATCACCTCTTAAGTAAGAAACATATTGATAATACTCATTGCTTGGGAGGATATCTGGGAGAGCATTATCTTGCAATTTTTCATAATCAATATGAAATTCTACATATTGATTATCCGCATTCGGTGCAAAGAAGAACCATAGATTATCAATGTTGTTAATTAGTATACGATGACATCTGTTGTTTGCATATAGTGAAGCGGATATGTTTAATTTATATTCATTGCTATTGATCCCTATCAATTCAAAGAATTTTGATACCAACCCAGAATATCCGATGTCGCGAGGTACTCTTGTTCCACAAACAGGTGGACCATCGCTACTATCCCCAACATAAACAACAATACCGACATTGTTTTAAGTCTCCATATCTTAAATAATAAAGATGTATTAATGAACTTAATATATGGAGTTAACTAATTTTTTGCATGCAAGGTATTATTAAACAATATAATTACAAAGTATAATGAAATTAAATTCAACTAATAAATTAGTAAAATTCAAACCTGATATTGAAATGAAGCAATATCTCAATGCAAGGGCAACAATTTGAGGGTCACAATAATTGCACGACAACAACAGCAATTCCCAGAGTTCCTACTTCAAATAATAAGAAAATAAAATTATTAACGATAAACCTATAACAATTTTTATATATAATAGCAGAAAATTCAACAAAATCTATTGCAAATTAAATGAATTAAACCGGCCGACATACGTACACCAGAATACACATAACACACACACGCAATAACTCACACAAAACACAACACACACGCACACCAGAACTCACACAAAACACAACACACACGCACACATAACACAACCACACACATAACACACATACCAGCACACACACACACACAGCACACACACGCACACATCACACACAACACACACACACACACAGCACACACACCACACACACGCACACATAACTCACAGCACACACACATCACACACACCAGCACACACACCACACACACACAGCACACACAACACACATCACACAACCACACACACAAGCACACAACACGCACCAGCACACACCAACACACACACACAAAAACAGCACACCCACAGCACCACACACACACAAAACAACACACAAACCCACCCACGCACAACACACACACACACCAGCACACACAAAACAACACACACACACAAAGAACCATGAAAAATAATTACCTGAACAAATTTGACACAATTTCTGAAGAAAGAATTGTGAAGGGAGAAGAAAAAGTGAAGAAGAATAGTGAGAGAAATGAGGAAGAGTAGTGAGAGAAATGAAGAAGAATAATAATGATAGAAATTGTAGAAGAGATGAAGAGTAATGGGGATGGAAGCCTTTGACCACAGAAACAACCGAGCAGTTTGAAAAAAATTATATCACATTCTAGCCGAGCAGTTAAATATCAAAGGATTCTAGAAATTTTGTCTCACTCGGTTGGCCGAGTTAAGTGGCCGATCGAGTGAGTGAACCGAGTGAACATTTCTCACTCGATTAGCCGAGTTATGTCCAGGCCGAGTTACAGATACCACTCGACCATCCAAGTGATCACTCGACCGAGTGAGACGTCCGAGTGGCTCCTTTTTTCTTTTTTTTTTCTGGGTTAAAAAAATTAAAACATATGTTGTCCATACTATGGGCGATTTAAAAAAAAAAAAATTGTAAGTCGCCCCTTGGAGGGGCAACAAGAAAAATTGAAGTAGCCCCAAGCACGGGCGACTTTGCCTATATTTCTAAAACTCCTCAAAACACTATATTTTTTATTAATTTTTTTATTAAATCACTATATTTTGTCAAATCTGCCCAATATGAGGGTATTTGTATTGAATTTGAGGGGCGAGCTATCAATATTTTTATAAATATAATAATTATATGTTTATTTAAAAATTTAATAGAATAAAATTTGTAAAATATATATCAAACTATTATTAAAAAATAATTAAAAAAGGTTAGAAAATAATTTTATTAAATAGTTATTGAAAATTTTGTAAGATGAATTGGGCCACAGATTAAAAGAAAAAATGATGTGTCACCATTTTTAGGAATAATTTGTATAGTTGTATTTATCAAAATAAAAAATATATATATATAATACAATAACAAAATTATATTATCACATTCCTTATCCAAATTTGTTAAAATCAGTCCAAACATAACCTATAAATGTGCAATAATACAAGTGAAGGCCATATCTATTATCCAAGTATATGTAATGTATATAATGAATGATACAATAATGGAGGTAATACATTTTCATTGGTCAACAATATGCACCAAAAGCAAGGTCAGCTTCCCCAGCCGCGCCGACGCTCACGACAAAACTTAAAATTTTCTCTCTCTCTCTCTCTCTCCAACTTTTAAGGTAACTTTCTCTTGAATTATTTCCCAATTATTTTGAAGTCAAATTCTTGCAAATTGTATAGAATGTAGTATATAAATAGCTTCCAAAGCGCAGAAGTATTTTCATCACTTTTGTTTTGAGCTATTCTCTGATATATATATATATATATATATATATATTGCAAAGTGTGATGAAATTAAAGCAAGATTTGGTAACCATGGTGGATTCATATTCAACTAATATTACAGATTCTTCTTCATCTTCTCATTCATCCAATTCTTCAACTCAGCGTCCTCATCAGACCAACCAAGAAACCAATAGCCGGAGACCTGCGAAGCCAGCTTTCCGTTCGGCGCTCCATTCCATCCGCAAGTTTCCGGCGAAGAACAAAATTACCAAGAAACCCATTGCTCCATTGCCCCCGACCCCACCAAAAACCTACAAGGTGGACCCTATTGAGTTCAAGGATGTAGTTCAGAGGCTAACAGGTGCGGTGGAATATTTGATCCAGCCGACAACGCGGCTGCTGGAGGTGGCGCCGCCTCCTCTCAGCCTCTCTCCACCTTTAGAAGCTGCTTATGTGAAGGGAAATGAGGTAGAAAAACCGAGGAAATCATTTGAAAATAGTTTGGGGCCACTTAGTCCAATAGGGTTTAGCTTGTCACCTTCATCTCTTGCATGGTGTTCGGCTATGCTTCTGAGTCCTGGAACGCTAGCTTCCTTGGATCCCACTGCAATTCCTTAGATTCTTTTCTTCTCCTTCTTTCTTGTATTCGTGGGAATTGCAAAATACATCATGTCTCTTTACGACGATTCAAGACTTATGTACTTTTTATTGTTATAATTTCGTTCATTTTCTTTTTAGTGTGCAAATTTCTTATTTCATCTGGAATTCGTCAAATAATATATGTTTCATTTCCATTATTTTAAGATTCAATGAACATAAAAGTTACAAAAATATAGTTGTACATGGGAAGTCATTCTTATACTAATATTCAATTTTCAGATATTATATGATTAAATTCGCACAATTAAAATGATAATTCAGAGATCATATTTTGCAATTTTTTCTTAGACATTTATAGAAGATAAACAAAAGTTTAAAGATAAAATCACCCGCAAACTACAAAATTAAACTAGTGGATTTCCACCTATTTTCTGCAAAATTTTCCTCCATAAATATCTCCTCCAAACGCTTGGTTGTCTCTTACAATTTAAACACACACAAGTATTGGGGTATAGTATTTGTAACTGTAAAGACAAATACAAACCTAGATATGTTTTAGTTACAAATTGTAAATTGTAAATAGGTTAAATCATCAAACCTCGATAATTTTTTTATTTACCTTAAAATTATTGTAAAACATAATAAAATATAAGTCTATGGATTGGATTAGTTTAATTCATGTACTTTTACTTTATAATAACTATGTTGGTCTGAACTAGAGATTGCTTAAAAAAAGCATTTGTGATTGGGCGTTTTGGTATAATTAGTTTTTCCTATATAAGCTTTCTCTCCATTCAATAATTAGGGCTTGACGGGCTCTGTTGGTCTGAACTAGAGATTGCTTAAAAAAAGCATTTGTGATCGGGAGTTTGGTATAATTAGTTTTTCCTATATAAGCTTTCTCCTCCATGGAATAATTAGGGTTTGGCGGACTCTGTTGGTCTGAACTAGAGATTACTTAAAAAAAGCATTTGTGATCGGGAGTTTTGGTATAATTAGTTTTTTCCCATATAAGCTTTCTCCTCCATTGAATAATTAGGGTTTGACGGGCTTTGTTGGTCTGAACTAGAGATTACTTAAAAAAAGCGTTTGTGATCGAAAGTTTTGGTATAATTAATTTTTCCTATATAAGCTTTCTCCTCCATTGAATAATTAGGGTTTGGCGGGTTGGCCATCCTAGGAGGTAAAATTATTATAAATAGAATTATACCCATATGTTTCACAATTAGTGCGTGCGTGCATATATATATATATATATATATATATAGAGGTTGGGATTATCAATTAGTGAACATCATTAAGAATAATTAACATTTAAAATAATATTTTTCATTAATATTTAATAGATATTCAAGGTAAAATTAACATTACCATGAAAAATGAATTTAAAAGTCAAACTAAAACAACTTAATATAAACAAATCTTAACAACTTACTATTTAAATAGTAATAATACAAACCTAAAATTTATGAATTTTATGATAAATTAAGAATTTAATCTAATTAATTTAAAGCTTTTCATTCATATTACTAATTCTCGTAATTATAAATAAACAATTTAAAAACCAAATGATTAATTAAAATAACTCATATGGTTATTTTCAGATACAGTTATCATATATCAAGATCATGGCTTATTTCTTCTGTATAATTTAGAATTGAAGTAACTTATGAATATTTGTGTAATAAATTCAATTAATTACAACATCAGCTAAATCACAAATATATTCTTGTTCATAAAAAATGGATAATAAATGAAAAATTATGTAATAAAATATAAAAAAATAAATAATATGACACAAAAATATAAAGATGCCAAAACAAGTAATATGCATACATGATTCAATAAAATAGCAGTATGAATCAAGTAAACAAAATATTGAATTAGACATGTTTACCAAATACGCAACAGTTTAAGCAGCGAAGTGTTTATATTCATTTTACGCACAAAACTAGTAATATCAATCACGTTTGCCTTATAAAATATATGCAATACGAAACCATTAAACATGTTGAGTATAGAACAAAAAATTTGAAATAAATATTTTAGTACAGTGGCTATATATATATATATATATATATATATAACAGCAATAAAATACAGCACGTCTCTATATTGCATCATCACTTATGTCATCATCAATTTTGTTTCCATTTATCGAATTAATATTGCATCCGTGCACTATTTAAACATTATATTTTTTGTATTTAATATTGTATGATCATTAGTTTATATAACTTCAAATATAAACAATATATTTATATTTATTTATAAATGAATAGGCTTATTAATTTAGATTATTTTAATATAATATAATCAATTAATATTTATATGCATAATACATTAAAATAATTTAAGATGATATAGATAAAATTAAAAATATAATTTATTACTTGTAATTTTTTTTAAAATAAATTATATATGAAATCAATAATTCTTATCATTTATAGAATCTCCAAAATAATATATTTTCATTTTAAATTCACACTTGAACATATTTAAAAATATGTAAATTATACGAAGATAAAAAAAATTGATAGACTGAAGTTACATAAATTATAATAAAAATATATTCACAAAATTAAATATGCAAATAATAGAAGAGATAAAATGATAACTTTATATAATAACTGAGTGTATTACAAAAAATTATGACAAAAAGATTATACATTTTGAAAAACTTTTTGAAACACCACATTTTTTGTTGAACATTTTTCAACTTTATCTTCATAAAAAACTAAAATTTTCTTCTACTAGTAACTCTAGATACGACTACATACAAATGTCCATGACTAAACACTACCTTTTAAGTTATATTCTAAAATGAGACAAAAATTGACTTTGACACTTGTATCGACATTGCATATGATACAATTATTGAATATTGTCTTCTTTGAAATTTGAAAAACAACATTGGATCTAAAAGTATAAGAGATAGTCTTGGAATCAAAATTAGCTGACCAACATTACTTCCTCTTAGAAACTTTTCTCAAGAACATGATCTTCAAACCTAGTTATCAACAATCTCGTATCACACACAAACCTTTCACATGATCAATGTTCCTCAACAACATAACTAGAGTTCCAAATTTGAGAACATGATTAGGTACACTAGAACATTTCAAAGAATTCAAGAACTTCGATGTATGAACATTAGCCAAAATATCTACATTAGAATCTGACTTGCATGCAGTATCAGAACTCAAGTATGTCTTTGCCTCGTGGATGTTTCTTTTGATCATATGATCATTTATTGATTCGACCATATTCAAATTAGGGACAAATATAGCTCTATCTTGCAAAAAGAAAGGATTATCAATAGTTCTTTGAAAGTTGGGATACATGTTATTATCAATTGTATTGGTGGGATCTTCTCCACGTTTCAACAAAGTATCTTCAAGAATATCAATTTCAGCACCATTGTCATGAGAATCACCAATTATACCATCATCCAATGCCGCCATCCATTCTGAGAATTGTTTGAAATCATCTCGGTCATTACATGAATCAATGTTTTGTAGCATCATATTTTTTGTTAGCTTAAAGACGATACATGAAGAATTAATTATTTCCTGAACAATGTCTTACCTCTTCCTTTTGGAATACCGAAAGAATTTGTTTGACCAAATATTTTATCTATGGCTTCTATGTAATTTTTATGACCCATAGGAGTTTCATCCCAAATATTTAACTTGCATCTCACCAGTAGATCAGAAAATTGGTTGCCTTGTTTTATATTGCACGTTGAATCATCTTGTATATTAGTTGGAATAAAAAAACATGAGTGAGTTGTTCTTCCACTGGGAAACAAAATAGATGTTATTCCATTGGATGCAACATTCAAAATAATCAATCCCTTAGATCTCATTAATACAAAAAGATCCCTCCACGAAAAAGTATAATTTCCGAGTACCGCCATAACTGTACACATAAAGACTCCCCACCTTTATTAGATTCAACCGATCGATTCACTTCATCATAAACACGATGTTGCTCATCATTTAATTGTTTTATGAGCAAATCATGTTCTTTCTTCATCTCAGCTATGTTGTATGACATTTCATTACATATTATTCTATTTTGTGAAGCTGTTTATGACTCAAAATCTTGAATACGCATACAATCATAATCATATAATATTTTTCCAAAAGTTCACAACATCTTATTCACTTCCATTAAGACAAGATTTATGATGTCGTCATTCGATATTATAAACTTTGAAAAATAAAATTTTAATTAAATTTAAATAATAAAAGTTCACATTAAATAAATTTAATTTCAATAATAACAATTCAATTATTTATAAGAGAAATTAATTAAATTTATTAATAGAAATCATATTTGACATTGTCTGGATAACTCATAATTCTTTGTTGTTTGTACAAAATATAATCCAACAAATATGCCCACGTTTTTCCATACAACTTGTGGACGACTAATACCTCAAAATAACATTATCACAAATAAATTCTGCAATGATTGAGCAGATGGCCTTTGACTTGCTTCTGCAATACCCTCAATGTATTCCTTGTCATCATCCAAAAGTCCCCTTGCATAGCAAACATCTTGGAATATATCAAACTTAACGATTTCAAAAATTTTGAAATCATCACAGGGTTTCGGACCTTAACAATATTTAGTAGTACCAGACCCATAGGAATATAAAATACACATCGAATTGAAAAACATGTGGATCTTTTAAGCCACTTTCTCTTATGTATTGTAAACAAATTTCTGAGTGAATTCAGCGTATGTAAATTCTTCCGCTTCTAGATATTCATTGTTTGTTTCCATTCAAACTAAATACATACCTTCTTTTACGATTCCTGCAAATGGTATGGTTCATTACTCGCACAATAAGTTGTTATTATTATGATTATGGTTCATCAAGGAATGGCTTTTTATTAGGGGATCAGCGCACACCGGCATTATATTTCGACAGGCCAAGTGTCTAATGTTTTCTGGCTGCCACCTCCTTCAAATTTCCTTAGATGTAATGTTGATGTAGATTTGTTCATTAACATGAATTATTTTAGTGTGGCAATGGTGATAAGAGATTCTAAGGTGGATTGTGGTTGTTAATACATGTTATTACCATGTTGTAGCTTTAATCAAATAAGGGAAATCAAAGGTTATTCTTGAAGCGTCGAGTTAGGTGAATGAATTGGGATCCCAGCACTTCATGTTCGAATTTGATTCAAAGTTAGCTGTGGATGTTAATTAACAGCTTTTGTTACAATGCAATGAAGTTTGGAGTAATTGTTTCCTCTTATCATCGGTTTTTGCAAAGTTTCCCCTCATTTATAATACAGTTTGTTAGGAAAGCTAAGAGGGTCACTCATAGTACTCTTGTTATTAGAAATGATCTTCATATATTCATATTTTGAAGAAAGGTACGTTGAATGCTAATATCTTAGCTTAGAGTGCACGCATATGTGCTTACATATTTGTAGAAGAAAATAACCTGAAAATAGCCTAGAGAACAATCTAGAAGATGGGTGAATTTACATTAATACCCTCTAACTAACTGATAATGACATTTGTATGTGAGTTTGAATACAATAAGTAAATATATCGTGTCAAGTGTATGACTAATATTCCCCCTCAAGATGGGAATAGATGTTCTTTAAACCCATCTTGCCCAAGAGAGTACAAAAGGCAGTAGGTGACAATGGCTTAGTAAGGATATCAGCTAATTGGTCAGATGAAGATATGTGAAGGGTTTTGAAGGTGCCAAGTTGAATCTTCTCCCTAAACACATGACAATCGATCTCAATGTGTTTTGTGCGTTCATGGTAAACAGGATTGGAGGTGATATTAAGTGCAACAGTGTTGTCACAGTATAGAACATCAGGTGTAGGGACATCAATATGAAACTCTTGAAGTAGAGCCAACAACCAAGTGAATTCACAGGTGGCATGGGTCATGGCCCTATATTCAACCTCGGCCGATAAGCAAGATACAGTGTGTTGTTTCTTGGATTTCCAAGAAACCAAGGAGCTACCAAGATATATGTAGTAACATGTAATAGAACGACGAGTGTCTGGGCAAGCTACCTAATCTGCATCGGCAAAATCTTTAAGAGTAAAATCAGAATTACTGGAGAAGAATAAGCCTTAACCAAGAGAACCTTTGATATATCGAAGGATATGGTAGGTAGCTTGAAGATGGGTAGTGCGAGGAGAATCCAAAAATTGGCGCAAACGATTAACACAATAAGAGAGATCAGGACGAGTAAGAGTGAGGAGATGGAATTCGATTGATAAGATGTGTGGCGGTTAAGACACAATCACTCCAATATTGTATTGGAACGTTGGATTGAAATAAAAGAGCTCGAGCCACATTAAGAAGATGTTGATGTTTTCGTTCGACATGCCCATTTTGCTGAGGTGTTTCAATGCAAAAATGATAAACAAAAATACCTTGATCATCACAGAATTTAGGAAAATGAAATTCAGGGCCATTGTCACAACGAATGCTTTTAATAAAAGTTTTGAATTGATTGCATACAAGGTTGTAAAAAGTTTGAAATATAGAAACAACATCTATTTTTTGGTGCAACAAGTAAACCTAAGTGAACCTAGTACAATCATCTACAATAGTAAGAAAGTATTTATATCCCCCATGTGTGACTGGAGTAAAAGGGCCCAAAACATCCAAGTGAATAAGATCGAAGGCAGAAAACGAATTGTGTGACTGAAGTTGGAAAAGAGAGGCATTTCTGTTTAGCAAGTGGGCAAAATGGAGCAGTGGTTAGCTTTGTGAATAGCCTACAAGCACAAATCAGGTTTCAGATGATTCAAACAATAGATAGAGGGGTGACCTAAATGCATATGCCAAAGTTCAGTGGGATTGAAAGGGTGTGTATTGTGATAGGAGGGAGAAGAAATAACCTTAGAATCAAAATCCAAAACATAGAGTTTATCAATACGTCTACCCATCCCAATCGTCCGTCCCTGAAAAAGATCCTGCAGTAGGCATGAATTAGCTGAGAAAAGCACTGAATACTGGTGACTAGCAGTTAAGGAGCCAACATAAATTAAATTGAAGGCAAAACTGGGAACAAGAAGAACATTAGTAAGTTCTATCCCATTACCAAGAAGGGCAGTGTTAACCTTATCAACATTCACAGATTGTCCATGTGATAGGGTGACGAAGGCATGAGTAATAGTGATGAAGGAAGAAAAAAATTATGGAGAGCATATGACATGGCGCGTAACGTCTGTGTCTATGATCCAAGAAGAACGAGAAAAATTAGTAGATGTAGTGGATGAGGAGAAATGAGAGAAAATACCACTAAATGAAGAAATAGTGGTAGACGGGTGAGGAGAAGGTGAAGGTGCATGCACAGAAGAGAGTGGCTGTAAAAAAGCTTGAGATTGGAGTTGAGAATGGAGCAGTGCAATCAATTGGTTACATTGATCCATACTGAGAGTACCAAGTGCAGATTAATCAGAGTGTTGTTTCTCAGTAGCAGTGACATGAGTTGTATGTGCATGAACAGAGTCAAGTTTCTTAGATTGTGAAGGGAATTTGCCTTTGCCGTAACCGGGAGGAAAGTCGTGTAACTTATAACATTTATCCATGGTGTGATTGATTTTACCACAGTAAGAACAAATTTGTTTGTCTTTCTCCTTATCCTTCCAAGGTTTGTGTGTTGTAGCATGGATCATGAAGCTAGAATCAGCACGATTAGCAATCTCTATATCAACAAAACCTTTATGAATGAGTCGTTGACGTTCCTCTTGAATGACCAAGGAAAAAACCTTGGACAGTGGAGGTAAAGGCTCCATAAGGAGAATTTGTGCTCTTATGGAAGAAAAAGAATCATTAAGACCCATCAAAAATTGATAAACACAATCTTGATGTTGATAATCTGTCAATGACGTCAAACCACCACAACGACAAGTAGGTAAGGGCTAAAAACCACTTAACTCATCCCAAACCGTTTTCAATTGAGTGTAATAAGAATTCACATCCATGACACCTTGTTGTAAAACCATCAACCTTTGTTTCAGCTGATAAATACGAGGCCCATTACCTTGAGAAAACCGCTCACACAAATCCACCCAGATTTCTGTAGCAGTATCAAAATACAGCAAGTTGTTCACTATTTATTGATTCACAGAGTTCAATAACCAAGATATAACCATGCTATTGCATCGTTTCCAAGCATCAAACAATAAATCATCCGCATCAGGAGGGAAAAGCGAACCATCCACAAAACTGAATTTATTTTTTGCCGTAAAAGAAGTGATTATCGCACGATACCAGGAGTTGAAATTAGAACCATCGAGTGGGGTAGAAACAAGAGTTAAACCTGGATGGTCACCATTATGTAGATAAAACAGACTAGAAATATGATCCATGCCTCCGAGGGTGTTATTTCTGGCTCCGACAGAATTTCCAGGAATAACGAACCGATTATTATTTCTCGGCATCACGATGATGTGCAGCTAAGAGAGAAAAACTTCTGATACCATATTAGAAATGATCTTCATATATTCATATTTTGAAGAAATGTACATTGAATGCTAATATCTCAGCTTAGAGTGCACGCATATGTACTTATATATTTGTAGAAGAAAATAGTCTAAAAATAGCCTAGAGAACAATCTAAAAGATGGGTCAATTTACATTAATACCCTCTAACTAACTGATAATAACACATGTATGTGAGTGTGCGTACAGTAAGTAAATATATGGTGTGAGGTGCATGACTAATACTTGTCAATGCGGCACTTGAAATGCTTGTTTGGTGTTGTTTTTTGTGCACCAATCTCTTTAGGTGTTGTTCTTTTTTTCGATTGTGATAATGCTTTAGCTTAATGAAAGACTGCTGATTTGGTTTTTTAAAAAAATAAAAAATTACTCCCATAATAAATTATGCAGCATTAATATAATTAAATAAACAAATTAATTATTTTTATTTTCTTATTTTAGTTTATGCACAAGAATGAGGGGATTTGGTTTGATTAAATCAAACTATATACGCCACAATTACAATAAAATATAGAAAATCACAAAATTAATGTTTTAATATATACGATGTAGTTTTGATTTTTAGTTCAGTTATCACGCATAATTGATTAACCTTGAGAATAATGCAGTGTATCTCTAATCCAATCTTATAATTTTTACCCCTAAATTAACAATAAATTTGTTAATTTATATTGTCACCTACTACGTGTAACCCACTAAAGTGCATTATTTAATTGACCTATTTAATTGAACAGTTATCTAGGTTTAATCCGTTAAATACATGGCAAACAAAATATTAAATAATAAGCTGGAATCAGCTAGTCTCAATCCAAGCTATATCTAATAATAAGTCAGAATCAGGTCCTAAGCCTAAGACATGAAGGCCCATGTAAATTGTGGATGGGCTTAATAAGGAAGTTGGGCTGGGCTCTCCCACAAACTTCATTTCGGAAGTGCAATTCTAAATTCTAAGCCGAAATCCACAAAACATATCCTCAAAACGTTTCTCTCCCTCTCTCCCCTCCTCTCTAACTTCTTCCATCTCAATTCTTGCTTAAACAATAGCATTTTTTTGTTAATCCATTTGCTTGATTCAAGTTTGTAGTCGATTGAACTCTCATTATTCGCAAGTGTAGCACAAGCGCCGCCGCGAGATATGCTATTGCAGCTAAGGTGTCGGCTGTTCAACCCCAGTATCTCCTCTCTACTCAGCTTGTCATCTCCCAGCCCTCAAACAAAACCGCCCTTTTCGCTCTCACTCTGCGCCTCTCTTTCTCGGAAGCCCAACTCCCTCCAGACTTCCGCCGCCAATTTCTCAAAACCGGCGGCAGTTTCTGAAGCCCCCCGGTTCGTGCGGTCAGTGCTCTTTGTGCCGCCCGGAGTCGAGCCTGATGAGGTCACGGAAGACATGGTCCTGCCAGGCTCGAATATTGTGCTGGGGGCCTACACCGGCGACGCCAAAATCAAACAGGTGGAGTTTGTGAAGAGCAGTAGCCGGCCCAAGGAATGCCCCAGAGACGACCGGCCCGAGTTTGCGATGTTGGGCCGGTCCAATGTTGGCAAGTCTTCTCTCATCAACTTTTTGGTCCGCAAAAAGGATCTTGCTCTTACTTCCAAAAAGCCAGGTCTCACGTTTGAATAAAAAAGTTCAGTGTATGATGCATATTTATTATTGGGATCGAATAGTAATTTGATAGCATAATTTGCAGGGAAGACCCAGTTGATTAATCACTTCTTGGTTAATAAAAGTTGGTACATCGTCGATTTGCCCGGATATGGGTGAGTTTTTAATGTCTATAGCTTTATGCTTTTAGTATTTGAAACTTAATGGCGGCGTTTGTTGTACGTTTTGTACATTTTGATTTGGATTTTAGTAAGGTTATCTTTGTATTTTATGTATGCTGTAAGCACGCTTGAATTTCCTTCGGCTAATTACTTGCAATCATTTTCCGGAAGTAACCTTCCACTGAATAAGAAAATTGCTAATCCTTTTCCGTTTTGGAACACAGAAGGCGCTTGAACCGGATGTAAACTTATTTATTTCTGTATTTGTTGTGATTGGTTATGGATATTATGAGCCTGAACCATTATCTGTTTGCCTATTATTTCAAATTCAGTGTGTATATATATATATTTGTGTGTGTGTGTGTGTTTCTGTTTTTCTTGAGGTGCATGATGGTTTAGCTAGACTAAGATTGTACATTCAATGATGGATATTGATCCTGGATTATCAGTACTGAGTAATCCTTCAACAACTCAGGCATTGAATCTCACCGTACATCTTACTTCACCTGCAGATTTGCTCATGCCTCCGAATCTGCTAGAATGGATTGGTCTGCGTTCACGAAAGGTTACTTTTTGAACCGAGAATCTTTGGTCTCTGTTCTGCTTTTGATTGATGCAAGCGTTCCACCTCAGAAAATTGACCTCGATTGTGCAAATTGGCTTGGGCGAAATGATGTATGACAAATCCGGTCTTTTGCAAGCTGTTGTTCTGGTAGATTTTATAATTATCTTACATTTGTTTGCCTGTGTGCCTGTAGATACCCGTGACTTTTGTTTTCACAAAGTGCGATAAAGTGAAAGGCGGGAAAGGGAGAAGACCAGATGAGAACATCAGAGAATTTCAAGAAGTGATGAAAGAAAACTATCGGCAACTTCCTCCATGGATTATGACCAGCAGCGTGACAGGGTTGGGCAGGGACAATCTTCTTTTGCACATGTCACAGCTTAGAAACTATTGGGATCGTGATGATGATTAGTCTAAATGCACCACTCCAGCGCCACGATAAGGATGGTGCTGGATCTTATCTTCTCTCACCTTCCTTTGCTTATCAGGTTCAGAGCCTTATGAACTACCCAAGATTGTTGATTCATTGTAAAATATAATGCTGGTTCTGTTGAATTTTGCGGGGGTTAAGCTGGAGAAAAGGTTTTTGGTGTCATAGGTTTGTCCGAGCCGTTGAGTGCTTTTGATGTGAGCAACTGAAATGCCAAATGAAGTTTTGTGATGCTTTCATTTATATAGACCAATCTTCTAAGGAGCACCCGGCTAGGTGGGCAATGAGATCCTATATAGCGCCTAGGAGTCTAAGTGGGACTTTGGCGGGTGGTTTGGTAGTTTGAAAAATAAGTCACGAGGCGATTGCCTCCTTCGAAAATCTAGGTGGGACTTTTAGAAAACTATATAGACAATGAAATGAAGAAATTATTCATCTCCATCTTAACCTTCTTGGAACCCTGATTATTGTAATTGCTCAAAACAGAAATAATTCTTGCCAGATGCAAAACTGAATGAATACAAGACTGCAATATTGTATAGCTGCAAGTTTGACACCTTTTAATTCATTTACGCCAGTGGCTAAGAATTGATTTCATCAGCACAAGTTAGCAAGCATGTGATATTCTGTACAGTTTAATACCTCCATATTTGGGTGAGAATTATCTACATGGGATTCTAATACCATGTGGGCTCTTTTCTAATTTTGTACTTCTGGTTTCAAAATAACTGTTGTTTAAACTTTTTGTCAACAATTAAGAAACATGAAAAATATCTAAATGATGTATACAAAATAAAAAAAATTGGACTTTCATTGATTTGGAGCATAGAAATAACAGAATATTTGTTGTTATTCTATTTAAAAGAAGCTACTAACTCGGAATTAGGTGGTTATGACCCTCACAATAATGCTACAATTAATTATATTATGAAGATCCACCTACCAGACATTAGTAAAATTTAGATATAATTTTCCATTGTGAACTGATAAAGAATGTGTTTGGTTAAGATTTGTTGTAAAACATTTGAACTGCTTGTCATTTAAAATCAATTACAGACATCCTTTTTTGTTGGTTATGAAGATAATGTAGTTTGTAGAGCGCAATTAAATGATCGATGCATATGCATCAAGTTTAGAAAAATGATGAGATAACTTTCAAAAGTCACTATGGGAAGATTTATGAAGCAAGAAGATTTATACCACCACGTAAGGCCGCTCCTATTATGAGGCATGTAAGACTTTCTCATTAAAGAAACTCATCATATTTATTCTAAGGACAAGAAAAAGAAACTCATGATAGTTTGTTTTCCTCATGGGTATAAATGTAATCAAGATAGACAGTCATGCTATGCTCCCTCTCATTAAACTTTCTTCGTCAATTTCTTACACAAGTTAGGCTTCTGCGTTCTCCTTTATTTTTTGTCTATATGGCTCTTTATATGTTTGTGTATTACTGAGAGACGGAGTCATTAAAATGTCATAAATGAATTAATAGGATTTATTTACAACTTGTTTCTGAACAGCTGTAACAATCTTAACTACCAAATTTAACACGTCAGTTTCTATGCACAAAATAAAGGCCTAGCTCCGTGTTTACTTCTATAGTTAATTCTATCACCAAAACAAGGAATGCTAGGTTGCTTCCGCCTTTTAACTCACAAACTCATCCCTGAAACGAACTCCTATCCGAGTGGCAAGAGTAAAAGAGATTTGGGACCAGGAAATGAATACCGGAATCTGAGGTATAATGATGCATGAAATGATGATCCATTACTGCTCCCAAATATCTTGGTACATGTTTTTACAGTTCTCCTAGGATCACGATTGCTTTATTCTCTGTTCTAGAAGGGAAACCCTGCATACGGAAATGAGTTTTACTTTCCAACTGAAAAATACATTAGGTATCATCAGGATCAACGGCACGAGTCCCTTAAGAGTAAGAAATCCAACCTGTTGAAAGATCATGTTTCGACATGGAAGATAATATTTTGATGAAATGGTTTTCGCACTGGCTAAGGATCTTAACTTGCTCTGATCCGTGCGTCCCAGGAGAAGTTTACAAGCCTTGGTTATGGAAGTCTTACTGCTGAATCACATTTTTCCACATTTCTGAGAACTTGGATGCCAGTGGTGTATGTTTATATTCTGAAGCAAAATCAGACAACAGTGAATAAAAAAAAAAAAAATGAAGTTAACAACCATCAAATAATTAGACATACAATAGCAGGCCATCATCTAAAATTAATAATAAAGAATAAGAAAATTGCAATCTTGTTCAGCATATTACTTATTAATAACTAGAGTAATTTGATACTCAAATCACTCTCAACAGTGAGATTTGTAGTTATGTAATTGAATTACCTTGTCCCTTCAATTTGGGACCACACACATCAAGCTAGTAAATCAAGTGTCATAAAATTGATAAGAATGTGAGGCATTCCAGGACAAAAGGAACAAGGAAAATAAATGATAAAGAAGTGAACAAAATTTGTGAATAAAAAAGAGCAAACAAAGTTGTGCTTCCAAATGAAATTAGAGTGTAGCAACGTAACTACACTAAATTCAGCAAACCCTGCATACGGAAATGAGTTTTACTTTCCAACTGAAAAATACATTAGGTATCATCAGGATCAACGGCACGAGTCCCTTAAGAGTAAGAAATCCAACCTGTTGAAAGATCATGTTTCGACATGGAAGATAATATTTTGATGAAATGGTTTTCGCACTGGCTAAGGATCTTTACTTGCTCTGATCTGTGCGTCCCAGGAGAAGTTTACAAGCCTTGGTTATGGAAGTCTTACTGCTGAATCACATTTTTCCACATTTCTGAGAACTTGGATGCCAGTGGTGTATGTTCATATTCTGAAGCAAAATCAGACAACAGTGAATAAAAAAAAAAAAAAAAATTGAAGTTAACAACCATCAAATAATTAGACATACAATAGCAGGCCATCATCTAAAATTAATAATAAAGAATAAGAAAATTGCAATCTTGTTCAGCATATTACTTATTAATAACTAGAGTAATTTGATACTCAAATCACTCTCAACAGTGAGATTTGTAGTTATGTAATTGAATTACCTTGTCCCTTCAATTTGGGACCACACACATCAAGCAAGTAAATCAAGTGTCATAAAATTGATAAGAATGTGAGGCATTCCCGGACAAAAGGAACAAGGAAAATAATTGATAAAGAAGTGAACAAAATTTGTGAATAAAAAAGAGCAAACAAAGTTGTGCTTCCAAATGAAATTAGTGTAGCAACGTAACTACACTAAATTCAGCAAGCTGCTAATTTTGAATCTACAACCTTTTGCAGAGTTTTTTGCGATCTATCTCTTTTCTGATAAAAACCATAATCCTCACAGCTAAGCAAAAAATAAAAAAAAACATCACATTCCTATTCAGGGCAAGATGGTTCATCAATGAAAATGCAGTTTCCAACAGTGTTAAATATTGGACCAATAAAAATAAAATAATTATAATTGAAAACCAGAGAAAGTTATTAGGGCATGCCCAGAAACACTGTTAATAAAAGGTAAAATAAGGATTACATGCTCGAAAAGACATGTTAGAAATGCACGCAAAGTAAAGGTTACATACATGACGGTGAACAACCTTATGGTCCATAATCTAAAATTTTATAGCATAAGCTGTCAAAATTGTAGCTCTAACAAAAAAGTTTATTTCTTTCTCGATTCAATAGAAGCTCAAAGTACATTCTCTTTATTAATGAAGATGATTCTCATAAAGTAAATGCTCATTGTAGGCAGGTTAACCATAAAATCATCCAAATTTTGCACCATATAGATAAGAGTAAGACGATATGTTACCTCCAGAATCTTCAAGAACTGAAGCATAGCCATGCAGATACAATCTATCACCTTGGAATAAATCCAAACCTTCAGTCTTAGCAAGCTTGTCCAGCATAAGACCCATAAACCGGTAGGCTATCATACTTGTGGCATCACAAGCTTCTTGGACCTCAAGGTATTCATTAACAAACATGCTGTTCTGCCTGAAAGTATCTGGCTCTTCCACTGGGAAGTCATATTTTGGGGAGGCTGAGAAACAACTTGTAGGGTCTTCACTTTTAACATGATTGTAGCATGAATTTCTGGCAGTAGAATGAGATTGATAGTGTAAATTTTGTTTAGTAGTCATTTTTACTGAATCAGAGCAAGAAATTCCTAATTCTCCTGAACATCTTGATGGGAACAGTTTCCGTGCTGTGCATTGGCTATCCAGTACTTTTAATTCGTCAAAGAATGGAGAATGAGGAAAAGCATCAGTTTTATCCGACCCCCTTTTGCCGACATGCATGGACTCCAGACACACATCTAATCTTCTGAATGGAGAAAGACGAGAACAGCTATCTCTTTTACTGGATGAAACAGGTGAATTCAACTCTGCTGGGTTTGTCTCCCCAATACTTTCTTCTTGGATAAATGAATTACCAGAATGAAATTCAAAATGCTGAGAAGTATCCCTTACTTGCTCATCATCATCAGAAACATAGAGAGCATCACTTACATCATAATCCTCCATGTATGCATGAGCAAATGCTTCATCAAATTCATGTTCCGAAAGCAAGTTTGATACAACTTCTTTTGCTTGAGCACTGATAGTTAATACACATTCTACCTCCTTTTCTATTACCTCCTTCATTACTTTCTTAGGAGATGAATAAACTTTAGAAGAGGAATGTTTTTTGCGTGATGAAAGTTGGGATCTTCTATTAATAATGTCAAGAGTTTCTATTATATAATCAGGGATCTTGTCCATATCACTGCACTCATAAAGGTACTCAATCAACAAATTCCTTACTGCCATGCGTAGACTTCGGGCGGACAACTCGGAATTAGGATCCAGCAAATTTTGCACCTTTTTCAATTCTATCAAGCTCACTTTCTTTGCCTCATTTAGCAAGTGAATAGCTTTTACTATATCACTCTGCAATGCTTCAATTTCTGGTGAAAATCTCCTGAAGTCTATAGCAGGAGGACGGTTTATCATTAGCTTTAATGTTAAGCCTGCAACTCCCAATGCCCTGGCCAATGTTTCTGAGGGTTCATCCACTTCACTAATGTTTAATAGCATCTCCATGCACGTTTTCTTCACTCGACTGATCAATTTATCACGTCCTTCTCCAGATTTTGAAGGCTTCATAGAAGGGATGTACCCAGTAACACCTTTCAGCTTCCTACGCATAGCGTGCAGCGCTCCACTAGGGAAGTCCTCAAGGACATCAAGTACCTTGATTGCGGCTTCAGAATAGGCCCCAGAAGCAGTTGTGAGCACCATCTGATTTCCGCGGAAACTACTGGGTTCTTGCAATAGTTGAAAAAGTTGTTTAAGTTTTGTTTTGGAAATATCATTCTTGGCAGCAATAACCTCAGAAAGCAACTCTTTAATTGTTCTCTTCATGCCCAAATTTGACTTCTCAAATTTAATAACTCCCCCAGTGAGTATCTTCACAAGAGAAAATAAGCCTTTATTGGTCATAGAATCCAGCAGCAAGAGTATCTCTTGAAGTCCATTTGAATTAGGTACTTTTACATCCTCATTAAAGGTACATGGTTCCTTTCTGTAATTGTGGGCTCCAAATGCTGTTTCAATACATGTTCTGACATGCTCGTAGCTTACCTGCAAATTAGGAGAACACCTTGAGAAATAAAGACAAAGTAACCTCGAAATGCATAAATGGGCCACTTGCTACAGAAATTTCCCATATATGTGCGTGTGAAAGCAAAATTACATGTAATATTCATGATTCACACAAAAAAAAAAATTAAATAAATAAATAACAATTGACTTCCAAATTTTTACCATACTATTGAGAAGCTTGATCATGTACTGTAATCCTGATTGCAATTTACATTTTTACCCAACCTTTCATTAGGTTTGGATAGAGCCAACATTGCATAATTTCACAAATCCATCCTGTTATCTATTTCAGAGGAAGTTAATCAAGATTATCACTATGTAAAGCTCATGCTGGTTCATAGTTGGCACACTCCAGGCTTGTTGGAGAACTTTAAACAGTATTCTCCTAAAAGCCTTACCGCTAGTAATCAACCAATCATCTTTCAAGTTTCTTTCTATTAGGACTTAGGACCTTCATTTTTTTATATGACTATTGAGACCTTCACTATTGCTACTAACAATTATAACTTCAAGAACAGGCATTTTTATCCATCAAGTTCAAAATATCTAAAGTCATGATGCATTATTTATCAAATCCAGAAAGCTCAAATCATTATTTAAATAGTCATGATACTCACATCATCTTCCCTAAGGAAAGACTCCGGCAATATCCTGCAAACACAAAAAGAGAAGTGAAGTCACTTGAAAAAGAAAAATTTATAAAATGATATAAATAAGAGACAGTCACAGAAGAGGGGCACATTGACAGAGAATACCCAACATATAGATTCCTCATGCAAGTCTTAGTTTGGGGTGCCAAAGACATAATTGGAAATTTTACTATCTTCAATTGCTAGTGCTAATGCTATATAAAGCATATAACGGAGCACAAGTAATTTGTCCAATTGTATAAGAACACATGAAATTGTATAGTGACAACCATCGGTTGCTAAAATTTGCTACATACTGCGGCAACTTATTTTGAAGATATAAGAATGTATAAGTATTTATCTCTGAGACAGATATGTTTCAGTTTGGCAAGTATAGGCCTAGATCTGCCCTTAGCACAAAAGAGCTTGACTCCCAAGCACATTCAATTACTCTACTGATCTACCACATGCACTGCCAATCTTAATCCTTCACCAAATGCACAGAATATACAAACTAGACAAAATTTAGAGACAAGAAAATCTTTATGCATGTGGGTCTTATTGCAAACCTGATGTGAAGGAAGAGGAAAACAATTTTTTAAGAAAACACATATTGCTAACGACAAAGTAAAAGTATCACTGTCAACAGACAAGTGTTTTAACACTTTCCATTTTGTTCTCAACTATAGAACTCCCTGCAACAAAGTTAACTAAAGTACCTTGAGCCTTTATAATTATTTGACACCGTTATTACGATTGGCTGCCTTTGTGTAATCACCTTTGTGTAATCAATTTCAACTAAAAACATTCAATAATTATACTTTCAAAAATTCATCACTGGATGGATGCAATCGATAGAACAACTTAAGAGATCTGACGAGCAGAGATCTGAATATTGGACTATGATTGTTTTATCCTCAATGATATTCAATAACAAGTCACCATATTCCTTCTATTATTTTGTTTAGCTATTAACTGTGATGAACAAATACTAAATTAAACCACCGAATTTTTAATCCAAAAACAAAAACAAGTCGGATTGTTCACATTTTTTTACGTAATCATTGTTTACCAATCAACAATCAACCTATCTACACAGATCGCCAACAACAAGAGGCACCCAACAAATATGAAAAAAAGTGCAAGGCCAAATATAAAAGCAAAATAAGAACGTGTACATACTTATCATTGGGAGGAAGTATTTCCTCTATCCTATATTGTTCCTTTGCAGACAGAGGTAAGTCCATCAACCACCTGTCATTTAATTTGTTGGACTTATTTCATTCATGGGCTTCAACTGTGCAAACAAAAACAAAAAAGTCGGAAACAAGGAATAAAAAAGTGAGTGCATACATAAGTTACCTGCGTTTAAGCCTGAGGAGAGAATCCTGCTTCTTAATTTGGGATGTTAAGGCTTTTAAGTCTTCCCTATGCCATTCCTTTTTCAGTACTCCTTCAAAATTATCCACCATTGCATCCAACTGTTGAGTAATTTTCACAGGGATGTGCTCATAACTTTGGCTCCGGAAGGGCCTAAACAAACTACTAACTTAGCAAGTTGGCACCTAGAAGAGCTCTGATTCCCTTCAAAATGTCAATGAGTTCATCATACTTGATATCAGGCAACAATCTTGTTTCTGTGCGCGAGGCGAGGCCCGAAATTATAAAAAACGCAAGAGAAACAAAAAAAAGATATATACATATAATAGATTTATTTAAATATGAAACGTAGATGCCGAAAACATAAAAGCATAACATGACAACATATCTGATACTAAAGCCACTAATCAAGGGTTTCAGAGATTGGTGGAAGAATAAGGGTTTCAGAGATTTGGTCGAAGGGCTTCTGGTTTGGGAAGGTGAAAGGTTGAGTGGAGAGCGACGAAGACTCTAGGGCTGTGCCCAAGCTGTTGTGGTTGGGACAGCCCAGACATTGTGTTTGGGTTGGGTTATGAATTGGATCGGGCCCAACCCACGTAAGTCAACCACACCCCACCGCCCCCACGTGCTCTTTTTTTATTTAGTAAATTGACATGTATCATAACCTGATGGGTTTGGTTTTGGGTAATGAAATTGTGCGTGCGTATATTTTTAGTTAGGTTGAATTTTGAATTGAATAAAATGTATACTAGATGAAGTGTATAATAAGGCATTTATATTTTTATTGTATAATTTTTTATATAATATTGTCTGAAAATACTATTCTATTAATTGTAAGTGGCATTTGCATCTGTTCGAAATGAGGAGTTCTATTTAGGACTGCAAATTGCTACACATTGCAGCCTACAAAGCTATATCTGATAGTAATTGTATTTCATTATTTTTCTAAATTATTTTTTAATAATAAGTTGTATTTTCTTTCTTTAAGAAAATTATTTCTCTTAAATTAGAAGATTAGAATACAACCATCACCTATATTTGGCCTGAATTTTAAAAATTTATAGGATTTCTATAAAATTAATCTTTTGAATTATACAAAAATTTATAGGTTGTGAATCAAATAAACCTTTTTCAAATTACCGTTTTCTTATAATATAAATTATTTAAAAACTATTTTGTAAACCTTAATATAAGAAAATATATAGTCCACATTTCTGAAACCAAAAGAAAAATCTTGAAATTGAAAACTGAAAATTAAAAATACAAGATGGCCATTTATAGTTAAAAATGAAAATCAAGATATATGCTCAAATTGAAGATTACCTACATCACTGTTAACATCAAGCTAAAAAAAGAGAATATCAAATATAGTGTCAAAAATCTACAACTACAGACTTAAAGTAAACTGGTCGTTGAAACTTCAATAGGAAAAGATATGAACTTATCAAATTTAGTCGCATTAAGCGATACTCATAAGATTATGCAACAATAATTATCCTCATAAAGTGTACTAATTTGCAACAATAATTATTCATTAATTTGAAAACCTAAATTGTTACTTATTTGATATATTCTTTAGTACATTATTAAAATTCTATAATTTGAAATGGTTCAATACTTAATTTGGCATGTGCTATTTAGATAATTAATATTATTTAATTACTAAAGAATAATGCATCCTATTTTTTAATAACTATGAATATTTATTGGACAAAAACAATTTTCAAATATGATATTATTATAATATTATAATAATTTATTTTCATGATAATATAGTAATTTTGTGTGCTTAAAGTATATAGATTGATCTTATTTATTACAAACTTAAATAAGAATTATTTTATTTTGCTAAACTTCAGCTATATTATGTAAATTAATTCAACGTATAAATTACATTTCATGTGGAAATTATTTTTAAAATATTTTTTTGACTTGCATGTTACATTATGATAAAATATTATATTATAAATAAATATAGTGTTGGTCTTTATATTTTTAAAATATACTCTAAAAATTTTTGGGTTATTTATGCATTTTTAGATAACCATGCAAGTATGTCTTCATATCCTCGCAATAATCATATATCAATGACTATTTTGATCTCACCTTCATTCATTTCCTTAAGTGACATTACGAATGGTATATTATTTTTAAATATAATTGCATTGATAGTACTACATAAATTGTGGTCGTTACTTATTTTCATTAACTATATTTGACTGTTAAACAATTATTATTGAATTACAGTTGTCTTGACCAACAAATTTTCTTATAGTCGACATATTTGTACTTTGAATAGTAATAACAATCATGTTATCTCAACTATGATTGGTTCAAATTCATCTATGGTGATTGACCTGACTGGTGAAGAAGTTGTGCCCAATATTGACACCATCATAGTAGGATTCTATCCATCTATTGTTGATAACATTACAATTGATGGTATGAATAACATCGATATGAGTACATTATTTAATTATAATTTTATATATATTGTCAACATCATTTGTTCATACTATATTTGTTGTTTACTATGTAGATGTGGATCATATGGATTATGAAGGAGATGTCCCTCAAACTGGTAATCACTTTGATATAAATCTATCTATTGTTTGACTATATATGAACAACATTTATGTGTGTGCATATGTGTTTTATTTTTCAGAATATTGGGATGTTGGAGATCCAACTTATAAATGTGAGTTTTGTGGTGCATTTTTTTGGTACGAGGAACGTCTACACTCTTACTACAATACAAAATATCCGAAGCATTCATTGTGTTGCAGTTAAGGAAAGGTTCAACTTGTAGAAATGAAAGAACCTCCTAAGATTTTGAATGATCTATTGCATGGAATGAATGAGAAAAGCAACCATATTTTAGAGAATATAAGGTCTACAATAATATATTTTGTTTCACATCAATAGGAGGTAAAGTTGACCATTTGCAAAACCAAGGGAATTCGCCGCCTATATTCAAAATGCATAGTCAGAAATATCATTTGATGGGCAGTATGTTGCCACCTGAAGGTTCAACTCCAAAGTTCGCACAACTTTATATTTATGACGCTGAGAATGAAATCAGTAACCGTATAAAATGTGTTAGGTTTGTTCTTTGAATATAACACTTTATATCAAAAATATTTCTTATTTGATTTTTTTAAAAGTATTTATTAGTATGTGGGATGTATGATGTTAACAATGTTTTGCATATACGGGACAAGAGAGCATATAAATACAATTCATGTAGAAATCATGTCTGATTTGAAAGATATGTTAGACGACCACAACATACTGGTGAAAACATTTAGAATGGCAAGAGATAAATTGCTTGAAAGAGATACTTCAAATGTAAGGTTGCGACTTATCAGGAGAAGAGGTGGAGATGCACGACGATATAATTTGCCTTTTATTTTGGAAGTTGTAGCTCTTTTGGTGGGTGACTTTGATTAGAGCTTGGGTGACCGAGACATAATTGCTGAGACACAGACTGGTCAATTGAAGAGAATAAATGAATTGAATGTTGCATGTCCTGCTTTGCAATATCCTCTGTTGTTTCCATATGGAGAGGACGGTTATAGAGAGGACAGACCTTTCTCTGAGTCGACCAGTATTGCAAGTGCAGGAACAAAGAAGGTCAATATAAGGGAGTGGTTTGCTTATCGATTGTATGAGAGAGAAGAAGAACCCCCTTTTATCTTATGTGCTAGTAGACTAATTCAATAGTTCATAGTTGATGCATATACTATGGTGGAATCAGCAAGGTAACTTATGTCCATACCCACCAAAAGCAACTACATTGTGAAATGTATAAAGGTCTTGCGGAAGCTCTACTCCGTGGTGAAACTGATGTGTGTGTTCTCGAAAAACGTGTTATACTACCATCTTCCTTTACTGGTGGCACTCGATATATGATACAAAATTATCGAGATGTAATGGCAATATATAGATGGACTGGGTATCCGCTGAGATTCCAGATCCACAAGTTGATAATGCATATTATAATGTTGTTCGTCATTTCATGATGCATGGTCCATATGGAGCTGCACGACCAAATTCTCCATGCATGTCTTCTAATGGATGCACAAAACATTTTCCAAAGAGTTTTGTTGATACCACCAGTGTGGACGCGGATGGTTATCCAGTTCATTATCGTCGAGATAATGGGCTAACTGTCATAAAAAGTAGAGTTGAGCTTGAAAATCGGTATGTTGTTCCTCAAAATAGGCATTTATTGATGAAGTATGGAGCACATCAAATATAGAGTGGTGAAATCAATTACGATTAATAAAATATTTATTAAAGTATGTCAATAAAGGACATGATCGAGTTACTGCATCTTTTTATAAGAGCACAACCTCCGCTGAGGTTGAAAAAAATGTGGATGAGGTTAGCATGTACTACGACTGTAGATATGTGTCGCCATGTGAAGCTATGTGGAGGATACTTGGATTTGATATTCAATATAAGAATTGGGGTAGAGCGGCTGAGTTTCCAATTATCAAACCAACAAGTCGTCATTTTCTTAGATTTAAATCAGATTGATGTTATTATGGACAAGTCAACTGTCAATAAAAGTATGTTTATGGCTTGGTTTGAGATAAACAAAGAATTTGAAGAAGCACGTACTATAACTTATGTTGAATTTCCACATAAGTTTGTGTGGAAAAAGGATAAAAGGGTTTGGGCTAAAAGAAGACGTGGATTCACTTTAGTACGGTTATTTTATGTTCCACCTGGCAGTGGAGAAATATACTATTTGAGATGTCTTCTCATCGTCGTTTGCGGTATGATCATTTTTGAGAAAATTCGAACAGTAGGTAATGTCACATATGAAACATTTTGCGAAGCATGTTATGCACGCGGTCTACTTGATGATGATAGAGAATACACTGACGGGATAGTTGAAGCAAGTCAATGGGCATCTGGATATTCTTTAATATATCTATTTGAAACTTTACTATCATCTAAATGTTTGACACGACCATATGATATTTGGGACAAATGCTGCACATATTTGTGAGATGACATTCCTTACCAACAAAGGAGAATTTTGAACCATCAAGGTATATTTTACATTATTTCAAATTATTTTATATGGTGTATTTAAATAAGTTAAGAAGATTTTCAATGCACTAAATAATAATATTACGTGTATACTTTTGACATCGTTGAATAGATTTGAACTTGAGTGAAAATCAGATCAAGAATACTACTTTGGTTGATATTTGAAAACATCATGCGAAAGCTTGGAAGCAGTTTGAGAGAGCATGATACGATGACATATCCTGATATGTGAAATTAGTTGAATGCTTCAAATAAATTAGTGCACAATAAGTTGCACTATAACCAAGCTGTTTTAACTGAAGAATACGAGACCATGGTTGCCAACTTGACAAATGAGCAACGTAATGTATACAATACAGTTATGGATGTAGTGAATTTAGAACGAGGTGGCAAATTCTTTATTTATACGTATGGAGGGACTAGAAAAACATATGTTTGGAAGACATTATCTGCAGCTATTCATTCTAAGGGATATATCGTGTTGAATGTAGCCTCGGGTGGAATTGCATCTCTATTGTTGCCTGGTGAGAGTACTACACATTCATGATTTTTCATCCCACTCAATATTATTGAGAATGCTACATGTTCTTTAAATCAAGGAAGCCACCTAGCAGAGCTCAAAGTCAGGGAAAAACTTATTATATGGAATGTAGCTCCTATGAAGCACATGCATTGCTTTGAAACACTGGACAACACCCTTAAAGATATCATACAGTTGGGCAATCTATTGAACAAAAATAAGCTATTTGGTGGTAAAACAATTGTGTTTGATGGAGACTTCCGTCAGATATTTCCGGTTGTGCCAAAGGGAACACGACAAGATATTGTACATGCAACAATAAATTCATCTAGAACTTAGACAAATTGCAAGGTCCTTCGGTTGACAAAAAATATGAGGCTTCAGTTTGAAGATGGCTTTGCTAATGAATTGTCCGATTTGAGAAAATTTTCAGAGTTGATTGAGGGACCATCGACATTCAAAATGAAGGATATTTGGATGTGGGAATTCCTGATGATATCCTACTGAAGTGTACAACTGATCCAATTGAAACTATTGTTCAAAATACTTATCCATCATTTTCTAATTCAGTCGATGACCAAGGGTTTCTGAAAGATCATGCTATACTAGCACTAACCCTTGATGTTGTTGATAGTGTAAATGAATACATTACTTCAAAAATTTCATTTGATGGAAGAACATGTTTGACCTCAGATAGTGCATGCAAGTCAGATGCGAATGTTGATATTTTGAGTGATGTACACACTACTGAATTTCTAAATTGTATTCAATGTTCATGCGTTTCAAATCATGAGTTACATTTGAAGGTTGGCACTTAGGTAATGTTATTAAGGATAAGGAATATTGAACATTTCGTTGGGTTATGTAATGGTACTCGATTGGTTATAACAAAGCTTGGAAATTATGTTCTGGATGGAAGCACATATTCTAATTGGAACCAATGTAGGACACAAGGTCTTACTTCTAAGAATGTCATTATCTCCATCTGATCCAAGGTTTTCATTTAAGTTCCAAAGAATACAGTTCCCTCTGATCGTGTCCTATGCTATGACAATCAACAAAAGTTAGGGTCAATCCCTACCTCATATTGGTCTTTTGTTGAAGAACCCAGTGTTTAGTCATGGACAATTATATGTGGCAGTTTCAAGGGTCACAAATAGTAAAAGATTAAAGATTTTAATTTGTGGCCAAGATAATGAACAAAGTAGTTCAACTAGGAATGTTGTGTATAAGGAAGTTTTCCAAAATTTGTAATCTTATTCAATCGAATTAGTGATGTTTCAAGTTTATGTATTTTTATTGACAAATTCCTATATAGACTTTCATTTATAAATAAAATATTTTCATGTGGTGCATCACACGGGTGAAATACTAGTCTAATACTAAAGCCACTAATCAATATGATTGTAGCTTAAGCCAATCTGTCGATCATCATCTGACATGTATTCATCCACATCGTGTTCTTCTTCCTATATAAAAATCCAACATAGATTAGGCATATACCAAACTACCAAGGATTTTCAGTTTATGCACAAAAGCATATATATAGTAGTATTACACCCCAAATCATATTATCAAAATATAGTATAATAGTAATATACAAAGAAATCAATGACATGTTTAACTCAAAAAAATGCCTCCAAAATACTACAACACAATCACATTATTATGAAACATTGCATTTAGTGGAAACAAAAGAGGAAAAAAAAGAAGTGCGAAAAGGCCAGACTGCCGCCGTCGCGTTCAGTTTTTTAGTGATGATGAGGAGTAAATGAAAAAAAGAAAAAAAAAAGAAATTGCAGTTCAGTTAAAAGAGTGAAAGAAATGAAGGGGAAAGAAGAGTATAAGACAGACCGGAAGATTCTAACCCGCCTCAGGTCGCTAGTGGAGGAGCCACAAGGAGAGCAACAGTGGAGGAGCCACAAGGAGGAACGCTTTTCTAAAAAAAACGTGCGATTGGAACTAGGGTTTTAAACCCTACTTATGAGGTTATACCCCCGAAAAAAAAAAGACTAACTAACTATTTTCTTTTCTAATTAAAAATGTTGTTTTTCAATTTATTAAACAATATAAAAAATAGTGTTAATTGATTATTTACTTATAATATATTAATTTTATTTATGCAATTTTTAAATTTACATCTGTACTGCATATATTGAAGTGTGATATTAAATTCAAAATTTATAATTATTGTTTCGTTGATTATTTGAGTTATATTTGAATATTTATTGTGTATTGAACTATTTATATTGGATTTGGGCTGCAAATAAATATTGCCTATATTTTTTTAAAAAGTTACTATACTATTAAATTTTAACACAACTAGTCAATTTATTATAGGAGCAAGAATCTTATTTGGGATGAATGAAATATTTTTATACAAAATTATATTTTTACATATCTTTACCAATATAGAATTTGAATATTATTAAATATTAATTTATTCAATATTATAATGTAAAGATATTTATTTTACTTTTTTAATATATTACAAATTGTGTATCGCACAGGATCAATACTAGTGCTAATATAATAATGAATTACTCTTAAAAATAGTAATTCCACGTTCATTTTCACTTCCAAAAGTGAAATATTTATAGATAATGATGTATCAGTTTTTTATTAGATGAACTAAATTATTCTACTTTTTTCGAACTTTTTTAATTTGATAAGATACAATATTTTTTGTCATTTCTAGTTCATCTTTTATGTATTATATATCAAATAAATTATTTTTACAATTTTTTTTTTTACATATATTGATATACATTAAAATGAGGTAATAAATTTAAAAGATATAACTAATTTTCATTGATTATTTGGTTAGATTTGAATATTTATTGTTATTGAGTATTTGATTATCTGTATTGAACTTGAACATCAAAAAAATATTTACTAATACTTTTGAATAAAGTATTAAAGAATAATTTTTTTTATAATCAATCAATTTATTATAAGCAAGATTCTTATTTTAGGATGGAGAGAATATATATTTTTAATATGAAACTATATATTTGTACATGTCTTTACATGGCTCAGTTGATAAATATTAGGCCAGATTGATTGCAACGGGTTTCAACAAACTCAGGGGTTGATTTTTTTTACACTTTCTGTCCAGTTATAAAACCAATCACTGTGAGGATCATTCTTACTCTTGTTGTCACCAACGGTTGGCACATTAAACAAGTAGATGTCTATTTTTTTCTTAATGGTGATCTTAGGAAGGCAATGTATATGCAGTAGCCTAAAGGGTATGTAAATACTTCTAAACCTACTCATGTGTACAAATTGATTAAAGCTTTATATGTTTTGGGGAAAGTGGATTATGTTTTGGGCTTTGAAGCACACAGGTCATCTCATGGTCCTCATCTGACACAATCCAAATACATCAGGGATGTTTTTCAGCAAGCTAACACACTTGATTGCAAATCATGTCCTACACCATGTTGTCCTGGATCAAGTCATCCTTGCAAGATAGTGCTTCTTGATCAACCCAGTAAATATAGAAATATTGAAGGCTCTCTTCATTACCTCAGCATGACAAGATCATACATCTCTAATGTTTTTAATAAACTCAGTCAATTTTTACATGCTCTCACAATCAATTATTGGAAAGCATGTAAAAGAGTGTTATGGTTTCTTCTAGGGTCTACAGAGATTGAGTTATTGTTCAAACCAATCTAAAGGATGATCCTTGAAGGGTATATTCACTCTGATTTTGCTAGTAGTGTTGATGACAGAATGAGCCCTATTAGGTATTGTAATTTTCTTGGAAATATTCCTATAAATGGAGTTCAAAGAAGAAACATATTGTTGCTCGAAGTTCTACAGAAACAGAATATAGAGCTTTAGCATTGGCCACCATTGATCCGGTTTGGATTCAAACTTTGTTTCAAGAGCTTGGTTTCATCTCCTTCACTCTTTCCTTGTTATGGTTTGATAATATAGGAGTTGTCAAGTTAGCTTTCAATCAAACTTTTCATGCACGTACCAAACATATTGAAACAAATATTCATTTTTTACAGGAGAATGTCCAGTCTAAAGAGCTTGATGTTCATTTTGTTCCTTATGAAAATCAAGTTGCAGATATTTTTACTAAGCCTTTGTCTCCATCTAGATTCCAATACTTGAGTCACAAACTCTCTCTTTGCCCTAATCCTTGTTAGCGGTACACAGGAGCTTGTCACATATATCAATTCATCTTTGCCTTACGTCCACATACATCCATACAATATCAATTTGTTAGGAAGTTATGTTGAGTCAGCATATTAATTCATTACATAGTTAGTTACAGTTGGTTACATAATTAGTTATTAAGTACAGAGTTTTTGTTGGAGTTAGTTACATAAATAGGTGCAAGACTAGTTGAGGAACATGTTGTTGTAATATCTATAAATATTGTCTTTGTACATGAATATTTTGAAACGAAAACCACGAATTTCTTTTATGATATTTCTGCAATCATAATTTTGATAGTGTCATTGTCTTTATTAGTTGATTGTTTTTCCTTCTCTTTTTGAAATTAAAAAAATATATATGTTGATTTTTGCTTGGTGTAGACTATTTAATGTAGTCTTTTGTTGTTGGCTTTAGGTATCAACATTTGTAATAGTGGAAATCAAGCACCTGCTTTTCATCTCTATACTTAAAAAAAGGAAAGTTATTAATAACTAGCACGGTTGTAGGGATATGTGGGGATTTGCAAGATTCTTACCTTTTCATTAGAGGATTGGTTTAGCATAAATAAATGAATCAATTCACTAGGGAGGGAAGAGTGGAGTTAGCTTTTAATCAACCAATTGGTTGGACATTATAGAACTATTGAGAATTATCCTAGGTTTTTTATCCATCTATTTTTTCTTCAATAAAATTACAATTCCAATTAATCTTAAAGTTTTGCTCTTTTCTCTTTGTTCTATCATTTTTTTATCTGACTTGTCGCATCCCTCAAACAAGATATACACACATGACAAACACAAAAATAAAGAGTCGCGTGGATTCCATAGACAAGAGCATCAACAACATGATGGAAAAACTTACCCAACCATGAAAAAAAATAGAGAAGTTAGATATAATCAAAGAAATGTTAGCAACACTTTAGTTACATGGATCACTCAAGCAGAGAAGTATTTTCGGATCCAACGAACATGAGAAGAGATGAGACTGGAACTAGCTCAAGTTTGAATGGAGGGAGTTACCATACATTGGGGATGCTGGCTTCTTGATCGATCACCCAATATAACTTGAAATCAGTTGACATGTGTGTTGATGTGCAAATACAATGAAAATTCCATGAGCAATCCTTCTGAACAACTGGATGCAGTCAAGAAAATGCTATCAATAGACGATTATATGGATGATTTCGTGACTAAGTAGCCTTTGTTCCAAAAATAACAGAAATTTTGTACCTAGGCCTTTTTCTCAATGGTCTCTGTAAGGATTTAAGAGTTAAAATATGGTTGAAAGATGATGTGGAGATTTTCGATACCATGCATTTGGCAAGAGACATTGAAAGAGAAATAAGATGTATGCCTAGTGACACTGTCTATACTCAACAGGAACATAGAAAGTGGACAAGGGGCATGGTTCAACCCAAACTAAGAAAATATTATATTTACGAAAATGAGGCTACCTACGGGAGGGCCCAACTTGCAGCCAATACGCTTCAAAGGCAGAGGAATGCATAACCACCCCGTTCCAGCGATGTAAATTTGGCTCAATCATGAAGGGGCTAATGTAGGAATATGTGTCCTGGACCTGAATTGTTAAGCTGGCCCAAAAGGTATATTCCAACTATTATTGTTATTAATGTAAATAAAAGTTTAAGATATTTCTTCTTTATTTTATTTATTTGTTTTACATGTTATATGATATTAAAATCAAATAATCTCAAAAACTAGGAGACTTGGTCACGCACGGGCTGGTAGTCATGAAAAAAATCTTGGTGGTTGAGATCATAAATATTCCAAGTCATAAAATCTATGAGAAGGGATATAGTTGGGTTCAGATAGACTTGCATTGAGTGGTACGTCACTTGGGAAGAGATGTCTCGTTTCATGATATCGATGTTGAGACACCACATAGGCTAGTGGATGTGATGTTCATCCCAAATGATCACATAGAATTGATCCACATGAGAACTTAAACCATTTGGTAGTTGTAAAGGCATGAGAAAACTAAGATTCTGATTTTTGTAGGTGCTATAATTAGTTCCTTAGACTATACGCATGCATCTGGTCCTGCATGAGGGAAGCTGTATATTTGACTGGTTCCTTAAACTACTCTTGAACGGGGGTTTGTTGGTTATGATAGAACTATGTTTAAGATCAGTATAGTGGCAAGACATAATTTGCTAACCCACAGAGCAATCTGTTGGGATTGTTTTTAAATATTTTCTATACTCGTATTCAATGAAGACATTGCGCAAGACACCCAAAGAGATGAGATCTTACTATGGGCCAACTAATCGATTGAGTTTGTGAGGATTATTATAGTAATTGATGTCAATCATGGGTCTGTATTAAATGACTCGGACTTAGAAATTAATCGAAGACCGAGCGAAGGGACTGTATTCGCGCGGTAACTATGGATGAAAGGTTCGCACGTCGAATTCATTTTTTGCCTATGAGTCCATCTTGAGTGCCTAAGGATTGAAGAAATCTAAAGGTAATTAATTAATCGTGCAATTAGATTGTTTGCTCTTGGACTAGGTGAAGAGATGAAACTAAGAGGTCACACATATAACCATATTTTAGTGCATGGGAACAAAGAAAAATAATAATTAATCATGGATGTGAATTAATTATTAGGCTAAATAATATTTGAATTAATTATTAGGCTAAATAATATTTGTTGGGCAAATTAAATTATTTAAGCCAAAGTAGTTAAATGATCATATAGATAATTAATTATTCGATAATTTTATTTGTTCACCAAATAATTAATTACGCCAAATCATGATAGAGAAATAAATAATTAATTGGGAGAAGTCTTTTGGGCATAGGAATTAATTCTAAGAATCAGAGTTTAAGAAAACATCTAAAAGGTCTAGGCTTTGGAGATTAGAACTCCAAAGCCTATAAGGAGACCTAAAGGGGTCTCTATAAATAGATCCCCAAGGTAAGAATTGAAGACACATCGAAATAAACAAGAACGCCTAGAAGGGGACGACTCCTTCTTCGCTTCTTGTGTTCTCTCCACTCTCTCTCTTTTCATGTGTTGAGATTCTCAATTATATTTTTTATTCTAGATTATAGGTCTCGTTCTATACAGCATATATGAGAATCAAGCTATATCGTACGTCTACGCATCAAGTATGTGTGTAGATAATCTTGGAGAGGAGCTGCAAACGTCCTTAATCAACGTACGACCAATTATCCGAGAATCTATAACTATATAAAAGTAGGACAATTGAACTAATTTACATAAATGACATTTTTCTCATATTTTTTTCTTGTTTTTTCACTCTAATTTTTAAAAGTTTATAATTTTTTCATTTCAACGGTATTTTTTTATGAAAAATATATCAAATGAATCATTTTTTCATGATTTTCAATTTTATATCCATATTGCATATATAATAATAAAATATTAATTTTTGAATATAAAATAATTTTTTCATATTTTAATTGTGGTATATATTTAATATATTGTTAGATATTTTTATTTTAAATATTTTTTGTCAAAATATATTTTATATAATTATCTACTTTATTTTAAAAATTATATTACTATTTTACAATAATTTATTATATTATAACTCGTGCAACACACGGAAGAAATACTAGTTCTCACTAAGAACGTGAAATCTTTTATTAGAATTACGTATACTGAGTTGAAATATATCGTAAAAGTATTTTTAATTATTTATATCTATTGTATATTTTGTATCATCTATAACCTAGATATTCCAATAACTAAATCACTGTACCAAACAATTAAAAAATGAATAAGACATCTGTCTCACAATGACTTTCTGGGTCTCAAATCTTGGTGATTGCGTTTTAAATGCATGTTGCCTTGTCATCCCTTGCATAATTATTCTAACAAATCCTTGAGAATACTGTTGGTTGGAACCAATGATGAGGAATGTGAGATTGAGATTTTGAAATTACAGGAAGAAGATAAAAAAGATTATGACCTATAGTTGAAAACTAGTATTTCTCCCATGCGTTGCATGATTTATAATATTTATAATAATATAATAATTAGTAAATTATAATTAATAGTAATTTAATTATTACATTTTGCATTTTGTATTTTATTTTGTTTCGCATTATCACATTGTGTGAGATTTTGTTATTTTTATGTAATAAATAAATAAATTATAAAATAATAATATATTTTTTTAAAATAAAAATTCATGATATACAAAATATAATTTTATTTTGTATAAAAATCTCACAATTTTATTTATATAAAAATATTTTAAATATCAAATATATTACAATTAATCTAAAAAATATTTTATATTTTTTAAAAATTAATTTTATATGCGCAATATGGATATCAAATTAAAGATCTTGAAAAAAAATTATTTGATATATTTTTCATGAAAAAATAAGTTGAGACTTAAAAGTTATAAGCTTTTAAAATTAAGGTAAAAATTAAAATAATAAAAAAAAAAGTAAAAGAAGGTTATTGGTCAACCATTTATGCATTATCCCACATCCCCACGTCCAATAACATCCAATCTCTCTTTCTTTCTTTTTTCTTCATAATTTAATAAATAAATCAAAATGTAAGAGGATTAGAAAACATTACTAAAAATAAAAAAATAAAAAATTATTATTAATTTAAATTTTACAGGAATACTTAAAAATAAACTACAAATGAAATAATAGATGTATTAATTTTTTATTGATAGCTGAACAAATTACTAAATTGTTTGCCATGTCACCTGCAAGCACATTTTACGATGTATTATGAATGAGGTACCTGAATAAAAAATTAGTAAACAGTTTTGGCGGAAAAATGACAAAACTGTAATTTAGCCAAACTGTCTTGCTTTTATATAATTATAAATTTTTTTTGTCGAATTCAGTAATCCTTAGACGATGATTCGACCAAGGGGTCCAAGTCATTGCTTTAGATCTGATCAAAAAGGAAATTCCAAGATTGCCCCACACTTTCAGAAGGCCAAATTGCTTCGGCAATTGCTACAAAAAAATTTGGGAGTCTTCGAGAAGGTCCATTCACTACAACCAGAATCAGTTAGAGACTATTACAACTCTGATCAGCGTTATGCCATACCAATGGACATTAGCAACGAGAATCAATTAGCCTTTTGCCTAATACGATTATTATATATTAATGTATTTTATTTTAAAAAATTGTATATAATAACTTATTACATTATAATTTTACAAATTATACATTTCACATAAAAAATACAAGTAAAATGTAATAGCAGGTCAAGTATAGCTTGAATCTTAATAATCTTTTGCAGAAACACTTAATTAGTGATCCACTTGTACAATTGATAATTCCAATATAAGTATAAGCTAAGTTCGAAACTCGATAATTTGAAATTGTAAATATACTTCGTTCTCTATTACGCAAATGAAATTATATATTTAAATTGTAATCTTCGGCCGGGCACGCTTGCCATTGCAGATATTCCCTCGGCCTTCCCATCAGAATTGGATTTGTTGACTAGGTGCAATCAATGGTTTAAGCTTGGAGAAATTTGATAAGTAGAAAATACACATAATTTAGATTAATAAAAATATTTATTTACCATACTTCATATTTTTGTATTTGTTAATTTTCAAAATATTTATTTAACATATTTCATAATTTTGCGTTCATTATTTTTCTACTTACATAATATGTACAAGCTCTTGATACACAACAGCTTCTGATTGGCCAATTAAGTTATATATCAACATATTGGTTCACCAATAATCAATTGTTAATTATTAAAATCCAAATGTCTGGTCCTCTTTCTTCTTCACTAAGAACACACCTAAGTTTTCAATAGGAAGATATAGAAAAATACCAATTGAAAGAATAATAAATATGTTTTCGACCACCAAGGACATTCTGCCATATCCTCCCCGATTCATCTCCGTTAGACCAGTTATCACCTTGGGAAGTATTTTTGCCCCATGAACTGCCGTTTCTCATTCAAGATGACGATGAACCGATCGGTTCTAACTCAAGTTCATGCAACATGAACCCCACACCTATCAAGGAGAACCAGACCTAAATCGGTTCTGATGAAAGTAGTCCGTTGGGGCATGAACAGAATTAACAAGCATGGTTGCCAATCAGTGTTAAAAAATGCAAGTCAAATACATTCCTGTTGCTAGAAACAAAACCACAAACAGGATTAATAAGTAGCACAAAAATTGTAGCAAAATCAATTCTAATATTTACAGTATTATTGATTGGATTTATGTTGAATGCTATCTTGTTTGAAGCATTGACGGAGATAATTAACATACAAAATTAAAGCCCAAAGCACCCTCATTCAAAATTAAAGCCAAAATCTTTAACTTCTTAATTAAGTACATGGTAATGGTATGTCTGTCGATTTGCAACAATTATAAGAACTATGAACCATCCAAGTTTAAAACTGTAATCTGCAAGGTCAGAATCAAGCATACATGCTTCAAAAGATTTTAATCTTCTTTGCTAAATCCGAGGCCTTAAATTCGGGAGCCAGCATTATGAAGGCCTTCTTCCTGCCATCAGGCATGATCGATGTGTTCACTTTCTTGGCCCTTACCTTAAACACATTCTTAACATCGTCTTTGATACTCTGCTTGTCAGCACGTTTGTCTACAACAAAAACCAAAGTGTTGAATTCTAACATCGCCTTTATTGCAGACTCAGTTCCAAGAGGATATCTAAGAACTGGAAAATGATCAGGCTTTTTTATCTGGGATGCACTACTGCTAAGCCGTTTAGGATTCATTTCCCTTTTTGGTGTGTTTCGAGCAGAAGATGCCTCCTGTTTAGAATTCATTTCCTTTTCTGATGTGTTTTGACCAGAAGACGGCTCTGGGTCTGAGCTAATGGCATCCTGAAAGGTTAGTGACAAAGTATTTGTCTTGTTTAAAGTTTGTTCCCAAACATCAACTTTGTAGTCGCTTTCAACCTTTGTGGCCACAGCGCACACTGAAACTCTACCCACTTCCTAAATCAATGTATGAAGTCAGTATTAGAGAAATTTATATTCTTTTCCCTTTCTAATGGGCAAAACCTGAAAGAAATTAACAAACTTCATGCAAGAAAATCTTGAAGATGAAAAAGTATGATGCAGGTGACAGATTAAAGTACTTTCTTTCGGACTTCATATACTGAATAACGAAGTAATGTTTTCCATATTGTAGTTTTCACAGGATAAAAAGTGAATTATGCACTTTCATATTCTCATGGAAATGAAAACAGAGATGCAATGTGGAAGTTCATTTTTTGCCTTTTGCATTCTATGTCCAAATAAAATCTTTTTAAATTTCTATCCTTGCTTTATGTGACTGAGAATAATATTCTTGCACTATAATTTCCGGCAATCTCTCAAATGTTGAATATAATATCAGTTCATGAATGAAATCATAGCTTAAAGGTTATAATAATAATAAAGACAGTAAATTAGTCTTTGCACTTTTTAGGATAGGGGAGTTCAAAGTTCAGAATCTCAAAGAATAAAGTCACAGTGTTTATTGTAATGACTCAATTTTTTAAATATAAGGCTCACCATGGAGAAGTTTCATCCAAACATAATCGAGACTTATCTATTTTTTTTTTTTTTTTTTTATGATAAGAAACAGAATCCAGACTATCAAAGCAGGACAATATATTTTAACAATATTTTGTTGTATTCCTATCATTATCGTACAAGAAGAAGAATGTATTTGTGAACTTGCTGCCTCAGAACTTATTCCATAGCTCATTTATGGATCTCTAATCAAGTGATTTATATTTATGTTGCCAAACATGAGATCACGTAGAAGAGTATATATAAGTGTAAGAGTATACACACAGAACTCATAAAATGTGGCCCAACAATTTAATATGGTTAAAAGAACTTAAGCAATGAATTAGTCAACTCATTATACAATTTTAGACAGAAAATATACACTTGCTAACTAAATTTATTTAGAAAAAATTCTGAAGGGGATTTTCTCAGGAAATAGCACAGTTCTAGGCTTGTCGCTCGGTTCTTGCAGCTCATATCAAGTTTCAGATTGGAAACATTGTTATGTGTTTGGATTCTTATGCTATCTGATTAAGGGAATTGGTGGGGGGGGGGGGGGGGGGTGGGCAAAGAGGGTGAGCGTATACACACATCTCCACTACAGTAAACTATTTCATACTCTTTATCTCTTGCTAGCCTTCTTAATTTGCATATCCAAGAAAAATTCCACAAAGAACTTGGTTCTAATCAAACCCCATCTCACCGACCTACCTAATCCATTAAATTAAGAGTGATTACCCTCGAATTGGATCATAAGAAAACTATTAAAGTCGATCAGCTAGCTAACCTATGATGTAGTATGAAACTGAGATACTCACACTTTCCTGTTAAATTAGACTCCACTTACGATTCTTACATTATAACAGCAAGGACTACCGTAATAAGTTATATTGACCAAATTAAACATTTTTAGTAACATAAACATTCCACGGCCAACGAACATCAATATGTTCACATGTTCACAGAATTGCCATGAGCTAATATTATGAAAAACTTAAAACAACTGCACAGATGAAAAAAAAAAAAAAAACTCACATGTTCACAGAATTAAAACGGGAACTGTTTTTTAAATTTTTTATTTACCATAACAACTGAATTGTGCTCTGAATCAATAACGTATTTTGCAGTAAAGCATTTTCACACAATGACAATAAAAAAAATAATAATAATAAATAAATAAATTAAAGAATTGAGCGGAATTCACCTTTTCGATTGGGTAATGGGTTCTAGAAAGTGAAGAAGAAACAGACTTAATCGACACTCTCTGCGGGTGGAACCAAATCCCAGAACTGATAGCTGCTGCACAAGTAATCATGTCAAGACTCGCTGGAGAATGGGGAGAGACGGTTTAGTGGGGGGTTGAAGAAGAAAGTTCGGGAAAGACGGAACCTCCTTCAGTTGAGCCTTATCATCCAAAAAATTGAGGCATAGTGATAGGGCCCACCTGTAGGATTAGGTTGTGGGCTGAAGTTATTGGGCCCATATAATACCAGTGTTTTCGGGTTATCCACCAAAAAGAATGACCGAAAACGCCGTTGCCGGGGATCGAACCCGGGTCACCCGCGTGACAGGCGGGAATACTCACCACTATACTACAACGACTTTGTTGTAAGATCTTAAACTATTATTATAAATTTAACCTGCCCTTTTTCCCTACTACTGCAAAATTTCATCTCTCTAAATTACATATGAAGTACATAACTGCAAAAAAGATCCTTCTATCCTTCCATTATATTCTAGAATATATAAGATATATTGTTAGAATTATTCACTGTTCGCCTAATATATATATATATATCAATAATTCATTGACATATGTCTTAATTTAAATTTTTTATAATACAAATTACAAAAGAAATGAAAAAAAAAAACTTAATTTTTTAATGCTATGATTTCTTTCTAAAAATATTAAAATCAAATAATCATTTTATTCAAATATATTTTTTAATTGTAATTATATCAACTTATTTCATTATTAATTTTATACGAATATTGCATATATTATAACAAAATATGGGTTCAAATTAATTACTAAATTTTGGTTTCAAATTCCCCCCAACCCCCACCCCTTTTTTTTCATAAAGTATATCAAATGATTCATCTCATGAGAATTTATAATTTGACACCAATATTTCATAACAGACAAAATATTATAGCTAAAATAAGAATTATAATTTTATGTGTTAAAATATTTATTTTATTTTGATATATTTGTTGAATTTGAATAAATAGTATATTAAAGTTTAATGAATTTGAGCAACACAAAAAAAAATTAAATAAATTTTACTAAAAATATTGTAGTTTAATGCATATAATTTATTATTTCACCTTAATATTTTTAGTAAATTGAAATATTAACTTTGAGAAATGATAGGCGAATAAAAAATTGCATTAGATTTAGGTTCTAAAATTTAGTTTTAAATCTCGTGCGCTTTATTATTTGCCAAAGACAATTTTATAAAAAATGATAATATAAATATTATAATGTAAAACACTAAATGTCAAATCAAATAATATTATACTAACAATAATATAATTTCATCACATTAATATAATAAAAGATGTTATATTTAAAGCATCACACGGGTGTTGTTTAGTATAAAAGAGCAATCGTAAACCATCAATTCATAATTAACTGACATGTATCTCTCTCTCTATTCTCTCTCTCTCTTTTATTTTTTTAGTAACATCTAAAAATTCAAATATATTTTATGTTTTAAATCCATTTTTATGTGTGATATCAAATTAATATTTTTTTCGTGATATTTATGAGTTAATTTTTTTAGTATATGTGTTGGATTCAAATAAATACTATATTAAATTTTTATATGAATTTGAACTAAAAATATTAGAAATATTTTTAGAAAAAAAAATTATGCTATTAATTTACATAATATTATATTGATTGTTTCACTTTAATAATTTTCAGTTCATTGAATTCAGAAACATTTTAAAATTCATTTTGAAATATGATGCCTTTTATTATTTAATAGAGATAATTGTTAAGAGAATGACACAGTACCATAACATATAGAAATTTTATTCAAATTGAATAATATTTATATAAATATAATTGTTATAAATAATAACTTGCATACATTATATACATTGTTTGTGCCATGGACTTTAAGCTTTCTTTTGAATGATTAATCTTGAGTTTGTGCATCTTCAAAAAGTGTTAAGCCTCATTGGATTCCATAATAGTATTAACATGATTAATTGGATTCTCATATTTAATAATATATATGCAACGCTATTAATTGCAACAATAAATAATGTTTTTGTCCTAATTTAGTCACTAATGGTTGAGGAATTAAAACCTTTGCTAGACAACCCATACTTGAGGGTTTATAAGTTTGGCAATCGTTAATTCACTAGTGCTCGTTTGACGGGAAATCATTCGTAATGGAAAAAATATCGTTTTTCAGCCTTATACTTTCAACTTTTTTTACTTTTACTTCTTACTAGTTGTAGATCATGTAATATGAGGACGTAAGATTTTATTAAAAATACTAATTATATTTTAAAATTATTGAAAAATAAATTTATTTCTATAGTAATGCACATACACAACAATAACACTATAATACGATGTAAGTCTCCCTTTATGTCAACTTCATCTTAGGTTGAATAGGAAAAATTAGAATTCATATCCAAAGAAGCTTCATTTTTCATTTTTTTTCAGAAAAAATCCAACTTACTATGACCGACAACCTAGGAAGAATATTTGTTGTTATGCAAATATTTATATTCACAAATCATTCATTATAAGGAGAATTAAGTACGTGAGCTACCTCGACAATTAAAAAAATAACTTACTTTATTATTATTATTATTAATTATTATTAGAGACACATGACACAACTAATAGAAAGATAAAAATCTGATATGACAAGTTTAAGAGTATGAACTTTACTTTTATATATATATATATATATATAGTTACTTTATAAGGAGATTTATGTATTTGTAAATGGAATTCTAAAATCTAATTGAATATCTCAATTAGATGTTAAGATATATTTTTAATTTGTTATATTTTATCTATTAGGATGCTTTTTAATTTGTTATCTTTTCATTTATTAGGAAATAATTATATTGCCTATAGAACTTTAGACTTGCACCACTACTATAAATAAGTATTTTTATTATTATTATTATTATTATTTTGAGTGGTTAATTTTTAGGCAGAATTAACAAAATATAGTAAATAAAAAAAATTTAATAAAATATAGTATATAATAAATATATTAAAAAAATAAGTAAAGTTGTCCCGGCTGGAGGCGACTTTAATTAAAGTCGCCCCTGCCAGGGGCGAAAACTTTAAATTTTTTTATTTTTTTGTAATGTCGCCCATGCAGTGGGCGACTTTGAATTTTTTTTTATTCACAAAAAGAGGAAGAAGCAGCCACTCGGTTGTGTCACTGACTCTACCGGCCGAGTGGTACCTGTAACTCGGCCCAGCCACTCGGCCTCAACAATACTCGGCCGACCGAGTTTGAGGAATGAACTCGGCCATGGCACTCGATCGGCCACTTACTCGGCTGGCCGAGTGCGAAGGTAAATTTTTTGGAATATATAAACCTCCCCACTCGGCCGAATCACTCGGTCCAAATTCCACTCGGTTGGTCAAGTGGATTTTTTCATTTCTTCATCTTCTCGGTTTTTCATTCGTTCTCCCATTTTCGTACATTCTCTTATTTTTATTTTCTCGTGTGGTAGTCGAATTTATTAATTTATTGAGTTTGGTAAAAAGTCCATGGGATTGTTAAAAAGATCAAATGTGTTGATGAATTGCTTTTCCAACAAATAACAAGAATTATGTTTTATAAGGAAACATTTCAAATCAAATTCTATACTAAAAATCATCAATAAACAACAAAGTCAAGAGGTTCAAATCAAAGCAATACATTCTTAAAAAGTAGTCGGTACGGTGTTGGATTGGGACGTGCTCACTGAGGTGGTCGGTACGGTGTGTTGGATGGGTTGAATGGTTGATAAGCCGGGTATTCACTCTCTTGAAAATGGCCTGGTTGCACATGCCACTCATATTGTTGCCTTTGCATGTCAAGTGCAATTTGAGGATTGTATGCTTGACGATGCACATACTCTTCTAGGTTGGCAACACGCGCATCCAAAGCGTTTCTCCAATCCGACCAATCGTTCCACCCCCCTTCATACTGAGGTGGATGGTGTGGTTGCTGTGAAGTTTCGGCTTGATCGTATGAGAGCAGTTGTGCTTCCCCCATCATTTCATCCGCCTGTAGTTGTTCAATATCAAAGTCCATAGGCTCTGTTCGGGCATCCGTAGTTCTTCTCCTCCTTTTCCTCCGTTCCTCCTCATTCTTCAATTCATTCTCACTCTCATCGATTGCTTCTATGTGAACCGAGCCATTCAGTAAAATATTATGGACCTTCCCTCCAGCAACATTGGTGAGGCGATAATTGGGCAGTGCAAACCTCTTTTTATCTGATAAAATCAGATACAACTTTCTGGTGCCGGGATGTAATAGGCACATCTTCATGTTACAAAGCAATTCGAGGTTTATAGTGGTCTCGCCTGGTGTCTCTTCCATCCCTTCCAAGTTCACCCCGTAGTGTCGAGCAATTGGAGTGATCAAACCTCCAATATGATTAGCTACCTGATTTTTTGTTCAGACAAACTGTCTTAAGAGCATTGGTGCTACATTGAACTTCTTACCTTTCACCAAGCACCATAGTATGAACAGCTCATCCAAAGTGACCACCCCAGGCTCAGGTTTAGCCAAAATTGTACTGGAGACGAACCTCTGAAAATATCAGATGACCGGGCTTCGAATACTCAATGCTTTCGATCTACTAGGGTTGTAGACCGATGGCTTATCTGGAAAAGGCTCTATTATTTCCTTCCAAAAAGTTATTGCGTTGAACTCGGGAAAATTGAACCTGTCATCGGGTAGATTCGAGTAGTTCTTCTTGGGAAATCCATAAATCTGATTGAGCTCTTCGGCTGAAAGATGGTGGCACACATTTCCCACATAAAATATCATGGATTCCAGCACCGTTTCATTGTATCCTACCTGAAGTTGTGAGAATAATTCGAGGACTAGGGGCTCATACGTCTTCTCATGCATGGCAAAGAATTTACTCCACCCGATATTCTTGCACAATTTTTTCAAATCCTCATAAATGCCCATTTCCTTCATGCATTCTACATCGGCGAAATGAGTGGCTCGCCTTTTCTTCCTTTGGACTTCAAACCACCTTTCACTTTCATTCTCCCAATTAGCAAACTGTATTCCGTAGGCATCCGGCATGCTGGATAGAAATCTTTCGTACTCCTCTTGTTGTTCTTCGATGGAGTGTTGACTCCATTCGAAGGTAGTATTGACAACATCCATACTATAATCCATTTTTGGTACCTAGATGACATGGAATTAATATTACATTCATGTCAACAAGTTCAAAAGTCATATAATACAATATTCATTCTTAATTACATCTCAAGCAATTTCATCATTCAACATTGAAATTCATGGGATTTCATCATTCAACATTGAAATTCATGGGATATTAAGATCATTTGATCATTGTTCTAGACAAAATCATGCCACATTCCCAATTTATATAATGCATACCAAGTGTTCGATAAAAAACTTCAATGAAAACTTACAAAAAAACATAACTTGTTTCATGCCATAATACTCCAAATTAGTCCCTCATCAATATATTCAAACAACAACCTCAATGTTAAATGAAAACATACCTAAATAGAAGATAATATCATGCATACCAAGTGTTCGATAAAAAATTTCAATGAAAAATTGCAAGAAAACATAACAAGTTTCATGTCAAAATACTCCAAATAAGTACATCATCAACATATTTAATCAACAAAAGCAATGGTAAATGAAAACATACCTTAAGAGTGGAAAAATGAAAATTGTTGTTCTTGCTTGAATCCTTCAAATCTTCACCACTTTTTTGGGAAATTGGAACAATTTGTTGTTTAAAATGATTTGTTGAATAATTTCAACGGAAAAATTGAGTTGTATAATGATAATATTTCGAATTAAAGAGGATAATTTGGAATAGGCTAGGGTTTGGAAGAGAATGAGTGAGAGAAAATGAGAAGAAAATGGGTTTAAAAAGGCTCCGTGGCTTCGCACTCGATCGGGCCACTCGGTCGGGCACTTCACTCGGCCGGCCAAGTGCGAAGGAATTCCTGAAACCTTCGCACTCGGTCTGCTCGGTTGTGCCACTCGGTCTGGCACTTCACTCGGCCGGTCGAGTGCAAAGGAATTCCTGAAACCTTCGCACTCGGTCAGCTCGATTGTGCCACTCGGTCTGGCACGACACTCGGCTGGCCGAGTAGGGATCAGTCTTTGTAATTTTTTATTTTAATTTTTTTAATCTTAGCTTTTAAAACTATATAATTTTTATAATAATAATAATAATAATAATAATAATAATAATAATAATAATAATAATAATAATAATAGTAATAAATGAACATCATCACTAAGTAATTGAACGTTTAATTACATAGAGAACAAATTAAGTAATGGAACGTTTAATTACATAGAGAACAAATTAATAATCATAATGTGATCCTGTAAAACAACGACGCCTTGTTTTTTTCCTTTTGCCTCTACCTCAATCTTCTTGTGGATCAGGTTCGCCATCTGAATCATTATTATCTATCGTAATATTCAAACTAAAAGTTGGACGACTCGATAATGATGATGATGCAGTCCTCGAAGTCACATGATCATGCATTTCATTTGAAGTCGTACCAGCTTGAGGATATGAAATCGGGGATGAATTGAACTGTGGCCGAAAACTACCATAAGTGCATGATGGTGAAGGCGGAGATGTATAATGCCAGAACTCTAAGAGAGAAGTGAACGACTGACCATGTGCCGTAAAATCCCAATTAGGAGTGGCGAAAGGAAGTTGAAATTCTTGTGGGGGCACATAACTGTCAGTCTGCATGTCCATACCAGTAGAGACAAAAGGTTCTGGGCTATTGTGCGACGTATGTTGTGGTTCAGGATCATGTTGCGGTTCAGGCTCATACTGTGAGTGATGGCGTTGGAATGATGGTCGATGATTATGAAAGTGAGCTCTAGCCTGCGCGTATATATCTTCTACTGATCGTCTGAAGGGCTCCCTAAGATACGGTTGCTCGTCTATGACAAGTTTATTCAAATTTTCCCATAAACCTTCATGTAGTTAATTGACAATACAAAACATAAACATGAAATACATAAATGCATAATAGAAGTTTGAATACCAAAATACAGCCACATACCAAAACTTCTATAGATGCATTTGATTGCGGTTGGTACCCCACATGCATATTTAACCCTGGAGTTATTAGACATCGTGTTATTCTTTCATACCAGCTGATATAACCATGGTCGACGTCTGACTCATTCTAATCAATAACAGAAGCGGAGACAATATGATCATTTCTGGCCACCATTCTACAAATGAAGCATGAGTTTCAGCCCAATTTGTAGTGGAGCACCCTCTACGGCATATATTATGTAATGTATCGTGCACATCAGTAATGCCTTATGGAATTCGTTGTCTCATCCAAAACTGTCTCAATATCCGATCGGGGTAATATAACTCAACAATTGAATAATAAATCATAGGGCATCTTGACATCCACATATTGGTGACTCTGATAATTCCAAGGTCAATATATGCCCTCACAGCAGTTGGGTATGGGTCGTAAGGTTGCCAATTAAACTGCATAAATATAAAGTTAATTAAAATTTATTAGGAAGATAACATAATCTTAACAATTAGATATCATACCTCTTGTGGAGTTTGCCTGTCTAAACTCTCCCGAGTAGCCCTTAGGTTGTTCGTCAAACTAGTTGTAAAGTTGTGGTATTGTAACCACTCAGCACCATACGGTGCAACAGGAAGAACTCCATCCACACCAAAAATTGCCACTGTATTAAGGCGTCTACCTCCCGACATTTGCGGCGTGAGAAAAGTAATTCTTGACCAAGCCCATATCTATTATGAAACAATAATATGTAAAATGATTTTCTCATTTTTATATAACATATTTAAATTTAACAATATAGAGACATATTTACCTGCAGTAGTTGCATGGGCGCATCAATTTGCGTACGACCTCTATGTGCTGCATTGCATAGCTGATGGTACAAATAACCTAGTACTGCTGAACCCTAACTTAAATTACAGCATTCATCAATATCTTCTAGCTGATTCAAATATACCAATGACCCCATATTCCCAGAAGTATCTGGGCACATTATGGATCCTAACAAAATCAAGGCACATCCACGTGCATATTGCACAACATGTTGTTGTGGGCTGTTATCGGTAACAGGGTGCATGCTTAGGTGTGTACCTAATGCTAACAGTGAAAATCTTGATGCTTTTAAGTCTTCTGCATTAGGGTCCCATTCCAGAAGCACCTGACAACGTGTTGTCCAGTATGACCTTCCAGTTGAATTATGTGAACTTATAACTGCCCTACCTTCAATTGGCAGGCCCCAAATAAATGCGACATCTTGTAATGTCACGGTCACCTCTCCAACTCTAAAATGAAATGTATGAGTTTCGGGCCGCCACCTCTCAACCAGTGCAGTGATTAATGATTTATTAATTGTATAATCACCACATCTGTAAACACCATAGAATCTCATACGATACAACATGGATATGATTCGGTAATGCAACCTCTGTGTACGTCTGAGTATTTCCCTGCCATCATCGTTTGGGTCATCCTCATAAGGATCATGGTCATCAAGTCTCCAAAAGATACCACTTCCGTGTCTGCACTTCAATTTTTTGTCAACTTCTCCTGCAAATACATTCTCAGATCGGTGTAGATGTTGTTCCCTTAAAATCCCACCACTAATAGGGCCACATTCTCCGAAGTGCTCCATACTGCAATAAGATTAAATCTATTAGAAGAATTAAAGATAATTGAAATTGAAAATGGAAAAAAGTAATTAAAAATTGAAATTGTATAAATTTATAAAAACAGTGAAAACTAATAAGTGTTAATTCAAACTTGAATACACATTATCCGCATACAAATCAAAAATTGATTACATCTAAAACAAACAACGTTACAACATTCTATACACAACAATCTCATCTATGGTCATATGAAGTTCCTGTCTGGGAAGCAGCTTGATCTTGTGCACGATATTGTTGCCTAGTGCGTGTTTGTGCCCAATCCATTTCATTTTCAATTCTCGTCATTTTGCCTCTTTCTTTATGCCTCTTCTCGCGCAATGCCGGATTATGACACAGTTGGAAGGAAGCCTCATCCTAATAATATTCATCAGGCAATGCCTCAAACTTACCATTATAGGTGTCCACATACGTACTTGTATTGAAAAATGAGTTCATGTAAATCATCGAATTGACTCCAAAATATCGACAAGTTTGCATTGCATGTGAACATGGTATGTCGTTTTGCTTCCAGTCTCCACAACTACACTCTCTTATCATCAACTTGACAATGTGGGTATAGCATCTCGTTGTTCCTGGCACAAATGTTTTCACTGAAGCTGTTTGATTAGTAAAATCAACCTTATAGACTTGATGTTCCATTGCCTTCCGTTGTCGTTGATCATACTTCTTGTACACCTCATCAGGCCATGGTTGGTTCCTTTGTTGCATTTCACGGCCCAGTGTCAATCGGTCAAGAAAATATTTTATCGATCGATAAAATGTAGCCTGCACAATCGCACAGATTGGGAGCCGTCGTGCACCTTTCAACACGCCATTCATGCACTCAGACAGATTTGCTGTCAAAATTCTATTTCTCCAGCCTCCATCATGTGCAAGAGTCCATTGATCCTTTTTTATTTTCGATAGGTAATCATATGCCCTCTCATTCAACGCCTTCATTTGATCCATCACATTTTTAAACTCTCTGATTGTGAAAGCTGATCCGGCTTGCGAACACATGTCTTTTAACTTCACATTCTTCAAGAGACATGCCTCAAACAGAAACGATGGACTCCAAGAGGTGGCTGAAAATCTGGAATTCTTTCCACTGCTTTCAAAAGACCGGCGTGTCTATCTGAAATCAGACACATTCCTTCTCTACCGCGAACAATATGTTTCGATATCATACGAAGAAACCATGTCCAAGAAGCAAAACTTTCTTCGTCCACAAGTGCATAAGCCAAAGGTAAAAGATGTTGATATGCATCCATGGAAACAACAATTAACATCTTGTGCTTGTATCTAGTGTAAAGGTGAGTTCCATCAACACTAATAATTTTACGGCAATGTTGGAACCCATCTATACATGGCTTGAACGCCCAAAACACATATTTCAACATTTTTACACCATTTGTCTCTTCGGGCATGTGGCGCCACTCGAAAACTGTGCCTGGATTCCATTTTTATAAAGCTCCAAAAAATTTGGGTAGTTTTGAAACTGAGCTCTCCCATGTACCATACACATTTTTTCTTGCTCGTTTAAAATCATGTCATGCCTTATGATATGAGATTGTATATTGAAATTTATCATACACTTGTTGTTGAACACACTTAATCTCATACCCGGGATTTGTCTGAACCATTCCAGTTAGCAACACAGCAATCATGTTTTTGCACAAGTTTTGATGGTCAACAGACACCGCGTTCATTAGGTACGTATGAGAGCCTCCATACTTAGTGATTTTCCACATATCAATCTTTTGTTTGTAACCTGCGCGCAACCACCAGTTGCAATGTGTAGTCTCACAATTATGTTTGCATTTGACTTTCCATATACGAGGTGTGCTTTCCTCTACTCGATATTCACGCCTCGCTATACGAATTGAAAAGTCTTTCACTGCAGACTGCAAATTCTTCTTATCTTTGAATACCATGCCTTTTGTGAGCACTCCTTCAGTAGCATCATAATATCTAAAAATTTTCGGAAGATCAAATGAGTCCACAAGCATTTCATGTGACGATGCATTGAAGAACGGGATATTCGGATGCATGGAATATCTCTGAGCACTTGATGGAAATGGTGGTTGTTGATTGGATGGTGATCTCTCTTGATTTGGGCAATACATAGTTTGAATATCACCAATATCCACCCCATATTCATTTGATTCACTGGACAACTCGTCTTCGTTAGGTTCAGAGTCTTCTAGTTCATTCACACCAAAAGTGTCAATCAATGGATCATGTGGTTGATCCTCTGTGTGAGCATTTTCTCTTTCAGTTGGAATACTCTCATTATTGGACCTTGAGGTTCCACCAGTATGCTCTTGCCTGACGAGTGCTGAATTATTAATGTCATCACCTCTTAAGTAAGAAGCATATTGATAATACTTATTGTTTGGGAGAATATCTGGAAGAGCATTATCTTGCAGTTTCTCCGGATCAATATGAAATTCTACATATTGATTATCCGCATCCGATGCAAAGAAAAACCATAGATTATCATCGTTGTTGATTGATATACGATGATATCTGTTGTTTGCATATAGTGAAGCGGATATGTTGAATTTATATTTATTGCTATCGATCCTTGTCAGTTCAAAGAATTTTGATACCAAGCCAGAATATCCGATGTCGCGAGATACCCTTGTTGCACAAACATGTGGAACATCTCTACTATCCCCAATATAAACAACAATACCGACATTGTTTGAAGACTCCATATCTTAAATAATAAAGATGTATTAATGATCTTAAAATATGGAGTTAACTATATTTTTGCATGCAAGAGGTATTATTAAGCTATATAATTACAAAGTATAATGAAATTAAATTCAACTAATAAATTAGTAAAATTCAAACCTGATGCTGAAATGAAGCAGTATCTCAATGCAACGGCAACAATTTGAGGATCACGATAAATGCACAACAACAGCAACAATTCCCAGAGTAGATCTAAATTACAGCAGAGTACTTATAATGAATAAAAAATAAAAAAAATTCAAGTTTAAAGAATTTATTTGTACAATCAAGATATATGGGGAATACCAGGGATACTCTCATATATGCAGCTTGATTTTTGTTTTATATTTAATCAAGAATGTTGCAACACAAACAAAATATAATTGAAAAAAGATTACTTAAAACTGAAAGTTACTTGATCAGGATTTTTAATATTGTGTAACATATTGATCAAGAATCTTAAAGATTTTATCAAAAAGAAAAGAAACTTGAAGCCTCTTGGTAATAACACCAAATATGTTTAAACTCCAAAATATTCAATAGAGACGTAAGATGTAAGCAAGAACTTAAGGCTAACAATAAACAGAATTTTCAGACAAATAAAACACGGGGAAATCTCAGGCGCGCAGCTCTCGTAGCTCAGTTGGTTAGAGCACCCGTTTAGTAAGCGGGAGGTCTTGAGTTCGACTCTCAACGAGAGCACAATTTCTTCATCCTATTTTTTATGGCTTATATATATAGGCTGATTTTGAGTGGAAAAATAACATTTGGACCAAACAAGTTGATATAGTGAATGGTCCAGAATACAACAAACCAGAAAATAGGAGAAAAATACAGATTAGCTCTTAAATAACACTATGTCCAGCTCCAATTAGTTTATAAACTAATTTTTTTTTTTTTTTTTTTATTGAAGGTCCTTACACTTTAAAATGGGTCAACTAACTCCTTCAATTTTCAAATATAAGATAATTAGGGCGGTCTTACTTATCAAAATAACTATATAAATAAAAAATTCAAATCATAATACTCTAATAAAATTTAGAAATTATTTAATAATTAATTTCTGTAAAGAATGTCATGATCTTTTGAGATTTTAAAAATCTATTAGATAATTTTTAGATTTTTAAAATTTTAAATTGTTAAATATTCTTATATTAACTACTTGATTTATTTAAATATGTTTATATAATGAAAAGGGTCTTATTTATCTCACTAGCAATGCGCAGCATGAAAACATAATATGAGTATATAATAAAATAAAATAAATTATATTTTAAATTATCGTACCAGGCATAGAATTTGCATCTTATATTTTGAGTTGACGTTTATGTTCAATTTTGAATTCCGTAGTAACCATACATATATGAACAATGACCAACATATATCGTTGTCACCCAATAATGACCTATTCAAAATCAAAATTTATGTATTGAGAATACAATATATAATTTACAAATGCAAACAAATAAAATTGCTTGAGCAGACATTTTATCTTCTTTGTTATGAAAGTAACTCCACAACCGCAACTACTGATCTTTTTCTATGCATTGAAGTTTGAAGACAAAATATATAGGTTCATATGTAAATATTTGATAATTGGGGGTAAAAAATGTATTTTCATATTTTATAAAAAGTATCTTTTTATTTATTTATTAAATTGTTGTACCCATTTATATAACTTGACTTTTGCATTGGAAGGTCTTTGCTGGAAAACTTCCAACAAGCCTAATAATTTGTTTTGTAGGTGTTACTCTACGGTTGAACCCAACGTCTGTATCGAACTTTCCAAGACCTGTACATTCAACCTAAATCTATCTTCAAAATTGGTGTTTATCCATAACACATACATTGAATTTTTTACATGATACTTTTTGAAAGCAAAGGAAGACTTCAAACACCCTTCTGGATAATATTCCACATATAATATGCTTGAAATACATCAAGGATGCCAAAACTTCAAAAATTCACGGTCTTAGATTGTGGTTGGAATTTTGGGAAATACTTTATTCGCACGACTCATAAGTATTAATGTTAATTAACATCAAAACCTAAATTATAATTTTATAGGAAAATAAAGCATATCATAAAACAAGTAAATAATGTGCAAGAGTGACACTCATGCACGTTATTTGACGTTGTTTTAAGATTGTGATGATTCTTTATGGTGTAGGTAATGACTTTTCCATCATAATCTGATAGAAATATATATTGAATTTCTAATGTGAGTTGTCCCACATAAAAAAATATGAAAGAAGGAAGACTAGGTTATATGTCTAGTGAGTCACTCCTCCTATTACCAATTAATTTTAGTATGAAACTTCACTAAGGATATGGCTAGTCTCATTTTCAACTATTGGGTACGTTTCAATTTGTGGAGACATTCATCGGAATCATGTTTCCACCCAAATTTTATTTCTAGCTAAAAAGACAAAACTAAATGGATGAAGGCTGGTGCAGTGCACGAGTTTCTATTGCATGTAAGGTGAAGAAAGGCCTGGAACCTCTTTACACAATTTTTAAGTCTCTTTACACAATTTTTATTTTGACATTTCATTTGCATATATAAAAATAATATATTAATTTTTAAATATAAATATTTTGAATAAGTTAATTTTTTTATATTTTATTAAATAATTTTTATGTAAAATGAAAATGAGAGATTATTCGATAAAAATATATTTTTTGAAAGACAGATTATTTAGGTTACTTAATTTTTTTTTTAATCTTAATATTTTTTGGAGTTGTTTGGATTATTTTATTGTAAAAATGACACAAATTTGTTGCGTTTGTTTATAAAATTTTGTTAACCTCAAAACTTACAAGTCCAAAAAAATTGCTAGAATTATTTATTTGTGCAATGAGTTTATTAATAACAAATAATGCATTAATCAAAGTATTATAATCATAATAATTTTGATAAATAATATCAATAAAATTCAATTTATTTGTTTGGCTTGAACAATTATTTAGAAATAAAATTTAATGGACTAATTTGGTTTATGAAGACAAACAATTAGATTTACCACCCTTCAATAATTAAGTTAAAAAGATAAGAAAAACTGAATAATATGACATAATAAACAAATTTAATATCAAGTTAAAATTATTCATATTTTTATATTTGTACTAAAATTAAATAGAATAATACAAAAGAACGACGACATAATTCGAACACGACATGATAACACGATTTACCAACCTACTTGTTGGAGGACTATATATGATTGTAGCTGCATATCATTATTTTTAATTAGTTTAAATATATGAGACTTAATTAATACTATTTTATTATTAAATTATCACAATATTACAAATCTGCATGCTTAAGAGAAATAATAGTAATATATGAGTATGTTAAAGCTTTTGTCTAAAATGAAAGAAACTTAAAGCTCTAAAATATAAGAAGCCTACTTTGTTAATAACCATGGATGTAGGGTTTAGGCGGTCACTTAGGCAATTTTTGAGTTTAGGTGGGCGATTAGCCGGTTAAACTAAAATTTTATCATATTTTTTATTTTAAAATTTAAATATAATAAATAATAAATAATATAATATATTGAAAATGTTAGAAGGTACGTCCGTACGATATAAGGAATAAAATATAAACAAAATAAAATAATAAAAAACTTGAAAACTAGACAACCGCCTAACGACACCTGAACTTCAAAATATCCAATAGAGAGATATTATGATATAACTAAAATATTATAATGTTAATAGCATAGTTTATATCAATAAAGATAACATGGAAACCATGATCACGTGGCTCTCGTAGCTCAGTTGGTTAGAGCACCCGTTTAGTAAGCGGGAGGTCTTGAGTTCGACTCTCAACGAGAGCAATTTGTTTCCGTAAATATGGGCTCTGTTGTCTTTAAACCCCGCGAAAGTATACGACGCCGTTGGTGTGCATTCAGGAACTTCTCCCGCCACATAACTGTTAATGTACGTCCGCAGTCCACCTCTTGACAAAAAGCTGGGGCGCATACAATTTTTATTTCACAGATATTTTGTTTATTTTGTTCGGCTGAAGAACCATGCCAATGGCGAAAATGATTTGCCCAATGGTTCTAACTCCCCCAACGTCTTCTCTTTTCCCATCTACCCTTTATCAAAAGCCACAATTCCCTTCCCAATCTTCTGCGTTTTCAACAAAGTCCACAAACAGAGCTAGGAGTGGACCATTTCTTGTGCCGAAGGCATCTTCCCCCACCGCTCCTGTCGTGCCCGACGACATCGCGGATGTGCTCGGAGAAGTTAGCATCTTCACCGCCGCCGGCGAGCCCGTTAAATTTAAGGACCTCTGGGATCAGCAGGAGGTAGTTTCTGTTACAATCACATACTTTATGGTCTTCCGAGCTTGCCTTATCTCCTCCTATATTCAGTTTAGTGAGGTCTTTTTCTTAGGTGGCTGAATTTTATTATGGGCATTTAGATGAATTCCGATTTCATCAATTATGAAATATAGTGGAATTGGGTATTTATTTGATTTCAAAGTTAGTTACAAAACCTCTCTATCTCAGTTAAAGATTATATACATCGACTGTAATTAGGTTTTTTTGAAACCATTTTGATTTTGTCACATCTTCACATAGATTCTCAAAATCAAGTACCTACATTTTCTTCCATAAGCACTGTGGTTAAAAAAAATTATGTGGCCTTTCATGAAAATTCTGATTAATTTAGCTGAATTATTGCTTATTAGTTGCAGGTTTACATTGTGGAAATAATTTCTTTTGCATGTTAATTTGTTCTTTGAACTGTTATTTTCTTTATGTATATAAGACAATATATCATAAATGAAGAATCATCATATGACGGAAATTATGTGATTTCATAATGGGGAATCGTATTAAAATATAAAGATGGCGTGGGTGAAAACTTGATGATTCTGAGTTCCATTAAGTGCAGTTGATATCAATCAACTTAGCTTTGCATACAAGCCAAACAAGGCCTATAGGTTTTAAAATTCTGTGTTCCTGATTATCCTAGTACTGTATCTTCCAGATTTGAATTGGGTACTTAATTTCCCACTCTGAATTTAGAATATACATGTCCCTAGTGAGCAGCACAGTGACTAAATGCGGCTAAGCAGTGTTATAGTAGTTTATAGAGTTGTATTGCTTGTGAAATATGATTAATACAGATATATGGACTCATGGTGCTGATGTTTACTTCATCATAATAACAAAACCTGAGAATTAAGGTTTTCTATTACATGCTCATTAAGGTTTTCTATTACATGACTCCATTGATAACATGCTCATTAAGGTTTTCTATTACTCTCTTGTTGAAGTCTGAGTAACAATCAGATCTGGCCTTCCACTGTTTGGGGCTAGACTAATACCAACGCTCATGAGGAACTTCCCATGAACCCTCAGGAGCTCTGATAAAGGAGTAATCTAATTTCCTGTCTCCATCCATGCTTGGGGGATTACTTGAGAATTGGACGGTACCTCCCACCCTAGAGGTAACATAAAAGAAGATCTTTATAATTTTATGCTGAAACAGAAGTGAAGGAGTTCGGAGCTATGTTCTCCCCCATTGCCCTTCACTAATATGTAAAAACTGGTCATTATGCGAATGGAAGAAGGGGTAAACTGACTCAGGAGCACCTTGTACAAACGCACTACTCGTGAGTGAAAGGAAGAGATGGTAATCTCAGACCTGCACTTATTTAGGCGCACCGGAAAGCTAGAGTAGGGGCGGTGGCATGGTTAGGGTGTTCATTTGGACTACGATTATAAGCTCTATAGGTACTGGGTAACACGCGCTGAATTAGCTCTATAGCGTAAAACCTAGAGGTCTGGAAGAAAGACCATTGAGTCCTATCGTGTTGATCAACCATGACTATGGTCCTTCTTAGGGGAGGGTTTTGATCCAAATCCTGGCTACGATTATTTATCTATTTATTTTCTCCAAGTAAGCATCTTCCTTCCTCCTTTCGTACAAATTTTGTTATTATGATGAAGTAAACATCAGCACCATGAGTCCATATATCTGTATTTATCATATTTCACAAGCAATTCGACTCTGTAAACTACTATAACACTTCTCCTTGGGAGAGCTGGTGAAATACGAGGGGGTATTGCACCTGCATTTGTATTATAAAAATAAATTAGCTAGCTCACATAGTTTTTAAAAGCTTAATTTATTTACTACAAGTTGGTTAGGCTAGTAAACATGATTGGGTGCATGAGCTTGGGCACCGTAAAAGTAAATACGAAACATCATTTTATAACTCACTCAGTTAGACCAGAATAAGATCCCGTTTTTGAAGTTCAGCTCACTCAAATAGGCCGACTGTATATCATTACATTTGTTGATGTAAAATCACAACTCGAACAGTAACAAGATTACATTTGAGAACAAGATTACATTTGAGGAACAATTTAATGGAAAACGGTTTGTGGAAGCTGATGAAATTAAGTCAAAACGTGCATGTCTTAATCACTTATTAGACATCCAGTTTTGATGATTTTAATCTCTTAAGTTCTGTTTTGCATGAAAGAGATTGATCCTTTTTAACAGTTGTTATTTATTTAATTTCTAGACTTAATAATCACCACAACCTTTGTTGACATAAATATCTAACTTCAAAACCTCAACTCTAAGGTTTACTTGAAGTTTAATTGAATGTTTCCTGAAACAGTAAGTGATATGTTTCATCTCATGGAAATTTATTGAAAACCATTATTTCCAGGGAATTGCTGTTGTTGCACTCTTGAGACATTTTGGATGTTTTTGTTGGTAAATCACTGACTTCGCCCTGGAATTTCACTGTAAGAGTTTTTGTCTCCTGGCTTTTTCAACCTGTGTTTTTGTTTCTATATTCTAGCTGGGAGCTTGCGGCAGCACTCAAAGAAGCAAAGGAGAAATTTGACTCGGCCGGTGTGAAGCTAATTGCTGTTGGTGTTGGTACTCCTGATAAAGCTCAACTTCTTGCTGAAAGAGTAATTAATTTATCTTTCTATTCTTTTCTCCAATGAATCTAACCATTCTTAAGAAAATTCATTTGATTGGAATTTATTGGTAGACTACCTTTGTTTTGTCAAAAATAGGTATCTTTCTCATCTCTGAATTAGTCCTTGGATAGGCGATTCTGCGGTTTAGCAAAATTGCATAAGACTTCTGAATCAGATGATCTCTCCGTTGGGTAGCAATAGACACCTTCTTGCTTGCTAGAAGCCCTTAGCCACATACCACCATCCTTTTATTCCATAACCCATTCTTCAGACCTATTTTGTTATACCAGCGCTTGGGGCCACAATCGTTCAACTCTGAAGCCAACTCAAGGCAGGAATCATGTCAGCAGGGAATTTGAAAAGAGTATTCTCATTAGACCAAACCAAGTAGAGAGTCCCTTGCAGGTTGTATACGCCAGGGCAGCGAGCAGCTTTGCTGTACCCTCTAACCTTCTTAGCTGGTGTAGAACAGCTAACATTTTGAGCAACCAGTCTTCACTATGTATGTGGATTGTTTGTTGTGTAATTGGATCAAGTGATGTCCTTGTGAGAGTAACTTTATTGTTTTTGAACATTTTGAGCAACAACTTTTGTTCTCTTCTAACACGGTGTTTTAATGTGTACATTCAGTCTCACTATAAACTCCTTTTGAAAACAGATCTTGAGTTGGAACTCTCTCCCTCCCATCACTAGCCACCTTAATATTAACTTCTTATGATTTTCAGAAAAAAAAAAATTTGATCTCTAATGCCAGTTCTCTTGTGTCACCAGTTACCATTTCCTTTGGATTCCCTCTATGCTGACCCGGATCGTGAGGTAACTTATACCTGCAAGTTGCGTTAACTATGTCATTGCCTGCTTGAATTAAACTCCAACCTCCTCCTGGAATTTCAGGCATATAACATTTTGGGCTTGTATTATGGTTTTCGCCGGACATTTCTGAACCCAGCTAGTGTATTTCTCTCAATCTCTCTTATACTCCACAAGATTTCTAATCACCCATGTGAAATATCTGCTTAATCCTAGGTGTCTCTACTATGTGAATTTTGCAGACCAAAGTATTTTCAAGATTTGAGGAACTGAAAAATGCTATGAAGAACTACACTATCAAGGCAACTCCAGAGGATAGAAGCAGTGTTCTTCAACAGGTTTAGATTTCTGTTCCTTAATCTTCTGCTGAACTTACTTTTAGCACGTTTAATAATGCCATGCACTATATCTGATTATTAGGGAGGGATGTTTGTATTTAAAGGAAAACAATTGCTGTATGCAAGAAAGGATGAAGGGACTGGTGACCATGCTCCCTTGGATGATATCTTTGATGTATGCTGCAAAGTTCCAACTCCATGAGGCCTTAAGTCCTTTCAAGGTTAGATGTCTGATGTCTGATGTCTGATGTCTCATGTCTCATTTCAGATAAGTGAGTTAATTTACAAAAATCTTGGTGCTTATTTTCATAGCTTCTCATGCCTTTGATACACCAACTTGCTAGCAATCTTGTATATACATGAATTGGTTGAATTAGCTAAGCAGGAAAAAGTCGACTATGCATGCTTTACAGGTGTTTCTAATATGGGCATCGATACACTTTGATTGTGTAGATCTTCTCTTATGGTAAATTGCACAACGGTGTCCATTAGTTTCAAAATCCCGCACGGGGGATTATAAAACCTTAGGAAGGCGTGTTGCAATTTCCCTTTCTTGTTATGGAGCACTATAACTATACTAAAAGACATTCTGATGTAAATTTGTATAGATAGTAACATGATTATACAATTCTTTAACCATCTGTGATATCATTTTGCTTGTTTGTGTGACAACCTTTTCACTTAATAGGTGTGAGTATATCTAGTTTACCTTTTCTGTAGTAGACCTTAGACTTTCTGCTTTTTGTCCGAAATGCTCTATTTACTGAATTATTCTCATTTGCTAATTGCGAATGAATTCTCAGATTATGTGCTTACTTATTTGGGTTTGGCGATCAATCACAATGTTACAATAGGGAAGTTTAAACAAGTTCCTCTCTTTCTCTGGGAAAGGAGAAAAACTCCAAAACCAAAAACTATGCAGAGAGCAGACTGCTACTGAGTTTTTGTGCTCATTCTTAGTTAGGTTGCTATCTGTATTCAACTAATCCCTTCCAACTTTCATTGCCTCTTGGTCAACTACTCTTCACCGCGTTTAAGGAAATGTATTTAAAACACCAACATAAATTTGGTAATTGATTTTGTTCTCTTAAGGTTGTGCTTAATTGTAGAATTTCATACAAGGTCTGTACCCTATACCCAAAAACTTAGCTCATATCGAATGCCTTACCGTAATTTTTGGTAAACAAAAATTTACACCAATGTTGTACCAAAATTTTTGATATACTATTCATGTCGATATCGGTAAATAATCCATATCGAAATATTAATGGTATATCAAAATTTCGATGTACCAAAATATTACCGGCGTATCAAAAATATATATATATGTAGAATTGAATAAGAAAAATGAAATACCAAATACCAAAAGTTCTTTTCGGTATTTCTAGTATATGAATATCAAAATACTAAAATTTTTAATTTTACATACCAATATCGTATATAAAAAATTTCAGCACAACAAAAATTTCACTATATTTCAATTTGGTAGGTGTGGATACAGATGTTTTCCTAACACTAATTTAATCCATGTGTTTTCTTAAACCCACACTATATATCTACTTAACTTTCTGATGTAGAAGCGTGATACAAAACACAACAATTGATAAACAACGATGAAGGAATAGACACCTTGATACTACGTATACTAGGTGCTATTGTCTCCACAAGGAAAATTCTCAATTCTTATTTCTCAATCAAAACAATACCGCGTACCCAGGAAACATCCCTTCCTTAAGTACTAATATTCGTTAGGCTAAAAGCCCATAAAATAACTAAAGTCAGCAAGGAAACATTATTAGGCCCAAAAGATTAACTAATCAAGCACATAATTAATAAATATAATTCTTCTAACAAGCTCGATCATATTTCTCCAAGTATTGCAACGCAGTCTCATCGCCATCACTTTCATTATAGTTCCCACTAGTATATTCTTCAATGAGATCCATAGACATATTATTATAGTATAATATTATTAAATTTTAAAAATACATAACATTAATATTTTAAAAAAATATATATGATTATATTAAAAAAATTATACATGTATCGTGATTATAATAAGGATATAAATATTATATATAAAATCATGTGTGAACGTTAATTAATGTTATTTATAAAATACAATCATCAATTACCAAATATATATATTTTCTTTTGAAATTAAGAAACTTGAATAAAATCTTATATATCAATTTGAACATTTTTTATTATTATAAATAACATTGAATCTGCCACATTCATAGTTGATTTGTTAAAATTAAGTAATTATGAAGATATATGAATTTTTTTATTATTTTTTATAAAATTAGTAACATTACCAATATTAATAAATAAAAAATATACAAAATTAAAACGAATACTATTGGTTAGCAATATATTAATATTTCTTAAAAATCTGTTTTTTCATTTGTGGAAAGAAAAATAGGCGAGAAAAATGATAATAACAAATGTAGAAAGAATTAATTTATTATTATTATTATTATTATTATTATTATTATTATTATTATAATTATAATATATAGATATATAGATTTAACACCTTCACTCTCTCTGTCTTTCTCTCATGCAAATAACATTATTATTATGAATTACTTCCTTCATCTTAAAAAATATATTACTTTATAAATATATTTTGCTCGCAAAAAATAATTTATTATAAAAACTAAAATTTTATTTTATTAGTTAATATAAATGTTTAATTTTTTTATTTTATAAACAAGTTATATATAAAAGAATAAATTAAATAAATAAATCATATAAGAGTAAATTTATAATTTTGTAAATGGTTGTACCTTCGCTAAATTAACAAAAGATAAAAAAGTTATTCTATTGACAAACATGATTCTTTTTTAAATGTAGTATAGTTATTTTTATCCTTATCTTATATTAAATAACATATTGATTTAAATCATTTTAATATGTCTTGTCGCATTATTTTAATTTCTATTTGCATACAAGTTAATGATTATTATAGAAAATGTTTTTGCTTACTAAAACTTATTAAAAAAAAAAAAAAAACTGATGTTCTACTCTACCAGCCGTTCAAAATAATTTTCATACGCGCACATTAGATTTAATTCAAACAATAGATTTTAAATTGGTGGATTTTAATCTATAAAAAGTTTAAATAATTTTTTTCCTTATCTTGGATGCTTCAAATCACTCACTCCGAATGCATTATAATAACTTGAAGACAACTAAAAGATAAGAGCACTGGTGTTTCGGTGCTCCGTGTATCCAATCTACATTATTATTTATTTAATTAAAATAGATCATTTATTTACTTTTAAAAAGTATTACTATTTTTTCAAAGTAACAAATCAGTAATAATATTTTTCTAATAAATAAGTAATTCTTTTTAGTTAAATAAGTAGTATTGTAAATCGAGTTCCACGATGCATTCGATGCACACAAATTTGTGCGTTAAGATAAATTATGTAACGTCCAATATTCAGTTCCTAAATATATTTATTTATTACCATTCAAGCAGCGAATGGTGATAGAATAATACAAAACCAATATAATCTATCTATCTATAAACCATTCTTTTAAAACAAATTAATAGTGAATTTTATTGATCAAATCAAATTAAAACGGGACATTCCTGTTTGTCATGTAACTCTATTACAAAAAATTACATCTGAAGAGGCTAAAACTATTTCTCATTTCAATTCCCTTCTTAGCCAAAAATATCTGCAGTCTTGTTATCCTCTCAAAAAATATGTGATATCTTCAAATTGATATACCTCTTAATCAATCTGAACCCTGCAAACGTTGGTATTTCCAATGCCCAATATCCTTTTGCTCTAAAATATGAACAATTGAAAGTGCACCAACTTCTAACCAAATGTTAACAAATCCTAATTCAATACAATGATGAAGTCCCTCAACTACTCCTGTTAATTCTGCAAAGATATTATCCAAAATGCCAATGGATTTATAAAAATAAAAAACAAAATCAGCATTTGAATTACGAATAATACCACCTGCCCCCGCTAGGCCAGGACATCCCTTTGGTGCCCCATCAATATTAATTTTAACAAAATCATCATTTGGAGGGACCATCTTATCAAAATTGGATCAGATTGCTTTTTGTATTGAAACTTAAGACCCCACAATCGAGCAATATGCCAATACCCTTTCTAAAATCAATTGGTAATATAACATATTCCAACATCAATCGGATCCTACTAGCCACCAGTAATTGGATTCTTTTCGGGCTAGAAACTCTATTTTGAAACATTTTCTCATTTTGAGCTTTCAAAATATACCAACAAATAAGCACAAGTAAAAGTGTACAAATATGATCCTTGATTCTTTTTTTTTTTTTTTTTTCTTAAACCAAACAACAATTAGCTGAGCTATATTATAGTTCAGAGGAATTTGAAACTGAAAAAAAGCGATGAAATAACCACAAATCTATTTGGAAAACGGACACTATATAAACAAATGGTTCACATCCTCACAATGAGAGAACAAAAGGTACAAATGGATACAATCTCAAATCCCTTTTAGGTGAGATTCTCATCAAGGGGAAGAAAATTGTTGAGCAATCTCAAAAAAAAAAAAAAAACAAAAAAAAACTTGAGATTCTCGTAGGGATTTAGGCCACATCATAGAACCCCAAACCGCACGTGGTTTATGAGTTCTCAATGAATTTCATGTAGAAAAAAAGAAAAGAAAAATAATCCATTAGAAGTCAACTTCCAAACAGGCATATCAACGATGTCAAAAGAAATAAAAAACATAAGGATCTTAGAATCACATGAGGGGGAGGGATTAATATGCAAAAGAAATGATAAATCCCATGCATTCTGAGACAAAAAATCAACCATTTTTTTTTTTAACAATCAAAGACATCAACATATTTACACAATGGACTAGATTCGCACTACATATCAAATCAAAAGAAAATATCATCCTTTTGACGTCGCCAAAAAAATGCAAGTTTCTTCATTCTCTTTATATTGCACAAACTATGGCAAAAATGTGATTGATTACACATATATTTACAATGTAAAGATGATATTTTCCTATAATAGTTTTCTTTCAAATATGAACACCAATGATTGTTAGAAGTCCGTAATTTCCACCAAGCTTGCATAGCAAATGCCCTAGACACATCAAATAAACAAAGGAACCCCCAAATGAGTAATCGGTAACCTTTCTTCCACAAAATTAGATAACTTCAAAATTCTGTTTTTGCGATAAGGAGATGTGTATTTGCCAAAAATAACAGAGCTTTTCCAGTTATTAATTTTTTGACCAGTAGCCTTTTCAAAATTATCAAGAAATCCCAACAGTTTGCGAAAGGCCCCTGGTTAGGACATTTGGAAAAAAGGACAAAAAGACCTGGAGATAACGGATCTCCTTCCCTTATGCCCCGAGATGATGGAAAAAAACTAGTCAAATTCCCATTCAAGAGAATAGAAAACCAGTTATGCTCAATACGATTGGAGATATACGTGAAAAACAAATCAGAAAAAACAAGCAATTGCATAATTTTATAAAGAATGTTCCATTCAATTCTCCTGATTTTTGTCATTAAATTCATGTACAAGTTCTTGAGCAAAGATGATATTATCCCCAATGTTTCTAGAAGGAACAAAGCCACTCTACTTAGGCGATACAATGTCAGGAAGGAGGGTAGACAACCTCTTATAACCAGCTTAGTAAAAAAATTATTAGTCACATTACAAAGACTAATCAGTCTACAATCAGCCCAACCCACATGATGATTCTTTGTAGAAATTAAAGATAAAGTAATGCAAGAAAAGCTCCTATGCATTTGTTTCCTTGAAGAAAATTTTTGCAAGCCTCCAACAGGTCGTATTTAATGAAATCCCAATATTGTTGATAAAACAATGCTGAAAATCCATCAGGGCCAGCCAAACTATTCTTATTTAACTTAAAAATAGCCTCTTTGACCTCATCCATTAACGAAATTAAGCATAGATTGACTACATCGTCTTTAGAAAGGAAACATTGTATATAACAAAAAAGTTGGATTCTGAATATCAAAACTTTCTGATCTAAACATTTTTTCAAAGAATGTGCACGTAGATGATTGGATGTCATTAAAATTGGTTAACCTAACATTATGAACCATAAATTCTGCAATATGAATTTTTATTTTTTTATTTTTTAACCAAGGCATGGAAATAGGCTGTATTTTTTCCCCTTCTTGAAGCCATTTACAGGCAGATTTTTGTTTCAAAAACTCTCTTCCATAGAGAGAGCTAATTTATATTCAACTTGCTTTTGTTTCAGAAAAATCAAATTAGTGTCCACATTATGCTCAATATTTTTAATATTGTCACAAATATTACCATCCACATTTTTGTTCCATTCTTTAAGACAAGCCTTAAACCTGATCAATTTAGCTCTCAGATTTTCCATCCCATGAACACCCGTTGGATATTCCCAATTCTCTTTAATAGTCTCAAGGCACTTAGAGTGTTTAAACCATAAATGCAAAAAAGCAAAACAAGGGTCTATTAACACTATTCTTTTTTGAAGGGCAGTGATCATACAAACCCTTTGCAAGATGTTTCACTTCAATTGAATTAAAAGCCGTTAACCATAAAGATGAAAGTAATGCCCTATCCAACCTCTCAAAAACCTTATTTGCATGCCAAGTAAAAATAGATCCAACAAACTCAACATCTTCAAGACCACAATCTACCAACATGTGAGTAACTTCATCCATAGATCTCAATTTAAGATTCCCACCCCCTTCTTTTCCCAAGCATGCAAAATCACATTAAAATCACGTAACAATCTAAGAAAAATCAGCATGATTACAGGCACCCAATTCTTCCCACAATCTTCATCTATCAGTTCTATCACATGAAGAAAATACAAATGAACAAAAAATTTACAACCACTAACCCTATCAAAAACATCCACATCAATCATCTGATCAACGAGAATAAAACATAAAAGTCAATATGGTCCTTCCACATCACCCAATTTTCCCATTAGAATTAGCAATCACATCATGAAAACCCAAAGACTGTATCATAACCATATCTAAAGTCTCATTTTTAGTTTTTGAAATGCACAAATATTAGGTTTATGACTTTTAAACATGTCATGCAGTTGAGCTTGTTTCTTCCCTAGTCCCCTAGCATTCCATGTAATCACAATCATTTATCACAATTATCATGATTTTCTTCAGTAAAAATCGTACCTTTTTTGGTTCACATTTGTAATGGCTTACATGCCTTACCTTTTACTTTTTTTCTTTGCCCTAGCACTCCAAAGCCCTCTAATCACACCATCAGAATCCACTTCCTTTGTTCGACAACCATCATTTTTCCATGTACCTCGTTCACAAGAGACTAATGATCAGATATATCATCAATATACATACCTTAATAGATTCAAAACATCCAAATTATGCATATCATCATCAAAACTATATGTTATAAGCTGATTAAACGAATTATGACATGTGATGTGCATATTTGAGGAAGAAACGGCTTGATTACCCTCCCTTCCATACCCCTATTAACTATCTCGAATTTTGGCCATAAGGGATCCATCTTTTTTCTTATCCACATCAATATTATCAATTCCACCATTCACATTTATCTTATCTAAATTCACACAATTATCGACAACCTTGTTATTTAGTAATATCATCATCATGCATCATTCCCTTACCCTTATCCACACCTTTCTTATCATATATCTCTTTATGTAACCTATCTAGCTTAGCTTTATATTCATCATCAAAACACACATTATTAGAATGACCTAGATGAGAGCATTTAGTACAATATCTACGAATCACATCATAAAGCACTTTTTGCAGCATTAAACATTCTCATGACTCTATGTAAACTTCTCGAGGTTTCATATTTAACACATCTATTTCCTCACAAACACAAGCAACACCTAATCTGGACCTATTAGCAGTATGCTCATCAATTATTAATAAAGGCTTCCCAATTAAAGATGCAATTCTAAATATAGCTTTTTTCTTAAATAGATATATAGGCAGATTAGGGAAAGAAATCCAAATAGGGAATGGAGAGGATTCCTTCTAAATATCAAACTCAATTGTCAATTTGAACATGCGCATAGGAAAGCCACTGATAAAAATGGTCTGCTTCCTCCATAGACTTAAAAAACCCTCCTAATTATTGATTTAATCAAAACATGCTTAATATTCATAGAAGCAACAAATACCAATCCTGAAAGGCCAAATTCAATAATATTCTCCCTTATCTTTTCTATATGACGAATACCACCGGAAAACTTACTGGTTAGAGCATACTTGCACTTCAAGAGTGGCAGATCTGACTCCTCTTTTGAAAAACTAGCAATCGGAATATCTTTATAGACACTCGACGTTCCAAAACCACACCCCTCGTCTTTCGCAACGAACTTCCTCAATGTTCTATTTTTCAACCCTGATAGCTGCCCTCACTCCATCACAACCTCCGAATATGCCTAGCATCCTGTACCGGCGGATCTACAAAGCATCCCCCATTCTAGTACAGTTTATCCTTTAGCATCGATTAACCTCAAACAAAATCGTAGGTTCATTCACTTACAAAGAGCAAAATAAACCATCAGACAAAGCTACAACAAACACCTTTTTAAACCACTTGCAGCCCCTCGCATTCGAATGGACAACTTAAAAAGAAAATGATTGCATTAACCTCATATGTTTTTCATCCAAAAATATATAATTAATTTCTCGGTAATTATTTATTTACACCATTTTCAATGTATATTATGTAAAAATTATATATACAGAATTAACATGTATCAAATAATTCATCATAATTGAATTAAATAAACATACTTCATTAATAATTAAATAAATACACTCCACAATTATAATTTAAGATGTTAATTTTACTCCACTATTATATTTTGAGATGAGAAGAACAATAATCATAGAAGGACAACAATTATCGAATCCATCAATGATTTTAAGAACCCTTTTTTATAAATTGTGGAAACGTTAAACTCCTGTCTAATTTTCTTGTATAAAACAAAGTGTGTGTGTGTGTATTGTTTAATTTGATAAAGTATTTGCATGTTTATTCCAGAATTGAAGAGTGGGTGGGAGGAATAAGGAGCTCTCTCTAATTCTGCGAAAAAAGGAGTTGCCAATTAATTACTTTTATCTGAGTCAACGCTTCTTGGAGTATGTGTAGCTGTTATGCATTCTTACGCATGCATGGTTTTCCAGGCTTTGAATTAATCAGGCCTAATAATCAAAAAATATTATATTAATGTGATTTATTTTGAGAAAAATCAATAAATTTGCAGATTATAAATACTTGACATTTGCTCCAATCTTTACAACCGCAGGAATTGAAGAAGATTGTCTCTGTAGTACCTTGATCGAGTGATATTCATAATTGCAATAGGTTTATTCATTACTAGCTGGTGTTTTTTTTTTTTAATATATTATGTTACAATTTAATTAATATTACATCTTATATGTTATACACGAAGTTCATATTTATATGTAAGTACGATTGAAAGGGGAAAATAGAAAAGAGAGGAGGGGAAGGAGTTGCAGAAAAGCAAAAGAAAATAGCGCAGATCCCAATAGATGCAGGAAGAATTGCCACCGTTGCTGGCTGGGACTCATTCTCTTTGTTGAGTTGATATGGCCTTGCTTTCTTCTCTTTACAAATCCTCTCTCTCACACACGACGAGAGAGAGAGAGAGGTAAAGCTGAAGAAAGGAGACTATAGATTCATACATTGATCAGCAAAAGATGCACTTTAGTTGGATTTTAGTGAGATTTTATTCTACCCAATCCTGAAAACTTGACCAACAATTTGGCTTTATTTTCTAGGCCCTCACCGGGACAACCTTGGAACCACAAACTCAGGTACAAGAATTGTCACAAAAATAAGCACTAGCCTAAAAAGAAGAAGAAGAAAGAAAAAAAAAAAAAAAACACATTTGCAGTTTTACAATGCAATTAGGTTAAAATGCATTATTGCCTCATTATTGGATAGTAAAAGAACTTGGGATCGGTTATCCAAAAATTACCTGCTTGCATTTAGTTATTTGCTCATGTTTGCTATTTAGTATTTATCGAATGACGCGATTGATTTATTTATCTCAACAAATAGATTCTTTTTTTCTACGAATGTTACTTCTTGTGCTGGTACCGCACTAAAATCGAGTGCCAATGATAATTTTCGCCCTCTTAATTACTTTTACATGCGAAAAGTTAGGTGGGATTTGCATCTTTGTTATTGCTTTCAAAATTGTTTTTCTCCTCCACATTATTTTCACATTCTCATGCAAAATGACCAAGTTGATGTCATTTATAACATCTAACATTTGATTTGTCATACCTTGATTGCTTATATCTTCCTTCTTTTAAACCTCTACCTTGTCTATGACCTCTTCCTCAATTGATGTTTCGTATTGGTTCATTGTTGTTTGAACCATGTTCATCACTTTGTCAACCTCTTCCACATCATCTATTATGCAACCGACCAAAACCCCTTTGAGTCATTATTTAATTCGTCTCCTTTTTCTTCAAAGATAATTTTTCCTTCAAAGATAATTTTTCCTTCAAAGCTTGTTTTACTTCTTGTACAGTTAATAACAATCTTTATTAATAATCTTGTAATTCGCTCATCAATAGACATATTGTCTAAATCATTGGACTCTTCTATGGCAACGACAATATAATTGAATTTTGTATGCAAAGTTCTCAAACCTTTTCCAATAATGCTCGTCTTTCAAATTTTCTCCATATCTCTTCATTTGAGTGGCAGTATTTAATACTCTTGAGAGATAATTTGAAATTAATTCAGATCCTTTCATGTGTAAAGAATCAAATTCACCTCTTAGTGAGATGTACGTTCTTCATTTTCTCAATTCCTTTAAATGAGATTTGAAGAATTTCTCACGCCTGCTTGAACGTAATTGCTATAGCAACCTTTGCAAAGGTCTTCTTATCCAAACTTTGATGAATGAGTGTGAGCGCCTTATGTTTCTTCTTGGCGGCTGCATTATTTTCATCATTACGAAGTCCCAAGCTTCATATGCTTCAGCAAAGCTTTTTATCCGTAAGCACCAATTACCATAATTTTATTTGGTGAGAGATGGAACTTGAAATGTGTTCCATTTTATATCTTTTTTCAAGCTTTTGTCTCCAATCACAAGTTACCCTGATATCAACTTGTTAGAATATGTAAAGTATATAAGATAGAAGTGGAGGAATTTTGTAGGATTTATATTATTTCTCTCTTGTAACTTATATTTAAAGTACTCCAAAGTGATGGGTATTTATAGAATATACACAATTAATATGAATCTACTCTCATACATCTATCACTATTTAATTCTACTACATTCAATGATTTAAGTATATAGGACTGAAAATCAAACTCAGCTATTCCATACTTGATTCGAGCTAATTTGTTAAAAATTCGTTTGAACTTGGTTTGATAATAATGTCAAACAAGGTTAAACACATTTTGACGTTTGATCAAATCTAAAATTCGACTCGAGCTCGAGTTCGTTAAGCAAAATTCGTTAAAACAAGTATAAAGTATCAAACTACTCAAATTCGACTCGTGTTCGACTCGATTAAAGCTCGTTCAAACTTGACTCGATTAATAATCAAACCAATCTCAAACAAAATATTAAAAGCTCGATAACATTTCAAACATTCTTGAATAATAGTACATTCGACTCGACTTAACCCGTTTCCACCCCCAACAAGTACATGTATCAACTCAAAGGACAAAATATATGAACACTCCAAATACATATATAAATTAAATTCTCTTTTTGACCATAATTTATTATAAAATCTAGATTATTATTATTTCAACGGTAAATGTATGACATGTGTAGTACCGAGAAGACCCACTCCTTATCGTTTTTAATTAATTAAATAATATGTTTTTTTTTTTTTTTTTTTTTTTTTTTTTCACATTGAATATTGGAGCGTGAAGCTACAATCAAATCGTATAGTACAGAATTTGTCGCAGAGCGTAGAAGAATCGTAAGATATGGGAAGTGCTCCATTACTAGATTTGGAGTTTTGGCATTCAAACTATGGATGAGCCTCTTTAGAAAGGTACAACGCTGTGTCCTGCCCAAAAGCTTCAAAAGCGCACCACAAAGCATGTACACCGCACCAGTCAAACTGCTTTCTTCCCTACACACCCATTTGCTAAATTTCTGTGTCAATCCACACTCTTCTTTTGTATTCTAACAACACTTTTGTCCAGACGCCATCGTTTAGCCTTGTCGACATATGCTGAGGTAGCCAAGACTAGCCATGCAGGAGTAGGTAGATACACCTATACCCAATTCCAGAGAGAGAGAGAGAGAGAGAGAGAGTAGAGAGTATAGCTACAACTATGTTGGCATGAGCAGAGACACAGTTTGTCTTCTGCCCGGAGAAATCTATGCAAAGATTTTGCAGTTCTTGTGAAAGAGTTATTAATGAGAATAAATGAAAAAAAGAAGCTAGCTAGTTAATCCCGTTGGTTATGTCAAATCGTATTAATATTGGGGGCCACCGCCCCTCCATAAGAATCATGGAGAGAGAAAAGATTAATGTTTCTTCCAATTATCAAGCGGGTTTCTCTGGGCAACAAGGAGCTGTTTTTCTGCTGAAACTTGTCTTCTTAAGTTGGTAAAATTGCAGGTTTTGGGCCTGGAGCGTTCCTCATTAATTGCAAGGTTTGGTTTTTTTTGAAGTGTAAGAAATAAATTAAAGTTTTATGCAGAAGAGATATAGATACACTGCAACTATACGTATTTATGGGGTTCAAAAGGGAGAATTGAAAAGGAGAGGTGGAGCGGAGGAGGAAAAGCAAAAGACGATGTATAATTTCTCAGGCGCGGATCCCTATGGAATGCTGTTTCTCATTCTTTTTGCTTAGTTTAAAGGGCCTTGCACCCTTCTCTCTCCTTTCCTGGAAATCTTTTTAGAGAGAGAGAGAGACACACACATAGACGATAGATTCAGCTATTGCTTTGGCAAGATCTTCCTTTGGATTTCCTTCTACTTAACTCTGTAGCTACAAAACAAACCAAACCACTTGTTTCAAATGGAGGGAAGCAAAGGGAGAGTCCAAACATGATTATTTTACTTCTTTCCAATCATTGACCTGATTTCTTCAACAACCTCCAAAATTTAAAAAAAAAAAAAAAAAAAAAAAAGCTAGAATCTTCCTTTTTATATTTTTATCTTAAAAAAACAAAAGAAAGTTGATTGATGGAGAAAATGAAGCCCATGAGTAATGAAAGCAGCAACAGCCAAGAAAATAACTGGTTGGGTTTCACTCTTTCAGCATCAAGCATGGATGAAGAAGGACCAACAAATTACCATCAAACACAGCCTTGCTCCATTGATGTTTCCAGTGCTTTGAACTTCTCATCCAGTTTTACCTATCCAGGAATTTACTGCGGTGAGACTTCTGGTTTCACTTCTCCTTTAACTATGATGCCACTTAAATCCGACGGTTCGTTGTGCTTAATGGAAGCCATCAACAGGCCACAACCACAAGGTTAACTTGTTTCCAAACTTATTCCAATATATATTTTCTTACTTCACTATATATACATATATAATTGGGTGTGTGTATATAATATCTGCAGCCAAACTGGAGGATTTTTTTGGAAGTGAAACAATGGGGGCCCATCACTATGACAGAGGAGGAATGGCTCTCACACTACACAGTAATATGTACTATCACCAAAACCCTGAAAATCAACTTGCCGATTTCAATCTTCAGTTCCCAGCAATTATGGGAGACAATAGTGAAATTAAAGATTGGGATTCAAGAAACTATCCAAATGTCGGACCCACTAGTTATGGTCAAGTAGAGTCCCTAAGCTTATCAATGAGCCCCATTTCCCAGCCGCAGCAAATCTCACCGCCTATGGAAAATTGCATGGTCTTCGAAAACAAGAAAAGGGGCCCTGAAAATGTCGATCAGAAGCAGATTCTGCATAGGAAGTCCATTGATACGTTCGGCCAAAGGACATCACAGTACAGAGGTGTCACTAGGTTCAATCTTTTTAACCTTAACCACCCCCCCCCCCCCCCCCCCCCCCCCCAACACCCAAGGCCCCATTTTTTTTCTTTTTAATGTTCTTTTATATCTGCTTACTATCAAGCTTCTTTTTGTGTGTGTGTGTGTGTGGATGACCAGGCATCGGTGGACAGGCAGATATGAAGCCCATTTATGGGATAACAGTTGTAAGAAAGAAGGGCAAAGTAGAAAGGGAAGGCAAGGTAATTAGTGTTTTAAGGCTTGTACTGCACATATTTTTTTACTTAATATATTTCTTACTAATTTTATTATTATTATTTCTTTAATCATGGTTCCTGGGGGCTAACTTATGAACTCCTTTCCAGTTTACCTAGGTAAGCTCCTCTTATGACTTCTGTTCTATCTTTTGTGCCTATATTCTTACACACTCTCTAAGCAAATAATATTAATAATAATAATAATAAATAACTACTTTTTACACAGACTCACCTAAGAAATTGAATTACAGGGGGATATGATGTGGAGGAAAAGGCTGCAAGGGCGTATGATTTGGCAGCACTCAAGTATTGGGGTCCTTCAACCCATATAAATTTTCCGGTGTGGTTTTCATTCTCATTTTATTTTACTTAGAGATCGATTCTTTTCCATGAAATAGAGAATGAGCTTCTTTAGTTGATACAGTTGGAAAATTATCAACAAGAACTTGAAGGCATGACGAACATGAGCAGACAAGAATATGTTGCTCACTTAAGAAGGTAAGAATCGTCACAACTTGAAAAGTTCTCCCCAACATTTTTAATAATATATGTTTATCCTTACATCATTTTGCAATCTATAATCTGCAGGAGAAGCAGCGGTTTCTCGAGAGGAGCTTCGATTTACAGAGGAGTTACAAGGTCTTATTATTATTATTATTATTTTTTTTGACTGCTAGACGAATTAATGGGTGAGACGGTGCTATACCAACGTCTTTATTTTGAATTCTAAGTTTGCATTGTTCTTTAGCAGGCATCATCAACATGGACGCTGGCAAGCTCGGATTGGCCGAGTGGCGGGAAATAAAGATCTTTACCTTGGAACTTTCAGTGAGTATCTATATCCCAAATAAAATTCACAGAATTTTTTTTCTATCAAAATTCCATCTTCGATTTGGATTATTGCAGATTGCTATATTATTCCATGATGAGGTATTCTTAAAATGGCATTTATTATTCTGGTGATAGTAGGGACTTGAGATAACTTTGTGCAGGCACCCAAGAGGAAGCAGCAGAGGCATATGATGTAGCTGCTATTAAGTTTAGGGGTGTAAATGCTGTAACAAACTTCGATATGTCGCGGTATAATGTGGAGCGGATTATGGAAAGCAATAATCTTCTTCCGGGGGAAATGGCTCGGCGCAACAAAGACGAAAAGTTGAGCACGACGACGATGATTGATGTCGAGGGAATGGGCACTGCTCAGCAACTTGTCAATGAGCCCGGGAGGACTAGAGAGGGCAGCACTAGCACGAACAGCGACGCAATGCAGATTCCGATGCCCCACACAGGGCCCAAGTTTCGCCCGATTCCAACCCATGGAATGAGTTCTTGGACTACGTCGGCCCAAATGAGGCCTCAGGTGCCACTTTTTTCTGCGTGGGCCGATGCATCATAGTGTGTGTTCTTAAACCTTGATTTGCGGGGTTGGAGCTAAACATTATGTCAAAGTAGTATTGTTTTTTTCAAGAAATCTGCAGGGGACAATTTTTTATGACAATGTTTGAGGTTTTTCTTGGTTTGATATCCGAAGAGGTGTGTTTTATGATTGACAATGTAAGTTGTGGCCCTAATATTTCACAATTACCTTGAAATGTGACGAAATTATGTCTAGGATAAAAATAAAAATAGAGATCTTGATCGTGGGCTTTTTCCACAATTGGAAATTAGTGCATACATCAGTGCTTGTTTCATTATGCATACTTATTTCTCGATTTGTTCATGTTATCCTGCCAGACCCATTAATGCTTCTTCAACTTTGATCTTCCAGATTTAATTTTATGTTTCATTTTTTTTCTCCAAAAATTACTCACTATTTTTTAGAAAATCTTGGAGCCAATTATTTTTTTGTTTTACTTTTTCATTAGCTTTTAAATATTTCAGTTTTAATTCTATTTTAGAAAAATATATTATTTTAATCATCTTTTTATTATTTTTAATTTAATAATCATTGCATTGCACAAATAAAATATTGATTTTAAATATAATTTATTTTTTTAGATTAATTATGTTAATATTTTGATATGTAAAATATTTAATAAAATATAATATTATTAAAAAAGTATAATATATATTCATATATTTTATTTAAAAATTTATATTATTATTTTAAAAATAATTATTATAAATTGCAGGACGCACCGACAAAACATCATTCTACCAAAAATAATGCAGCGAAATAGTTGGTTAATTTTTATTTAAAAAAGTAGTTTAATGTTTATTTAAAAAGTATTGGTTTGTGCATGAAAGTTTAGACGTGGAATGAAATGAGGTGGCTTTTGCATTGATTGCCTTATCATTATAACTCTATCTACGACGCCCCAAATGCAATGATGATGTTTCTGATTAAGAGGGAACAAAGGATCATGTCATAAGGAAAGATATAATACTGTTACACCACTTTTCCGCACTTTATCTACACCACTTTTCCGCACTTCATCTTATGAAATAAGTCAAGTCTGCACATTTATATATATTCCACCAAAATTCAAATATAGAGATCTTAAACGAGCTAGTCTGGTTGATGATTTTGAATTATTTTTATTGAATTTTAGGATAATTGAGTTTCGGTTGAGTCATTTTAATGGCTTGTAATATTGAGAAGTAATCAGGTCAAGAGCTCTTGGGCTGAACATAACCTTAATCTTAATCCAACTCTATTGAGTTTGCCTAATTAAACTACTATTGGGCTATGGGTCGAAATAGTTAAATTATATATTTAAATTTACAATTTTAATTAAATATATGTAATATGTATTTAAAATAAAATCTTAGATAACATGAAAATTAAATATTTTATAACTTTTATATCACCATACAAAATTTAATGATTCCAACATTAAAGTGATATATATATACTATTTCATGGTCAAAATTTTAGCTTTAAAAGTATTTACGTTATAAAATTTAAAATCATGGTATATTTAAATTTTAAATTTAAATGATAATATTTAAAATCTTCTAATAATTAAACATAATTTAATATCTTTTACTAAAAAATAATTATGTTATATTAAAATTAATTCAAAATGGCGTATGTAAATTTCAATATTACGAACGAGACAAATAAGAAGAAAAGTACAAGCGAACGGACTAATCCTATAAAATTTCAAACTAATCAAGCTTTGTCTAAACATGCTAATTTTAAACAAACTAATAAAATCAAATCCTAATCATATAATTTTTTGAACTAAATAAGCGGACCGTCGAAATAGAACCCTTTTAACATTCCTATTGAAATAGTTCCTAAACTTGGGGACAAGATATCATAATTCATAGTTGTTCTTGTAGGGGCAGATGCAGCTTGGCCCAAGGCCCACTCATCTTGCAAAAAAAAAAAAAAAAAAAAAGAGATCCACAAGCAACGTGTTGAGGGAAATCGAAACAGTTGCAAATTCAATGAGGGTAACTAGACGGGGGAGATTAAAAAAAAAAATTGATGATGAGGCATGCCACCTAGCGTCGCCCATATAAGTTGTTCAGCGAAATATATATCTATATATATATATATATATAGATGTAGATGTTCAAGGTGTGTGTATTTGTGCATATGTGTATAATGTGTGTAGTGTTTGTGATAAAAGATTAGGTTGTTTAAATGATTTTAAATTCATAAAAGATTAACTACAAATTTATTTATTTGAATCTTTAATCATAAAATCATTTAATTGTATTTTAAATATATCGAATAAATTCATATCCAAATTTCATTATATAAATGCAACCTAATGGTATTCAAAAGATTTAGTATCTGTGAGAATATGTGTGAGAGATCGACTCTCATAAAATTTAATAATATATCAACACTAATTCCCTTAATATTGATTTGATATCTACATTAACAATTCTAGCTAACCAATAAAAACCCAAAAAAATAAATATTTATGCATAAATTTAATAATTATTTTGAGAAACAATTTACAATCCAAATTACTTGAACCCAATTCTTTGCCTTTTTTATTTTGTTTTTTAATTTTTAACTCCTTTTGGATTTCGGACTAATTCTTTCCTATTATCAAATTCTTATTAAAATATATATATAAATTCTGCTATCAATTAATATATCAAAATCATGAAGCAACTTAAACAAGGTTTATTTTTATTTTTATTTCTATTTTTAAGGAATTATCTATTTGAATTTGTTTGTTATACCATCAATTATTTACTTTGTGAATTATTAGAAGCACAATTGCTCATAATTTCATTATAGATGTGTTGATCGTGCGTAATTGCAAGGTTAAAATGTAATCGATTTAATATGTCAAATTTATCAAGATTGATACCAATTTATAATTTTATTTGGGGAAGTTATATTTCAATATATTTTTGTTATTTCAACTAAGAGGTATGTTTCAAAAGTCAACATATTATTTTATTTGTCAAAATAAAAATAATTTTTATTTCTTTTTATTTTTTATGAATAAGTTATATTTCATTAACTAAGTTAAATAAATAAATAAATGAAGTCGTATAATATATTTTTTTAAAGATTGTATATTTATTTATTGATAAAAAAGAATTTACATTTAAAAAATATGAATCTTATTGTAGAAACCTATAGACAATTTTATTCTGACAAATTGTTACTAATGGAACCCTCTAAATGAAGCCAAAACAAGGTCGGTAAAACATTTGAATGCATGCATGCAGCAACCAAAAGAAATAATGGTGAGTTATCCTATACAAGTTTTGGAGGATGGGTACAGATCTGTAGCACGCCTGAATACCTTTTCTGCTGCTGCGGCACAGAAAGCAGGAAATGCTTTATATTCATAACAAGAGCTTTTACATCCATTGCCCTTCTTTTTGTACCTTGAAGATGCCCTTCATTAATCCTCTTCCCGACATAGCTTCTCTTGTTCAGATTAATTTGTTTCATGTTGCTAGCTTCTCCGATTTAAATATAACATAATAAATAAGTAAGTATGAGTGAAACAATAACCTTTCTGGGGAGTATGTCGCCTGAATCTCTCATAAGTTGGACAAGTCCGTCGATTCAGTGCAAGATTTTAGGGTAATAACGTAGATGGATCGGATCAAATAAAATCAAATCTTTGATTTTATTCTCTTGTATATTTGTATATATTCTTTTCCTTAGTTAGAATATTCATTGTATCATTGTCTTGTATTATTTCTTTGTAATCCTCTTTATATAGTGAAATAATACGCTCACCAAAAACACGGTGATTAATACCTATTCTCTCATGGTATCAGCCTAACACACTGAAAACCCTAATTCTTTTCTAAAGCCTCACGCTACACTAACCCTACCCTTTTCTAATTTTTTTTTCCGGCAGTTCTTCTTCACACAGCAGTTCCAGCGGCGGTTTCCTATGGCCGATTCTTCCTCCCTCCCGCTGAATACTCTTGCGCACCTGCTCCACGTGAAGTTGACATCTTCGAACTACATTGTTTGGCGGCATCAGGTTATTTCACTCCTCGCCAGCCATGACGTCTTCTCCTTCGTTGATGGTACGATCCAGATTCCGTCGGAGACGGTTACCTTCGATGGTGTTACGAAGCCGAACCTTGCGTATCAAACTTGGTACACCACTGATCAGAAAATACTTTCCCTTCTCAATTTTTCTTTGTCGGAAGAAGTTCTCTCCGAAACTCTTGCGTGCACGTCCGCACGGTCACTGTGGTTACTGCTCGAAACCACATATTCCCACGCATCCTCAGCCCGTATCAATCATCTTCGGAGTGAACTCTACAGCCTTCGTAAGGGGGGTGATTCAGTCGCTGATTTCAGTCGCAAGTTTGTCCGGCTTTGCGATCAACTCCAATCCCTCGGTCGTCCGATCGCCAATGACGACAAGTGTCATTGGTTCTTGTGTGGGCTGGGCTTGGCTTTCTCCGGATTCTCCAACACAAGGATGGCTATTACACTGCTGCCTACCTTCCGCGATCTCGTTGCACAGGCTCAAAATTTTGAGCAGTTCACCAAGTCACTGGATTCGCTGCCTGTTGCTGTTCTGGCGTTCGCCGTCGCGCCTGGGTCAGGCGGTCGTCCACCCACTTCAGGTTCTGGCCGTAACTTTTCTCATTAGGGCCGTGGAGGGGGTGGCAAAGGGAAACGTCAGTATGTTCCCAAGTGCCAAATCTGCCGGGAATTCAATCACTACGCGGATTGTTTTCCTCAAAGGTATGGTCGTGGTTCACCTTCTCCTTCTACTGCTAATTTAGTTTCGGCTTTTGATGCTCAGTGTAAGATTTCTCATGCTCAAACGTCTGATTGGTTTTTGGACACCGGTGCTTCTTCTCACATGACGCCGAACCCTTCTTCCATGGATTTCACTGCGCCCTATACCGGTAATGGTCACGTTGTTGTTGCTAATGGTGCTAAAGTTCCTATATCTAGTGTTGGTTCTTGTTGTATTGCTCGGAATATTCGTTTATTGGATGTATTGATTGTTCCGCATCTCACTAAGAACCTAATGTCCATTAGCAAACTAACCTCAGGCTATCCTGTTGACGTGTTATTTACTGATCAGTCCTTTGTGATTCAGAGTCGAATGACAAAGGAACCCCTGGCTCGTGGCCGTCGCAGTAATGGTCTCTATGTTTTGGAATAATGTCACTCTGCGATGGCATCTGCATTACACTCTGCATCTATGAAGGCGTCATTTGAATTGTGGCATCGTAGACTAGGCCATACTCCTATTTCTATTATTACATTATTGAATAAGTTGGGGTTTTTGTCAGTAACCTTTGTATTGCCCAAACCTACTATGTGTTCTCCTTGTCAGTTGGCAAAGAGCAAACGTTTGTTCTTTTCTTTGAATGAAAAACGAGCTATTTCAATTTTGGACTTGGTGCATTGTGATTTATGGGGTCCCGCCCCTGTGTCTTCTAATGATGGTTTCAAATATTATGTTGTTTTTATAGATGATTTCTCACGTTTTACTTGGTTATACCCTCTTCGTGCTAAGTCCGAGTTTTTTGAAGTTTTGGTGTGCTTCAATACATTTGTCTGTAATCAATTTTCTTCCACGATCAAAGTCTTTCAGAGTGACGGGAGTACTGAGTTTCTGAACTCTTGAGTTCGTAATTTCTTTGCCTTGATTGGTATTCACCATAGTGTATCTTGCCCGTACACTCCTCAGCAAAATGGCCGGGCTGAACGTAAACATAGACACATCACTGAGATGCGGTTGTCTTTGATGTTTCAGGCTAGTGCACCGGCTTGCTTTTGGCTTGATGATTTCTCCACCGCGGTATACATTATCAATCGTTTACCTACCCACTATTGGATGATAAATCTCCCTTTGAGTGTCTTTATCATGCTTCTCCGAATTATGCCAATTTCAAGTCTTTTGGCTGCCGAGTTTATCCCTATTTAAGTGACTATGCGCCTAACAAACTTGCTCCTCACAGCACTCCTTGCATTTTCTTGGGTTACAGCTCGTCCTACAAAGGGTTCCGGTGTTACGATCCTATCACTGCACGCTTCTACACAACTCGTCATGCCCAATTCGATGAGCTATCATATCCTTTTTCCAGTGTTAAAGTCACTTCCATCATGGATAACTTGGACATCTCGTCCTTCTTGGAGCCTGGCCCGGCCCCTGCTCCTCCAGCCCCCTCTCCGGCTCCTGTTGTCTGCCCTCCTACCTGTCCCGGCCCTTGTGCTCTCTGTCCGGGTGCCCCGCTTCAGGCTGCTCCTCCTGCTATTCCATTACTTGCTCCTGCGGTTGATGATCTGCCCGCTCAGGTTGTTGACCCAGTTCCTCGCCTTTCTTCACCGATTCAGCCGCCTCCTATGGTCCCTGCTCCTCCGGGACACTCTATGACCACTTGTGCTAAGTCAGGTATCTTCAAACCCCGTTATCTTGTAGATATTGCCTCTACTAGTTTGCACACTGCCTTTGTTTCTTCAGATGAGCCCAAGGGGTTTTGTTTTGCTCTTAAGCATCCTCACTGGACGGCCGCCATGCGTGAGGAGCTGGACGCTCTTCATCGCAATAATACTTGGGTTCTGGTCCCTCGGCCCTCTGACACCAATATAGTTGGTTCTAAATGGGTCTTTCGCACCAAGTATCTCGCAGATGGTTCGGTTGAGAGGTACAAGGCTCGTCTTGTTGCTCAAGGATTCACACAGGTTCCTGGTTTCGACTTTACTCATACATTTAGTCCTGTTGTTCGGGCTGCTACTGTTCGTATTATCCTCGCTTTGGCTGTTCAGCGGGGTTGGTCCTTACATCAACTTGATGTGAACAATGCCTTCTTGCATGGTGTTCTGACTAAGCCGGTCTATATGTCTCAATCGCCGGGGTTCGTTGATCCACAATTTCCGAATCATGTTTGTTGCCTAAAGAAGGCCTTGTATGGGCTTCGTCAGGCTTCCAGAGCTTGGTTTGTTCGGTTCAGCAACTTCTTGCTCACTCTTGGGTTTCAGTGCTGTCGTTCTGACACCTCACTGTTTTATTTTGCTCGTGGTTCTACTGTCCTTTATCTTCTTCTCTACATTGATGATATTATAGTCACAGGTAATGATTCAGTTTTCCTCAAGAGTTTCACCGCCCGCGTTGACAAGGAGTTCTCTGTCAAAGATCTGGGTCGTCTCAACTACTTTCTCGGTCTTAAGGTCTCCCACAGTGCAGATGGTCTTTTCCTTGGTCAGGCAAAATATGCTCATGATATTTTATCTCGTGCCGATCTTCTGGAGTCTAAGCCTGTTACCACTCCTCTTGCTGCTGGGGAATCTCTTGTGAGCTCTGGTTCCTCCTTTAAGGACCCGACCCTTTATCGATCGCTTGTAGGCACACTACAGTATCTCACTTTTACCAGACCCAACCTCTCTTATGCGGTCAATCATGTGAGCCAGTTTCTACAGTCTCCCACTGACGATCACTTTCTTGCGGTTAAGCGTATCCTTCGCTATGTTAAGGGTACGATCAACTTTGGCCTTAACTTCACTTGCAGAACTGATCTCTCCGTTGTCGGCTACTCAGATGCCGATTGGGCCCGTTGCACAGAGACGCGTCGCTCCACTTATGGATATTCCATCTTCTTGGGTGGAAATTTGGTGTCGTGGAGTGCGAAGATACAACGTACTGTGGCTCACTCTAGTTGTGAGTCTGAATATCGAGCCCTGGCTCATGTTGCTCTGGAGATGATTTGGTTATCTCAGTTGCTTCGTGAATTGCGTGTCTCCATTTCTTCATGTTCTCTCCTGCTTTCTGATAATAAGAGCGCTCTGTTTCTGAGTCAAAATCCGGTTGCTCATAAACGTGCCAAGCACATTGACATTGATTGTCACTTCATTCGTGAATTGGTTACTTCGGGTTGTTTGGAAACTCGCTTCGTTCCGTCTGATTTGTAGGTTGCTGATATTTTCACCAAGAGTCTTCCTCGTCCTGGTTTTGAGCTTCTCAGATCCAAGCTTTGTGTTTGGTTACACCCACAACATCGCTTGAGGGGGGGTAATAACGTAGATGGATCGGATCAAATAAAATCAAATCTTTGATTTTATTCTCTTGTATATTTGTATATATTCTTTTCCTTAGTTAGAATATTCATTGAATCCTTGACTTGTATTATTTCTTTGTAATCCTCTTTATATAGTGAAATAATACGCTCACCAAAAACACGGTGATTAATACCTATTCTCTCATAGGGGCTCATAATTATACATATTATAATATATACATTTAATGTATACTTTTTTCCATAGCTTTATTTATTTATTATCATCTTCATCTACATAAGTGAAGTGATTAATAAGAAATTCTTTATAATTTAAACGGGTAATTTAAGTTTTCAAAACTCTAGTTATTATCCCTTTATGAAAAACGTAATTTTCATTTATTTTATTTTTTATAATCTTTTTACTATTTCATTCACACTGATTTGAGAAAATTCTTTAATTGTTTTATAATCTTAATTGTTACTTCTTAGTGGAACGATAATTTGAAATCATTTAACCCTAACAATGGACATATTCATTTATGTATGACTATATCTTCTATTTCTATTATTGTTGATGAACTAATTCATTGATTGTATATAAATAATCGATTCAATTTGTTTGTCTTAATATTAATATTCATGACACCTTTTCAATTTTTTATTCTTTTAGTTTAGTTTGTATGTTGAAGGAAATAATTCTATGAAAATAGTTTTTTAAAACTCAACTCAAACTCAAACATCACTAGGTCTGACCATGTTATATATAAGACGAAGGATGCACGTGATTCTTATATTTTATTGATATATTATATTATCTTGTAGTTCTTTTGAATATTATTGTGAATTTTAGTATGTAAATAATTTATCTATTTAATTAAAATATTAGAATTTCCTTTAAATAAAATATATAACATCCGTATGATTGGACAAATATAATACAAGAGTTAAACTCAATTCAAATATTTTAAATTAAACAATATTAAAAAATGTTATAATCATATTTGCCATATTTTTAAATTTTTATAATTATTTTCATATTATATGGCAAAATTAAAAAGTATGCGTATGTTTATTCTCTAAATTTGTATAATTTTATAAAAATTATCAATATACATTTTTTTTTCACTAAATTATTATCTCGTAGGGAAATAATTCCTGTGTAATTATTGCAGAATTTATAGAACAAATGAAATGTGCGAATGGAGCGATTGACTTGATATTGAATCACATACTATCAGGCCCAAATTCAAAGCCCAACAAAAAATGAATTCACGCAAGTTTGAAAAAGAAGTTCTAATTGTGGGCCAAAGCCCACAAAGTGAAAGAAAGGGCTTTGTTATAAAATTGAGGCATGAAGGAGACGTTAGTGTGAATTGTGATCAACAATTGGATTGATTTCAATCCATAATTGTTGTTAATTACATTTCATCGGTAGCATTTAATTATTTATTCATTAGGAATATCATTATCTACGACTAATTGAATCAAGCTTGTGTATTTAATAACATGTCTACCATTTTGTCCTAATTTGAATATGTTTAATGAATTAAATCCAAAGAACTTGTTAGGTAGTTCAATTAAATAGATTAATCTAAGAACTTATTTAAATTAATTAAACTTAAGGGACGATACAAATTAATTAACAGAGCTTGTTTTTAATTTATGGATAGAGATTCTAGGATTTAATTAAAGAGATTGTTACAATGATTCGATCGGTAATCAACAGTAGGAGATAACTAAACTAAGAATTAGATTTGTTTAATATTTGAAAAACTTGTTTTGCTTTATTCTATTCTATTTATTTCTATTTATACTAGTAATTTTAGTATTAGCTGAAATCAATCAAACTATCTCCTTTATTCTTGTTCATAAATTAATACAAAAAATATTTTAATTATTCATATGGTTTTTATGGGATTGATCCTTACTCTCGACACCTACGGGTTAGTTGAAAAAAAAAAAAAATTTTACCATCGGCCAACAATATATTTGAATCATTTTTATTTGCATTATAATAATAGTGGTCACACAATTACTTGAGAGGATGAGCCCTTAAAGTAGAGTCGGAATGATTTTATCCAGCAACTATGTTAGAAATAGAGGTGGATTCAGGATTTTCAAACTGAGTATACATTACAATTACAATTACAATATGAATATAAACATTGCAAATAAAAAAATATTTTTTATCTAATAAAAAAATAAGATTATTTTTTATGGGTATCAAAATTGTTTAATTTCAGAAACACGTCTCCACAGAACTAAGCAAGTCATCATTCAGGCAAAAGTCTTCTATCTAGATCTGCCGATGGTTAGAATGCTACCAATATACAATATGAAGAAAAGCTTATGTGATAATTTTTAAATCATCCTGAATCAAACGTGCCAACTTTGTTTCCATATTTGCTCTTTCCTTTTTTATTTAAACTAGTGTGTCCCTATGTCCATCATAACTTTCATATTCTACTACCCTTATCTTTCTTAAACATGAAGAAGTTAAAAAATTGTTTGATTTTGGCTGATTGAATTTATAATGAAATGTATGAATCATGATATAACAATAGTATATTGAAAATATATAAATTTAAATCACCAGCTCTTAAAGTTACAGGCAAAGACTTCATAACTTTTATTTCATTAAGTTATAGAGGTCCAACTTTATCAAGCCACCACTTGAGAAGACATTCCTAATCTCTACAGTTAACAAGAAGACGTTGACATCACAACGAGTGGAGCATGAGTTTGGTATGTCTCACAGAGATGGACAAAGTCTGGTATATGTTTAAGTTGATCATTAATGGTAAATTCCATGATAAGCAACACAACAAGATTTGGTGAATTATTATTTGTAGATAAACAACAAATATTGTGGAGAATTTCTTACGGGCGACTAAGGAGACGAGTTAGAAAATCTTAACCATAGGAGGAAAAAAAAGTTGAATTTGAAAAAGGATTTGTTGTGAAAAAAGACACGAGGAAATACAAAATCAATACAAGTTAGCGGTTCACGAGAAGTCAAATTCAAGAAATCACAAAAGTTTCAGAAATTGAGAGAATAAAAGAAGTTTCGATAAAGTTAATGGAGTCATGTGATCCCACTCACTAGATTACCCACTATCAAATAAAATATAGGTAAAATAAAAATAAAAATAAAGATAAATGAAGATTGACGAAAGATTCCTTCCATCGAGCTAAAAAAAGGTGTGCTATCATTATTTACATATATGATATTCAAATAAAAATAGAAATAAGAGGTTTCAATTCACGTGAATCGAAAGACATTTATTAAACCGAGACAAGTAGGTGCCACTGTCTAAACTGATAGAGGAACCACATTTCTATATAAAAATAGGTTCTTGAAGAAGTAGCAGACATTATCCGTTTCATGAACAATAAACTTTTTAATAGCTAAAATAGTTAGAAGTGCATGAGTATTTTAAATGTAGTTACCATGATTAGCTAAGTATATTTTTGATAATATTTGTACTTTAAATGAAATTAAAGATATGAGATATATGTTTAATATTAAAATAATTAAAGAAGTATCCCAAAATTCGGAATAATCTATGAGTTGGATATTACAACTCAAGTAATTTTGCGAAATACTCGCCTACTTAATCTAGTATGAATTTTTATTTTATATATTCATTTTCCCACTATCACTTTATTCTAATAGTTTGAAAAATCATATATACATTCGTTGTATTTCTTCATTCGTATGCCTCTTTTAATTCAATTTTTTTTATAAAGAAACTTGTAAGAATCATTGATTTAAAATAACAATTAGGAGGATTTCGACGAATGAATATTCGTGTATTAATATTCATTGAAATGAAACCTCTAGGATTGATCGATGCAATTCAAGAGGAGTCAATTATGATGGGACGAATATGGTATGTATTAACGAATAAAGAAATTGTATAAGTGTAAAATTATACTTTATAAAATTGATTAAAAAAATGTATATAACTTGATCTTCTTTTAAAAACGAAAGAAATAAATAATTTTTATAATTTATCCTTGCTACACTAGTCTGTTCATTTTGGTTGAAGTAAGATCATGATATATTTTTTCTTCTTTTTGTTAACAGGATGAAGGGAGAGAGAAGAATTTGAGATTAACATAAACGATGCAGTGAAAGAAAGAACAGTACATTTTTCAATGATTTGATCTAGTGCAATGTTGAAATATCACATATGATAAAATTGGATATTTCTTATTCATAAATACTACACAAGTAAGTATTATCTACTGTATCAACAGAGAGATCGAATTTTTCATATCTTCAAGAAAATTCAACTTTTATTAAAAAGAAAAAGAAAAAAAAAAACACAGAAAAACTGATAGAAATTATCCTATGCATAAATCAAAAGTAGTTCAATTGTGCAGCAGAAATTTAAAACTTCAATAAAAATCTAAAAGACCCTCATGAAATACCTTCTTCTCCATCCCATCCTAATCCCCAAATAGTCAAATATCTAGTCCTAGTACCTTGCTCTGTGGTTCGTCGTGTGATACTGAACAACATCCTCTTGCCCTCCATCATGATTCTCCATTACGGGGAGCAGTGGCGGCACTGCTCCCTGCATTACATCGTACCTGACGTGGGGTGGTGGCGGAGGCGGCATGTAGTACTGCTTTGCTTCGTGATACATTGCCGGATCGACCAGGCCACAGCCGCCAACCCTTGGCTCGTAGAGAACTTGACGCTTAAACGATGCAGACTGGAAATTACCAGTGGTGGATGCACCCCCATACTGCAGAAAATGATCACCATCGTTCATCAGAAGCATCATCATGGGATTGTTCTGGTTCATACAATGCATATCCTGGTTGTGATTGAAAGGGACATGCGGCAACTCAATATCCTGTTCGTGATTGATCAATTCTAATTCAATTGCCCTCATCATCCCTGGAGTGTAAAAACCGTGCGCCTGGTTCAATCCTGCACGGGTGAAATCGATCAAATTCAAGCCGAATCCCTGCTGATTTCGCCTCAGAAGTTCGATCCTGGACTTGACATGCTCAGCTTTGTTGCCCAACGATGCAGAAAATTCTCTCAATTGGGACTCTGTCATGAAATTGAGCAAGTCAAGCCAGGCGGGGTACCTGGCTTCCATATTACTCTTTCGCAGTTTGGAGAGCTCTTCTTCGATCTTTCTCTTCCTGTCGTGGAAGAAATCAGAGAGGGAGTATGCCTTGTTGCTTGAATCCTTCTTCTTCGCCTTGTAAATGCCAACCAGTCGATTGATTTCGTCCATGTTTTTGGGCCAAATGTCTGCTTCAACGGCGCCGTTTTCCTGCTTGGGGCCATAGATGATCATGCACGCGCTCACGTCACACAGAGTGGTGAATTCCTGCAGTTTTCGGATCAAACCCTCCTTTCTTTTCTTGAATGTTACGTTTCTTGGTTTCTCTTTGCTTATCAGTTCCATATTCAGCTTTGCCCTCCCCATATCTCTTTAATTCAATTCAATCTGTATAGTCAAAAACAAGAATCGGACAACATGAATTATTTCCACTATATATATTTATACACAGAGCGGGATGACTCCTTAAAATCAGTGCAGTATCCGTAAAAGAAATCATCAAACACCCAGATAATTACACAGTTGGTAATTGCCGAAACCAACACTAAAGATTCGTCCGAGGACACACACACACACACAAATATATAATTCAAAATATTTATTGGAAATTAAACGCTACTGAAAATTATGGTCACACTGGAAAAAAACACCAAGGAAATGCCATACGAGAGAGAGACTGGAAAAGTGAAGAACAGAGAGAGAGAGAGAGAGAGAGAGGAAGTACCTTTCGGAATTGCTGAGAGGAAACGATTTGAAAGATTATAAGTTTCTTGTTTTTTGCCAGAGCTGCTTATGTTGTGGATTCTCAAGATTTTTGGCATTTAATAATTCCATAATTGATGACACTATGCTGTTGGAAATCCAAGTTTATTTTTGGTAGCAGATTTTTTTGGCAATCTCTTCCCAAATTAAAAGAAAAGAGAATTTTAGACCGTTTAAATTCAACTTACCACTAAATTATTAATCAAACATAATTTGGAGCGAGATTTTATAAATTTGATCTTCTTGTTGTGAATAAGAAAGTAATTAGGGCAAACTTGATTAATTAATAAGTGTGGAATGTGATTAATTAGTACATGGGTGGTGTAATAATATCTGAGAGGCGGGGTTGGACACCCTCTTTTATTCTTTTGCCTAATATATCTTTTATATGATACCGTAATTGGGCTGCCCCTCGATGATCCAAATTTCATCTTCTCCATCTTTTCTATTAACTATATCTATACTAATTTAATAATAAAATAGTTTACAAATACTAACTTATTACTCATTTAAAAGTATAAGTATGAAATTATGCATATTTTTTATTGATTAAATTTTATTTTTAATACAATTAATTTTTATACACCTCTATTTCTTATTTGTTTAATCTTTCGATGAGAACTATTTTTTTTGTTTGGTTATTTGCAGCATTTTATTAATGACTTTGTATAATAATTCACATGAGCGTTGGACCACTCTTTGGCCCACCCAAATAACTATTTGGCCCATCTAAATACGGATGCAGTAAAGAAAAATTTGTAGACTAAAAAATTAAGGGCTTAATTAATTATTGATTAAGTTCAAAATTGATAAAGTATAATAAAAAAGAATTAGGACGGCCACCAGGTTTTTCACGAAAGACTGCAGCCAAGAAAAGAAAAGAGCAGAGAGCAACCACTTTGGAAGAAAAGACATAGCTCATTCACGCCGCCAAGGCAAGGAGAAAGAGAGGTTTGGCTGGAGCCAGAATTGACAGGAGGGAGAGAGAACAATTTGTCCGATTTTCTAGTTAAATAATTCAATTTTTCTCTCATGTTTTTATTAATTGATGATCATGGATTTTAATTTGAATATATATAATTAAATTTTATATTTTGGTTTAGGGGATGTTTGAACCCTATTTTAGTATTATGTGATTTTATTTTTGTGACACCGTATTTATTTTTAATAGGTGCGAATTTATTATGTTGTTTGTTTGAATAGATTTATGATATATATATTGATAATTGTGACTCATAAACTCAATTGATAATTTATATATTATGTACTAGGGTTTAAATTGCAATCATTAAATTGTTGTGATGTTGAACCCATTTGTGGCGACTAATAATATTTATTATTAGAATGAACGTAAGTCAGGATTAATTGAATCGAGCATATGAATTCAGTAACCTACCTACCTTATTTTTCTAATTGATAATGCGTTTAATGAATTTCAAAGAGCGTATTTTACACTGTTCGATTAAATAGATAATTAGAGAGCGTATTCTAATTAATTACACTTAAGGGATAAAATGAATCAACAGAGCTTGTTGTTGGTTTAAGGGTAGGAATTCCACAATTAAATTGATAAAATGTCACGTAATCATATAATTTGAACAGGGGAAAAACTGAATCGCAGACCAGAATTGCTTATTATTATATTGTTTGCTTGCTTTTTTATTTATTTTATTTTATTTTATTAGAGTAGATTGATTTTATTAATTTAGTCAACAAATCAATCAACCCCCTTTTATTAACATGAAAAAGGACTTAAATAATTCAATTGTTTTTTGTGGGATCGACCCTTACTTCTCACTACTACAAAATAATAGAGGAAAACGAGAAAAATAAATACAATTAATTTTGATGTGCTCGGACTGCACAGTCAAATGTATAGTAAATTAATTTAATTCTCTTTTCACAATTTTTAATTTTACACTCATATCACATATATTAAAATGAATATTAGATTCAAAATATACAATTATTTTTAATTGATTATTTGGGTTAAATATGAATATTTATTATGTATTAGATTATTTGTACTGAATTTGATCTACAAAATACAATACTTTTTGGAAAAAAAGGAATGCTTTTGTGTAAAACTAATTTTAGTTTTTATTGTCTAAACATATTACCTTTTCACCATAAAATTACTACTTTTATTTGAATAGTTTTATAAAAAAAATTAGTTACAATCATATTACTTTTTGAAAAATGTAAAAATTATTAAATTTTTACCCAAAAGCTTTAACTTTGTCAAAAAAAATTATATCCAAAACATACACGCATAAAAATTCACGCGCAGAACATTCATCAAAGTTGGATTGCATTGGCTACGATTTGCACGTTTTGGTCATTTTTTTGGTTGGGGTTCAATCCATTGTTTGGAAAAATTTATGTATAGTTTTGAAATGTCAAACAACAATGTAATAGGTTATAAACACTTTTGTATCACCCTATGTAAATGTTTACAACAGGTGGACTTATGGAGTGTACCAAGGGTACCGGAACACCAGAAGACCTTACCTGCCATAACATGTTAATAACTTGTAGATATTTTCTGGACTAATGGACTCTTTACGGGTTGTAGGTTTTTAATATTTTGAAAAAATAATAATATTTTAGGTTTGCAATATATTATACACTTAAAGTCACAAATAACTAAGTTATAATTAAATCTCTCGAATATATTGAAATAAAGTAGTATTTTATAAATAATATATTAAATTTTTCAGAAACTATTTCATCTTTCAGTAAAATCATTATTCGCATCTGCATTGATAATGTAAGACATTGGAATTGTAATATACGCATGTAAAATATAAGTTCAAATTCAATTTTAATACCAAAAAAATATAAAATGTGTTTCGATACATTTGTTCTTGGACTATTGTAGTGTTGGCGGCCCCAAAATCCAAAATAATAGTAAATAAATAAAAGAAAAGAAGTTTATAGATGAGAATATATTGCAATTGTTTTTCAAAATTAATGGCCTTGATGAGTAAGGCAAAATATATGACCTATACATATCCATCATTTATAACTATTGTAATTTTTTTTTTTTTAAACTTATTTTTGGTAAAATAAATGAGGAATTGAATCAAAGTTGGGAACAATTCATATTAATATCAATTATTAGTTGGATAGAAATAAAATTCAAAATTTTCTTTATTGAAACTAAAATAAAATTAACTTGAATAGTAAAAGAATTGAAATAAATACACATTTTAGCGAACTACATTATCCATTATTTAAAGTTATTTTGTTTTCCCCTTAAATGTCTTGATATTATCTTATGAACTTATAATACGTTTTGTGTAATTAATCTCATAAAACAAAAACTTAATGTTGGAATTTTTTAATGATATTCAAGTGGCAAAACTTAAACGTAGTGTTGCCATTGATATTATCTCAACACTTATTTTTTTAATTTTGATTGACCTTCAATCAGTGGCAAAACATCAGAAATTTTATACCCTGAAGTATATAGTGTTGAGAAATACTAGGTTGCTCATCTGTAAATAGACAATCGTTTCCTTGAACATAAAAGTTTAAAAAACAAAAGGGAATTTCATTTATACATCTTTAGTCAAAATTAGTTCTCGTTTTCAATTTTTAAAATATTCTTCGTCAGTTTATAAAGCTTTTAGCCAGTAAAGTGTCAATAATTTATAGATTTAGATTTTTATTAATTAAAAAGCTTAATATTAAACATTTTCTTATTGTAGGTGATAAACATAGGTTTTATACGTAATTCAGAAGCGATTATGCATAGTTTTTAGGAAATTACATATACCTAAAAGACAATATTATAATGATTTTGTTATAGGATTGTTGAATTTTTGATAGAAAAACCACCTTTTGATGTTGTACGGACTAGGCCATGAGAAGCACGGACCATGCACTTAAAAAAAACAAGAAAGACAGACTGAGTAGAAGTTGGCCATTAGAAGCATGGACCATGCTCCATTAAGCTCGAACTATGCAACCAAACAAAATGATCAATTTTTGGGCAAGAAAAGCATGGACCGTGCCTTGTCATGCACGGACTGTGCGTGCCTCATTTAGCACAGACCGTGCATCTCTGTGCACGGATCGTACGACTATTCACGGTATGATCTTTTCTTCTCGTTCTAAAGAAGATTTTACGGGATTTTAGCCCTAAATAACCTCTATAAAAGGAAGAACATGGAACAAATGCATATCATCAATTTTCATAGCTAGAAACTTATACACGAAGAAGGAAACATGGAACTACGTCATAAGAGAGAAGAGAGAACGAAGAATAATTGGGCATAAGTCACAATTTTTATATTTTCTCTTTTATATTGATGTTAGTTTTAGTTGTCAATTCGTTTTCTATGGAGTATGAGTTGATGATGAGTAGTTAATTGATTAGTGATTCTAGGGTGTATACAATTATGGATTAATATGAGTTTGATTTATGATATTATTCCTTTCCTTTATTTGTTTATGCTTGCTTGCTTCATTTATGGAGTTGTTTGGCCAACAATTACATATGTGCAGTTAATTGGTTATTACCCGAGGGGGTTAATTGATTAACGGATTAGGAATGTATAACATGAATTTTCTAGATCGAGAAATTGGTAACTATTGTAAGGAGAGTAAATCCTAGGAACTATTGGAAGTTAGAGAACATTGTGAGATCATTGAAGTCTGATCCACAGTTAGACCTAAATCGAGAGAGATGGTCTAATTATATTATAGATTCTCCTATGGATATAGAATTAAAATTAAACTATTAGTTTTAAAGTTTGAATCTTTAGATAAAGTAGAATAATATAAATGGGTACTTAGTTGGAGTTACTTAGATAGTTCTTGTGGATACGATACCTGTTCGTACCAATATTTTACTATAATTTGTCTCGTGCACTTGTGAGTTCTTTTTTAGTGAAATAAAAGAGCGAACAATGAGAATTATGAAGTACTCATGCCCTAGACAATTTTCACTTGAAGATACCATAGTTGCTATTTTAAGAAGAGGTGGATGATACTCTCACATTACTTGTGTGTTGTGGTTTATTAATTACCCTATAGAATTATATGCATGTTTATATGACAACTGCTATAACATGTTTGATGTCCACATGATATGTATGTTTCTTTGAATATTTATTTTATGGAGATCTGTTCTCATAATCGGATGATGTGATAGGTGAATGAGCCATTATATACTGATGGTTATGTTGGGTTGATTATCCGTTGGTATTGTAAATTTGGTACACGATGAAATAATAAATTGTTGGTTTATCGTGATATGGTTTAAAAAGAGCATCATTGATGTTTATATGATTTCTTATGTGCACGATATTCACAGTAAACTCAAACAACGTTTAAAGTATGCATGTAATATCATATATAAATATGGCTAAAATCTGTGGGTGTCACCATACGAAATTCTCATATAAAGATTACTTAAGTAGCTCCTGACCTCATGATGTTCGATTGATACATTATACGTCCCAAGCAAGATTTATATGCTCTTGTGTGTACTATAATAGGTAAATAATATACATATTTATATGATTTTAGTGATATATGATAATTTGAGAATTGTTTAGTTGCAAATTGTACTTAATTGTAATGCAATTGTTATGTATGCATGTATATGTGCTTTAAGGGGTAAAAAGTGTTAGCTGAAAGAGTGTTTTTTTACAATATTACACCTTTGCCTTTTTAGGTAAAGAGGTTAAAGAGGAGTGATCTATAGTGTGGAGTCGGCCTATCGACTGTGTTAAAAGTCGTAGTCAATAATTAAGTTTCAATGAACTATTTATGTTCTTAAACTGCTTTGATTATTGATTTTTCTGCTTTAAAATTCTAATATGAAATATAATTATTTTTGTGTTGGTTTTGAAGAATTAAACTTTTGTTTTAAAGCATAAAAATAGTAGTAATGTTTTAAGGTGATTTTGATATGTTATATACTAAATGAAAATTAAGTAAGTAGTCATAATATTTCTACAACACATAATTATTTTTGAAATATCAGAATATCAACAAATATATTGGAGTGCCATGTTTCCCAACAAGGTGAAAAAATATGAATTTACAATACTGTAGACTCACTATTCACCAAATACCCCAAATTATCTCATGCACACTCCTTCTAACAACTAGCCCGACTACTCAGTCCCCTAAATGGATTTCACCACACGTGTCCCTATGGTGTTGTTCTAAAGTTGTCAAATTGTCTAAGTTCCAAATGGGCGTAGAACTCAAATCGTTGAATCTCTCTCAAATTAAAACTAAACGACCGTCTAATGGCTGTGGTTGTTCCCTTTATATACAAGTCATGAACAACCCTACAATTTAATTTACATGGAAATAATCTCATTCAATTAATGTGTGAATATCTTCAAGATTTGTTTCCTTCTTCGTAACTTCTTGATAAGGAAGAATATCCTTCCGTATTTCTTCCATATATTTTGTGCTTATCTTGGCTCATTTGTTTCCAAATGTTATTAGACGTCTATGTTTGATGGATTTCTTGATAGATCTCCTTCCCTAATGACTTGAAAAATCTTCCTTCGGTTTGTCTTAGATTCCCAATATCTACACGTTGATTTCCTTCCAATATCACCTTGTGTCTTCTTAATTTATAAAGATATGAATCTTTATAAATCTTTCAAGTATCCTGCTACACAAAATCTGCATATGGACACAATATCTTGTTAAATCTAGCAACATCCTGGACTATGTCCGTTTTTGTCCTATGCCAATTTTAAAGAACTCAACATCGAGTTCTTACAATCTCCCCTTTTGGCATTTGGGACAAAAACATCATTCATTTTCACTGGTTGAGCCTGGAAAAATAAAATGTAATTAGCACCAGATGAGTTCGAGCTTAATCAGATAATTGATTATGCAAACTTATTTACATGTCAAACCACCATTCAACATAATAACACAATAAACTAGAGCAGATAAGTCATATAGCCAACATGAAACAACAATTTAGAGCAGTACACCTAAGGAATTCAAGTATTATCATATTACATATTAATAAAAAAAATTTAGGCAAGAAAAAAAAAACGAGCAGGTTTTAGGTAAGAAGAGAAGGCAGGTTTCACGCAAGCAAGAGAAGTCAATTTGATGTCCATCTTCCTCGTTGAGGCATTTTTCGTTTTCTCCCTTTTATCTTGGTTTGAGCAACAACCTTAGTCGTGACAGCCAATACTTCTGTGTCGACATAAACAACCATGACCTCAACATCCTCATCATGCTTCTCTTCTCCTTCCTTTTCACTTCCCTTTTCGTCCTCAACTTTCTTTTTACCACCAACATCTTCCTCTGCAGCATCTTTCTTTTCATTCGCATGGTCACTGAATCTACTTATTGATAAACTGGAACCTGCTTTGCTGCCAATTGAAATATCAGGATATTAGTGCATCAGTTGACTTCGTACTCAAAGTGGTACCCAGTAGTAAAATTTGCGGAAGCTTATATAAATAAAATAAGACTAAGTTATGTTTCAAGAAAGAATCCCTTCTTTCTCAGCGAGCAAATATATTAGAGTAGTGCATTGTTTCCCAACAAGGTGAAAGTATAGATTTATAATAGTGTAGACTCGTTCTTCACTAAATACCCCTACTTATCTCACGCACACTCCCCTTAACAAGTAGCTCGACCATTCAGTTCTTTGAATGGATTTCACCACAGGTATCCCTACGGTGATGTTCTAAAGCTGTCAAATTGTCCAAATTCCAACTGGGCATAGAACTTAACCAATGAAACAAAATAAAATAAAACGTACGATCTCTCTCAAAGTAAAACTAAACAACCGTCTAATGGTTGTGGGTTGTCCTCTTTATATACAAGTCATGGACAACACTACAATCTAATTTATATGGAAATAATCTCCTTCAATTAAGGAAGAATATCCTTCCATATGTCTTCCCTATCTTTTGTGCTTATCTTGCTGATTTGTTTCCAAATGTCATTAGACGTCTATGTTTGATGTATTTCTTAACAATCTCCTTCCCTAATGACTTGGAAAATCGTCCTTCGATTTGTCTTGGATTCCCACGATATCTACACGTTGATTTCTTTCCAAGATCGCCTTGTGTCTTCTTAATTTACAAATATATGATTTTTTATAAATCTTCCAAGTATCTTGCTTCACAAAATCTTCAAATGTACATAAGATCTCGTTAAATCTAACAACATCTCGGATTATATCCATTTTTGTTCTATGTCAATTTTGAAGAACTCAAAATCGAGTTCTGACAATTTTTAATATAACTTAGGGAACAACAAATATAATTATTTTAATATAAAATAATAGCAACGTGCTACACATACAATTATTTCCTATAATATATGATGAAATGCATGAATGTGTGAGTATATATTATTAGTAGACACTTGCTTTATGTACATACTATTATATAAAACAGAGTTCACTCTGAATTTGAATGTGTATTTTTGCACTTCTGACCACCTTACAAATATCCCCCTCCAACTCACTAAATCTGATTTATACACATCAAATCAACCTAAGCCAAACCAGCGTTTATTTCTCTCTCATTTACTTTTTTCCTATCCTTTTTTTTTAAAAAAAAAAAAAGAAGAAGAGAAATTAGTCTTTTCTTTTCGCTTAGTTTAAACCACCAAAATTACCTTCTTCTTTCGTTCCTTTTTTTTTTTTGTTGGATATGTTCTTCTGTTCCTTTTTCATATGCAAAAGTATTACTATTATCATTATTACTACACACACACTACATATACGAACACACACATACACGCTACAGACTCTGCACATACGACACATATTGCAGACATGACTCAAAAGCTACAATCTACATTGTGTGGGCATACACAAACTACAAGCTTCAAATAAGATAAAAATATATATATATATATATACAAAGCACATTTATTAATTCCAAAATCAAACATCCAAACATAAACTTTAAAATTAGTAAATTTTTTCTAATACAAATAATTAAAAATTAATTCATTTAAAATAACTAATTTTTCAATCCAAATGCAGTCTTAAAAGTCGTACTCTACGATATGTTGCTGTCCCTAATTTACAATAGTGTTAGAAGAGATGAATGGGGCGGTGTTGACGGTGTGGGTTAGAATGCAATTTGGGTTATTAAACTAAATTAAATATATGCGTCCTAGCAGAAGTTCCGCGTCCACGAAAAAAATCCGGATTTTGAACTCATAAACCTCACCGAAAGAGTGCCTCCTACCACATGCCTATTGCTTCTCCACCACTATGCCTTATTAATTATTTATTCTTCTTTTGAGGAGTTTCTCCTCTTCAGTGCATAACTCCGTGAACGAGCTATATATATATATATATATATATATATATATATTATGAATCCTTGGGAGATATAACTACTGAATTATTGATACCAATGGTTGCACCAAGGATCAGCGAGGAGGATAGATAAATACTAAAAATATAATTAATAGAAAATTATAATGTAGAATGAAAATATACAGAATTTAAAAGCGTGAAATAAAACTGAATTAAATACATAATTTAACTAAAAAAATAAATAATAAAAAGAACAATAAAATTATGGATTTCCCATAAGAGACTTCCACATATTAAAATTTAAATTAAAAGACACTAAATAAAACGAATGTTTTAAAAATTTATATTGAAAAACACTTTCGGAGATACATAATTCTAGAGAGAGAAGGAGGCTTCACTCTATCCTCACCAATTTTCGAAGTTTTTGAAAAGATCAACACATCATCAATATAAACAATACAAAACTTTGAATAATCATTAAAATATCATTCATTATTCTTTGGAATTCGGAAGAAAAATTTTGTTAATCCAAAAGGCATTACATTCCATTGATTTGTCCAAATGGAACAGTGAACACAGTTTTATAGCGATCTTTTGGAGCAATTTGTATTTGCCAAAACCTTGAGTTCATATCAAATTTAGAAAATATATATGAATGCATTATGGAGTTTGTTAAGGAGGTCTTTTTTGTTTGGAATGAGATAATGTATCCATTGCAAATCTTTATTAAGAGGTTTATAATTAATGACAAGCCTAGGTGCTCCTCTTTCTATTTCAGAAGTTTTGTTGACATAGAAAGCTAAGCAGCTCCAAGGAGATCTGGTTTTATAAATGAGATTTTTAATTTCTAGATCTAATATTTCATTTCTACAAAACTGTTCTAATTCACTATTCATTTGAATAGGTCTGGCTTTAGCGGGAATATTTTTTTTAGTAAATGTTTTTTCATGAGGGAGATCAACCAGATATTTCTTTCTATCCCAAAAAGCATTTGGAAGGTTAGAACAAACCTTTGATTTAAAAAGATCATAAATTTTTACAATCTGATGTTTTATATTATCCTGCAGAGTTGTTTATAAATCTTTTGAAATAAAATGTCTTTATGAAGTTCATTAAGCTGAAATTGTTTAACTAAAATAATATTATGCAAAGTCTTATCATGTATGGAACAAGCTTTCAAAAGATTCAAATTTCTAGTTTTAGGTTTTTCTAAGAAGGGAAATTGAAGTTTTTTTATTAGTAACCCTGAAAGATATAAAATCATTGCCCACATTATATGGAGTAATAAGGTTTATGAAAGGAGTACCAAGAATAAAGAGTGATGTATTTCTTTAACAACCACAAAAGAGGTTTTCAATGTAGTATCATTATTAAGAATGATTGCATCAACTTTAGCCGAGATACTTAATCTAAAATTATTAGCAGCAGAGATTTATTCCTGAGTATTTTCTTGAAATTTAGTAGTGAAAAGACCAGATTTTATACAATTAAGATCAGCAGCAGTATCAAAGAGAGCTATGGTGTCAAGTTTAAAATCAGAATCAAAATAGATAGAATCTTAATAATATACTTCTTTCTTTAAAGACGAATAGAAAATCATTAGAAACATTCCTAATGTTTTGTATTTCTTGCGATGGCTCCTCATTGTCAGAGTCATCAACATTTTGGATTTTTATAACATCAATGATATGTTTAATAGCGTCAGAATCATGTTATTGTTTTTCTTGTAATTCCTTTAACTCTTTTTTGACAAGCTTAATTTCTTTCTGTAGTTCTTGCAAAGGAGTATCCTTGACAATAACATTTTTGCTTTTATTAAGGATATTAGTTAAGTCATAGTGTTTTTGGAGGTGCTAGGTAAAACACTTTCGTTTTGTTTTAAATGTTAGTATTTTGGAAAGAATGAAAGAGTTGATCCAAATATTGTTTTTGAAGATCAGGATTATCAATTTGTTTTAAAACATCTAGAAGAATTTGTTGTTCTTTAGAAATAACATTTATAGAAGGGGAGTGAAATTCAGAATCAAAATTGTTAATATGAGTGTCATCAATTTGAAGTAATTTTGATTCAGACTCTTCTGTTGAAAAGTCTGATTCAGAGTTACTTTCTGTTGAAAAGTCTGATTCAGAGTTACTTTCAAAAGAATCAATAAGAAGATTATAAAACATTTTATCTCTCTTAAAAGTTTGTTAAACCATTTTTTATTGTTATTGCAACGATTTTTATAAAATGGTTCTTGTGAAGGTTTATAATTCTTCACATTTCTTTTTTGGTTATAGGAAGAATGAGATTTTTGTTTATTAAAGGTCTTTCTACAATTATTAGGACATGAAGAAGAGACTTATTAGGATTTATGTCAAATTGTTGACAAAATGATCCTAATTCCATATGTGTTTTCTTCATTTCTCATTTAACATGTTTTTGAAGTTTGAGATCTTGGCAAATTTTTAAACATTTTTGTTGGATAACACTAACCAATTGGCCATATGTATATATCCATCATAAGAAATAATTTGTTTGCCTGAAAGTTCTTTGATTTTGTTCCTGACTTTCTCATCTAAAAGGGTGGGGAGGCCGGCTAGAAATTTTTCTTTCCAAAAAGGTTGGTTTGAGTCATCATGGAGCATAACTCGAGTAAGTAAATTATTTTTATAAAATTGAAAACCACTGAGCTTTTTACATCTTAAATTAGAAAGGAGTTCAGTATTATGATTGTTAATATGAGAAGAACCTCCAATAAAATGGAGTGAAATGGTTAATATAAGACTTGAAACATAATCTTGTTATGGATTTCCATTATCATCATATATTTTATTATCTTCATCGTCAAAATTTAAAGCATTTAAAATATCATTCTGTTTTCTGGTGAAATATAATAATCCCACCATCCTTTTAGCTGACACGAGAAGCGAGCTATGAGGAGTTCAGTGATGGTTCTATCATAGACATCATTTTGGGTTTTGTAAGCGTTGGCAACCATTGTCATTTGTTGGAGAAGAGAAAGAATCTGATATTCATTCATACCATCAAGATTCCAATTATACACAGAAGAGGCATTAAAACGGGTTTGGATTTGAGGTTCAACTGGAACAATATCAAGAGGCATACTATGTGTTGGTTGGGAATTCCAAGATCTTTTGTTTATTTCATGATCAGAGAGAATATCGAAATCTGGACATTTATCAATAGTGTTAATCTTATGGATGGAAGTAGGGGTATCGGGAGCAACTAGATTTTTAGAAGAAGAATTTATTACCATTTTTTGTAGTTCTTTAATGAATTCAACTTTAGAATTTTGTATATTAGAAAACGAAGAATTAGAGATTTGATATGGTTTAAAAATATGATTTTTCAGAGATTTAGATGATTTCGTAGATTCTTCTGTTTCAAAAGAAACAAGAGTTTGTATATGAATATGTTTTTCAAGACGATCAAGCTGTTATCCAATGGTTTTTAAATTGGTATTAGTATAATTATTCTTATATTTTTTATATTTCTCTTATCGTCGTTACCAGGTGATTTTAGATGAGTCACTTCAATAGTTTGATTTTGAACTTGAAGTTTTATTCCTTGAAAAGGAGGATGTACAGATTGAACCTTTTTGGAGTCTAAAATAGTTTTCCATTCAAGATTTCTATTTCTGGCAATAATAGGATCTATAGTTTTTTGAAAAAGGGAAATCAATCTGTTTTTTAGAAGAATAAATTTCAAAAATCATTTATAGAGGATGTACATAATATCTTTTTTTATATTAATGAATTTTTCAGAAAAATCATTCTCTTTTCCTAGTAATTTTTAAAGAATAAAATTCTTTATGAAGCATTTCTTTGTTAATGTGAAAGTCCTTTCCAATTACATTTAATTCATTAACAATATTTTCAGTAATAGCAGAAAAAGTTGGACTAGATGGTTCTTCTTCATTATTGCTCTTGTAAACAGGTTTAGGGATTTGTTATGTATAATCAACATTTCGAAGTATATTGTGAGGAATATCAGATGTAGAAAATCTAGATGGGAAGGAATTTATAACAGAAGGAATTTGTGAGACTCTCCCAAGGTCGATAGTGTCAGGAATAGATAGAGAATCATCAGATCTAGAGGGTACTATCTCTCCTTTCAAATGACAATTTAACTCTACCATCAGTATGTTGAGTAATTTTTTAAGATGTAAATTAGGTTTTGGTGGTTGAAGGGATTGTTTAGGAACAACATTTTCAAGAATCCATTATTCAGTGAGGTTAATATCTTTCCATTTTATAGAACTAGTAACAGCAACATTAGAACAAGAAAGATCAGTTGTAAAAGAAGGGTTTCACCTTTTTTACTATGATATCTAACTTTAGTAGAGAAAGCAGAAATCATTGCAATATAATGAACTCTAAAGACAAGTGCAACAAGAATAGAACATTCAATCAACTTATAATTATGAGTTTTAATCTGGAGTACAAGAGATTTTATTATATTAGGGTCATTTAAAGATATAGAGAAATTAGGCCAGCAATCAAATGATATAGGTCCAATACAAAGGCTAGATTCAATAGAGCTTAAAAGAGAGTCTTTAAAGTTTATAAATCTAGTATCACGAAGAACGACAAGTATAGAGGTGTTTAAACCTTCTTTAGTAAGGGGTTTGATACCAACTTGAATTAAGCCAATATGAATGTATTTGTATGATTTATTACGATGTTTTTCAAGAAAATTAGAAGAAAGTAGAGGAATTGTTCCAAAGGGTTTAGAAAGTTGGATATCTCTTTCTTTAGTCTTATAGTGAAATCAGATTTGAAATTAAGGAATCTGAGGATTCATAAATTTTATTATTGTTAACCTTAGGAATCTTTCAATCATCAAGAGATCTATCAAATACATAATATCTCTGATATATATATATATATATATATATATATATATATATATATATATATATATTTTTCTTCTTCTTTCAAGTTGTGGGTATAATCAATTTAGAGGCACTTCCTGTGTTCTGTTTTAATCAACATACATTCTATAAAGTTTGATTACCAAAATTTAAAAATAGTTTATAGGCCCAAGATAAAATCAAATATCTTTTAGTTAGTTTTTTCAAAGAGTATCATAATAGGCTTAAGATCTCGTAGGATTTGTATAATTTGAAAATAATATATATATATATATATATATATCTCCTAGCAGAGTATCATTAAGATATATATTATATCTCAATGGTTACATAATATATATCATGATGATAATAATCATCAAGATATAATATCTTGAGATAGTGTTTAGCTCAAATATATATATATATATATATATTTTTTTTTTTCTTATATCGCAATGCTAATAGCCATTGAGATATATATGTTGTATTTTTTAATTTACATTTGATTTCCTCTAACATAAAAAAATGAGGAATCCAAAGAGAAAATAATTGCTGATTAACATCCAAGCGAGTTTAAGGTTGAGACAGGCTACTTCTTTAAATTACAACTTGCTAGAGAAGATTTCGGCAAGAATCATCTGACGCTCAAGACAGTTGGAATGTATTTTTTAGGATTTTCTACGTGAATATGAAAATAATAAATCAGTGTATTTGTGTTATACGAAACATATCTCTTTTTATACTTTCTATCAAAGTGGGTAAGAAAATATTTTAGCAAGATATAACTGATTCTGACGTCCTGGTACCTCTATTATGTGAAATGTGAGATTTATCTCTTTTTTTCGTAGAGCATTTAATTTGCTAGGAGGTCCTGACATTTTAACTTCTGCCGCATGTATCTCATTCAAGTACGGTGATACATCCTTGTTGGGAACAGAACTGAAATACAACTGATCTGCCCCAATAATTTCCTCATATCTGAAATTCACTTCTAAATAAGTACACTCAAAACTAGAATGATATGGCATACTATATTCATTTCAAAGCTTTAGTCCACATCATTGTTAATTAAGAATATTTGGATAATTTAATCTCAAAAGGGCCTAAAAACATATATATTTATAAAGTGGCTAAAACATTACAACTTATATAATTTGGCTAGAACTATTTTCATCTCTTCTATATATCTATATATATATATATATTATATATATAATGATGTTTTTTAATTTTGCTTTCCAGCCTAAATGTTACTTATAATTATATATATATATGTATATATATATATATATACCTTTATGATTGGCGACAGAAATTGCAAATAAAAAAGAATTCCTATTAATTAGGAAACAAAAACGTTTTAGAAATGAAAACTTAAAAATTGTAAATAATATCCATAAAATAGTGATTTTCTAAATCCAAAAGAATTAAATATTTTTTTCTTACCGATTAAATTGTTCATTTTTATGATTAACTTTAATACTGTAATTGTAATTATAATTTACTTTATTAATTTAATCGATAAAAACGTGTGAATAATTAATATCATTAACTTAATTAATGTTTCCTAAAATATCGAAAATAGAAAATTCCCTTAAATATCGGATATGGAAAAATCATATAATTAAGTGATTAATTAAGTTTTAATCTAATAGCAAGAAAAACATTATATCAAATAACATATTAAGGATATTTATTATTTTTTTGCTGATATTTTTAGTAGTTTGTCAGAAGTTTGAACGCGTGGTTGAACAATTATCAGAGCAAGAAGTACTGACTCGTAGAGCGAGATTTACAAAATATACCTCTCTGACCCTGGAGCTTGCTGAACTATTCTAGATAGCCCTTAAACATCTCGAATTCAAAATCCCTCCTAGATCATATAACAGATCCAATAATCCCAGATCTTGGAAGTTATGCTAATACTTTTCTCGTTCGCCCCAACATTCCCCAGTTGTCCGACATTTCACAATGATTATGGGCATGACACCAACACATATCACCATTTAAGAAATGGAATTGAGCGACTGCTCAGAGCGGACATCTTCTGGAATTTGTTAAGAAAGAAGGAGAAAAAAAGCCACAAGAGAAAGGACGAGCTGAAGGCAAGCAAAGATAGACTTGAAGAGACGAAAATAAGGTCCCATCCTAGAAAAAGGGTTATATTCAGATGATAGTAGGAAGACCAACCGATAGAGACTCATACAGGGCTCGTAAGGCCTATGTCAGATCTGCCCAGAACTATAAAAATAGGAGAATGACCGAAGTGGGGGAACTCATTGAATCTCCATGTTAGAGATTCAACTCTGTTAACAAAAGGACAATGATAAAGTCGTACAATGATGCTTTGGTTATTACTACAAAGATTGGACGATATGATGTGGCCAGGATATTTGTGGACACTGGGAGTTGAATAAATATCATGTTCTTTGAGGGCTTCCGTAAAATGAAGTTGAATGTAAAGTTGTAGCCAATAGGGACATCACTCTATGGCTTTGCTGGAGGAGTGATTCAACCTAAGGGACAAACTACATTGCAGGTCTGCATGGGAGAGATGTCGGCACGAAAAAATAAAGATGGTAAAATTCTTAATTGTGGAGGTTCCTTCCTCATCCAATGTAATATTCGGGCAGCCCATCCTAAATTTGTTCCAAACGGTGGTATCCACATACGATATGAAGCTAAAATTCCCAGTGAATGGAGTGGAAGAAGAGGTCATAGGAGACCAGTTCTACTCTCAAAAATGTTATGCAGAAATGGCGAAGGAAGTTACTTCATCATATCATGGGAGAACTAGAAGTGGAGACGTTGTGGGTAAAAATTGAGAAGAGTAGAAGGGCAAGAAGTCAAACCAAAATTGGAGATGAAGCCTGATGAGGAACTGATGCCAGTGGAGCTATGGCTCGATAAAGTGGGTTTCTCTACGAAGATGGGATCCCAGATGTCCCCACAAATGACTAAGACTGCTACAAAATGTTTAACAAAAAACAAGAAAATGCAGATCTCTTTGCATTCCAAACAGGATATATGGGTGGAATAGACCCTACTATGGCCATGCATTATCTAAATGTCAATCTCACTATCAGGCCAGTTAAACAGAAACTGAGGCAGTTCGGTGCGGAGAAGAATAAAATGATCAGGGAGAAAGTGAAAAAATTGTTAGAAGCATGCCACATAATAGAGGTGCAGTTCCCAGAATGTTATCTAATACAGTGCTGGTAGTCAAAGGGTCCGGATCGTGGAGAATATGCATTGACTTCAGGGATTTAAGCAAAGTATGCCCCAAAGATCATTATCCAATTCCATGAATTGAATAGCTAGTTGACTCCATGCCTGGGTCTGAACTACTGAGTATGATGGTCGTTTACCAAGGATATCACCAGATCCTCCTAAATCCTGAAGACATTCCCAGGGTATGTTTCGTAACCTCTGGTGGAACTTATGATTATGTAAAACTACCATTTGGTATAAAGAATGTAGGAGCTACCTATCAAAGGATGGTGAATCTAGTCTTCCAAAAACAACTCGGCAGAAATATGGAAGTTTATGTAGATGACGTGGACACAAAATGTGTTAAGGGGAGATGACCATATTTCTGATCTGGAGGAAATTTTTTCTGTGATCCAGAGTCATGGGATAAAAATCAACCCGTGGAAATGCGCCTTTGGGGTCAAATCAGGAAAGTTTTTGGGGTATATGGTAACTATGAGGAGGATAGAAGTGAACCCAGCCAAGGTCCTAGCAGTACCTGAGATGTAAGCTCCTTACATCCCTAAGGAAGTCCAAAGGCTGAGTAGACAGATCGATGTTCTCAGTCACTTCATCTCAAGAGCGGGTGAGAGGGGCCTTTCTTTTTTCAAGATTCTTAAGAAGGGATGCAAAATTTCTTAGGACAGTCACTACCAAGTTGCCTTTAATGAGATGAAGGAACACTTAGCGAAGCTTACCCTGTTAACGAAGCCTGTCAGAGAAGACATAATATATTTATATCTCTCAGTGGGGGACTACGCACTTAGTTTTATATTGCTCAAAGAAGAGATCATTGTTCAGAAACCAATCTATTACGTGAGCACAGTTATGCAGGAATCAGAATTGAGATACTCGGATCTGGAAAATACAAAAGCCGAATTAGAGCAGCCTACAACAGGAAGGTCAGAACCAGGAAGCTTGGAAAAGGGGACTTAGTTCTAAAAATAGTTGATGCGTTGGGGTCAACAGGGAAATCAGAGCCAAACTGTGAAGGACCTTATGTGGTAACCAGAGTTCTCGCAGGAGGAGCATATGAACTAAAGGACGAAAATGGCAAACCAGTTGCCCGCCCATGGAACATTTGTAATCTAAGAAAATATTATGCCAAGAAAATGTGGTGAGATCTTTTTATGATTTAAATTAAGGATGTATGTATCCATTGTTTGAAATATTTCGAAGTTAATGACAGAAGGGAGGAACTGAATTGTTTTCCTACATCTGTGTGAAGATCTAAATTTGATCTGTGATGGTACTCAGTTCGGTTGGCCTAGATCTAAGTTCGATCTGTGATGGCACTCAGTTAGGCCGGCCCAAGATCTAAGTTTAATTTATGATGATACTCAGTTTGGCTGGCTCGAGATCTAAGTTCAATCTGCGATGGTATTTGGCTAGCCTAAGATATAAGTTCGATCTGCAATGGTACCCAGGTTGGCTAGCTTGAGATCTAAGTTCAATCTACGACAGTACTTAGTTTGGCTGGTCTGAGATCTAAGTTCGGTTAACGAAGGTACTCAGTTCGACTGGCCCAAGATCTATGTTCGACTTGTAACGATACTCTGTTCAGTTGACCCAAGATCTAAGTTCAATTGATGAAGGTACTCAATTCAGCTGGCCCGATTTAAGTAGGGTCGATGAAGGTACTTAGTTCGACTGGCTCGAGATCTAAGTTCGATCAACGAAGATACTCAAATCGGCTAGCCCGAGATTAGAGCTCACTCGATGATGATATTAAGTTCGGATGATCTAATCTCTAAGCTCAATTATTGATGATATCCAGTTCGGAGGATTTTCGAATTAAAGTGGTTAAATATTAGGTGATTGATGTCGCATTTTTAGAATTTACACAAGTATGGAGGAATGATGTGAGGAACTTGTAATACGCAAATGGAATAAGTTGTTACAAACAGCGTTGGCTACACAAAAGAGAAAATGTTATCCGAACTAATTACTTTATTTCTGAACTAACGTAGTTATAAAAAATCATGATCACAAAATGTATTATATTATTTTCCAAAGACAACTCTTCCACCTCAAGCAGTTCTAGCACTTCAGATGGATCTATCTTGGGGAGAGAGGGGTTTAGCCGGATGTGCCAGGAGGAGGAAGAGCTGGAAGGGCGTAGCGCACTTCATCAGCCAAAGGAAGTTTAGGAGGAGGGATCTCTACCTCAGAAAATATGAACAGCAGAATCGAAGACAACGGACCACAAGGGGGAACTCCACAGGCTGCTCCAGGTCCCCTTGGAAAACGAAAGGCCTCTATCAGGCGTAGTTTTCTAGTGAAGCCCTGTTCCTTGGCCTGGCCCAGAGCCGACCTAAAGCCACTCTTGAAAAAGTGCGGAGTGTAAACGCCCATATCCGCTAAGTATTGAGTGTTGCTTTGATAGGCCGTGATTAGACACTCATGCACTTCCTTCAGAAAGTTTTGGCCAACAGAAGTATGCAGTCGATAGTGTTGACATAGCTCGATCCCCTCTAAAATTCCTTGTTTCCAGCCTTTCTCTTCTGACTCAAGACGAATTCTGACTTCTTTGTCTTTGAAGTGACATATCAGATTATCTTGATTCTAATATGCTCAACTAATTGTGCCTTCAAGGCCTCTCTCTCTCTTCTTGTTTTGTGTCTATATCAGGTTTAGTTACGAGGCAGCTTGCATTATCTTTTTATCCATTACTTCGAGCAGCTATCGGAACTCCTTCATCTCTCTAACGATGGGCTATGTTTGACATTCATAGGCCAGAAATTGAGAAATCAAATGGTCAGAAAACAAGTCACATTTATAGGCATAAAAAAAATGTTAAATAAAGCCAAAACATATGAAGATGTTAGAGATATTTCCGAAGATCCTGATACGATTTGATTCAGTCAAGGATATGATTTGATTTAGTCATTAATTGTAAATATCTTTTTGATTTTATTTTCCTTGTATTTCGCTTTCTTGTTGTACATTGTATTCTCCTATTTATTTCGTAATACACGATCTCAAATCCTCAATTGAGGTAAACAAACATTGTTTACATGGTATCAGCCTAATCCTGAAAACCCTAATTTTCCTCAATTCTTCCCTTTCCTCTCAAAGCCTCACGCTCCTCGGCTGTGTTCGACCATGGTTGGCAACACTGCTTCTTCCTCATCCGTTTTTGATGCCACACTCACACTACAGGCCATGACACATATGGTTCCTGTTAAACTGACGGCAACCAATTATCTTCTATGGCATGCGCAAGTATTCCCGTTGTTGGCGACGCAGAAGTTTCTGCCCTACGTGGATGGATCCACTTCTCCTCCTTCCGAGACCATCACTGAAGGCGGTGTCCCTCAGCCTAATCCGGCATACGCGGATTGGCTCGCTCGAGATCAAATCGTCCGTGTTTTTCTCATGTCCACTCTCACGGAAGACACAATGGCCGTCGTGGTTGGTTGCTCCACGTCGGCCGATCTCTGGTCTACACTCTCCACGGCGTTTAACACTTCCTCCAAAGCCCGTGAATTGCGTTTGAAGGATGAGTTGCAACTGCTCAAGAAGGGGTCGCGTTCAGTTTCCGAGTTCGGCGCTCATTTCAAATCTCTCTGTGATCAGTTGGCCTCCATGGGATGCGTCCTTGATCCCACTGACAAATCCTATTGGTTTCTCAGGGGACTCGATTCCGAGTTTCTGTCTTTTGCTACATCTCAAATTAATCTCACGCCGTTGTCCTCGTTTTCGGACCTTTTGTCGAAGGCAGAGGCGCATGACCTCTTTACTCGATCATTGGACGCTACCGCAGACTCTTCCTCGTCCCAAGTTACCGCTGCCTTCGCTGCTCATACCCAGAAACAGTAGCAGTCCCGCTCCAATACCAATACAGGTTCTCGCGGATCGTCCCAGAACAGGTTTTCTTCCAGTGGCCGTGGTAATTCTCGAAACCCTAATTCGGGTGGTCGTGGTCATGGACGTCGTCCTCCCCACTATCAGATATGTCGAACAGATGGACACTATGCTCCATCTTGTCCTGATCGGTACAAGCAGCCTCCGTCTCAGGCCAATCTTGCGGAGTCCTTTCGCACCGGTGGCTCCTTCACGTCGCCCTCTTCCGATTGGTACGTAGATACGGGCGCTTCTGCCCACATGACGAATTCTTCGTCCAACTTAGACTCTGTTTCAGCTTATACGGGCTCCGACAATGTCATTGTCGGTAATGGTAATTCTCTTTCCATTTCACATACTGGTTCGCATGCTCTTTCTGCTGATTTATCTCTTTTGGATGTGTTGCTCGTTCCTCATATTACGAAGAACTTATTATCCGTTAGTAAACTGACTGCCGACTATCCTGTTAATGTTGTATTTACTGATCGGATGTTCGAAATTCAAAATCGGGAAACAGGTCTACCTTTGGCTCGGGGTAGAAGAGAAAATGGGCTTTACATTTTGGAAAAAGGACATGCGGGTCTTGTTGCTGCTTTAAAGACTCGTGGCGTACGTGGTTCTTTTGATTTATGGCATCGCCGCTTAGGGCATGTTAGTTTTGATACTATCAAATTGCTTAGTACTTTGGGTTGTTTGTCGGTTACATCCATTTTACCGAACCCTACTAGTTGTTCTTCTTGTCAGTTGGCTAAAAGTAAGAGATTGTCTTTTAATTCTAGTACTAAGCGTGCTGATCATGTTTTGGATCTTATTCACTGTGATTTATGGGAACCGTCTCCTGTTACATCTTCTGATGGTTTTCGCTATTACGTGGTCTTTATCGATGATTTTTCTCGCTATTCTTGGTTTTACCCGTTGCGTTTGAAATCTGATTTTTTTATGATACTTTTGTGCTGTTTAAGACCTTGGTGGAAAATTAATTTGGGTGTACTATTAAACGTTTTCAATCAAATGGAGGTACTGAGTTTGGAAGCAATAAACTGCAGTCTTTGTTTCAGTCTTGCGGTATTTTGTACTCTATGTCCTGTCCCTACACTCCTGCCCAGAATGGTAGGGCGGAACGCAAACACAGACATATCACTGAAACTGGTTTATCAATGCTGTTTCATGCTTCTGTTCCTTTAGCTTTTTGGGTAGAGGCATTTGCTATTGCAATTTATACTATTAACAGACTGCCATCTTCAGTCTTGAAAAAAAAGTCACCCTATGAGCTGTTGTTCTCCGCTCCTCCTGCTTATGACAATTTTCATGTTTTTGGATGTCGAGTCTATCCCTATCTTAGGGACTATGCTGAGCACAAACTGTCGCCCAGGTCTTTGCCTTGCGTATTTTTGGGTTATAGCTCCAAGCACAAGGGTTTCTGTTGTCTTGATCCTGCCACCTCTCGTTTTTATATCACTCGTCATGCTCAATTTGACGAGAATTATCTTCCATACTCGGCCAACACACTCTCCACTCCTATTAGCTCGCTGGATTATGCTGCTTTTGTGGAGCCTTATCCTCAGGTCCATCAGGTTGTTTCTTCTCCAGCTCAGCCTAGCCAGTCACGCTCTCACACACCTGACCCGTGCCTTCTTTGTCTGGATCCTGCTCAGTCCGTCTTGCCCAGATATGATGTTACTCCGCCGGCTCCACCGTCCCCTGCTCATGTGGATTCTCTACCTCCTGCTCCTCCTGCTCCGCCGCATCAGCCGGTTCTTCGCCCAACTCATTCCATGCGCACTCGTTCACAAGATGGTATCTTTAAGCTGAAGTATCCTCCTTCCACTGCTCACAATGCTCTGTTGTCAACTATTCATTCTCACTCAGAGCCTAAAAGGTTTAAGTCTGCATCTAAATCTCCACATTGGGTTGCGGCAATGGATGATGAACTTCGGGCACTTCGCACAAATCACACTTGGGACTTGGTTCCTCGACCTCCTGATGAAAATGTGATTAGTTCCAAATGGGTGTTTCGAACCAAGTTCTTGGTTGATGGCTCAATCGATCGTTTTAAAGCCCGCTTAGTGGCTCAAGGGTTTTCACAACTTCCTGGGTTTGACTATGATCACACATTCAGTCCTGTTGTTAAAGCCTCCACTGTTCGGATCATTCTTGCTCTGGCAGTCATGCGAAACTGGTCTCTTCATCAGCTCGATGTCAATAATGCCTTCTTGCATGGGGTTCTTACCAAGCCTGTTTATATGGAGCAACCGCCTGGCTATTCTGACCCTCTTCGTCCCTCTTTTGTGTGTCGCCTCAACAAGGCAATTTACGGGCTCAAGCAGGCTCCTCTAGCTTGGTTCCAACGCTTTTGCACCTTTTTGCTCAGTTTGGGGTTTGTAGAGAGTAAGTCGGATACTTCTCTCTTCATCTACTTTCGTGGGTCTCTCATCCTTTATCTCCTGGTGTATGTAGATGACATAATTGTTACTGGCAGTGACTCAGCCTTTATCTCTCGTCTTATTTCTCACATTCGCAAGGAGTTTGCTATCAAAGATCTTGGTCGGCTTCATTATTTCCTTGGCCTTGAAGTTACTTATTCAGATCATGGTCTCTTTCTTGGCCAATCAAAATACGCTCATGATATTGTTAAACGGGCTGCCCTACTTGAGTCCAAGCCCGTCTCAACTCCTCTTGCTGCTGATGTGCTTCTTCGTCGTGATGGCACGCCATATTCCGATCCCACCTTTTATCGTTCTCTTGTGGGTGCTCTTCAATATTTAACAATCACCCGGCCTGATCTATCTTTTGCTGTCAACACTGTCAGTCAGTTTCAAGCATCTCCTACCACAGATCATTTTCAGGCTGTTAAGCGTATTCTGCGCTATGTCAAAGGCACTCTCGATTTTGGTCTAGATTTTTCTCGGGGTTCGTCTGCTCTTGTCGCTTACTCCGATGCTGATTGGGCTCGCAGTTTGGACACTCGGCATTCCACTTATGGTTATTCGATTTTCTTGGGCTCCAACCTTGTCTCTTGGAGTGCCAAGAAACAACCTACGGTCTCTCGGTCCAGTTGTGAGTTCGAGTATCGTGCTATGGCCAATGCTGCCTCTGAGGTGATTTGGGTCACACTTCTGTTACCGGAGCTTCATGCCTTGCCCCCTGATCCACCTACCTTGCTTTGCGATAATAAAAGCACATTATTTCTCAGTCAAAATCCGGTAGCTCACAAGCATGCTAAACACATCGACATTGACTATCATTTTGTTCACGAGCTCGTCACTGCCAAGCGTCTTTGTACTAAGTTCGTTCCTTCTCACCTACAGATTGCGGATATTTTCACAAAGAGTCTTCAACGTCCTCTCTTTGAGTTTTTTTCGGTCCAAGCTACACGTTTGCCCGCATCCGCTTCGCTTGAGGGGGGATGTTAGAGATATTTCCGAAGATCCTGATACGATTTGATTCAGTCAAGGATATGATTTGATTTAGTCATTAATTGTAAATATCTTTTTGATTTTATTTTCCTTGTATTTCGCTTTCTTGTTGTACATTGTATTCTCCTATTTATTTCGTAATACACGATCTCAAATCCTCAATTGAGGTAAACAAACATTGTTTACAGAAGACCTCACCCACACTAGAGGATGTGCATATGCCTTGACAAACCTAATCGTCTTGATGAATTGGACACATCATCTTTCTCTAGTTCCACCAGGGACTTCGAAAGCTCCAAAGTAAAGACATTAGGAGCATATCTCTTTATAGAGCTTTCATTATATAGGGAATACATATCTAATAAAATTATTTATATTTATAAGGATAATATATAAATAAAATTTAAGATTTATATTGTAACTAATTTTATTAATAAAATAACAATTTTATACATTTAATGAAGATATACACAACAAATGATGTAATTAATGTACACAAAAACTTATATACATCGGGTACATTGTGCAAAACAGTCTAGAGTATTATTTATTTGTTTAATTAAAAAATATTATTTGTTTATTTGAAAAGCATTACTACTGATTTGTTAACTTAAAAAAATTAATAATACTTTTAGTTAAAATAAGTAATATTGTGGATAAGGTGCATAGTGCACCTGATGCACAAAAGACCCACTCATTAGTGTAACTAAGAAGTAGAATTTTTTTAATATATGTAGTTTTTTGGTTGCATAATTTAAAATTTGTTCATACTTGATATGAAATTAATGTGACTAAATCATAAAATTGTAGGTATGCTATTGTAATTTTCCTTTGTATACTGCCTATTCATTTCACACTGTATTAAAAATGAAAATCTTTTGTTGGGAGAGTGTGATGTGATCAAAGATTTGTGTTGATTAATTTTCCGGTCGTTTATATATATATATAGATTTGTTTTTTCTCTACAGAAAAAATGAACTATTTAATATATTTTATTAAGTTTAATCTTAAAAATAGATCCCTTAAATCAGAGTCACCAGTCCAATTAATTGGAAAATATCTATACCACAATTAGTAAATATTAGATTACCAAAAAAAATAGAACACTATTTTTACCGAAATTAATTTTATTTTAAATTATATTTTAATAGATATTTTAAATTTGAAATCCACTCCAACTTAAATGATTTTCAAATCCTTAAACTTCAAGGAAAATGCTTATTTTTCCTCTTATACTTTTGATTTTACTTCAGTCAAAATAATCTTATAATAATAGTAAGCACCTGTTTATACATATTTTTTTGTTACATATCAATATGATCTTTTTTAATAAATATTTTTTATTTACATATCAATATAATTTATTAATTTTAGATAGTAAATTTAATTCCTCTATTCTAAAATCTTAACGTATCAATGAGTGGTCAAATTTTTTTTTCATTTACGTGATGTATTTTAATTTTTATGTGTTTACGTCCTACCACTTTAATTACCCTTTAATTAATCCTCTTTTACAATTTAATTACACTTAAATTTATGTCATTATTATTATTTTTTAAATAATTTTGACCCACATACCACAGCGACTTCATTTGTCCTTATCTGATAATCCTTCTTAATAAAGTAGAGAGATAAAGAAAGAAAAAAACAGAGTATTGGGGTGAAATAATGCAGGTGCAATAAAATGCATGATTTTCCAATGAAAATTTGAATACAAATACTTTTAGAGGTTGTGCACTGTGTATTAATTATTTAACTAAAATATTATTTATTTAATTAAAAAATATTATTATTAGTCTATTATTTTAAAATATTAAATTTTAAAAAAAAAATAAAAAATAATATTATAAAGAGGTATATAATCAAAAAGCAATAAACTCAAAATAGAATAACTTATTTGTATAGCGAGAAAGGGCATGTCACCATCTCCACCCACACGCCCGATCTCACCACCCCCACTCGTGTCCCTGCTTTCCTTTTCACCCCCACAGTTTTGCAGAGGATTAGCGCCCCCTACCCCCGGGGTTTGAATATCCTTTAACATATATAGGGAGAAAGGCATCTAGCCATGGATTCCGACTATGCTAAGATGCACCTCGACAATAGCAAGCCACAGGAAACAGTTGTAATTAGTTAACACAGAAGCGTACGGTTTTCCTGTTTATGTTCCAGATGGGTGTTGTGGGCCAGCTGCTGGCCATGGCCCTGCTACTTTTCTCCGGCACGGCGGCGGATCCCAGCGATGAACTCTGCCTTGCCCACCTCAGCCAGTCGCTGGAGGATCCCTTGAAGAACTTGCAGAACTGGACCCAGGCTATATTCGCCAACCCCTGCGAGGGATTCACCTCCTTCCTTCAGGGCGTCACCTGCAACAATGGCCGCATCTACAAGCTTTCTCTCTCTAACCTCTCTCTAAAAGGCACAATCTCTCCCTACTTGTCCAACTGCACCAATTTGCAGTCGCTAGATCTCTCCTCAAACTCGCTCTCCGGCCCGATTCCGCCTGACTTGCAGTATCTGGTCAATTTGGCCGTCCTCAATCTCTCCTCCAACACCCTCTCGGGCCCGATTCCTCCGCAATTGGCGCTGTGCGCTTATCTGAACATCATCGATCTTCACGACAACAAGCTCTCGGGGCCGATTCCCCAGCAGCTCGGGCTATTGGTGAGACTCTCAGTTTTGGATGTATCCAATAACAAGCTCTCCGGCCCGATTCCCGCTTCGTTGGGAAACCGGAGCGGGAACTTGCCCCGCTTCAATGCGACCTCTTTCGAAGGTAACAAGGATCTTTACGGATACCCACTGGCGCCGATGAAGAATAAAGGGCTGTCGATTTTGGCTATTGTGGGAATCGGGCTGGGGAGTGGGCTTATCAGCATGGTTCTCAGCTTTACTGCGGTCTGTGTTTGGTTGAGATGGAACGAGCAGAAACCCAACAACGAGGAAGGCAAAATCACCCAACTCATGCCTGATTACTAGATCCGGTTTCATTTTGCAATTCAAATGAAAATCGTAGAGTAGTAATCTTGAAGATGCAGGTATGTTAAATTAATGTTTCTCCCTTTTTAATTCTAACCATTTTTTTGGGGGATATTTACAGATGTGTAGCTTTATGAATTGTTGCCTTCTCTCTGGGGTTGCTCTGTTTCTTGATGACTATATTGTAGAACGTAGAAATGTATATATATTTGAAAAAATGAACGAAACTGATCGTCTTCGCCATTCGCAAACACGCCATTAGCAGCATGACTTTGTATTTATCTCCTCAAAAATTGAGTCGGTAATGTAATGTAGGGTAAGAGTGCGGCTCAATAATGTTAGAATTCCATATTAAAAAATTATAGGGGCAGTGTTTATGGATACATATCAAAATCTGATGCTTATCTTGAACAAACAAATAATAAGAATTATGAGTTTGAACCTTTAATCCAAAGTCTTCAATTATAAATTTTTATTTGCTTCTCTTCATATCAAATTTTATTTACCACATTTTTTTCTAATTTACTTTTAGATTTTTTTTTTTTTTTGTGCGAATACATTAATCTTTTCTATATATAAATAAGTTGTTTCAACTAGTAAAAGTAAGAAAATATATGAATTACACTGAGGCGATTTTTCCGCATATACAAAACATAATATCTCTTCATAAAAAATAGTATTTCATTGAAAAAATATAATACTTTTCTTAAAAAATTATTTTTCTCAACAAAAATATAAGGTTCAAATACGTGCAGGTGCTTGCACAACAGACACCGAATCCACACGTTTTCGCATGGATGACCACAGACACCGAATCCACACATTTTTGCATGGATCTGGGTCAGCCGGCTGAGATAATTTTTTTTTTTTTTTGCTATTTTAAATTAAAATTCAATCCACTACATTTTAAAAATACATGTATATAGCGCATATAAGTCTCTCCCGTACTCTTAGAACTTTATAGATTTAATTATTTTTGCAGAGTTGTATATTCATGATATAAGATAAATTTAGGATTCAAATTTTGTGACTAGTGATTTATAATCCATATTTTATATTTATGGTTGGAACTATTTAATTGGGTCGGAAAAGTTTTTAATGCGATGTAATGGAGTTTCTCCTCAATCCCAATCTAGCAATTTTGTGCGTAAAATGTGTATTTTTGGATGAAGGTTATATGTAGCTTTTTGTTTTTAGACCTTTTTTTTTTATGTTTTACATATTTCTAGAAAACTAATATATTGTCGATAAATTATAATAACAAACCTATCGAGGAATGGGTGAAAAATATGGTTCATCATATTCATGAAGATGATTGGTGCATTGCTCAGTCCAAAATACATTACTACAAACTCATAATGCCCGTAGCATGTTTTGAATGTCATCTTAGGTATATGATTCTCATTGATTTTGACTTGATGATAGCTTGATCTAAGATCGATCTTAGAGAATACAATGGCCCCTCTAATTTGATCCAACACATCCCCAATCTTTGGTAGGGGATATTTATTATTCATAGTCAACTTTTTCAACTCTTGGTAATCGATAAACATCCAAAAGAACCATCTTTCTTCTTGAATTACAAAATTAGAGTGCCCCATGGAGGCACACTTGATCTTATAGAACTCTTATCTAATTGTTTTTTCAGTTGAACCTTAACCTCTTGTAATTCTTTGGGTGCGATTTTATAGGGTACTTTCAAAAATAGTGCAGTTCCAAGTAGTAGCTCAATCGAACACTCCACTTGTTGGTTTGATGGTAAACAAGGTAAGTTCCAGAAAACATCATTGTATCCCCTTACTATTGGAACCTTAATCAATTTCCGCCCCTTCTTGCTTGGTATTCGAGATATTTAACAAGAAATTATGGGCTCCTTTCTTTTGCGACATTCATAGTTGAAATCAAATAAGGTGTAGAACTTACTTTTGATCCACTAGAAAATAAATTGTTTTTTTATCATGTTTTTGAAATAGATGCTCCATCTCATGACACTTAATGTTTACATGGCTTGGATGCAACCAATCCATCCTCAAAACTACATCAAAATCTCGCATATCGATAACATAAAGATCAACTTTCAAGATTCGATTATCAAATCCAATATCCATGGTTTTACAAAAAAAAAAAAAAAAAAAAAAAAAAAAAAAAAAAAACATTAGATTTGATTATCTTAGGAGTAATTACTATTGTGATGTCCTTTGCTCCTCAGCTTTGCCTGCAGTTTAGCATACATGAAAGAGTGAGTAGCTTCAGTATTAAATAATGGAATCTCTAGAATAGTTAACATACATGTCATGGTACCTGGGTCCCGTGCAACTTCTTATTTGGTAAGGACAAAAGTATAGACCCTTCCACCAAATGGTTGTGGTGCTTGGATAAGACGGACAAGTTCTTGAGGAGTTCCTCCTTCCAGTATAACAAATGTACGGGTCCCTCGACCCAGGGGTGGTGGAGATTGATTATCCATTCCTTCATTGTTATCCTTGTTTGCTACAGTAGGGCAAGCATTGGTAGTAAACCCCAACCCCAAACCCAAACATGCATTCTCTTCCATGATTTTCGCCACACTTAAAAGACATTTAAAGACATTCTGCCCGACATTTGTATGTGACACTTTATTTGTTAATTCATTCATTTTCATGTATAGTAATATTTATTTGAGCTAAGTCCCGAAATTAATTTCCGGATCATATTTCTTTAATAATGACCATTAATTGTATTAATAATAGGCCCATTAATAATAATAATAATAATAATAATAATAATAATAATAATAATAATATTATTATTATTATTATTATTATTATTAATATTATTATTATTATTATTATTATTATTATTATTATTATAAACCCTAGCCTAAACATTACAATAGGAAAAAAAAAAACAATACGCCTTCATATGTTGATCTTGCCACATTATTAATTCTCCCAGTACCAACTAAGGAAAAAAAATTAAAACCAAGATAAAAAATATTATACTTCCTTATTTAATGAGAATTTTACAACTATATAAAGAAGGATAATGAGGCTCCTAAAACACCCAGAAATATTAGAGCAAAATTAAGGTTGAAATTTTCTCCTTTTCCACCAGATAAATTCGTGCACCTTGTCTAGGATTTGACAATCGAGTCGTCATTGTCATCTCAACCTCCTTTCCTGTTCTTTTAAATTTTTAGTATTCTTATTTTAAAAATTCAAAAGTTCTATTTCTGTATCTCCAAATTTAATGATCTTTTAGTATGTCATTTTATTTTATGATTTAGTGCTACAGTTAAAATTTCAGCCCAATTGGAAGTCTATTTTATTTTATATAAATTTTCTATCATTCCACATCCAAACTTACAAAGCCCTATGTTTCTGATTTGAAATTCATAATATATTTATATAAGTATCCAAATATCTTGAATTTTTTAATATATCATTTTTATACATGTTATTTGTCCTCCATAAAAGTTTCACGTTGTTCCAACTTGTATTTTAAGAGTTATGATATTTTTCGTACGGTTGTACATAATTTTCAACTTTAGCTATTTCAATTTCAAAAATTCAAAACCTATATTAATTATTCTTATAAAATTACAAAATTTGTATATGATACTTACATATGAGTCTAGTATGTATAGTTAAAAGTTTAGATTTTGACTCCATATAATTTATGAGTTATAAAATATTCATTCACTACTACACGGTGAATAAACACGTTGAATAATTTCCTATTACTTTGAAATTCATCCCCAAATGTTTCAAAAAAATTATTTCTACCAAGTTCTACACATTTAAAATATCAGTTTTAATATTCCAAAGAGAACTCATATTCCCAATTTGCCATTATTAAAGAATAAGACTATTATTCTCATGGAGTTATAGGCACTCAAGGTTACAAGGCTTAGCACACATTCATTCATGCATTTACCATTCAAGTCAGCATTTCTTTAAAATAGGACTTTTAACTCAATATTGTCGAATTTAAATGCTTAGAATATTTTGCTCTATATATATGCTATATGAAACTATGTAATGTGTTAGTTGATCTAACTATGTGATATGTTAGTCGATCCAAACATGTAATCCGTTAGTCGATCCAGCCATGTGATTCTATACTCGATCCAATCATGTGATATGTTAGTTGATCCAACAATATTACATTGTTATAAACAATATGCACATTTTGCTCATATATTCTACTTACTTTTTGTGTAGTTAAGTTTGACAATTTAAACCCCACAAGCTGGAGGTAGTTCACCTCGATGATTTCACCATTCTAGGTTGAATGAGCTATTCGTGGAGGTGAGTTGGACAGTTGTGGCATACGATGAGTAAAAAGATAATTCAAATACTTTTGTGAAATATTATTATTTTGTTTAAAGTCTTTATGAATATGATTTTTGAATACTCAGAATATTAGCGTACCTGTTGAGTTTGTACTCAACTTGGTACTCAATAGTAAAATTTGTGAAAGCTTACATAAATGAAGCAAGACTTAATTATGTTCCGAGAAAGAACTCCCTTCTTGATCTGTGAGCAAATAAATTAGAGTAGTGTTTTGTTTCCCAACAAGATGAAAGCATCGATTTACAATAGTATAGACTCCCTCTTCAATAAATACCCCTACATAGATCACATACACTCCCCCTAACAACTAGCCCGACCACTCAGTTCCCTGAATGGATTTTACCACAAGTATTGATAAACATAAAATATATGTGCAATTCGGGGTTATTATATATAGGTTTTAGGAAATTTCATTTATCTAAGTGACAAGTTCATGATGATTTTGTTATATTTTGTTATGTCACATGTTTGTTGAAATTTTGACAGAAAAACAGACAATTAAGGGTGTATCGACCACATCTCAAGTCACACAAATCATGCACGCAAACTGAGGACGAACCTCGAAAGCACGACCAAGAGCACGGCCCATGTATACCCTTGCATGGCCCATGGTTTAGATCAGGACGACCTATATTTGAGCCTTATGAAGCACTGCCCGTGCTTGCTCTTTTACGGACCATGCGTGGTCCCTAACACGAACTGTGCTTGCCTTGTATGAATCGTGCTTTATCTCGAGATATAATCTTAGTTGTCACAATTTAGCGTGAATCGTGCATATCTTCTCATTCTAAAACAGAGATACGACGGCTATGAAAGCCTTAAGGATTGTCTATAAAAGGAGGAGCTTGGAAACTACAAAAGAAGATCAGATCAGATTACATATCAGGTTTTAGATCGGATTTGAGTGCTAGAACAAATATACAAAGGAGGATCAACCAACCAAGTCCTCAAAGAGAGAGAGAGAGAGAGAGAGAGAGAGAGAGAGAAACGAAGATCATTTGGTTTCAATAGTATTCTTTTCTTTTGTTCTTATATGTTGGTATGAGCATCAATTATTTCCTCTGGATTATGTATTGAATATGAGTGGCTAAACATCTAATGATTCTAGGGCCTGCATGATTATGGATTCATCTATTTTTCTTTACTGATTTTATTTTCGTTCATATATTTGTTTATGCTTCCTTGATTTGAATGGCGTATAAGATTATGTGGCGAATAATTGCATATGTGTAATTATTCCATTATTGCCCGGAAAGGAGTAATTGATTAGTGGATTAGGAATTCATAACATAAACTTACTAGATCGAGAGATCGATAAGTATTGTGATGAGAATAGATCATAGGCACGATTGGGAGTTAGATAACACTGTGAGATCGAAGATGATCAGTGGAGTCTAATCTACTTTTGGATCTTGCTTGAGAGAGAGGATCCAACTATATTAATTATTCTCCTACAAATATAAGAATTAAAAATGGTTTGATACATTAAAGGAACTTATATGAACCATATGATTGCATGTTCCTGGAATCCATATAATCTCTTAACTTTCTTAGTTGATTGAATTTGAGTTGATATTGTTCTACTCCTTTGTTTTATTTTAATTTACAAAACCAACTACATTATTCAATTTTTTACATAAAGGACAATATTATAAATGAATACTTAGTTGATTTTACCATTTACAGTCCATGTGGATACGATACATGTTCTAACCATAGTTTTACTATAAATTACCTCGTGCACAAGTTGTATTTTAAGTGAAATAAAATAGCGAACATGTATCCGTACAGTGTTGTCTAAAACTGTCAAACAGTCTGAGTTTCAACTAGACATAGAACTCAAATCGCTGATGCAAAATAAAATAAAATGTACGATCTCTCTATCTCCCTCCAAATAAAACTAAACAAAAAATCTAATAGTTGTGACTTGTCCCCTTTATATACAAGTCGTGGACAACCCTATAATTTAATTTCCATGAAAACAATCCCCTTCAATGAATGTGTGCATATTTCAAGATTTGTTTCTTTTTTGTTGCACCTTGATAAGGAAGAATATTCTTCCATATATCTCTTATGTTTGCTTATCTTGGTTTATTTGTTTCCAAGTGTCATTAGGAGTCCTTTGATGGATGATTGCTTATCTTGGCTTATTTGTTTCCAAGTGTCAATAGGAGTCCTTTGATAGATGCTTGCTTATCTTGGCTTATTTGTTTCCAAGTGTCATTAGGAGTACTTTGATGGACTTCTCCATAGATATATTTCCCTAATGACAGGTGATGGGTGATTATTTGATACATATTTTTGGAAAGTTTTGGTATAATTTTGGTGATCAATATCCCTTCAACACATATATTTTTGAGCTACTCCCAGTTGGTAAATAATTGTAGGTGAATACTCAATTTTGAAGGAAAAGGAGAATTTCTGGAAGAATCAAGCAGGCGATTTACCTAGTGGACGGGCAGTATGACCATACCAGCTAGTCGGGTCTGAACAGAGAATTTTCGGAAGAATAGAGTAGGGGATTTACCTGGTGGACGAGCAATATGACCATACCAGCCAGTGGGGTCTGAACAGAGTATTTTTCAACAGCCCAAGATCAATTTAAAGGCCCAATTACACTACACATATGGGCTCCCACAGGATTAAACAGCAGATATCAGTTTAAACTTGTAATTATGGGCTTCATTAACATTTTGTACATAGCCTTTTTAATTTTGAACTTGTATATATAGTTGAACTAGGGTTTCATTAGAACATCATCACATTTAGCCCTACTCCAAGGAACTAAGAGAGGCAGTCGTTCTTCTCTCCAAGCAGCTGCCCGGTTTTATCATTCTATTTTCTTATTTTGGATTCTTGATTCTATTATGGGTTGTAGCTAAACTCTTTTATTCCGGTAACAATTAAGGAAGCTTTAGCTATTCTATTTTATGAGATCAAATATGTCCGCATACTTTATTTTATGCAGGTATATGTGATTCTCTGTGTTTAGTGTTATTAATTGTTTTGGATCTATTGGATAGTTCGAAATATTCATTAGTCCGGGATTAATTATTAGCCAATTAAATCGGTCATCCGTAATTGTGGTTTAGATTTAATTAGTAGTACATTGATTCTCCAGAATCAAGGGAAGATCAGTCTTAATTCGGCAATCATGCGACATAGTTTAATGGTTTTGAATTGGGTCTCTCTAATTATTAATGATGTCGAATCATTAAATTCGTAGAGCGTCTCTAGGGTTGCCAGTCAATTAGGAAAATAATTGGTGAAACATGTTCCTGGTTATCAAGAAATTAAGGATAGATAAGACCGCTTCAGAAGTGTCTTCGGTGGTTATAACTGATTTATTTGCATGAATTATAGTCAATTTTTCATTGATGATTGAAATAGTTAGCTAGAGTGGAATTAATTGAAACCCGAAATATTTTACATATCTGATAGAAATTCTTTTCTCAATTTTTGTTATTAAATTTCTTTCTCAAACTACAAATATTTGCTACTGATTTTTGTGTTAATTGGTAGATCAAAAGATTAGAAAAAAAGCTTCGCCGGTCCTTTGGAAGACGATCTTGCTTGCCACTATTCTATTTTAGTGTGGGCATACCGACCGCTGGTTGGATTATTTTTGGTGGAGAAACGACGCTACCAAATTTTGGCACTGTTGTCGGGGACTAGTTTTAAGCAGTGATTATTCTGATCTACTGGTTTGATAATTTTTTTATTTTATTTTTTTAGTTTTATGCCCCGTTCTTCACGTATAGGAAAATTGATTTTTGATCCGAAATTGGAGAAAACTACCAAGAACTTGAGGAAAAGAGCCAAGGAACTGAAAGAAGTTGTTATTTCAGAAAATATGGCTGATAATGAAGAATGTGGACTCTTACCAGGAGAAGAAGTTGAACCTCTTATAAAGGAATTGGGTCGTCACTGCAATAATCGATCGATTTTCATTGTGCTGCCACATATTGCTCAAAATGATGAAATTAGGCCTGGTTTTATCCAGGTACTGCCCAAGTTCGATGATCTACCCGGAGAGAGTGCACACAAACATCTTGCTGAATTTGACTTAGTTCGCTCCACTCTACGCCCTCAAGGTTTTTCTGAAAATAATTTGAGATTACTAACTTTTTCTCATACATTGCAAGGAAAGGCTAGAGACTAGTTGTTTGATCTTCCATCGGGCTCAATTTGGACTTGGAATGATTTGGAGGAACAGTTCTTGCAAAACGTCTTTCCAAAATTTAGGGCTGCTAATTTAAGAATGGCTATCAGTAGCATTAAGCAAAAATCAAGAGAGAGTCTGACTGATTATTGGGAGAGATTTCAGCAGCTATGTCATAAATGCCCCGACCACAAATTTTTTGAATATCAATTGCTAACTAATTATTTTTATCGTGGTATGTGTTCATTTGATAGGAAAATCATTGATGCTACTTGTGGAGGATACTTAACAACCAAGACATTGGTAAAAGCAAAACAACTCATTGTAGTTATGGTCTCCAATGGCCAACAATATAAAGAAGAGGATGATGATAGATATCAGCCTGTGAAAGGAGCTGAAGGAATAGAGAGCTCAAGTGTCAATGATAGGATTAATGCTCTCACCTCTTTAGTTAGAGGACTTGTTGTCGCTCAAACTCAAAAAAATTATATGTGAAATTTGTTCGGAAAATTGTCATAATACTAATTTTTGTCCTATTTTGCAGAATTCTCAACCCGAACAAGTATGCTATGGGCGGAAGATGCCTAATACGATGCACTAAGGAATAAGAGGAATGATCCATTCTCAAACACATATAACCCAGGCTAGAGAAATCACCCCAATTTCAGGTGGAAACAACAAAATCTGAAAATACCTAGGAATATGTCTTTCAGACAGCCGCAGGTCCGGCAGTATGGCCATACCGACCGCTCAGAACCCAGCATGAGCGATATTCTGAAAACTCTGGCGCACAGCAGTGAAATTGTTAAAAATATGGTGCAGAGTCAGCAAGCTTTCCAGCAGGAGACACAAGCTGCCTTGGGCAGTAGGTTATACAAATCACCCAACTTGCCACTCAAGTGAACAAAATGCAAGCGAATCAGGGCAAACTTCCATCTCAAGCCGAAATAAATCCTAAGGAGAACGTTAGTGCTGTAACTTTGAGGAGTGGAAAGGAGCTGGTCGAGCAAGAGGTTAGGAAGAAAGAGAATGAGCCAAAAGATAAGGATGAAGATCAAACGAAGAAAGTTGTTGAGGAGGCACAACAACCAGATCAACCTTTTCCCCCTAAGGTAATCGTGAATGCTAAAATTTCTAATTCTCAATCTATTATAGCAGCCCCTTTTTCCTTCCAGGTTGGTTTGAAACAAAAAAGAGGTTGATGAGAAAAAAATTCTAGAGTTGTTCAAAAAGGTAGAAATTAACTTGCCCTTGATTGATGTCATTAACCAAGTGCCCAGGTACGCAAAATTTTTGAAAGAATTATGTGCTAAAAAGATGAGATATGAGAAATATGCAAAAATCAAGGTTAGTGAAAATGTTTCAGTTGTTATTCAAAGGAAATTACTGGAAAAATGTAGGGATCCTGCCATGTTTACTATTCCCTGCATCATTGGTAGTAAGAAAGTTGAGAGAGCCATGTTAGATTTAGGTGCTTCCATCAATGTTATGCCATTCTCTATGTATAAGGAGCTGCAGTCAGGAGATATGAAATAAACTCGTGTGATAATCCAATTAGCTGATAGGTCAAATACATATCATAAAGGTGTAGTAGAAGATGTTTTGGTGAAAGTAAATGATTTAATTTTTCCGGTGAATTTTTACATAGTTGACATGGATGATACTTTTTCTGCACATAGGCCTTTAATTCTTTTAGGGAGGCTATTCATGAAAACTGCAAGAACTAAAATTGATGTTGATAAAGGCATTCTTAGCTTTGAATTTTATGGTGATACTATTACATTTCATATTTTGAAGCTATGAAGCATGTTGAGGATCGTGAAGGTTTGTATATGGTTGATGTTGTTGATTCTTTAATTGACACTTTTGTTGAAAATCATTTTAGGGAAGACAAACTGGAGCAGGTACTGCTTAATGGGACAACTAGAACAGAAGTAACCGCTGAAGAAGATGAAGAAATTTGCGATGCCAGGATGCAGCTATATTCCACCCGTGAATTTCCCACTCGGCATCTGTCGAGCAGAATGCCCATGCTGACCAATTCAAAACCTATTTTACCATATGTGGCAAAGGCTCCAGTGCTGGAACTAAAGGTACTGCCCCAACATCTGAAATATGCATTCTTGGGTGAGAAGCAATGACCTTTGCAAGGAGCAAGAGGAGAGGTTGGTTGAGCTCTTAAAGAAGCATAAAATGACAATTGGGTAGACTTTAGCCGACATAAAAGGTATCAGCCCCTCTATATGAATGCATCAAATTTTACTTGAACCTAATTGTAAATCTTTTAGAGACCCACAAAGAAAATTGAATCCTGTCATGAAAGAGGTTGTGCTTAAGGAAATTCTTAAATTGTTAGAGTTAGGGATTATTTATCCAATTTCTGATAGTGTTTGGGTTAGTCCTGTTCATGTGGTCCCTAAAACGTCTGGATTTCAGCTGGTTAAAAATGAAAATAATGAATTGATCCCAATGAGACTTCAAACTGGTTGGCGTATGTGCATAAACTTTAGGAAGTTGAATGATGCTACTAAGAAAGATCATTTCACATTGCCTTTTATTGATGAGATGCTTGAAAGATTGGCTGGAAAATTATTCTTTTATTTTCTTGATGGTTATTCGGGATATTTTCAAATTTTTATGGCACAAGAGGATCAAGAGAAAACAACTTTCATTTGTCCATTTGGAACTTTTGCTTGTCGTTGTATACCTTTTGGTTTATGTAATGCTCCTGGCACTTTCAAAGATGTATGATGAGTATTTTTTTCTAATTTGATCGAAAATTGCATTGAAATTTTTATGGATGATTTTTCTGTTCATGGTGCTAATTTTGATCATTGTTTGAGTAATTTGGAACAAGTTTTGGAAAGGTGTGTTGAAACTAACCTTGTGTTGAATTTTGAAAATTGTCATTTTATGGTAAAACAAGGTATAGTACTTGGACATGTTATATCGGTAAATGGGATAGAAGTGGAAAAGGTAAAGATTGATATGATTGTGAAATTACCTTACCCTTCTAATGAAAAAGATATTTGAACTTTCTTAGGCCATGCAGGTTTCTATAGACGTTTCATTCAAGATTTTTCGAAGATTGCACAGCCATTAACAAAGTTGTTGCAAAAAGAGGTGTCATTCGTCTTTGATAAAAAGTGCAAGGAAGCTTTTGATCTCTTGAATAGCAAGCTAACTTCTACTCCCATAATCCAGCCACCAAAATGGGGAATGTCGTTTGAGATCATGTGTGATGCAAGTGATTTCACCGTTGGAGTTGTGCTTGGGCAAAAGAACGGGAAAGAAAGTCATGTGATATATTATGCTTCAAAAACACTCAACCCTGCCCAATGCAATTATACGACAATGAAAGAGGAGTTACTTACTGTTGTTTTTGCTTGTGAAAAATTTAGATCTTATCTTATTGGTTCTAAGGTTGTTGTATATTCCAACCATGCAGCTTTAAAGTATTTGCTCTCCAGGAAGGAATTCAAGCCATGTCCCATCCGCTGGATACTGCTACTACAGAATTTAACTTGGAGATCAAACATAAAAAAAGGGTGAAAAATAAAGTTGTTGACCATTTGAGCAGACTGAAAATAGAGTCGGACAGTATGGCCAAATCGGATGATTTTTCTGATGAGCTGTTACTAGCAACTGAAGGTACGATTCCTTGGTACGCTGATTTGGTTAATTATTTAACCACTGGAATTTTCTCAAAAGGGACTAAAACAGCTAGAAAGAATAAGTTGAAGAGCTAAGTAAAATATTTCATATGGGAATACCCCTATTTGTGAAAGACTTGTGCCGACCAAGTGATACGGAGATGTGTTCCTGATAATGAAATTCCATCCATTCTAAATTTTTGTCATGCCCATGCATGTGGTGGTCATTTTTTACCAAGAAGGACAGCCCGTAAGGTTCTTGATTTCGGTTTTTATTAGGAGACCATTTTTAAGGATGCTTATTTCTTCTGCAAAAATTGTGATCGCTGTCAAAGAACAGGTAACATCTCATCTCGAAATGAAATGCCCCAAACCCCTATTTTGGTGTGTCAAATTTTTTATATGTGGGGGATGGACTTTATAGGTCCATTCCCGAGTTCGTTTGAAAATTCTTACATCTTATTGGCAGTCGATTATGTGTCCAAGTGGATTGAAGTAAAGGTTACTCACACCAACGATTATAAGGTTGTTGCAGGATTTTTTAAGACTAACATTTTTAATAGGTTCGGTGTGCCACGTGCCATTATAAGCGATCAAGGAACATATTTTTGCAATCGAACGTTAGAGGCTCTTTTTAAGAGATACGGGGTTCACCACCGAGTTGCTACTGCCTATCACCCACAATCGGATAGACATGATGAGGTGTCCAACCGAGAGATCAAAATATTTTAGAAAAAATAGTAAACCCAACCCGAAAAGACTGGAGTCTTCGACTAGATGATGCAGTATGGGCATACCGCATGGCTTACAAGTCACCCATTGGGATGTCCTCTTACCATCTGATTTTCAGGAAGCAGTGCCATTTTACCAGTCGAATTGCAGCATAAGGCGTTCTGGGCAGTAAAACAATATTGTCTTGACCAATAGCTTGTTGGTCAAGAAAGGAAACTTCAATTGCAAGAATTATAGGAGATTCTGTTGGAAGCCTACGATAGTGTCAGCCTCTACAAGGAACGCACCAAATTCCTCCATGACAAATATATTCAAAGGAGATCTTTTGAGGTTGGACAGAAAGTTCTCTTGTTCAATTCCCGACTTCGAATCATGCCGGGTAAACTAAAATCCCGTTGGATGGGACCCTTTGAAATAATAAATGTAAGTCCTCATAGAGCTGTCGAGATCCAAAGTTCGACTGCTTTCAAGGTATTGAAGGTTAATGGCCAATTATTGAAACCTTACTACGGGGGAATGTAAATAGCCATCATCGATGGAATGACCTTGGTGACCCCCGAGATCCTTCCATGATCAATTACTTGATACGTCGGGCCTAAGACGTTAAACAAGGGTGCTTCTTGGGAGGCAACCCAAGCTTTTTGATTTTTATCTTCTTAGTTTTTTTTTTTTTTTTTATGTTAGGCTATTTAAAAAAAAAACAAAAAATAGGCTGTTGAAATTTACAAGCTTATAGAGTTAATCTTGTTTTATTGTGGTATTTTTGGCAAATTACTAACAGGCATGGGGACCAAGCTTCAGCCTCAATAGTAAAGGAGGGGCCAAATTGGTGAAGGGAAAACTCTAGGGACTTAATTGTAAAAAGAGAGAAAGTTTTAATTTGGGGGGAATTATGCCCTAATCTCACACAGCCGCACGCACCTCTCTCTTCTCTCTCCCCAACACAACATCACATCTCTCTTCTCTCGCTCGCACAGCACACACGCCATCTTCTCTTTCCCGCACAGCACACACCTCTCTTTCTCTCTCTTGCACCACTCGCCCAAATGGCCCCCAAATGCCGCAATAGGCGACAAGAGGTCACGTCGTCAGTCCCTACACAACCATTGCCGATGCGAAGTCCAGCTGCCATGGACTACACCTTCTTCCTCTTGGTCGTGCCAGCCACCCCTCAGATGATGCTACGTCACCATGCCGCTGCACGTACTGAAATTGAGGCCCCGATAACCAGGCACACCCACTCCTAGGCGCCCACCCCTGAACAGCCATCGAACAACGATGGTGACGCAGAGCCGGCCGTTCCTGACCCATCTCCAGCCCCGTCGTGATCCCCATCGCAATCCCCGTCGCCGACTCACTCCCAGTCGCCCCAATCGAGTCCTCCTGCTTCCCCGTCCAGATTTCTTTCTCCCGAGGAAGTAGAGACTTGACTCAGTAAGAATTACTTTCATCAAATTTATCAATGTTTGTATTTTGATTGGGATGCTATTGAGTGTATGGGTGTTAACGATTCCATCCGGCAGTATTTTACAAACATTGGTTGGTCTTCTTTTCTTGACATAACTGAGCTTGTGTACAAAGAAATGTCACTGGAATTTATTTCCTCATTTGTTTTTTACCCATCTCGCCCATTATCTGATCCACATGCTATATTATTTGAATTGAAGGGTCACAAATTTATTTTTCTGTGCACCAATTAAATGTGTTGCTTGGCTTTGAAACTGAAGACTCTTTACAATCCTCTGAATATGATGTTGTTGTGTGTGATGTGCCTGAAAATATGTCTTCTACCATTCATGAAAAATGGCGTACTTTGTCTGTGGAACCATCGTATGCAAAGGAGTGTTCGAAAAGTGCTAATATTGTTGACAATGGATTACATTTGTGCCATCGATTTTTTGTGCATAATCTGTTTGCTAGGCTTGATTCATTGAACATTGTCACCATGAATGATATTTTTATCTTGAACAATATGATTGCTGGTGTAAAAATGAATTTTGATTTTTTGGCTGCCAAGCAATGGCGTGCGAGCTCCACTCGTTTCAACGGGAAATTTCCTATAGGAGCTTTGGTTACTAGGTTAGCCCATGAGCTAAATGTCTTTGAAGTCTAGTCTGTGTTTTTTCCACCATATTATTTCACCCTTACTGATCTCCAAAACATGCGCCTGCTATTTATCAATAACGAAGGGAATTATCAATTGTTGAAGCCGGGTGTTTCAGCCCCGAGCAATCCTCTTCCTTCAGGTTCTTCTTCTACAGGTTCCTCGTGTGCCCCATCTCTAGTCGACATCAAGTAGTTGTTCAAGAACTCCGTTCCTCACTGGGTTGTAGCTTTAGAAGACAAGATAGGGACCCAAATCGATGCTCTAAGTGACTGCGTTACAGCTGTGGAACAAGCGGTCCGCCGGATGTCCCGTTCTTCGAAGCCTTGACACTTTATCCAGGGGAGTTTTTGTTCCTTTTCCCTTTTGTTAGTTCTTGTTTGTTTTTAGTTATTTCATATATTTCCCCTTTTCCACAGTGAGGACACTGTAATTTCCAAAGTGTGGGGGGAAGTATACGTGTTTTGTCTATAAAAAAGACAAGAGTCTTGGTTGAGTCCTTGGCAGTGAGATTGTTTGGTTGTTGTTCTTTTGTGGTTAAATTATGTCTATGCTCGTATGTGTTCTAGGATGACAAAATTTGCATAGTTGATCACATGATTACAACTTTACATATTGTGAGAATCGAGCCAGATGAGCATGATTTTAAATCTAAAAATTGCTCAATTTGTTTCTGAAGGAGTGTATCAAACTTGTATGCTGGATTTCCTGTTTGCCCTGTTGCCATAGTTGAAACCCTTTTGAGATTCTTGCACGAAAGTGATTAAGGCATTTAGAATCAACCCAGTTTTGGCCTGAATATATTATCCGAACCCTACATATCCACTTGTGAGCCTGTTGTGCCTTAGCCGTTCTTTATTGATTACAGCCACTAAACCATTATTCCATAACCTGTTTTAGCCTACATTTGTCCCATGGAAGTATGTGAGTATGTTAGAATGTGCTGAAAATGAAAATTCATATACTTAGAAGATGTTATGTACCGAAATGCTGATTCTTGTGGATATATGTTCCTATTTTGTGAATAGAAAAATGCTAACCTGCTGAGAAAATAAAATTATGACTTCCAGCCTCTATACTGTCGGAAAAAAAAAAAAAAAAAAAAAAAAAAAAAAAAAAAGTGGAGAGTTCAGTTTCTTGAGTAACAGTACTCCTATTACTGTTCTGCAAAAAAAATCAAAATCAAAATAAAAAAATCAAAAATTCGAAAAAAAAAGAAAATATATATATATATAATATAAAAAACAGAATAAAGGGGTTGTGGATATTAATTGTTTGATGTCGGTCATGCCTTGTTCAATTGAAAATCAGTTTGCTTTTAGGGAGTGGCTCGAATATTTTGATATGCTCGTATATTTCAATAATTTTAACCATTCTATCCTTCCATCCTACATTTTCCCCTAGCCTCGTTACAGCCCTGCAAAGACCTTTTGATTTGTGCATTTATTTCATATTTCGGGTAGAGACGGTGACATAAGGGCAAACCTGTGTTTGATAGTATCAAGTTGTGATTTGAGTAAATGACAATTGTCCTTATTTCTTATTTGAGGGAATTTGAGTTAAACTTTGAAGGGCGGGATTAACTATGCATAAACTTGACTTGAATGAAGAACTAATGAACATTTTTGACACAAGAGAATGGTTTGTGGTTTGTGGATGATCATGCTTTGATTATTGTCCGTTGAATTCTTGCCAATGATTGATTTATCTTTTGAGTATCGAGTCAGTTTTTTTTTTTTTTTTTTTTGAGTTATACTCGAGGGCGAACATTGTCTATGTGTGGGGGGATTTGATGGGTGATTATTTGATACATCTTTTTGGAGAGTTTTAGTGTAATTTTGATGATCAATATCCCTTCAAGACATATATTTCTGAGCTAATTTCAGTTGGTAAATAATTGTAGGTGAATACTCAATTTTGGAGGAAAAGGAGCAGAATTTTCGGAAGAATAGAGTAGGGGATTTACTTGGTGGATGGGCACTATGACCATACCAGCCAGTGGGGCCTGAACAGAGTATTTTTCAACAGCCCAAGATCAATTTAAAGGCCCAATTCCACTACATTTATGGGCTCCCACGAGATTAAACATCAGTTATCAGTTTAAACTTGTAATTATGGGCTTCACTAACATTTTGAACATGACATTTTTAGTTTTGAACTTGTATATATAGTTAAACTAGGGTTTCATTAGAACATCATCACATTTAGCCCTACTCCAAGGAACTAAGAGAGGCAGTCGTTCTTCTCTCCAAGCAGCTGTCCGAATTTATCATTCTATTTTCTTATTTTGGTTTCTTGATTCTATTATGGGTTGTAGCAAAACTCTTTTATTCTGGTAACAATTAAGGAAGCTTTAACTATTCTATTTTATGAGATCAAATATGTTCGTATACTTTATTTTATGCAAGTATCTGTTATTCTCTGTGTTTTGTGTTGTTAATTGTTTCGGATCTATTGGGTAGTTCAAAATATTCATTAGTCCGGGATTAATTAGTAGCCAATTAAATTGGCCATCCATAATTGTGGTTTAGATTTATTTAGTGGTACATTGATTCTTCAGAATCAAGGGAAGATCAGTCTTAATTTGGTAATCTTGTGTCAGAGTTTATTAGTTTTGAATTGGGTCTCTCTAATTATTAATGTTGTCGGCTCATTAAATTCGTAGAACATCTCTAGGGTTGTCAGTCGATTAGAGAAATAATTGGTGAAGCATCTATCTGGTTATTCAGAAATTAAGGAGAGATAAGACCGCGTCAAAAGTGTCTTCGGTGGTTATAACTGATTTATTTGCATGAATTAGAGTCAATTTTGCATCGATGATTGAAATAGTTAACTAGAGTGGAATTAATTCGAACCTAAAATATTTTACATATCTGATAGAAATCCTTTTCTCAATTTTCGTAATTAAATTTCCTTCTCAAACTACAAATATTTGCTACTGATTTTCATGTTAATTTGCAGATCAAAAGATTAGAAAAAAATCCTTGCCTTATAATTAATAAATATGTAGTATTATATGATAGTCATAATATGAATTAATAATTAATTAAATAATGTATAATGTAATATATTATATTTATGTGTATTAATGTCCTTTGGGAGACGATCTTGCTTGCCACTGTTCTGTTTCAGTGTGGACATACCGACCGCTGGTCGGATTATTTTTGGTGGAGAAACGACGCTACCAACAGGGAAGATCTTCCTTCGATTTTTTTGGATCCCCATGGTATCTACACATTGATTTCCTTCCAAAATCATTTTGTGTCTTCTTTATTTACAAAGATATAAATCTTTGAAAATCTTACAAGTACATTGTTTCACAAAATCTACACATGGACACAAGATCTTGTTAAATCTAGTATCATTCCGAACTATGTTCGTTTTTGTCCAATGCCAAATTTTAGAAAATCAAAATTGAGTTCTTATAATCTCCCTCTTGGCAGGACAAAAACCTCATTCATTTTCGCATGATGAAGCTAGAAGACTAAAACGTAATCAAAACTAAATGAGTTCGAACTAATCAGAAAATTGATTTCATGAACTTATTCACATATCAGTCCACCACTCAAAAACTTAACATAGCATAGCCAAGAAACACAATGAACTAGAGCAGATGAGTCATATAGCCAACAGAAAAACAACAATTTAAAGCAGCACCTAAGGAATTCAAATATCATCCATATTACATATTACTTAAAAATAAATTATTTTAGGCAAGATAACAAAAAAAAAAAAGGAAAAAATAAGAGGTTGGCTAACAACTAAACATTCAGCAGTGAAGGACAAGAGTCTACACACTTCTCCCCCTTTTTTGTTCCAGATTTCGAAGGACGAGTATCTGCATCAGAAGAGTTGAAATATACAAGCACTTTCTTTAATAGTTCTTCTTGTGCAGATAACTCATTCTTCATCCACTTCACCATCTCCAGCCAGGTTCTGAAAAAGGCAAAGAGATCTCGGCAGGCTTCTCGAGGAGTCATAACTGGAGTTTCAGGAGTCCTCATATAATATAAATTTATAGTTCTATTAGAAACCTTGAATGTTGGAATGTCCTACTCCAGTACATCTTTGAATTCATCCTCCATACAAATGTTTTGTCTTTTCAGAACACCCTAGATAAAACTAAGGAGGATGATCAAATTTTGATTAGACGGTTTTTCAGCCAAACCATCAATGGTTGAATAGACATGAAACCTAAATTTTATAGGTTTTCTTATCAAAAACGATACAAAAACATCGCCTATGTTTGATTGAAGATTGACTTGTTTGTGGCCGGGGTCCAATTCAGTCTCACAATCTTATGTAAAAGGTTTCCTTCAAAACTAAGATTTAATGGGGTTATTCTCCCTTTCTTCCAAACCATAATTTTTCTCTCAATCGGAACAGAGGCTACCTCATTCAAATCATCATCAAATTCTAACAAAACCTCATTATCACCAATTCCTAGGAACTCATTTATCATGTCAGGATTGATAAAGCAAGTTTTATTTCGAACAAACACTTTACATTCATTCGGAGAACCCATATCCCAGTAATTTCCCACCAAATTTACATAAACCTCTTAGACAATATTTCCACAAAAGTGTTTAACATAACCTACAGTCGATTCCAACCTCGCTCGTTGAATAATACTCATAACCGACTCTACCCCATCAGTTTTGGGTTTAATCATAGTTGTGGACAAAAATCATAACTTACCAAAAATACCAAATTGTTCTTCAGTTTTATCATTCACAAATTGCTTCCATTTAGAAGTAAGGGGTGAAGAGGGGCAACCAAATTTTGGAGAAGTCCTGTATGAATGGGTGGAGCAACAATGTGTACATTTTTGGAACTGGTTCAAGTTCAAACTTCACTGGGATTCCAATTGTCTTTTCTACCGTTGGAACCGGCGGTTGAACGAACTTAATGGGGTGAACAACTGGGTATGAGATGAACTCACTGGGTTGTTCGTTCACTCCAATTTTTGAATTTGATTATGAGTCAGAATTGAGAATTTCAGCCATCCCAATATTTTTCTTCATTTTTTGATCGATTGGCTTCTCAGAATTTAGGGGTTCTTCTTGTTCGGTTCGAGGAGGAGAAGCCCTAGTTTCTTCATTCTTATTTCTGCGATGCTTCGGCACTAAAAGAGGGAAAATAATTCATCGTGACCGTGCTCATCCTCTTTCTCCATCATTAGAGTTTGAGAGAGGATTTTTGGCGGGAGGTGTCGTATTCTTTTGGGTCTATGAGCGCCAGATTATTTGGGAGCGATGGTGTCATTGGATGGCTCCAAGAAACTTGTTGTTGCTTTTGTTCTTGGTATTTTGAAATTGGAATGGAAAATTTTTCGAGAGCGGAGTACTTTAGGCAAGAGGAAAGCAAAAAGGTTAGTGAGGGTAAATGAACAAAATTAAAGGAATGTGAACTTTAAGAGAATGGACTTCCTCAACTTCTTATTCAAAAACAAGTAACTGCCCCATTTCAAAAAAATCCCGCCCATTTTCCAACCATATTATTGACACTTCAAGACATAATACGTTCAAAGAGAAGTATACGAGACTCTTTCCCAACTTTAATAAATTATATTTTGCATTTTAAGGCCATAGATAAGAAGAGCGAGAAATACCTTATCACTCTGTGGATGACCTCTTGTGTAGTTGCTTGCAAACCACATAAGTCAATACCACACTTAGAAAACTCAATGTGACGAGCTCAAGTCCCTTGTAACCTCTTTAAGTAACAAACATTCTTACGAGATGTGGTAGCTTTCACAAGTCTATTATTTTCCATGCATTCATGTTTTGTGACAGCTTTCTCACTGCATCATTTTAATACTGTAGCTCTTTCCATGAGAGAGATTGAGAGATTTTATGCAAGAATTACATTGTACTTCAAAGATTGTAACAAAAAACATATTGAACCCCCAATCATGGACAAACTTTTTATTTTTTTTTTTGAAGTAGTGTTGGAGATTTCTAATAGCTTCCTAAGAGTCAGGAATCATTGCACATCGAGATCTTTAGTAATGATGTCAGCAAGTTGTCTCTCAGTAGAAACATGATCTAGAACTAAAATTATATCTTCTACCAACTCTCGGATAAAATGAAACATGATGTCAATACGTTTAGTTTTGGAGTGTTGTACGAGATTTTTGGATATGTTGATCACACTTGTGTTGTCACAAAAGAGATTGGTCGATTCTAACTCAAGTTCATAGGCATGTATATGTTCATCATCCACACTAATTATGAGCATGCACTGCCTACTGATATGTTCTCTTCCTCAGCAGTGAACAAAGAGATATTATTTTATTTTTTACTTAGCCAAGATACTAGATTACCACCAATGAAGAAGCAGTCGCCTGAAATACTTTTTCGATCATCCAAGTCCCCGCCCAATCTGCATCACTATACCATGCAAGAATTGGATTGGTACCAATAGAGTATTTTATCCCATAATTACTTGTACCTCCTACATATTTGATGATCCTTTTTACAGTTGTTAGGTATGGTTTTCGGACTCATCTCTCGAAAGTTTGACTGAAGTTCCCATAGGAGTGTCTGGATACTTACTTCCTTCGAACCAAACTTTTTCACCAAGTTGTTTGCATATTTTTCTTGATGATTGAAGATTTGGGGCTTGTTTTTTATCACCTGCAAACCCAAGAAATAAGTTGGTTTACTAACCATACTCATTTTGAACTCTTCGAACATCATCTATGAACTGAGCAACTTTCGCTTTGGAGGTAGACCCAAAAACAATGTCATCTACATAGACTTGTGCTATGATAATATGTGAGTTACAATGCTGTATGAACAGATTCTTGTCTACTCCTCCATGATTGAATTATTTCTTCTGTAAGAACTGAGTGAGTCTTTCATACTAGGCCCTTGGTGCTTGCTTGAGACCGTACAATGTCTTTTTCAACTTGTAAACATGGTTAGGAAAATAGGGATTCTCAAAGCCCTTAACATGTTCAACATGTGCTTCTTCTTTCAAGAAGTCATTCGAAAAGAAACTTTTCACATCCATTTGATACATGATGAATTTTTTTAAATAAGAAAAGGAGAGAAGAACTCTTATTGATGCCACTCAAGCGACCAGAGCAAATGTTTACTCAAAGTCTATCCCTTCGACCTATGTGTATTCTTGTGCCACCAGTTGGGCTTTGTTACTTGTGATATTCCCATGTTCGTTGATTTTGTTCTTCAATATCCACTTGGTACCAATCACATTTACACCTTCAAGTCTTAGAACAAGTGTCCATACATCATTTCTAGTGAATTCCTTGAGTCCCTCTTGCATCGCTAGGATCTAGGAGCTATCTTTGAGTGCGTTCTTTGCATTCTTTGGTTCAATCATTGATACATAACATGTTAGGTATGACAATCCTTGCGTCTTATGATAGTTAGGTTTTTGTACTCCTCGAGTTCGTACTCCATCAATAATTTTGCCCATGATCAGTTCTTTGGGATGATTTTTCTGGACCTTCATAGGAGGTTCGACATCTTTGGGTGAAGAAACTTCTGGATTCTTAATCCGTTCATCATGTTCTTTCTCATCTAATTTGTTTGTTTTAATTGAAATGATTTTGTCAATGCGATCGTTAGTTGGGACATCAGTAGTACTGACTTCTACATCAAAAACCACATTAGTATTCTCAACAATATTGCCAGTTCATATAACAAGAATTCTATAAGCCTTGCTCATACTTGAGTATCCCAGTAACATACCTTCGTTACTTTTAGCGTCGAACTTACCTAGTTGTTCTCGATCATTGTAGACATAGCACTTACAACTGAATTTGTGTAGGTGACTTAGGATTGGAGTTCTTCCTTTCCAAATCTGGTATATTGCCATTCCGAGTCCTTTTCGGATATAGACTCTGTTTATGACATAACCGGTTGTGTTGACAGCTTCTACCCACCACTTCTACGGTAAGTTCTTACTTATCAACATAGATCTATCCATTTCTTGTAATGTTCAATTCTTTCTTTCTGCCACTCATGCTCAATTCTTTCTTTTTGTGTTAGAGTTTTGGATGCTGAAAACTTATGAAATATAACCCGTGAAGAACAGAAATTTGCAAACAATATGTTTTCAAATTCTTTTATGTGATCACTTCGAATTTGGAAAACGCTTACTTACTTTTCAATCTCAATTCTTTTAACTAGAGAACTGAAATATTCAAAGATTTCAGTTTTATCTTTCAAGAATGTACCCAAGTAAAATTAGAAAAATCATCAACATACACAAAAACATTTTTTTTTCGACCAAAGCTTTGAATATGTATGGGTCACATGAGATCCATGTGAATCGATTTCATAATTTGCTTTTTGGTAACCTCCTTGAGTGGTTTGTGAGACTCCTTTTTTTTGCTTTCCCAATTGGCAAGGACTGCATACAGCAACATTATTCTTCGAGTTCTTTGTAGTCCTCGAACAACCTGTGATTTGGACAAGTTCATCAGATGTTGAAAATTAATGAGACCCAGTTTTTTATGCCAAATATTAGTAGTGGTGGTAACAATACTATGGCATAATATTTTTTTCTCAAGTAAGTAGCAATGATCGTTAGATCTTATCTCGGTAAGAACTGGTGCATAATTTCTATCGATAACTTTTCACTTGTGTTGCGTGAAATTCATATAGGATCCTTGATCACAAATCTGACTTATACTCATAAGATGAAGATTGGCTTTTAGATTGTTTACCAGTAGTACATCAGTAAGAACTAGAAATCCTTTCATGTTCAAAGTTCCTTTTCCCATGACTTTATTTCTTTCACCGTCTCCAAACCTGACAAACTTGTCCTCAACCTCAACAATATTGATCAAGTTAGTAGCATCTCCTATCATATGACGAGAGCATCCACTATCCAAATGGCATAGTCCTTTACGTCTAGCATGTAAAGAAATAACTAAGAAAAAAACACTTAGTGTTCGATTTCTTTACCCAAGTCTTTCATTGAGGATGCTTAGCCATATCAGTACTATTACTAGTTCTAACATCTCGTGAATTCAGAGGGATCCCGCTAATGTTCCACTTTTTTATCTTGTCACTGTAGAGATCATGCTTCATCCTATAACATCTATGACGAATATGACCTCTTACATTAAAGTAGTGACAAACTGGAAAAAAATCTCTTAAACGGTTGTCCTTAAGAAGAGTAAACATTAGTAGGGTTCTTAGGGGGTTCAGACATACCTGAGGATTGGACAAACCTTCAATTACTTTGTTGCATACCTTCCTCATATCCTAGTCCGTGTTTTATCATTGGTGTTTGACAGTAGGACAAAATCTCATCAACTTTGCCTTTTCTAGAGTTCAATTTGTGAATTGCGGACTTTGTCACCAAGAGTTCAGATCTCATGTGTTCCAGTTCTTGCTCATTTTCTGCAGTTCTAATTCAACTATTGTTAGATTAATTTTTAAGAAAATTATTACTTGATCTTTTTCTTCTGTTGTACTTTCAGAACACACTTGTTTTGGTGTAAGTTCAGTTTGCTCTTTAGTTCATGTATTGTTCAAACTAGATCTTACATAGTGGAATGAGTATCGGCTAATACAAAATAAATACAGCCCAAAGGTGTAATAAACATATGTTATCCTACTAATATACATAATACTTAAATATATATATACACACACTTATTCATATATTTATACTTCACAAAAATATTTCGAAGAATAAAGGTATTCATTACATGTTCTCGAACAGCTTCTTTAACCACAAAAGGATCAAAGTAAAGAACGTTGACATTATATTTAATGATAGGGGAACACATTAAACAGGAATTAAAGAGATGTTAAATACAAATTACAGAGGAATAAGTGAGTGAGTCACATCTTTGAACGTCGGGGAGAGAATGGCGGCAGCTTTAGGGCTACCAATCTGATGTAAATACAAATCAAAACAGAAGAAATTAAAATGGCGGAGTGAAGATGAAGAGTCAGTTTTATTTGGAATAATGTATGTGATTTTTCATGTTTTTCTTATAGAATATTTTCATTGATGACATGGAAACTAATGCACATGGCTGTTTGAGAAATCTCTAAAATGCTGATTTGTCACAACTAGAGAGATTGAGTTAGAAACATAAGGTCTGGGCATAAAAACACATTGGGCTTAATAATTCCAACAGCCTCTAAGATGTGTGCTATGCCTAATGGGCCTAATAATCCAGAGTCATAATTTGGAACTTACGGGATTTCTTGGGCTAGGAACTAATGGCCCTAAAACAAAATTCACTAATTCGGCCCTTAAAGAAAAATAATCCAAAAATTAAATGATACACGGTAAATAAAATATTATATAAAATAGTTGGACAACATCTCAAATAAAATGGTAATAAAAGAATCTACAACACCAACAAAAACAATAGACCTTTTACATGGTTGTAAACACATAAACGACTACGCATGTGATCCGAGAAAACTTTTTGATTCGCTTTTTGAGTAAATTAATATTTAAGAATATACTTTTAGATTCTAAAAAATAATTTATTGTTTTATTAATAAAAATATATGAAAAAATATATTTTTATGTAAAAAACAAAAAACTATCTCTCTTTGAAAATAAAAGTCTTTTTTCTATGCTGAATTGATTAATTGCATTAATTTAGTATTATTTATTTATAACTCAAATCCAATACAAATATTCAAATACAATCCAAATAATCAATTAAAAATTAATTATATTTTCGTATGTAATATCTCAATTAATTTATGCGAAATGAGTGTCAAATTAAAATTTTTAAAAAAAGATTAATTTGATATATTAGACATAAAAACGGATTACGAACAGCACAGTTATTTGTATTCATATAAATTGAACAACATATTTTTAGAAAAAAACACTTTAACTAAACAAAAGTTGAGACAATATTTTCTAAAAATATTTTTAATTTTAAAAAGTAAAAGATGGAAGCAAAATATTATGGTTCTTATATATTGTAAGATTTTAAGATAATATTCACCTCCTTTTTAGATGGACTAATTCAGCATATGTCTCAATCTAAAGACATCAAATTTATAGTCATTTACATTACCTATGGACTTTTTTACTCCAATCATTATTGCCATTGATTTTTGTTATCTATACACATATAAAAACTAAATTGACTTTTTTCCAATTTTATTTTTCACCTAAACTTTATTAGTTAATGAAGAATAAATATATTATTATTAAATTAAATTTGAATGTTTTTATTCAAAAATTTTGATTCGATTTCGAAATCTAAAATTTTTCACAAATTTAGGTGTTTCAAAATAAGATGATATCAAGATAAATATACTACTGCATTTAATATATGATTTGAAATCTAGATATTTTATCGAATATTAATCAAATCACTAAATTATGAAATTCAAGAAATATATGAAATATAATAAATATATGATTCGATCTTCTTGAATCATTTTATCAAACTAATTAAAATCGCACGATCTTATAAAATCTACGAAACAATAATCTATGTATATATATATAAGTAAAAAAATTAAATTTTGTTTTCCAACCTAAATTTTCACCCTATAAATGTAAAACTATATTTATTTGTGGAACTCTTTTAAGATAAATTATTACAATTTAATTGGATAGATTAATATAAAAAAATCTTTGAGATTTGCTTAATTTATGTTGTTCAACATAAACAAATTCGAATTTTAAGGAAATTTTGTTAACTCATAATATATTCAAAATAAGAAATAAACATTGGAATATTTGTTAGGAACCGTAAATCATTGTAGTTTCATTATATTGTGGAAAGCCATTAACAATTTTTCTAAAATTTAAGCTATCAAAATCACCCAATCACGTGAATAGAATCTGATTTTGTCAAATATGAAATTAAACTTTCACTGATCTTACTGTAATTCAAAATTATTTCTCATTTTTGTCTCTCTCTTCTTTCTATAAATTTTAAGACAAGTATAACATTATGTGTCCTATTTCAGTTGTCGCCAAAGCCTACACTCTTCAAAATATTATTTTAAGGTTTATTTTATTTTTAAATTTTTTATTCATATATTGCTTTCAATTTATTATAAACATATTTTATTTTCTTAACTATTTTTCTTTCTTATTTTTAAACGAAAAGTTCGTCCATCTCTTTCATTTTTCGTTTGATTGTTGTTGTGATTTTTTATTGAGATCTGTTAATTATTTGACGTATAACCATTGTGCGATTATTCATTAGCTTTCTAAATATTTGTTTCTATCTAATTTCAAATTTTGTGATATTATTATATTTAATTGGCGATTTGCTTAATATTTGTATCCCTAATTTGACTGTTTAATTGATAATTTTTGCGAGATATGTACAAATCTTTATTTTCTTAATCTGCTAACATCTCTATTTTAAATAAAAAAATTCATTCAACCTTCTATAAATCGTGGATATCATGTTTATCAATTTGTGAACAAGAACTGAATTACAAATCCACGCATTTTACAATATATTATATAACTTGAATATATGCTTATATTACAAAATATATAGAAAAAATATCTTTTGTGCATCGCACAGGTCTTATATTAGTTGATTATCAAAATTTTCTTTTCTTTTTATTTTTTCATTTATTTTTTTATTTTTTTGTTGCAAAAAGTTGGTAAGTTTTATCATAAAGAAACACTTACAGGATCATAACATCTACTTTTCAAGTATTTCTCTTGGGCCCACAATCACAATCACACAATATAACATATCACTCCGACCTAAATTCACGCAAAATCACGCAGTATTAGACCATCTCTAGCAGTGTTCATTACTCTAATGTAAATTATGCATCATTCTAGCGTAAAATTTACATATTCTCTCCAACAATTTGCACTACTTTCTACACTAAAAAATAATATTACATAATAATCTTTATTTTCTTTATTTCAATATTTATTTTTATTACTAAGTATTTGTTAAAAATATTATATATGTAATTTTATTTAACATTAAATTTTGAGATAATATTTATTTTACATATATTCTTAAACTATCATATTCAAAAAATATATATGTAAAATTGAATGTCGGGTAATGTTATGCAATTCTATTTAAATTTGTATATAATATTAAAAATCTCATATACTTATTTAATTATATTTTTATTATTATATAAATTACACATCATATGATTTTAAAAAACTTGATTTAATTTCAGTTTGGATAATTGAGATAAAAAATTACAATATTAAATATTAAAAAAAGATATAATCATATAAAAAAAATAAAAATATGTGCTAAAAGTAGTGCAAAAATTTCAAAAACTTCAAATTGGTGCAGAGAATGGAGTACTGCTGGAAGATGGAAACTGAGTCCAAATGCCAAAGTAGCTTCTTGTTGGAGAAGCTCTTAGCCCTACGCTATAATAGTTCTCTTTTTTTTGTTTTTTTTTTTTTTTTTTTTTTTTGAGAATTTAATAGATCTTAAACAATTTAGAAACAAATTACTTTATAATCACAGAAATATTAGATTTTTAATTAAGGATGTATTTCATTGTATTGAATTAATTAAAAAGCCTAGTTATAAACATAATGTTTTTTTCTTTTTTGTGAAAAAGAAATATCTTATACTGAAAAGAATGATACTTTTTTAAAATATTTAAAAAATATTATTTTTCGTTATAAAAGTATTACATTTTACTAAAAGGATTTTTTTTCAATTTAACTAATTAAAACCTAGTTCAAAAAATATTTTCGATAAAAAAGTAATACCTTCAATAAAAATTACAATTTTTTTAATAATTTAAAATTATTATTTTAAAACACTACCTTTTACTAAAGGACGTATTTATCTATACTTATGTATTTAATATAAAAGAAGAATCTTTATAATTATGATAAAATACCCATGTCAAATCAAAAATATTTCTTCATTTATTGCTTAAATATTATAATAAATAATTTACTGTAAGAATAAAAAAAAAAAAAAAAAAAAAAAAGGAAAGGATTGTGTGGAGATGGGAGAGGAGAGTTAATTAACCTCTTTTTTTTTTTTTTTTACCTAAAATTATATAATAGAAATATTTTGTTCATTTAAATTTAATTTTGACAAATGATATATCAAAATAATATTTTTTATAATCTTTAAGCATATATCAAAATATAAAGTTATATTTAAAATATAGAATATAGTATTTTATGAATTGAATTATTTATTTTTATATGGTTTGAATGTAAATAAATAATGTGAAAAATGAATTAATTCTCTAAATATTGTATTCATATACACCCGTATGCTAGTAAAATATACATAGACATTTCTTAAAGACATCACTTCAAGTCTAAAAATTTGTTGATTTGGTTATAAATTTGTAACGTTCATTTTTTTAATAAATATGAGTCAAATTCAACTTGTGCAATGGTGATTTACACATTTTGTGATTTTTTTTAAAAAAAATTTACAAAATTAAAGGTAGCTCTATTTCTAAATATTTTAGCATAGACATGGGATTACGTATTATGAAGATATAATTAAAGTAATAAACCTTTGAAAATAAAGAATAGCCATCATCCAGAGAGGAAATTATGGCAAAGTTAATTTCTCATGAACGTGTACATGGAAAGAAGAGAAAACAGATAACACCTGGGAAACAAATTAAGAGATGAAACGGGTCGGGTATTGGGTATCCGAGTTCCCGACTCGTGCTTATTGGATTTCCTGTCTGCTGATGTAGACAAGTATGGGCAAATGAAGATGACCCATTTGTGTCACACTCATGACCCACTCCCCATACCATTTACACGTGATCTATTCTTTGCCCTATGCGTTTTCTGCCTTCACACACATCAATTTGTCAATTAATGTCCAACGCGGAGTTGACTTGTTTCTTTCTGCGGGATTGGACCGCCTTTTTGTTAGAAGAGCATGACATGTGCATTGTTGTGTATATAACTTGTATTACAGGGTTATGTAAATAAATATATATTAAGCTTTAATATGTCACTTTGATTCAGTTAATATTGTTGAAGAAATTCATTATCATATCTGGAGACGTCTAATTGTTATGAATACTACTTAAGCTCATGTATTTTTTTAATTTAATTTAATTTAGTTATATAATATTATAAAATTCAAGTATTATACATCATTTATATGTATTTCTTTCTTTCTCTTTTTTTTTTCTAATCAAAGTATGTTTAATAGTAAGCCACAAATATGTGCTGTGCAATATTATATTTGTTAATATGATACTATAATTTTATTCACCTCGCCCCGCTCTATCCCCACATATACATATATGAATTTATTTATATAAGTAAGTGAATATAATATTTTCAACACAATATAAATATGTATATTTACAGTGAGCATATAAAAATAGTGCATAATAGTTTTTATGATTGTGTAAATGCATTGGTTTAAAAAAAATTATTTTTATGTGGTTGTAGTAAAACTTATATGTTTGACAAATTTCTTTTTAAAAAATAAGTACACACACACATATATATATATATATATTTATATTTACATACCTTAGAAATTTTTTTAGTGCAATATCTGTAAAGATTATAATTTCTTTCAAAATTTCATTGATAAAAGAAATTCTTTCAACGAAACATGTATATGTTGAAATAGTATATGAATGATAAAATAAATAAATAAATATACATTAATAATTTAATAATACAAAAGAGCCAATGTTGTCAAATAATTAGAAATTATAATCATATTCTTCAATTCATTAAATACGCGAATATCAATTTTTTAACAAAAAATATTAGTAAAGAACAAAAAAATCACCACCATAGGATATTATTTTTTGTTTTTTTTATGTCTTTAGATAGATAAATATCAAAAGATATACACAATCTTATAAAATTAATTTCTTCATTCGATATTTACAGAATGATTTGTTCAATATCTACTTAGTTATTTTAGTTAAATAAAAAAATATAACAATTAACTACATATATTTTTCATAAGGAAATAGAGTTGAAAAAAAAAAAGAATTAATTACATATATATTTCATAAGAAAATAGAATTGAAACAAAAAATTTATAAGCTTTTAAAATTTTTAGTAAAAAACATAAATAATAATAAAAAAGATAGTTAAATAAATATATTTGATAGATAATAATAATACAACATAATTTTAGTATATCTTGAAAATAATAAATGTAATTTCAACATTGAAAATCGTGGCTCTATTAATCAAATTGTATTATTATATCTTAGATACATATAGATATTGATATAGATATATAGAAAAATAAATACAATGATTAGAAAGTATTTTATGTAGGAAAATTTTATATTTTCTATGCGATACTTCTCTTTTTATATATACATACAGATAGTGGTAGTTTATAGACTATTTAAAATTAATTATATAATTTATTCCACATAAAAAATAAAATAATCAAATTTAGTAAGAAAGTTACGACAGGAAAATGTTATAATTTTTTTTATAGAGGTACTAATATACATATATATATATATGTATATAGAATAAATAAAAATAAAAAATACAATTGTGTCAAAGAAATATATGAAGATCATGATTCAAAGAAAATCAAATCTTTTAATATAGAAAATTATGATTCTAAATAGAAGTTTGACGAAATTTTTGTATTATAATCTTCATACTTTATTGTTTATGGAAATATTTATTTAGTTTAATGATTGTAATAAAAATATTATTTCTAATATTATAATTGTGCTCACTTTCTTTTCTTTTGTTTTTTCCAAAAATTAGACAATTTCTCAATTTAGAAATCAATTTAGGAGGGAAAATTGTTGTTGCTATTTTTATGATGACTATTGTTTATATATATATTGATTGCTATGTATTTTACATATAATTAAATTTTCAGGTTAATCGGGTATGTGTTTTAATACATAGAGATTTTATGTGAATGAAAATTTTCCAAAACTAGTCATATATAACTTAGGGAATATTTGGATTGGGCTGGAGGTCAAATGGCCGTGGGTTATGAGGTTGTACCACAACCAAATGCATAGTAAAAAGAATTGTTTGTTTTGAGTTATGATAGGATATGTCATGTCAAATCAGTAGGTTTATTAGAGTTTAGTTTGTATTATTATATTATGATAAATATAATTTTTTTTGTATTATTATGTTATGAAAAATAGGAATTTGTGGGTTTAATAATTGTGATAGATTATTGATATATATATATAATTCCTAATTTATAAAAAATGTAAATAACATTAATATATTCTTATATTAATATATCCCTAACATACAATAAATGATAGAAAATATATAAATATATATAAATATCTTAAATAATATATAAATAATACATAAAAACAGAAGTAATATATATATATATATATATATATGAATGTGTGGTACATAATTGAAATTAAAGTGTGCACCATCAATATTTAACTGTATATTATATATTATATATAATATTGATATAATTTGTATTCAATAATAAATTCATTATTATTGGAAATAATAATTTCTGAAAAATACAAAATCTGCAAAAATAATAATTTCTGAAAAATAAATAATAATATCAGAAAAATAAAAAAATAAATCTTATCTCCAAAAATTATATTATGCAAAATAATATATAAATTGAAAAATTGAAATTATATATTTATTATAATATTTAAATAATCTTATTTTTTTTCAAAATTATTTTTATCAAATAATGTCATGTTTTTATTTTATATAAAAATAGTTTAAGTAAAAAACTATATTACCATTAATTTAACAAAAATATTTTATATTTAAAAAATAATATTTTATTTTTATATATGATAAATGGATGTCAAAATAAAGATCTTAAAATTGAGAATTAATATGATATATTTATTATAATTTTTAAATTAATATTACTTTTCAAAAAATATTTTTAGCTAATAATCTCATATTTTTATTTTATATAAAAATATTTTAAATAGAAAAATATATCACCATTAATTTAAGAAAAATATTTTAAATGTTAAATATATATATATATTAGATTTTAAAATATGATATATATGTTTAATGGATGTCAAAATAAAGATCTTAAGAAGACAACTAATATGATATATATATATATATTTATAAAAAATAAATTTGAAATAAGAAAGTTATAAGTAATTAAAATTTTTGAATGAAAAAATATATATTGAGTAGTTTTTTGAAAATGATGAAAAAGGTGGGAGAGAAAATATGTAAAATGAGTAGGATTGTGAATGAACCACAACCTACAGCTCATAAATTAATACGGACTGGGTTGTGGCACAAGGGATATGTGCTCAACCCAGTCCACCAAACATTGTCTTAGAGTCTGTTGAAAATAAATACTGTAATTTTATTTCTGTTTATTTATAGTATTGTTCAATTTGCTGATAAATTCTGCCAACTTTAAATTGGCTGAGAATTGTCATATGACACGCACGTGACCTATTAATTTGGGATTTTTCGGTAGCTGAGGTTAATATATGGCATGGTTATTTTCCACGTTACAAATTTTGTTTACTTAAAATAATATAAGAGAATACAAGAAAAATCATTAAATAAGATAAAAACCTAATTTGTTTTAATTAATTTAAAAAACTAGATATAATTAAATTGGAATAAATTTAAAAATGTCAAATATACGCGTATATATTAATTTAAAGTTTATAATATTTTATGAAATGCAAGATACTTAAACTTATTTTCAAATCTGCAAGTTTTTGAAAATAAATCTAAAAATTATAAATAAAATCTAAAATTTTCTTAAACTCTTAAATCAATTTATAAATTAACTCTAAAAATAACTAAATCAATCTCAAGATTTCTTACATCAAATAAAAAAAAAACAATTATAAATTATTTATAAAAGCTAATAAAATTCTATAAACTTATATTAAAAAATGCAATAAGTTCTAAAAGAATTACATCTATAAATAAGAAAAATTAGAAAAGAAAAGAGAAAATAGAGAAAAGAAAGAAAAAAGAAATTATATCGTTGAAGCCGGCCCCAAACCTAAAACCTTCCAAAGAAAGTGAGTCTTGTTGATGAATTAAGTGGTGGCTGCTTGTCCGCCACCTTCACTACTGCCAACAACCCCACTTGCTTATATTTATCGAAAAGGTGATGAGAAGCTGAAGAAGGGACAAAGCAAATAAGAAAATAGGATAAAATATTATTTTTCAACTTTGATCTACTTTCTCAGTCTTATGCTTACTTCAAATTGAAATAAGTTATTTATATTTCAAAATTCATGTAATTTATCCAAAATTATAGGAAAGCCCAAATGAAATAGTCACATGTGTAGTGTCACAAATTTTGATTTCCATGGATTTTGTCTTTAAATTGAATAATTTTATAAACATTTACGATTATAATTAAAATCTCATAACTCAGATCATTTATTTTGGATGGCTAATACATATATACAGGACGGCTAGGATGGGGGATTAAAGGGCTAATGCTGCTTGATTTATAAGAATCACACCTCTGAGTTGCACATGCATTTCAAGAGAGTATTTTAGTAAATTTTAAAAATAAAAATGAATTTTGTTAAAAATAAATTACAATATGTAAATCAAATTTTTTTTTGAAAAAATACAAATAAATTAAAAAACTAAAAATATGTTCTGAAAAGAAAAAAATTAAATCAGAGAATTAATTATTTAAAATTTTTATAATAAATATGAAAATTATTGATAATATCTAAAATAGAATAATAAATACTGAAAACTACAAATAATTTCTAATAATAACATCTAAAATCTGGAAATTACAAAATAAATTCTAAAGTTCACAATTTATTTGATTTTCTGTTAACAATTTATTTTGCCAAATGTTTTATTTCATTTTCAGGATTTCTTTCTTCTTGTTGTCATTTTAAAATTGTTATAATTTGGATAATCTATTTGTACTTTTCAGAAGTTTTATTTTAATTTTAATTTCCAATTTATTTAATTATATTAATTTCCAGAATTTACTGTAATCTTTGTAAATTACATGGTAATTTTTAAATTTAGTTTTATTTTCTTTTATAAATTTTCTTTATAATTTTCTGAATTTCTTTGCAATTTTCAGAATTATCTTTAATTGTTAGAATGCCTTAAAAATAATTTGTCTATATTTATTTTCATTAATAATTTCTAGAGTTTGTTAATCAGGAATTTAAGTGTAGCTCATGATTATCAGTTACTAATGAAGCGTTGGTTAGTGCATTTAGTTAGTTAGTTAGTGCAGTTAGTTAGTTAGCTTGTGGTAGAAGTTCATACCACTTTTTGATAAGTTGGTTAACTACATTTTCAATTAACTAGGGGGGAAGGGGTGAATAAATTCAGCGGATTCATTCATCCATAAGAGATTGAAAAGTGAAAAGAGTGAAGAGCAAATCGAGAGAGAGAGAGAAGTGAAGTTCAGTTTCAGGGTTGTGAATCTTGAGTGTTCATATCCAGTTAGATTCGTGAGAAGTGTCCATCATGATTCAGTGAAGTGTTTACTCTTTTAATCTGCATTGTTTCTTGAGGAATAAGAAGTGATCTCTCGTTTTGCAGTGGGCGTAGATCTAGAAATAGATCGAGCCACTTAAGATTGGTGTTGTGTTTTATTTTAAGTTTACATTTTTTTATCTTATTTTTGATCGATTGCTTCTTCAAATCATTGCTCGAATCTGACAGAGTTTATATTTTAATTTTGAATTTATTTTTAATTTTATGAGTTGATTTGTGACTCAAATGTTTGATTGTGGCCGAAAATTTGACCATTAGCTGATCGGAGCTGGGAAATCACAATTTTCACATAGTTAGGCTACCAAATAATAGCAATTTATATACTTTTGTTCGAATTCCTTAATAGTTTAGTCGACAAATTTTCATTTTGTAGCATCTTAAAATTTCGAGAAGATTTCATAAACAACTACACATGAGTTTACAATTTTAAGAAGCGCAAATCACTTGAAGTCGACATCGACAGAGTGCACTCTCTACTTTCATTAACCAAAAAAAGAATTACACAAAAATATTGACCTCAAGAGGAAGAAACATACAGATCCACAAAATTGGACTATCGCTCACTTTCCCGATCATGGTACGACAGCCGAAAAACCCATTTCGAGATCAACTTTCCTCTCGTATTCTTGACTGAATGATTATTGCGATTAATTTTTGAGGGGACCCAATCCACAAAGGCTTTAATGCGTCGGATTGCCAGGTTTAGTGTATCTTCCGACATGTTGGCGAAACACAGCCGGAACCACCCCGGTTCGACGCAATGGCAGGAAGAACCCGGGGAGATGTTCAGTCCGACGTCGTACACAATCTTCTTCCACAGTTCCATTTCCGCCTCAAAAGATTCCGAGCTTAACAGGTGCCGCATGTCCACCCAGCAGAACAAACCGGCATTGCTGTCGAGGCACGAAATCCCGGCGTTTCGCAGGCCCCGAACCAGCATGGCATGCCGCTTCTTAAGCCTCTTCTGATTCTCAACGATGTACTTCTTACCAAACTTGTTGTCTGAAAGCATGGCGGAGAGAAGATATTGAGTTTGGGACGAAACCAGCCCGAAACTCGACATTTTGGTGGCCGCGGCCACGACCCGGCCATCGTTGGAGTATATTGCCCCGACCCGGAAACCCGGGAGGCCGAGATCCTTGGAGAGGCTGTAAACTATGTGGACCCGGTTTAGAAGTTCCGGGTTCACGTAATTCACAACAACTTCCATGATGCTGACAAAGTCCGGCGAGTTGAAAACGGTACCGGAATAGATTTCGTCGCTAATTAGATGAATGCCGTTTGCGTCGACGAAATTAAGGAGGAGATCAAGCTCGTGTCGGGTCAAGGTTGTGCCGAGTGGATTGGAAGGATTAGTGACTAAGACTCCTTTAACTTTGAGTTTGCGTTTATGGGCCAGTTGATAAGCCTCTTCAAGAGCAGCTGCGGTGATTCTGAAGCCATTTGAGCTGGTGCACTGTATGGGGACGATTTCCACCCCAGTTCGCCACTTAAGGTCTCTATCAAAACTGCGGATGTAATGATTCATGACACGTCAGCGGTCATCGTACATATTAACATGTGTGCAGGTTAGGTGGGTGAGCATTTTGAATTATTTATATTATATGTAAGAATGTGAGGCAGTACGTACCCAGGATAGTAGGGGGTGGGGAGAAGAAAAGCTTCGCCGGGGTCGGCGAGGGCAAAAATGAGAGTTTCGTTAGCGGAAGTGGCGCCAGCAGTGAGGACAAGATTGTTTGGATCAAAGGTAACTTTGTTTCCTCGTATTTCTGCCATGAATTGGACCAGCGCCTGAATGCACAATTACCATGTGGCCAAGTCAGTTCAATGTTTGGTCTGAAATGATTTCTTTATATTTTTAAAAGAAAAAAAACGTTCTTTTAAAAAAAAAAAAAAAAAAGAAGAGAAATTACGTATGTTGCTAATATTGCATGCTTACATTCTTGAAAGCTGGAAGGCCATGATAATCTTGAAAGAGAGCAAGCTCTCGAAAAATGGATTCTCCGTGTCTCTTGAATCTGGCTGCATCAGGATTTTCCGCCAGCCACGATTCGAGTAGATCGAATGACAACTGCACATAAAGTGAACACAAGCTCGTTAAACAAACAAGAAATGAAATATGCTTCACTCCAATATGTTTTAAGAAAACTGCAAAATTTCAAAACTAATCTTGTAACACCTGACTTGTCCCAAAGTTTATGAGATTATCCGATTTGAGGAAAATTCACAGAACATCACTTAATTAACTGAATTAACACAGTGCATGTGAGTCATATCATTGAGATTTTCTGGCAATTTGCAGAAATGGACAAAACGCTTGTATGTATATGCCACATAATTTATCACATATTTCCAACAAAATAGGTGTCCACGTCAGAAAAGCCTCAATTTTTCGAGTTTTCGTGAGTTCCGACAAAATTTGTTCTTAAATCGGATAATCCCAGACATATACAGTACGGAAACTAAAATTTTGTAAACTACAGAGCTAGTTTTGAACAAGGCCTGGATAAGATGACTAGTTTTAAAGATTTGGGTTAAAGAAAATAGTAAATGAGTACCTGATTCTCAGCAAGGCCCATTTGAATGATTCCATTAGGATTGGAGTCATCATCATATGAGTTCTTCTCATACTCCTGCCAGCCCAGGAAGTAGGAAGAGTCCTGGCCATGAGAATTGCATGCAGCTTTCTTCGACAGCCTCATTTTCTTTGGCTAATACTGTTGTTCTACGTAAAACTAGTTTTTGAGCCAAAAAAAAAAAATTGATCTAGAGAGAGAGAGGGGGAACTAATGTTGTTGAAGTGGGAAGGTATGTTGGTATCAGGGGAAATCTGAGTGGGTATATATAGGGGCTGAGCTGCTGAAGAAATGTCGGGAGATGTTGTTTTGACTACGTGTTTAGGAACCAATTAATGGAAATATAATTTTGCTTCATATTAATACAACAGTACTGTTTGCATATTCCACGCGCTTTTCAACTGAACTCATGTACGCCCTCAATTATTTATGCCGTGTTATCTAAGCGTAATCTTCCCTTTTATTCTTACTCTAATTATTTAATGCCCCCCTAAAATTACCCATAATTACTAATTTTGTTCTGGAATTATTTACAACCAATCAATAAAACTCAAATCTAACACGCTCATAGTTATTTATATATATATATATATATATATATATATATTTATAAGATGCTACCCAAACATAATATGATCTGTGAATTTTGCAATTCCATTTTTTTCTTTTTTGAAGGGGAGCTTCGATTATTTTTTGTTTTTACAAATTAAAATGAATTCAAAATTTATGATTTACATTCTTCGAGAGCAATGTATTATTTCAATTAGAAGAAAAAAGAAAACTATAAATATATATTTTGAAATATACTTTAAATATGTTTATGTGAATATATTGTCATTTCACACCCCTAGTTATCAATTTTCGTTATTATATAAAAGAATCGTGAAATCTTATATGTATTTGGTGCACCTTTCAACTCGATCTACAAATATTAGTTGTTTAATTAAATTTTTATTACTTGTATACTTGAAAAATATTATTGCTGAATTGTTAACTTAAAAGAAGTAGTAATATTTATGAAGTAAAAGAATAATATTTTTTATTTAAAAACAAGTACACTATGTCCTCAACGAACAAAATACATACTAAAATTAGAATTACTGTACTGTAGTACAATAAAATATTATCATCCCTTGGCCAAAAAAATAATAAAGTTTTTCTGATATATCTTATATTATAAAACTATGTAATTCAATATTAGACGTGCAGTGAAATTATATATTTATTTCCAGTGTTAGCAAAATTTTAAGTATATAAGAATGAGTTTATGAGGGTGAAGGATATTTACTAAATCTTATATAATCTCGCTACTTTTGGTAGTTTAGTTTTCTAAAATATTATTAAAAAAATAATCTAATTTTAAATGTAAAAGAAAATCTAATAGAGAAAGGTTGATTTTCAAATATATTTGAATTGGCACTGTTTTTGCATCTAAAAATGCCGAAATGTACCGACACTGCAAATCGGAGTAATAAAGGCAGAAGGGGGAAAGGTGGAACAAAGCCCATCTAAAACTGGACCTGTAACCGTGCTTTGGTCCATATCTCACCCGGCTAAGCGGGCCCATCTCTTACTTTCCTGTCGACCACTCTCTCTCTCTCTCTCTCTCTCTCTCATATGTATATATATATATCTATATATATATGTGTGTGTGCGTGTTTTTTAATTAAACACAGATAATTAATCTTCTTTAGCGATCCTAACAGCCAAAGCGCATAACCATTTGAAGTGAACCACTAAGAAAATTCTACAAATTCCGTGCACAATATTATATAGTTTGGAGTGATTCTTGATCTCTAGCATCAATCAAACTAATAATGTATTTGTGCTATCTAGGATTTGTAAATATAATATAAATGTATAATAAAAATATAAAACATTTTTCCCTTTACGCGAAAACTTATGTTTATTGAGTGTACCGTGTAACCTAATTTACAGTATTATTTGTTTATTTAAAAAATATTACTCTTTTATGATTAAAATATAATAGAAATAGATAAAATCAAATAATAAGAGATATAAAATATTTATATAAAATCATATTTATATGACCATTAGACATATTAAGACATAAAATATTACAACAAGTTATTATTATAATCTCAAATTTCACTGGGATTTTAAATATTATGATTATAAATTGTTAATAATCATTCTTTAAAGAAAAAGCCATTTTTTTATTTTTTTGTTTACATAATATAATGTTTTTAGTTTTTCTCAAAAATATTCATTTTGATTTTCTTATATACTTAATTCAATCCAACAACAAATAGTTGAATCTATTACAAATATGTTTTGCCAATACATATATCAAAATCCAACATCAATATGCCAACCCATACAACTATTAATATGATCACTATATAAAATAAACAAAATAATCCACATTAAAAGAAAATTGAATTTTTTCAAATCACGTAATTTAAAAAATTATATTATTAACCAACAATTTTTTATTTTTTTAGGAAAAAAAAACTAAATTTATATTAATACTCAAACAACAAAATATCCAAATCTAACATAAAACTCCAACCCATCAAAAGATTAAGATAAAAATCCAAATCCAACATAAAACTCCAACCCACAAACAGATTAAGATAAAAGATAAATAAAACAAATTGAATAATCATATTTTAAAAAACAATTTTTTTTTTGGTAATATAGTTTTTTCAACTTCTTATAAAACAATTAATTAATTTATTTTACATGTATAAATCAAACCCACAATACTCCAAAGCATGTACATAAATACTCTAACTCACAAAGATATATTCGGATAGGGAAAAATATATAAATATACATATATATATATATATATATATTAAATTATATTACATTTTTTTTTATAATCTCCATTTATGTAATTATAAACTTAATATTTATTTTTATATTTTATCAAATACCTAATATAAATAGTCTAAACAAAGTGAACCCAATTTTTTACTGCTTTCGTGTTTCTTACCGACCCCCAGCACCCCCCTCTCCCCCCAAAAAAAAAAGATGAAATAATCATTCTTAAACTTTTAAATATTTCATTGAATGTTATAACAGTAGTTTATATCCACTACAAATATTCAAATTCACCATAAATTTAACAAACTATATAAAAAAAAAAAAATCATAGAGAAAAATAATAAAATAAACTTAATAATCTTCTATTTTCAAACATTTCAAATGTCGAGATATAAAAAAATTGATCGTTTAAAAATTGTTTTATATTTTGGATCTGATATACAACATGTGTATCAAATTAAAAATTGAAAAAAGATGATCACTTTAAAATTTTATTTATTAAAAATAAGATTTTAAAATAAAAAATTACAAAATTTCATTTAAAAAAAATAAAAAAAAATGACATTTGACAGTTCGCCTCTAAAATACCACAAGCGATTTTTCTTTTTTGTTGCAGAGATAATATTTTGCAGTGCATTTAGGAGGGATATTATTCTGGAAATTCAATTATTTTTATATTAGTATAAGTTATACTCTCCTTCATTAAAATCCTCAACTATTTACATTCATAATAATTTTATGATTTATCAACCAAAAAACAGAGCAATTGGGAATTACACGGAAACTGTGTAATTATATGAAGATGGATGTAAGTATGATTGATATTATGTACTAATAATATGTAATGGAACTATAATATTCCAACTATAAAAGTATACATAAGTTTTATATAAATATTATTTGATTTAATATTTAGTTTTTTTTTTAAACTTTATATTGTTATTTTTTCAGAAATTACCTCTATCAAATAATAAATTGTACGATCTTTCAAAGTAAATTTATAGACCACATTATAATTTCTTGAGATCAATACTCATTGAAAACTATTAAGGCGAAATAATAAATTATATAAAGTAAATTATATAGTATTTGTATTTTTATAAAAAGCTATTTAATATCTATTATATTTGTAGGTCAGCTGCATATAAGAATTTAACTAGATTTATTCAAATCCAATATCCTATATATATATATATATATATATATATATAATTCTGTTAGATCAGAATATGTGCGTGTGTGTATGTGTTCAACAGTAGTTCGAACTGTAAATGAACATGCGGAAGCTTAAAATAAGATTTGATTTTAAGCGAGGAAGAAACCCCTTCTTCCTCTCAAGTAATTTTATTATAAGACATATTTGTTCCCACAAATGTTACAGTAGAATTTACACGTATTTGGCTCCCCTAAATACTTGTGTACCCGTGTAACTAATTCTTCTAAAACACTTACTTGACCATCTAGTCCCCTAGATGAATTTGAATACAAACTCCCGTCTGTATTGAGTTGAGATCTCCCGAAATCAACGTGTGGTGAATTTCCAAAGTAATCCAGACTCTGCGAGGTTCGCTTTCGGTTCGCCCTTGAGTTCTTCCCAATCTGTTGTATTCTTACGAATATAACAGCACACTCATCAGCCTCTCTATGTCTCTCTGCCCATATGAATGGTAAATGAATATCTTGGAGAGTTACAGTCTCTACAGCTTGAGGTTGTATTTATAGTCTCTCATGTTCTCCACGAAATCTGCCGGTATCTTCTCACATCTTGGTGGTGATATGCATATCTTTGTATATATAGCCTGAATATGCATATCTTATATCTTCATCATATCTTTCAAAGATTTGTTCCCAGATTTACTCTGATTCTCCTTATTTTTAGCCATGTCTTTTCTTCCTTTTCTCTTCTCATTCGTCATTGACTTTCTTCCAAGAATATCTCCACAATATCTTTTAAATCTGCAATCAATAATAAATCAATTAGAATTTTCGAATAATATTGACAATAATTACCTTATCAATCTCCCCCTTTGGCATGTTGTTCGAAAATTCCAGGACCATCCGCTACCTCCAAAAAGAAACAAGCAGGAGAACTGTATGCAGAAAAGAAGGATGTTCACATATAGCAGAAGCATCATTCATCATGTTCAGATAGTCAATAAAAACAACTAAACTATGGATATTGTTGTTAGCATCCTAGCTACTGGAGATTGTAGTATCAATATTACAGACCCTTAGAAATTTGTTCAAATTGTTCAATAAAAACATCCCAAATTCAAACAGAATCACTCCCAGATTCCCATTCTTCTTCTTCCTCCTCAGTATCATCCACTTCAGTTTCCTCGGCCACCCTTTTTCTTTTTGTTGCCTTGCCTGATACCTTCATCTTTCCTTTATCCGCGGCAGATGGTCTCTTCTCCCCCTTTTTCGAGCAGCCTGCCAAAGGAGTAGAATCTCCGTGTGGTGCGCCCTGAGAGGGAACATCCAGAGATTTCAAGATATTAGTAAAATAAAGCTTCTGGGCAGCTACCTGAGCAGCTAGAGTATCAAGAATCTCTAGTTGCTGATGTAGAAAGAGCGGGAGATTGGCCGCGACTTCCAAGGGAGGAAGTGTGGGTGCAATGGTGCGTGGCCTATAGGCAACATTGGCCTCTCTGGAGGCCATGTTTAGCGGAGGGGCGACTTTCTGAAGGACGTTAGTGGACTGAGCCTGGATGCCCTGATGCGATAAGAGGCCCCAATTAAGGGTAGGGAACGGAAGCTTCTTGCGAGAGTCGGGCTTCTCGGCAAAACTCATGATGGCCTCAAATGCTATCCTCCCAAAGTCAATCGGTATGGCCTTCAGGACCTTAAAGATGACCTGGCACTGGGCTGATGTTAGGTGAGACTTGTTGGACGTGGGTGTCCAATTTTGCCTCCCTATTTTATGAAGCCAGTTGGCCTCCTGTGTCAGTATCGAGGGAGAAATCCCAGGCTTAGTCCAACGGGTGAGCTTCCCTTCGCTGAGGAAGTCGACCACCTCTCCAAGGTCGACTTCAACCTCCTCTTCCTCATCTAGGCCAGTCAGTTCCAAATAATCATTAATGGCATCAGGACTGAAATTAACAATTTTATTTCGAACAAAAACTCTCCTGAGCTGAGGGGATTCGGGATCCTGAATGCCAGAGACCAAATTAGCATAAAATTCATGAACAATGGAACTATAAAACCTACCCAAATTCGTCACAGTAACTTCTAACCCAGACTTTTTGATAAAATCCATAACCGATGTTTTTGCAAAACGCTTGAGATCAAGGTTACGCTCAGGCCAGAAGTCCATACCAGAAAACAGTTTGTAGCGGTCGGAAGCTGCCTTTGTGTAGAACGACTTGGAGAAGGCCTTTCCTCTGACCAGCACATCATTTTCGTTGCGAAGGCGCCCTGGAGATGACCCAGTAAAAGCAGCAGTTGAAGGCTTTTTGTGGCGGTGCGAACGGCGAGGCGGAGATCTTGCCACTTCGTCCTTGGATGAGGACTCATCAATGAGATGTCGCCGTGGCATAGGAATCGGGGTTTTGCCTTGCGAGAAACCTTGGACCTTGGAGGTAGATGTGAGGTCGTCTTGGAAGGGACATCTTGAGGAGGAAGTGGAGATTCCACCATGGGCAAAGGATCTCCTTCTTGAGGGACTGCAGTAGCAGGGGGCGGAGTAGTCGCACTGGGCTGTGAAACATCAGTCGGAGTGGTTTCGGTCTGAGGAGCATCGGGACACGGCGGAGACGAAGGACCGGGAGGAGGCGTGTCCTTGCCCTAGTCGGTTAATGGCGGTTCATCAGAATCGGGCGGAGGGATAGTTTCTAATGGTTCTGGGTTCAAGAATGGAACCAAGATCGAGCTTGGTCGTCTGCCGCTGGGTGAGTCTCCGTGGTCAGCCATTAAACCTTTGCAAATAGATGTTGAAGAATAAACAAAAGAACACAGGCGTGAAAGTGAACTATGAAAGAGATTAAACCTAGTTAATCATAGCCTGACAATGATGTGAAATGAGGAAGGCTGACTCCTCGATTACTGTCTATGTCACGAGTTTTTATGTGGCTGCTTAAACCCTTTTCGGCGCCCACTCATTACAGTTATATAGTCATTAAGGAACATGATCACACGTCCAGACGGTTGAAAAAGGGAAGACCACGTCCCCATTTTGACACGTGTTCTGAAAATAAGTCACGACTGGATAATCATTCAGGCCCATTTTGCATAAAATAATCCATATAATCCCAGGAGAAAAAAATAAGAGAGACTGATTTTTTTTAAAATTTTTATTTTATTTTATTGGAGGAATGAAATCATAGATCACCATATTAAACACAAGTCTCAGTCAGGCAACAATGTTTGAAAATGCACTAAGAAAAATCCGCAAGTCTTCTCTTCCAGTATATGTTCACCCCATTTTGATTGCTAAATGAGTTGTATGATTTTTCCTTATTGCTCCTTCTGCCGAATCCTTGTGTAGTAGCTCGCAAACCACACAATAAAGTACCACACTGGGAAAACCCTGTGTGACGAGCTCAGAACCTTGTAACCCCTATATTTGGTGCAACTTGGAGGTGAACATTATTAAGGAAGCTTTCACAGACCTGTCATTTTCTGTGCTTGGTGCTCTATCACATTGGTGACAGCATTCCACAGCATCATTTCAAGGTCGTAGCTCTTTTCCTTATACTGTGAGAAGAAATAATGGATTCAAAGTTCAAGACAAACAAAATTTTGAACCTGTACGAGACTTATAGTTATCCTAGGCAATCCGAGACTTCCACCTCCCCTTTATTTATTATTTTTTTATTATTTTTTTTGTGATACAACATTTACATAGCACAGCAAATCTCTAGAGATTTTCTCAGGGATATGAATTTTTGCGCATCTAGGGCCTTTGTGAAAATATCAGCCAGTTGACTTATGGTAGGAACATGTTCAAGGGTAATGACTCCATCTTCAACTAACTCTCGGATGTAATGGTGTCTAATATCTATATGTTTAGTTCTAGAGTGTTGCACAGGGTTTTTAGATATATTAACGGCACTCAAATTGTCACAGAACAGAGTCATAGAATTAATGTTCATACCATAGTCGCACAACATGTGCATCATCCATACCAGTTGAGAGCATGAGCTCCCTGCAGCTATGTATTCAGCTTCTGCAGTTGATAGTGAAATGTTGTTTTGCTTTTTGCTTAGCCAAGATACAAGATTGTTTCCAATAAAGAAGCATCCTCCTGAAGTACTCTTTCTATCATCCACGTCGTCGGCCCAATCGGCGTCACAGTAGCCTACAATGAAAGGTTTAGTCTCAAAGAAATATTTCAAGCCATAGTTAGTGGTACCTGCCACATATCGTATGATTCTTTTTACGGCCTTGAGGTGAGACTCCTTAGCGTTTGATTGGTATCTAGCACATAGTCCAACACTAAAGCTTATGTCAGGTCGACTAGCAGTGAGGTACATGAGACTTCCTATCATGCTTCTGTAGAGTGTTGGATCAACACATGTTCCACTTTCGTCCTTGGATAATTTGGTATTTGTCCCCATGGGTGTGTGAGCTACTTTGCACCCTTCAAGTCCAAATTTCTTTACCAGGTTCTTGGCATACTTTTCTTGATGTATCGTGATTCCACTTTTGCATTGTTTGACCTGTAGACCAAGAAAGTAGGAAAGTTCACCAACCATGCTCATTTCAAATTCACGAGACATTACCTGGACAAAGTCATTCACTTTTTGTTTGGATGTGGATCCAAACACAATGTCATCTACATAGATTTGTGCAATAGTGATATCCTTGTTCGACCATTGGATGAACAGAGTCTGATCGACTCCTCCTCATTTGTAACCTTGACCGATCAGAAACTTTGTCAGTCTTTCATACCATGCTCTTGGAGCTTGCTTCAACCAATAAAGAGCCTTCTTCAGTTTGTAGACATGGTTCGGAAAGTGTGGATCTTCAAACCCGTTTGGTTGTTCAACATACGCTTCATCTTTCAAGAAACCATTCAAGAATGCACTTTTTACATCCATTTGATAAAGAGTAAATTTCTTAAGACATGCAAATGAGAGAAGGATTCTTACTGACTCCAGTCGTGCAACTGGAGCGAACGTTTCCTCAAAGTCAATTCCTTCTACCTGTGTGTATCCTTGGGCCACGATTCTTGCTTTGTTTCGAGTGATGTTACCTTGTTCATCAGTTTTGTTCTTGAAGATCCATTTTGTTCCGATGATGTTCGCACTGTCAGGTCTTGGTACAAGTGTCCAAACATCATTTCTGGCAAACTGTTCCAATTCCTCCTGCATTGCCAGTATCCAGTTATCATCCTTGAGCGCTTCTTTGACATTTTTGGGTTCAACCATAGAGGTGTAGCAAGCGTGGTGAACCAGTCCTTCCATTTTCCGATTGTCAAGTTTTGGTTTGCATCGTGTCTTTATCCCTTCATTGAGTTCTCCAATGATGAGTTCCTTGGGATGTTCTTTCTGAATCTTTGTTGAGGGTTCACCTTTATCACTGTTTTCATTCGTTGGTTCTTGGTCAGTTTTTGTGATGTTCTCACTATTCTGGTTTCCCATTGGTCGACCTGCTGATGAACATGCTTCTTCCAAGTAAACTTCCTGTCTTATCAAAGAATCATCAAATACAATGTTAGTGCTTTCAATGAGTGTTTGAGTTCTCAGATTATAGACACGATAGGCTCTGCTATTGGTCGAATATCCTAGGAACATACCAACATCACTTTTAGCATCAAATATACCTAACTGCTATCTATCATTGTATACATAACATTTACAACCAAACACATGGAGGTGACTTAAATTAAGAGTTTTTCTTTTCCAGATTTGATAATAAGTCATTTCTAATGCTTTCCTAAGATATACCCTATTTGTAACATAGCATGCTGTATTTATGGCTTCAGCCCACCATTGTTGGGATACTTCCTTGCCTATTATCATAGCTCTAGCCATTTCTTGCAATGTGCGATTCTTCCTTTCTACTACTCCATTTTGTTGAGGTGTTTTAGGTGCAGAGAATTCATGAGCAATACCTCGAGAGGCACAAAATTTAGTGAATGCAGTATTTTCAAATTCTCTACCATGGTCACTTCGTATCCGAACAACAGAATCCTGTTTTTCATTTTCTATCAAACGTATTAATTTTTCAAATTCATCAAAGGTGTCTGATTTATCACGAAGAAATCTTACCCATGTATATCTAGAGAAATCATCAACACAAACAAAAATATATCTCTTACCTCTCGCACTTTCAGTTTGAACAGGACCCATCAAGTCCATATGTAGCAAGGACATGATTTGTTTAGTGCAAACGTCTTGTGTTACCTTGTGTGAGCTTTTTACCTGTTTACCGAGTTGGCATGGTCCACATATACCTTGATCTTTGCTTGGGAGTTTAGGCAGTTCTCGTACACATTGTGATTTAGACAAGGCAATGAGATGTTTGTATCCTATGTGTCCCAACTTTTGATGCCATATTTTTGTTGCTCCCGAGCTAGCATTGTAGCATCCATGACTCCTGTCAAGAAGATAACAGTTGTTAGTGGACCGAGTTCCGGTAAGCGTGCATTCATTATTCTAGTTTAACACCAAGCATTTATCATGAGTGAAGTTTACTTCGAGTCCTTGGTCACAAATTTGGCTAATGCTCAACAAATTTGCCTTAAGATTTTCAACAAGATAAACATTAGACAATTTAGGCATGCCATTTATATTGAGAGTCCCTTTCCCAATGACTCGCTCACTCTTACCATCTCCAAAAGTTACTGACTCTCCTTTTATTGGGGTGATATCAGATAAGTATCTTGCATTACCTGTCATATGTCGTGAGCATCCACTGTCAAAGAACCATGTTCCAGTATTGTTCGCCCCAAGTGAGACTACTGATGACGTAAGGCACATGTTTTTCTTGACAACCCAAACCTTTTTCACATTTGTTTTACTGTTTTTGAAATTTCTTACTTTCGAAGAGTTTAGAGGCCTATGATTTTTTACATGAACACCATATAAATTCCAAGTTGAAATATTACCTGATTGTAGGTCACATTTCATTCTGTAGCATCTTGGTCGAATGTGTCCAGGTGCATCACAGTAATGGCAGATAGGAATAAATTTTCTCATACCTTTTGTGTCTTGTTTCTCAGGTTGTCTTGTAGTGTTCTGTCCTTCATGGTCGAACGTAGGAACTGTAGCTGGTACAAAGACTGTTGATCTCGATGTTCTTTCTTCAATATATCCTATTCCTGTTTTATTGTTTTGTGGTCTTCCATATGCCAGGATTTCGTCAATTTTAACTTTTCCTTTGTTCAGTCCTTGTATGGTTCGCACTGATTTGTCCAGCTCAGCTTGTAACTCTGCTAACTCACGATCCTTATCCTACAATTTTGAGGTGTAATCTATTAGTTCATTAGTAAGGGAAGAGTTTAACTGGTAATCGCTTGTTGTAGTTGTCCGGGCTGTTTCAGAGTTGGCCTTAAGTAACTCAATTTTCGTCACGTAAAGCTGGACCTGATGTTTGAGATTCCTCACATTCTTTTGGGACATAATCAAGTCATCTCTCAGTCTTTCATTTATTTCCCTAGTGATGTGCAGTTCATGTTTCACTTGACTGAGTTCCTGATTTTCCATGTTTAGTGCGTCTTTACTTTTGTATTCCCTTGTTTGATTCTCCAATATGGTACATCTGGTAGATATGTCTAGAAACAATTTCTCTAGATCTTCCAGAGTTGGATCGTCAAAATCGGGTTCCTCAGTGTATTCTAGTTCTTCCTCAGTTCGAACAGCAGATGTGAGACATCCCAGGTCCTGGGGTATTCTGTCTCTTGTTCGTCAGCTTCTACTTCTCCTTCAGATTCAGATTCACTCCTGGTGGCTTTTAGTGATTTGCTCTTTCTTAGAAAATATGGACATTCTGCCTGATAGCGTCCGTATCCACTACACTCTCTGTATTTTGAGTCCTTTCGATTTACCTGCCTAGTGTTTAAAAATTTGTTTCCACCTTTTCTGATGTTCTCTTCAGTGATCGGACCTTTGTTGAACTGCTGCCCCTGATTGTACTTTTTCACAAGCTTGCTGTAATTTTTCGTGAGAAGTGCCATTTTGTCAGCAACTGATGTCATATCATCCTCGAATTGTTCAGTTGTAGTCTCCATCTTTAGGGCTATCCCTTTGCTTTTTGGTGTGTCCATGCCATTATTCAACTCAAACGTCCTTAACTCTCCCATCATGTCATCCAATGTCATCGGTGTGATTCTCATGAATGATTCTAGAACTGTGATTTTTTCTCTGAATCTAGGAGCTAATGTTCTCATGATTTTCATGATTTGGACATCTTCCTTGATAGCATCACCGAGGGTGTAACATTGATTTACAATGTCACTGAACCTAGCGTAGTACATCTCAATGTTTTCATCTTCATTCATTTGTATTCCATCAAATAATGTGGCCAATCTTTGCAATTTTGACTTCCTTACGGACTCATTTCCTTCAAATTGTTTTGTACATCCCAAGAATCTTTGGCGGTTTGGCAGTGTATAATCAACTTGTGTCTCATGACATCAACCGAAGCAAGAATAGCATACAATGATGTGTAGTTTACCTCTTCGGCACACCTTTCGTCCTCCGTCCATAGTGTTCTTGGTTTGTCTACGACTTTAGCTATATTCGTTCCATCCTGCATCTTAGGCCACGTCCACTTTGTTTGGATTGCTTCTCCACATCGTTTGGATCTTAGATAGATAAACATCAATGATTTCCAGAACGGATAGTTTTGTCCATCAAGCGAAGGTGGGCGTAGCGTGGTCCCTTCTGTACCCATGTGTCTGTTCCTGGATCTACCTGTTTAAGAAAAAAAAATTGGAACCTGCTCTGGTGCCAATTGTTAGATCAGAATATGTGCGCGTGTGTATGTGTTCAACAATAGTTCGAACTGAAAATGAACATGCGGAAGCTTAAAATAAGATTTGATTTTAAGCGAGGAAGAAAACCCTTCTTCCTCTCAAATAATTTTATTAGAAGACATATTTGTTCCCACAAATGTTACAGTAGAACTTACACGTATTTGGCTCCCCCTAAATACTTGTCTACCCGTGTAACTAATTCTTCTAAAACACTTACTTGACCATCTAGTCCCCTAGATGGATTTGAATACAAACTCCCGTCTGTATTGAGTTGAGATCTCCCGAAATCAACGTGTGGTGAATTTCCAAAGTAATCCAGACTCTGCGAGGTTCGCCTTCGGTTCGCTCTTGAGTTCTTCCTAGTCTGTTGTATTCTTACGAATATAACAGCACACTCATCAGCCTCTCTATGTCTCTCTGCCCATATGAATGGTAAATGAATATCTTGGAGAGTTACAGTCTCTACAGTTTGAGGTTGTATTTATAGTCTCTCATGTTCTCCACGAAATCTGCCGGTATCTTCTCACATCTTGGTGGTGATATGCATATCTTTGTATATATGGCCTGGATATGCATATCTTATATCTTCATCATATCTTTTAAAGATTTGTTCCCAGATTTACTCTTGATTCTCCTTATTTTTAGCCATGCCTTTCCTTCATTTTCTCTTCTCATTCATCATTGACTTTCTTCCAAGAATATCTCCACAATATCTTTTAAATCTGCAATCAATAATAAATCAATTAGAATTTTCGAATAATATTGAGAATAATTACCTTATCAAATTCAATCCACAAAAAATATATCCCATATTATGATATAATGTATTGTTGTAAATTATGCAATGCTAATGTCAATTCAAAAATAAAATGTAAGATAATTAATCTAATAATCTATACAAATAAAATAGATTTGAAATGAAAAAAATTGAACTTTAAAACTTTAGCATCCAACACGTGTATTAAAATAAAAATAAATAATTTAACCTCTTAAACAATATATTTCATATTTTAGTTATAATATTTTGTTATAATTTATTTAGTATTGGTGTTGAGTGAAAGATCACAACAAATTATTAATGTAAAAAATAAATTTAAAATAAAAATATTATTTAATTTTTAGTAAGAATTAATAGAATGATTTATGTTAGAATGAGTCTATTATGCATTAGTGTGTGTATAATCGATTTATAATATTAATAATTTAATATAAAAATATCACTTATTTAGTTGAAAAATATTTCTACTTTTTCAAAATAACAAATCAATATTATATTTTTAAATAAACAAATAATATTTTATAATTAAATAAATAATATTATAGACCAAATTACTTATAACAAAATTCTTACGGTTTATGTGATTGATCATCAGGAAAACATAATTGTTGACCTGTTTTTGATGGAGTAAAGATATAAAATGAAAGTATATATGAGAAAGGAATGAGTACCGCCGTTGGTATTAACAAACAGATTCATTTTTATCATAATCATAATTGCTTAAAAAGGTAAGCGGAGTTTAACTTCAAACAAAAGCCCCATTTTAGGTTATATAATTAGAATTATGTTTACTTGTAGAAAAAAAAAGAAAAATAAAGTAAGCCGCTGTTTTTGGCAATCTCAATGCAAACGCGACGGAAAGCGCTGATGCTGTAATCGCAATGTCTGATTTGCTTTTTGTTTATTATACCAATGTTGGTTTTTTTTTAATTTTATTTCTTAAACACAAACTTGTCTCAATCTTTATATACACCAAAGTTGAGGGCACTATCTGTAATGCTTATTCAACTTTAGGGGAACCCATTCTTAATCTTTGTTTGAAGTATCTGGGATCCTTCCTCTTATGTTCTGTTTGACTACACTTTTTAGTTCCAGAGAATGGTGGACTAGATCTTATTCTTTATTGGTACCAAATAAATTTCCCTTTTAAATGTACGTGTTTTACCAAAAAAATAAGTTAAATAAAATTTTGTAGATGTTTTAAATGAAATTTAAAATAAACAAATTTTACTAATTATGATAAAATGATAGTTTTGCTATATCATTTTGAACTTTTTAATGGAGAATGAAATGTGGGGTTTTTCAGAAATTATGTCTCAAGATCCTTTTAGATATGAATGAGTTATATCAAATACTCTAAAAGTTATTCTTTATAAAGGTTGATTGATGTGGAAAATTACTCTTTATAAAGTCTGAGTAACTTGCAAAATAATACCTAAGACAAAGTCTAGGATGCATTATGGATATTACGAATTCATGGTCATGCCTTTTTTGTTTAAGGGATTAGGAGCGCATAAAATGAACTTGTTAGATTGAGAGATTGGTAAGTATTGTAAGAAAAATAAATTCTAGGAACAGTCAAGAGTTAGATAACATTGTGATATCGAGAGATGATTATTGAGTCTAATCTACTTTTGATCTAACTCGAAAGATATGATCTAATTATATAAGTGATTCTCCTACAAATACCTGAATTAAATATGGTTTGATATATTAAAAGAAGTTATAGGAGCCATAAGAATACATGTCCCTAGAATCCATTTAACCTCCAACGTCTAATCGTTTTTTCAATTTGATTTGCGTTATTAATTTCTTTCTTGTGTGTTTTATTTCTTTTTAAATCAATCAATCATCACAGTTCAAATCTTTAGATATAAAGTAGGATAATATAAAGAAGTAGTCAGTTGGAATTACTTGAGACAATCCATGCAGATACAATACTTGTTCTCACCATAATCTTGCTATGATTAACCTCATATACTTGCAAGTTATTTTTGAGTGAAATAAAAGAGCGAACACCTAACTAACAATGACCAGTGGATGGACAAGTGTGAGATCAATTTTATAGAGTTGAAGGACAAGTTGGTTCGCTCATGTTTTAACTATTCGTGAGGGAATTGAAGGATTCATTGTCTATTGCAATGCGATTAAGCTTGGACTAGGTTGTGCAATCATACAACATGGAAAAGTGGTTGGTACCTTAAAAAACTGAAGACTCATGTGCATAATTACCCGATTGAAGATTTAGAACTTACAGTTGTTTTCATGACTTGAAGATATTACTACATTATCCTTATGGTGGGGAATGTGAGATCAACACGAAATACTGGAGCCTTAATTTTTTGTTTGACCAAAAAGAGCTGAACATAAGATAGAGAAGATGGTTGGAATCAATCTAAGACATCGACTACAATGTCATTTACCACCCAAGAGAAGATGACGTGGTCATCGGTGCCTTGACCGATAAAGTTAGTGGAAGTGCAGCCTGCAAGATTACTAGCTAAGAGCAGCATATTAAAGAATTCGACTAGATATTGGAAGTTATTGTACCCCCGCCAATACCTGAGCCATCATAGGAGTTTTCATAAAACAACCTATGCTACAAGGAAAGATTGTTGAAGCCCATTACAATGATTTATTCCTAGAAAAGATGAAGAAAAGAGCCAAAAGGGCACCATCAAGGGGGTTTTTGTAGCTACCAATGGTATTATAGTCTACAATGAGAGCTTGCATACCAAAAGATGAAGAAATCTAAAGAGACATTATTTATGAAGTACATAGTATACCATACTCGACTCATCTTGTAGTTAACAAGATATATCATGATATGAACAAGGTTTTATGGTGTAGATGTTTGAAACAAAATATATCATTGTTTGTACAAAGATGCCTAACTTGTCAGCATGTTAGGACAAAACATAAACCACCATTCGGTCTTCTACAGTCAATTGAGATTTTGAAATGAAAGTGGAAACACAGTATGATGGACTTCGTTTTCAGTTTTTCAAGATCAACATGTGTAAATCATGTGGTTAGGGTCATTCTTGACTTATTACCGATCAAAATTATGTACAATATAGACAAGGTAGCTTAGATTTACATGGATGAAGTGTTAAAACTCCATGTAATTCCTGTATTGATCATTTTTACAGTGATTTGAGGGTCACATCTCAATTTTAGCTAAATCTATAAATGGCCATGGGAACTAAGTTTCGTTCAACATCACATTTCATCCAAAATCTAACGGGCAGTTATAAAGGATTAGAATTGAAGGAATATGTAGAACTATTGAGAAGATTAGGCTTAGAATCAAGACAACCTAAGATGAATACAAATATATGTTAATTGCAGACAAAAAGAGTTGGAATTTGTAGTTGGAGATAAAGTTTTCCTAAGGTTTCACCTGATTAAGGTGTTGTTTGGTTTGGCATGAATGAGAAGCTACCACCTAGACTCATTTGGTCATATGAAATTGTGGAGTGTGTCAAAGAAGTCATTTATCACCTAGCATGACCACTCCCTTTCTCCTATGTGTACGACATTTTCCATGTATCAATGCTAAGGAAGTACATGTTTGATATCTACATAGTTCTTAAAGAAGGTCCTCAAGCTGACAAGGATCCATCTTACGTGAAAGTGTCTATCACCATCCTTGATCATAAAATCAATAACCTAAGGAATCATGAGATGTACTTAATCAAGGTTCAATGGAGTCGTCATTGTAAAGAAGAAGCCACTTGGGAACTTGAGGATAATGTCTTAGAAAAAAAAAAAAAAAACAATACACACGCACGCACACACACACCACAACTAGGTACGATTTAAAATATTGTGGATGAAATTTTTCGTAAATGTGGGAAAATGATAACCCAATATATACCACTTGATTTTTTTATGATTAAGTTCATTCTTAAGTGTTATTGAATCACATGTCTCAATTAAGTGCAAAGAAAGAATTAACTATGATTGAACTAATATAAAAATATAATTGTTGATCATTGAAAGCATGGTCGTAGGACTCCTCTCTTATTTGATTTCTCCACATCTCTTCTTGTTTATCTCTTGGTTATTGATTCTTATCTTGTTATATTTTATATTTATTAGTAACTAAAGATCACACCTTTTTACGCGGTCATCTAGATAAAGTAAAAGATAAATTTACAGTACTTGAAAATCTCCATAAATCCTTGTAGATATGACCTTACTCAAGCCTATTATATAAACTACCTTACACACTTGCATAATAGTGTGTAGATTTAGGCAAACAAGTTTTTGATGCCGTTGTCGGGGATCAGTTGCTAGATTATTGATATTATGAAATTTATATAACTTTAATCAAGATAATTGATTTAGTTGAATTTATGTTGAACTCTTTGAAGTTATTTAACTAATTGTTTATCTTGTTATTTCAGGTAGTGTATGATCTTGTGTTCTAAAAGGGGCACACTTGGACCATACAACCCGGAAGTAGAAGCTATTGCTCATCATCGTAAAACTAGGAGAACTCATAAATCATCATCACATAACATGGCTGAATAACCTCTACTAAAGAATGGAGGCCGGAATAATGTTGATGAAAGAGGCTAACGAGCCATTCGAGATTTCTTTAATTTGAGTTAATTTATGGAATATTTAATTTGACTTCATTCATGGAAAAGATACTTTTATAATATACGTTAACATTTTTTTATTATGATACACTTTTGTAATGCATTAAGTCTCAAAAGTTTCACAAAATTATAGGAAGAAGATACATATATATATATATATATTACTTTGACTTTTAAAACTATTTAATTGCATATTCACTTAATGTAGAATCATGGATTAATGAATATTTAATTGCATACGTTTGGGGTTGGATGAACGTGCCCCATAACTCGCGTATTTGGCCTTAGTACGATATTTTTTTCTTTATTTTCTTTTCATTTTTATTAGTTTCTTTTCTAAAGATGTAGTTTAAAATATGTAATATAAAGCCTCATTTCTTTATTTTATGATGATTGCAGTATTAACTGATGCTCATGATGATAATGTTTTTTTTTTGAAAATTATTATTGATGAATTGAACATGTTGTGGAAAAATGATATTTGTGCATGCAATAAATGACTTGAATATCTTGAATCGTGATTAGCATGTGAGATTTTGAGCTTATTGATTCTTTCTAGTGTGTTTAGTTGGATAAATGTTAGAATATCTAGAACTTGCCTATGATTAACTCAAGTTTAACAGAATAATGTGGATTTTGGAAGTGATTTTAGATCATCTTTGGTAGTCCTGTTATCCTTTCAATTTTGACTATTTACACAAAATTATAGTAAGCCCCATTGAGCCTTGAGCCTTTCTTTGATAGCCAAGTTATACTGCTCGTGCATGAAAATAATATAAGTAAGGTGGACTTGTCGAATAGGAAATAACATTACGTATTAGAAAGCTTTGGTGAATATGGAGAATAAATTGAAAGATTGTGAAAATTGGTTATGAATTAAGAGACGAGTCACTTCCTGAAAAAAAATTCATGTCAAATAACAAAAGTTATTGAAAATTGGAAGTGTCTCCTCATATTTAATAAACCATTGAGCAAAATTCGGAATGGATTGAATGTTGGAAATGAGTTGATGAAGGAGAAGAAAAGCAATATAAAAATCTAGTTGTGCTTGTTGGACATGAGTTGAATGTGGAAGGTCGTAAAGACCAACCAATTCAACGAGTTCAATGTTTATTAAGTCACTTAGCCATACATTCCTTACTGTTGGCTATTTTATTTCACTTAAAATACAACTCGCAAGTGCACGATGTAATTTATAGTAAAATATGGTTAAACAGATATCGTATCCACATGGACTGTATATTGTAAAATTAACTGAGTATTTCTTTATGATATTTTCCTTTATCTAAAGAATTCAATTAATAGAATAAGTGTTATAAAATAAAATAAAACAAGTAAAGAGAAGAAATAGATTACAAAGCAAGTCAAACAACAAAAAATATTCAGAGATTATATGGATTCGAGGGACATGCATTCATATGCCTTATATGAGTTCCTTTTAATGTATCAAACCATATTTAATTCCTATATTTATATGAGGATCACTAAGATATTTGGATCCTCTCTCTTGAGTTAGATCCAAGAGTAGATTTAACAACATTGATCATTCTCAAGATATTATCTAACTCTCAATCGTTCCAATGATCTATTCTCATCATATTACTTACCAATCTCTCTTTTTAGCAAGTTTTATGTTATGTATTCCTAATCCGTTAACTAATTACTCCCTCTCAAGAAATAATAGATTAACTACACATATGCAATTAGGCGTCACATAATTCCATACGACATTCAAATGAAGGAAGCACAAACAAATATAGAAAGGGAAATAATATCATTAAAGAAAAATATATGAATCCATAATTATGCACTTCCTAGAATCACTAAATGTTTAGCCATACATATTCAATACATAATTCATGAAAAATATATTGATATTCATGGCTAACATAAAAAGAACAAAAAAAGAAAAAAAACAGAAAAAAGAAAAGAAAAGAAGACTATTGAAGCCCAAACAATCTTCTTTTCTCTCTCTCTCTCTCTCTCTCTATTGACTTGGTTGGTTCATCATCATTTGTATCATTGTTTCTAACCTTAAAATATATTGTATATTGTGTTGTATGATCTCCATATAATCTGATATAGCTCCTTCTTTTATAGACAATTACTAGGGTTTTGATAACCGTTGTATCTTTGTTTGGAATGAGCAAATATTCCCAAATCACACTAAATCAAGAAGATATGCCCGAATCACACCAAATGAAGAAGATATGCCCGAATCACACCAAATCGCAATGGTGAAGGTCATATCAAGAGGATAAGCATGGTCCATGTGACTTGAGACGTTGTCTGTACATCCTTAATTATTTGTTTTTCTATCAAAACTTCAACAAACACGTGACGTAACAAAATATAACAAAATCATGATGAACTCGTCACTTAGGTACATGTAATTGCCTAAAAACTATATATAATAACCCCAAATTGTACGTAAATCCTATGTTTATCACTTACCGTGACACAAAGCCTACATTACAACCAAATTTAAAGTCTTTTATAATCCTTAATCCATTTATTGCATGTAAAGGCGAGATGAAATCTTGGGTGAGCATATGGTTAATTCTACATTTATTTTAACTTTGAGTGTCATTTATATTTCTCTATACACTTGAGTGTGAGAGATACACAAACCTAATGAGGATCAATATTCAAGATACTAAATAAGTACTAGTTGCATGGCATGAAGTTGTTTATTTGCAATATGGTTGATTTTGATATAATCATAATAATTTTTGTGTTTGAAGCATCATTTACTGTCAAAACATCCCATTATTCTGAAAGGAAGACTTGCTATCTTTGTTCGAGGATGAACAATAGGTTAAGTTTGGAGGGTTGATAAACATAGGATGTACGTGCGATTCAGGGTTAGTATGTATGGTTTTTAGGCAATTGTACGTACTTAAGTGATGAGTTCATCATAATTTTGTTATGTTTTGTTACGTTACGTGTTTGTTGAAGTTTTAACAGAAAAAATAGACAATTAAAGGTGTATAGACCACGTTTCAAGTCATATGAACTATGCATGCAAACCGAGGATGAACCCCAGAGGCACGACCAAAGCACAGCCTATGCTTCAGACGAAACTGACCCATACAGTGAGCTTCACCAAGCATGGCCAGTGCGTGACCTTGCACGGACTGTGCATGGTCCTTTTCCACGGCCCATGCTTGCCTTGCTTGGACCATGCTTATCCTCACAATATGATCTTAATTATCGTAATTTTGTGTGATTTGGACTTATCTTCTTATTCAACGATTGAGATACGGCGGCTATCAAAATCCTAGTTATTATCTTGAAAATGAGGAGTTTGGGAACTACAAGAGGAGATCAGATTTTATACAATATACAATATACTTGAGGTTCGAGAGCTAGAACAAGGATATAAAGGAGTATCAACCAACCAAGTCATCATCAGAGGAAGAGAGAAACGAAGATCGTTTGGGATTTAATAATATTCTTTTCTTTTGTTATTTATATGTTAACTATGATTATCAATATGTTTCTCATGGATTCTATATTGAATATGAGTAGCTATGCATCTAGTGATTCTAGGGATAGCATGATTATGGATTCATATGTTTTTCTTTAATGATATTATGTCATTTCCTATATTTGTTTATACTTCCTTGATTTGAACATCGTATGAAATTATGTGGCAAATAATTGCATATGTGTAGTTAATTCATTAGTTCCCGGGAAGGAGTAATTAATTAACGGATTATGAATGCATAGCATGAACTTGGTAGTTTGGAAGATTGATAAGTATTGTGATAAGAATAGATTCTAGGCACAATTGGGAGTTAGATGACATTAAGAGATTGAAAGATGATCAGTGAAATCTAATCTACTTTTGGATCTTGTTCAAGAGAGAGGATCTAATTATATTAATGATTCTCTGACAAATATATAAATTAAATATGATTTGATACATTAAAGGAACTCATATGATACATATGAAGGCATGTCCCTATAATCCATATAATCTCTTAATTTCTTTAGTTGTGTGAATTTGAGTTGATATTATTCTACTCCTGTTTGTTTTATTTTATTTTATAAAGCTCTTCCAATTACTCAATTCTTTAGATAAAGGAAAATACCATATACAAATACTCAATTGATTTTATCATATACAATCCTTGTGGATACGATATCTATTCTCATCATAGTTTTATTATAAATTGCCTCGTGAACTTGTGAGTCGTATTTTAACTGAAATAAAATAATGAACAAGTTTCTCAAAAGTTTCACAAAATTATAGAAAGAAGATATATCTATATATATCTTTATATATATTACTTCTGACTTTTAAAAAAAAATATAATTGCATAATCATTTAATGTAGAATCATGGATTAATGAATGAATATGTAGCTTGTCTTAATTTATGGGATATATTTTAAATAATCTATGTTTAGGTTGTTTGTTACAGTACACATTTTTAATGCATTAATCAAAACACTTCAATTAACAAGATTATAAATAACACAACTTTACGGGAAATTATAAGAAAAAAAATTAGAAAGACATTCAAATTAAATAATTACACAATTATTGAATGATGATGCATGCACATAAAAATGAAACTATTGTACATTTATCGATTACATATTTGTTTTTAATGTCGGCATTTTTTAGGTTATTTTTATTACTTTAAATATGTATATAACTTAAAATTAGGCGTTATTATTTAAAAAATAAGATAATGAGTATGACATACATAAGTTTTGCAAATTAATACATGTATTATCTACTTAGTATTACTAATAGAATCACCAAATGTGTCAAATGAAATAAATAAATTTGCGCACATCAATTCTATTGTTAAATAAAAAAATATAAATATTAAATGTCATCCTTGAACCTGGCATCATTAAAATAAATGAATTTTGTTAGATATGAAAATGTTAATCCATATTAATAACGATCATCTTTTTTAGGTTAAATAAGATACTATAATTTTGGTATTTATTCTTTTTTTATTTGTAAGATTAACAATTGCTAATTAATATGTATTACATTGTAAGTTTATCATATACTTTATTAGGGATTAATTAATAATTAAATTAATATGGATAACAAAAATATGCATTAATTATCATATTCAAATTGCAAAAATATTTAATTATTTAGGGTAATTATTTATAGTCAAATATGTTATTTATTTTGTTAATCATTCTATATTTATTTGGTTTCTTTTTATTATAGGCAAACATAATCCACACACTTGTATCATTCGTTTTGTATAATTTAAATTAGTGTTATATTTTATTATAGCATGATATAATTGAAGAGATTGTTGCTAATGAGTTCGTATGTTTATAAATTTGATTATTATAGTATAGAATAATTTTATTTTATGAAAATTTGTTATTAATATCCCATGGTTTTTACACCAGTTTAGCTTTTTAATGTTAAAACAATAAAAGCTGAAATTAAATCATTTGAAGATTCATTAAGGTGAGATAGAAATCAATACATGTACAAAGTGAAATTATAATAAAATAATGGATGTTTATACATTTATATATTTTTAAAATTTAATTGAAACTAACCCATATCATTTTTTCATGAGGTTTATACTAGTTATGTTTTATTTTCTTTTCACAGTATGACTTAGATTGATTTAGGAGTGAATCTCTTGTGCACTGGGTGCACCATACACTCGATTCAGAATATGTTTTTAACTAAAAAATATTATTTATTTACTTGAAAATTATTACTACTTTATTCAAGGTAATAAATCAGTACTAATACTTCTCAAGTAAATAAATAATACATTTTAGTTAAACAATTACTCTACATTGAATTGCAAAGCGTAGTCGATGTAAATAAGTTTTTCCGTTGATTTATTAGTTTGATTTTGAAGGTGATGACTTTTATTAATGCTATTTGACGGCATGTATCTAGTGTAAATTAAAAGAAAAAAATAGTAACACCCTATTTAGAAACTCAATCCTAAAATTAAGGCTCGATGTGGAGATATTTGACATAGATTCAAATGAGGAATATAAAATTTATAATCAAATCCATTTAACTTGTTTACCAAAACAGTCAAATCAATAATTCAAAGTTTTTCTCAAATTTCTTACAACTTAGTCATTTTGAAAATCATTTTCAATGTCTTGTGTGTGTGTATCTATGTATAATTACACACACACACTACACGTCCTACACTCAACAAATCACAAACACTATACACTTCAAAAAAGATAAAAATTAAATAATTCATATTCATTTATTTTAAATAAAAATATTCTAATAAAATAAATTAAAAATAAGTAGATTTTGGAATAATAAGTATTTAAAATGAATCCAATGAAAAATATTTTAATTTTCAAGTTCTTCAGTAGAAATGCAACATAAAATCAAATGGAGCGTGTTAGTTTGGAGATGGAAGGTGCAAGAAAGCAATTGTATTTTACCTATATTGTGAATTTCCAACGGGTTGAAATCACAATAATTCTAACACAAGTCGTTTGCGTAATAAATTGACATACAATCTTCATCAATGAAAAATGAAGGTTTTGTGTTATTTGATTCGGACAAAATCATAAATAAAGTATTTGTTCTGCTAAGATAATGACACCTGAATCTCAGACATGCTAATTACTGACTTTAATTAATTCTCAATATACTTCTCAGCTCTCTCTCTCTCTCTCTCTCTCTCTCTCTCTCTCTATGGAATAGGCTTGCCTCGACTCATTAAATTTTTTTATTACTTAAGTTTATACAGTTATAATGGACATTGTTGATTGACTCTCGAATTGCCCAAAAAATTCAAAAAACCTTACCAATCTGGCATAACCCACTCTTAACAGATTTTCCTTGCTCACGAAAAACATCAAATATTTATTAAAAAAGTAATATTTGTTATGTGTAGTAATAATTTTTTAGATGGCTCCAAATGTATTATCTCTACATTATCAAATATTAATTTTCACTTTAAATGTAAATTTATTTGACTAATTACAAATATATATATATATATATATATTACAAAAGAATTAGAGCAAAAACAATAAGTTGAGTTTTTCGGATAAAAATTACTTATTATTTTTAAAAAGTCTAATATCCAATCAAAATTTTCTTTTTCTTTATTTTTTACTCCATTTTTTAAAAGTTTATATTTTTTTTTTGTCTCACATCTATTTTTTAAGAAAAACATATCAAATTAATCATTTTTCATGACCTTCAATTTGATATCCATATTGTATATATACAATTACAATATTAATTTTTAAAATATAAACTTTTTTACATAGATTAATTGTGGTATATTTTCATATAAAATAAAATTGTGAGATATTTTTATTTTATATTTTATATATTTTATTTTAAAAATTATATTACAATTTTATAATAACATATTCTATTATCATATTATAAACCGTGCAACGCACAGAATATAGTTAAAAGCATAATATTTTTTCAACATAAAATTAATACTATTTTAATGAAAGAAAATATTTTTGAATGATCTAAAACAATATTACTTTTACCTAAAACTGTTAGTTTTTACTGAAAAAAGTCATGTTTAAAATACACATGTGTGCTCTATAGGAGTTGGATCCGCATATTTTTGCTCATATTGATTTGAGCTGAGTCAGCTGGAATCAACATATTTTTATAATTTTTTGTGGGCACATATTTTGGTTTATGCATATGTGGCAAATAATATTTTGCATAAGTCTACAAAAAAAAAAAAAAAAAATCTTTGACCTCCTCTAATATACACACAAGATTCGAAATATTCCTCATGCTTACTTTCCATTTGCAAGTGAAAAAAACTATTTTGTAACATAACCTGGGTCCTGGGCTCTCACACTCGGGGTATGTTTTGTTTAAGGCTTAAGTGGATAGTTGAATATCCAACTACAAAATAATAAGATCTTGAAATAACGTTAAATAGTGAATATATTTGTTTGTTTATTTTGAGATTCTATAAAATAGGATTATACTGTGGATGTCAAATCAAATACTGAAAAGACGATGTATTATAATATGATATTATGTTGGTAAAAAGAGTCAATTTGACAAAGAAGAAAAATAGGAATATAGATATATAATAAAGTCATCTGTTTATTTTTATAAAAAAAATAAAATATGTCCAATGTTTTTGTTCTTAAAATATACAGTGGAGTCTTGTATACTTTATTGATTTTTTTTTATATTTATATAATTTGATTTTAATTTCATAAAGAGTAATCATTAGATTTATTTTTTAAAATCTTCTTAATTTTGTTTTTTCGTAGATTACTCATATATTTTTTGCACTACGTGCAAAAGTAATATATACTATCAAATTTAACGATTTTAATGGCGCAAAAACTTATGTGCACCGAGTACACCATGTAACCCGATCTATATTATTATTTGTTTAACTAAAAAATATTACTTGGTTACTTGAAAAGTATTACTACTGATTTGTTACATTAAAAAATTAGTACTATTTTGCAAATAAGTAAGTAATACTTTTTAGTTAATCAAGTAATATTGTAGATGAGGTGCACGGTGCATCCAATGTATAAAAGACTCATTATTTTAATGATATGCTATTGCATGCTAAGAAGTGTAAAAAAATAAAATTGATTACCCATTTAGTAAAAAATTACTCTAAATATAATATTTGAAATCAAACGATCATAAGTATTATAAATTTGTAATAATTGTTTCCAAAACATTGATAATTTAAAAATAATCATAAACTTAAAACTTATTCATGCATTTTATGAAAAAAAATGATTCATAAACTACAAAAAGAACAATTGAAAAAGAAAAGAAAAAGACGGTAGAACAAAATTAGAAATGGCAACAACTTATTTAAAAGTGCATCTCATCCAAACGCTGCAGTTTAACTTTGGTAATGGACCATTTTAGTTGTAATGGATAGTTAATCGTATAGGACCATCACAAAACCACTCTCTTTCTACTCAACTCAATTTACCTTTCTCTAATTTTATGATCAGCTTAAGAAAGAAATAGTGAAGAAATGCACCAAAAATTTAGGATGTCTGAAAATATTGCAATGGAAGTTTTAAATTTTGGACTTTCAATAGAAAAGACAGATGACTTCTGCAAAAATTGTAATTTTAGGACAAACCTTTTGAATTTACAACCCCCCCCCCCCCCCAACAAAAAAAAAAAAAAAAAGACAACTTTCATTCACCTTTATAATATAAGTCACTGATATATTTTTTGATGATTATAGTTCTTATTATTTTCATTTTTATGCATAATTTAAAAGCTAAGTTAAAATTAAGACATTTGGACATTTTTTATTATCTAAAATTAAAGTTGGGCTTGAATTCTAATTTTTTGTAAAGATTGTGATTCTTTTTCATGAGTAAGCCAAAAATAAAATTGAAGTACACTTCTTAGATAAAGAGAGTATTTCTGCAAGTTTATTCGTTAATTCTTATTATTTATATTGATAAAAAAAAAAGTTTTATGAACAATTTAAATTGAGTAAATCTCTTGTGCATGAAGTGCACGGTGGATCCGATTTAAATATTATTTGTTTAATTAAAAAAATATTATTTATTTGCTTAAAATATTACTATATTTTTTAAGGTAACAAATCAGTAGTAATACTTTTAAAGTAAACAAGTAATATTTTTTAATTAACTAACAAATACTGTAAATTAGATTGTACGACACACCCAATACACTGATCAAAATTGATGATGTATAACATGATTCTATTGACTCATTACTGTCATACTACTCAACTTTAAAATCACTTATTTTAACAATTTTTTACTTGCCCACAGTTGAAGCTTATTTTGGGAAACATGGCCAAATTCATAACATTTTAGCTGAAATAGCACGTACATGCAAATGTTTGATTTTTCTTGTCACCACGCGTTTTAAAGTTTCTAAAATATAGAGATCCTATTTCAAAAATAAGAAGTTGAAATATTACTATTAATAACATCCTCAAATTTTAGCATAATAGAAATTTTATAATTTAAATAATTTAATCTAAAGGAGTTTATACATCAAAATAAAATAACAAAAACTTATATGCATTTAATGCATGAATCTCCTACATATAATAGGTTGGATCCTACCCTAAAAATAACATTAATGTATGCATCCTAGCCGAACCAACTCTAATCCTTGCAAAATTGCAATGATCCAAGGAATATTACTATTTGTCGAAAAAATTATATATTTTGTATGTGCGATACAAATTTATCGGGGTGGCACCTTAGCCAATTCACCAAATTTTTTGTTTAAGATCAAGTGGACTCATTTGCATTTACAAAGATTTGGTGAATGAGACATAATTAACTCAAATAAAATATGATTCCAAAGTTAAGTCAGAATTTCTTTACCTTTTTGGTAATATCTTATAATCTCCCCTGATATTGGAATTTCAAATCTTATAAACCTCTTTCCCCAAAAAATAAAACAAGAGTTTAGATACAAAATCCCAAACACTTACTTTCAAAAGCTTATTGTTGTCTGTCGTGCATCTATCGTGGGTTCATATATCTGCAATTTACATAGTTGCTAGACTTATTATGACTGCCAATCATGTTTTTTTTTTTTTCAATCACATCTCTTGTATTTGACTTTTTCTCTTATGTTTTATATATTTATAAAAAATGAGTTTTTTGTACATAAAATTAATGTGGTAGCAGCAATCCCTCAAATAATACAGTGAAATCAACTCAATCAATCAGAGCAACTTGATCTTACCACATATATATATAAACAGGCAAGAAACTTCTGTTAGTGATAAATTGCAGGAAATCAACAAAAATTGATACCAAGACTTTAACGTGGAAAACCTCTCAAATCAAGGGTAAAAACCACGGGACCTAGTCCAGCAAAAATTCCACTATGTAAACCGAAATTACACAATCTCCTTCTCTATTACAAATAGAGGAATCATTACAACATCAGCAAGAAACAACTCAAGAAAATTATTCTTTCAAGAAACTACTCAAGAAAACCATTCTTGGCAAAGAAAACCATTCTTGGCATCCACAACAATGGGAGGAGTATCACAAATGATAGAATAAGAGGATAAGAAATCACCCATTCCTTGTCTCTCTTCTGTCTCCCACTTTTCTTTACTTCTGGTGTGTGTTTCTATCTCTCTCTGTCTCTTCTCTTCTTCCCTCTCCAATTCTCAGAATTGAACTTCTCTTCTCATTGTGAGTACTAGACCCATTATTTTGCCAAAATAGGCCTAAGAAATTTCTATGGGCTTTTATTTAAATATCAGCCCAACAATCTCCCCCTCCCAATATAGTTGGATTTTGAATCACACAAGTCTCGAGTTCATACCGGCCAACCCAGTGCATAGCTCATGTTTCTCTCAAATAACCACCTTAGTCATCATGTCTGCCGGATTTCTATCAGTGTGAAACTTCTCAAGTTTCATATTTGCTTTTTCAATACCATTCGAAGCCAATGGTATCTCACATCAGTATGTTTTGTCCGAGCATGATACATGGAATTTTTGCTTAGATCATTAGCACTCTGACTGTCACATAATACTACATATTTTTCTTGCTTTAGTCCCAATTCTTGCAAAAATCTTTTCATCCAAATCATCTATTTCCCAACCTCATTTGCTGCAATATATTCGGCCTCAGTTGTAGATAAGGCAACGCACTTCTGCAACTTTGATTTCCATGAGATAGCTCCCCCTGCATATGTGAACAGATATCCTGAAGTAGATTTCCATCCATCAAGATCACCTGCCATATCACCATTCGTGAATCCTTCAAGAACAGGTTTTAAACTTCCAAAACTCAAACATAACTTTGAAGTTCCCCTCAAATATCTGAATATCCATTTTACAGCCTCCCAATGGTCTTTTCCTGGATTGGAAAGAAATCTGCTCACCAAGCTAATAGCTTGAGCAATATCTAATCTTGTACACACCATGGCGTACATCAAACAGCCTACTGCAGAGGAATGAGGAATTGTTCCCATCTCATCTCTTTGTTCTTCAGTAGTGGGACATGACTTCTTACTAAACTTGAAGTGATTAAAAAGTGGTGTGGTTACAGGCTTAGCATGTTTCATGTTGAAACTCTGAAGTACTTTCTCGATGTACTTCTCTTGTGACAACCACAATTTTCCAGCTTTTCTTTCTCGAATGATCTCCATTCCCAAGATTTTCCTTGTTGAACCTAAATCCTTCATGTCAAAAGATTTGGACATCTCTTCCTTCAACATGCCAATCATCACAATATCTTTTCCCACAATTAGCATATCATCAACATAAAGTAGCAAAATAATAAAATTACCATCAGGGAAGTACTTGATATAAACACAATGATCTGCCTCCGTTCTTTTATAACTCTGGGTAGTCATAAAAGAATCAAACTTTTTATACCATTCACATGAAGCTTGCTTCAGGCCATACAAGCTCTTCCTCAATCTGCAAACCAAGTGTTCCTTCCCCTTAACCTCAAATCCTTCCGGTTGATTCATGTATATTTCTTGCCTCAATTCTCCATGTAAGAACACTGTATGAACATCAAGCTGTTCAATCTCAAGATTCAAACTAGCTGTCAAACCCAACACAATGCAAATGGAGCTCATCATCACCACTAGTGAGAATATCTCGTCAAAGTCAATTCCCTTCTTCTGAGTAAACCCCTTGACAACTAATTGTGCCTTGTGTTTCACTATTTTGTCACCATCTTTCTTTAACTTGAAGACCCATTTGTTCTTTAGAACTCTCTTTCCCTTTGGCAATTCAACTAAGTCAAAAGTGTTGTTTTTGTGTAGTGAGTCAATCTCATCTTGCATTGCTTTAATCCAATGATCTTTATCTTTGAGGGATTGCACCTTCTCAAAATACTCAGGCTCCCCCTCATCGGTGACCAATGCCCATTCTGAATCCGGATACAAGGTATTTGATTTACGTTGTCTGACAGGTCTTCCATCTTGTATGGATTTTCTGGCGGTATATGTGGCTGTTCTGGTTCTCCAACATCCGGGATTGGATCACCCACATCTGGGTCAGCTGCCGCTAGCTCATCATTTTCAATGTCAGCTTCGTTACCAATTTCAACTTCTTTTCTACCAGCATCAACATTGACGGTAGGAATTTTTAATGGTGTTAGATCAACAACACCTGTATGCATTCGAGTAATAGTATTGCTCTTTTCCAAATCTTCCATTGTTTCATTCTCATGAAAGATAACATCTCTACTCTTGACAATTGTCTTGTTCTCTAGATCCCATAAATTGTATCTGAAATCCTCATCTCCATATCCAATAAATATACAAGAAGTGGCTTTGCTATCGATCTTGCTTCTTTGTTCCATCGGCACGTGCATATATGCTTTGCACCCAAAAACTTTTCAAGTGGGAATAAGAGACATTTTCCCCACTCCATACTCTCTCTGGAATATCAAAATCCAAAGAGACTGATGGAGATATGTTAATCAGGTAGCAGGCAGGCAACACAGCTTCACCCAAAAAGAACTTAGGTAGTTTAGCCATCCTCATCATACATCTGACTTTTTCCATAATGGTTCTGTTCATTTTTTCTACTGTACCATTATGTTGAGGGGTGCCTGGTTCTGTCTTCTCATAACTGATGCCATGCTAAGCACAGTATTCTTTAAACTCTCTAGAGGTATACTCCCCACCATTATCTGTCCGCAGACACTTAAGTAGGTTCCCCGTCTTTCTCTCAACCATGACGTTGAACCTCTGAAACTTCTGAAATACTTCACCTTTGCTCTTCAAGAAATACACCCAAGTCTTGCGTGAAGCATCATCAATGAAGGTGAGAAAATATTTATTTCCACCTAAGGACTCCACCTCGAGAGGACCACAAACATCATAATGTATTAGCTCTAATACAACATTTTTTCGTTTAGAAGGTGTACAAAAGAAAATTCTATTTTGTTTACCAAATAAACAATAATCACAAGTGTGGAGTGACTTAATTTTATTTATGGGAATAAAAAACTTCTTGGCTAGGAGCTGCAATCCTTTCTAACTCATATGCCCCAGCCTCTTGTGCCACAAATTTGGTGAAGAATCATCTTCGGCTACAAATAACTTGTCCCGAGCTATATTAAGCTTCATCCTGTATAAAGTGCAACAAAGCTTTCCCTTTCCAGCCAACAAGGATCGTTTTGTAATCCTCCAGTTTCCATTTGTGAACTTTTGATCATATCCTTCTTTGTCAAAAACATTAATAACAATCAAATTGTGGCGCAACTATGGAATATGTTTTACATTTTTCAAATGCAAATTGCTTCCCAATTCTGTCTCAACAACCATGTTACCAATGCCAATGACCGGTGAAACACTCTTGTTTCCCATGAACAAATGGCCAAAGTCTTCAGCTCGGTAGCTTGTGAAAAACTCTCTCTTCATAGTACAATGATGAGAAGCACCTGAATCAACTATCCACTCAACATTGGGATCCTCAACATGACAACATTCATCATTGATACAAACTACAGTCTGATCATCATCTGAGTGAGTGACAACGGCTGCTGTATTTTTATCCTCTGACTTCTTTTGATTCTCTTCTCTTTGTTCTTTCTTCTAAATCCTGCAATTTCTCTTCATATGGTTGGGTCCATCACGATGATAACACTTGAATTTTTCTCTGGACTTAGACCTGTCATTCGATTTACCATGACCTTTAGGTCCTTTGTTCCTGCTTATATCTCTGTTTTCCATGATAAATGATTGTGCATAACTGACTCCTGATTCTTTTCTCCTAGTCTCTTCATTGAACATACTTTCTTTGACCATGTTCAACGTCAACTTTCTATTTGGAGCTGTATTACTGAGTGTCACCACCATATCTCAACTGTCAGGTAGAGAACTTAATAGAAATAGCGTCTGCACTTCATCATCAAATGAAATTTTCATGGTAGAAAGCTGATTTACCATATCTTGAAAAACATTCAAGTGCTCTGCCACAGAACTTCCATCTCTGTATTTCAAATTCACCAATTTTCTGATAACAAATGTTTTGTTCTGTGCATTCTTCCTTTCTTACAATTCCTGCAGCTTTTTCCACAAATCATATGGATCGGTCTCTTTAGCCAAATGATTAAAAAAAACTGATATCTACCTACTGTTTGATTGTACCAATTGTTTTTCTTCCTAATTTTTCCACTCTTTATCTTCCATGTTCTCAGGCTTAGCATTTTTTCCTTCAACAGGATCATACAAATCTTTACAGTAGAGTAAATCCTCCATCATAGGTTTCCATATGGAATAATTCTCTGCATTCAATTTAATCATCAACCCAACACTACCTTCCATAGTTTCTGCCTAACTGTGGCTTTGATACCACTGTTGTGGTAGCAACAATCCCAGATCAAATAATACAACGAAATCAATTCAATCAATCAGAGTAACTGGATACTACCACATATATATAAACAGACAAGAAACTTCTGATAGTGATAAATTGTAGGAAATCAACAAAAATCGACACCAATACTTTAACGTGGAAAACCCCTCAAATCAAGGGTAAAAACCACGGGACTAGTTCAGGAAAAATTCCACTATGTAAACTAAAATTATACAGTCTCATTCTCTATCACAAATAGAGGAATCATTACAACATCACCAAGAAACTACTCAAGAAAATCACTCTTCCAAGAACTACTCAAACAAACTATTCTTGGCATCCACAATAAATGGGAGGAGTATCACAAATGATATAATAAGAGGATAAGAAATCACCCGTTCCTTGTCTCTCTTCCGTCTCCCACTTTTCCTTTCCTCTGGTGTGTGTTTCTGTCTCTCTCTGCCTCTTCTCTTCTTTCCTCTCCAATTCTCAGAATTGAAATTCTCTTCTCATTGAGATTACAAGATCCATTATTTTGCCAAAATGGGTCTAAGAAATTTCCATGGGTTTTTATTTAAATATCAGCCCAACTATATTGGGCAAAAGTCCAACAAAAATGTCCATGCATCTACTTAACGGTATCATTTGTTTATTTGAAACATAATATTATTTTTTTAAAGTAATGAAGCAGTAGTAATATTTTTAAGTAAACAAATTTTTTAGTTAAATAAATAATATTGTAAATTAAGTTATACGATACACCTAATACACATAATTTTTTGCAAGCCACGTGATTTGTTGCCAAAGAAAGGTGATTAGGTTATGTGAAACTCTTGTTTATGTGCCCCACCCCCTCCCCAACCGAGAGAGAGAGAGAGAGAGAGAGAGAGAGAGAGAAAGATGTACACGTTTGATACAAAGAAGGAGGCGGGTTGGGCGGGGGGCAGCTAACTTGGTTATGGTGACAAAGTAACATGACTCCCACAATAAGCCCATCCCTCACGCACACCTCCCTGAAGACAATCCTAACCATTTCCTCCCTCTTCAATTTACGTGGCCCATCAACCTACCCAGTTATTCCCAATTAATCATTCATCAACAATTACTGAATTGTATTTTTCTATTATAATTATATAATTTCATTTTTCAAGCGGGGCGTTTGTTACACATATATATACCAGAAAGTGTATTTTAACGGAGTGCTAAAATTTGGCAGTGTTCCACACGAAGGAGCCCACACACTATTTCTCAAATCATCGTGAACCCTTTTACTGCTAATTTGGCATGAATTAATACACTTTTTCATCCTACACAAAACGTAAAATTCCAGTAATGCTTGATTTTTCGTTCTAAACAAAAGCAACGACCTAGTTAAATTATATATAAACTAATTATAATTTGTTATCTTACAGTATATATAAAAGCAGGGTAGTGTAAGAATAATTTTTCCTCATATTTTCAGTTTTTAAAATGGATGTTTTTTAGAAAATGATGTGCTAGATTTTGATTAGTTAAAATTTATTTTATTTTATTTTCGTAAATAATACTTTTTGTGTATTTGATTTAGAGACTTATTAAATAAATAGTTCTAATACAATTTATTAATTTATTACATAATCAAAACACTTATTTTGAGATGAGACGAATATGTTATTTGGTATAATAAACTATTTATTTGACATGTCTTTATCAATAATAAAATAAAATACTTCAAATATTTTTTAAAGTTTATTCTTAAATATTTATTTAATCAAATTATATTATAAATCATGCACAAGAAGCAATGCTAACTAATAATTAATAATAAAGTAAAACTTTTATAATGTCTAATACATAATTATTTTTATAACCTTTAATAAATAGAGAAACAAAAACCTAAACTAATGTTGCGTGCTCCCCACTGTCACACGGGTAAAATTAGCGACAATATTTCACCCTAGATTACCTCAATGTGCGGCCCAATCTTTCCCTCAAAGACTAGTCAGCCTTCGTGAATTCTCACAACTCTCGTGTATAATTCGCACTGCCCAACACCCCACGTGCGGGACTTTCCCGGTTTGAGTGAATGTGTGCAATATTTCAACAAATATACCACACATATGCTGGAATATAAAGGCAACAACAGAATTACGGGCAATGCCCAACTAGTGCTCATTTCCACTATTAAACTCGTACAAGAGAATGGCCTGGAGGCACACAAACCCAATCACTCACTAAACACCGGTTGTGCAACTCAAAACCGAAACAACAATATAAAGATAGGCTACAATTTTGTGTGGTGAACATCCCTCACCATGTGGGATTTAATTAGAATGTGACACCTGGAAATGGGCCAGGTGTCGTCCACAGCACGAGCCAGCAGGTGCTGGATGGTTTTCAACTGCCGCCCAACACTCAGCACCATTTCGGCATTTTTCGCCAACCGCCCAACCACCTGCGCCCGCGGTCTGCCCACGCGTGCGAGTTTGCGCCCTGGTCATCCTGCGTGCGTGGCTAGCCTGTGCCCGTACGCCAGTCTGCACTGGCCATGCCTGTGCACTCGGCATCTGCCCTCATTTCCCGTTGTGCATGCAAGGCTCAGTTCCTTGCCCAAATCCCACATCTTGTCTGTACCCTTCCACGACGTCCAGCCATCATCTGCACATCTATCCGACACCAACATCTCGCAGCCCACATATTTTGTTTCCCGCATATCATGTGCCAGACGGCTCTGTACCATGATACCAACATCGTTTTCAGAATGTGCCTACTTCCGGCACCCATTCCTTGTGCTTAGCGCCCCGACCTCGCACTCGTCGAGTCTTTTCCAACCTGACATCTTGGGGTAACAAACCCCCACGTATCATGTGTCCGACGGCTCCGTGCCATGATACCAGCACCAATTCTGAAATGTGCCGCCTACTCTCGACACCCGTTCCTTGTGCTTAGCACCCCCGGCCTCGCACCCATCGAGTCTTTTCCAACCCAACATCTTGGGGTAACAATCTCCTGCATATCATGTGCCCAACGGCTCTGTGCCTTGATACCAGCACCATTTTTGGAATGTGCCGCCTACTCCTAGCACTCATTTCTTATGCTCAGTGCTCCCGGCCTCATACCCGTCGAGTCGTTTCCAACCCAACATCTTGGGCTAACAAACCCCCGCGTATCATGTGCCTGACGGGTTCGTGCCATGATACCATCACCATTTCTGGAATGTGCCACCTACTTCTGGCACCCATTCCTTGTGCTCAGTGCCCCCGCCTTGCAACTGTTGAGTCTCTTCCAACCCGACGTCTTAAGGGGGTAACACCTACTCAGTTCTCACTTCCTTAGTTCATCCCCTGCAAGGCTATACAGCAAAACCAACACCTCCACCCACACCTTCGTACCCTCTGCCGCCTCAAAGCTGACCACTACCTGCACTGCCTAGACTTTCACCTCCAAGGCCGCCACCAACACCTAGACATCCATCTTCTCTTAGCTCTTAGATTTGCAGTTGCTGTTCTCTCTTCTCACTTCAAAAATCGACCCTCTTTCACCCTTTAGACCTAACATCGTCTCTTGAGTATTTTCTCCCATCAATGTATACTCTTCATTTTCATATATGTACTTGTAATATCAGAATATCTACGCACAAGTTGAGTTCGTACTCAACATGGTACTGGGTAGTAAAATTTGCAAAAAAAAAAAAAAAAAAGGACTGAGCTATATTTCAAGGAAGAACTCACTTATCCTCTGCGAGCAAATATATTAGAGAAGTACTTTGTTTCCCAACAAGGTGAAAATATGGTTTTACTAGACACCCTCTTCACTAAAGACCCCTACTTGTCTCACGCACACTCCCTCTAACAACTAGCCCAATCAATCAGTCCCCTTATTGGATTTCATCACACGTATCCCTCTGGTGTTGTACTTGATCTGTCAGACTATCTGAGTTCCAACTGGGCGTAGAATTCAGATTGATGAATTACAACAAAATAAAACAAAACAATCTCTCTCTCGATCTCTCTCAAGGTAAAAACTAAACGAACTACTGTAATGGTTTTGGGTTGTCCCCTTTATATACAAGTCATGGACAACCTTACAATCTAGTTTACATGGTAGGAATATCTTTCAATCAATATGTGCATATCTTCAAGATTTGTTTCGCTCCACCATATCTCTTCCATATCTTTTGTGTTATCTTTTGTATTAATCTTGGCTGATATGCATCCAAATGTCATTTGCATCCAGGTTCGATGGATTTCTTGATACCCTTTTCCTAATATCTTGAAAATCTTCCTTCAATTTTTCTTGGATCTTCATGATATCTACGTTGATTTCCTTCCACAATTTCCTTGTGTCTTCATAATTTACAAAGATAGAATCTTTGTAAATCTTCCAAGTATCTAACTTTACAAGATCTACACATGGACACAATATTTTGTTAAATCTAGGAATATCCTAAACCATGTCCGTTTTTGTTCAATGCCAATGTTTAGAGAACTCAAAATCAAGTTCTTACAATCTCCCCTTGGGAATTTGTGACAAAACATCATACATTTTCACACGATGCGGCTGAAAGAATAAAACATAGTAAGAACCCAATGAGTTCGAACTTAATCAAAAAACTGATTTCATGAACTCATTTACATGTCAAGCTCTCATTCAACAAAATAACATAGCACAACCATGTAACACAAGAGACTAGAGCAGGTAAGTCATATGGTCAACAAAAAAAGGTAATTAAAAGCAGCACACCTAAGGAATTCAAATATTATCATATTACATATTAATAGAAATGTTTTTAGGCAAAAAAAAAAAAAAAAAAACCTAAATCAGCCAGGAGCTAGTGATCCAGTAGTGAAGGACACGATCTATGTCATATTCTTTCTCATTCCTGTCTTCTTGGTGCTCCTTGGTAGCATTTCCTTCTTCTTTTCCAGTCTCGTCTTCTGCACCCTCATCAGCAGCCTCCGCATCATCGTTGCTCTTCTCTCCCTTTTTTGTTCTAGATGCCGAAGGGTGAGTACCTGCATTAGAAGAGTTAAAATATACAAGCAGTTTTTTGAACAGTTCTTCCTGAGCAGATAACTAAATCTTCATTCATTTCACCATCTCAAGCTAGGTTCCGACAAAGGCAGGGAGATTTTGGCAGGCTCGTTGGGGAGTCAGAACTGGAGTTTCAAGAGTCTTCATAGAATAAAAATTCAAGATTCTGTTAGAAAACTTCAATGATGGAACAACCAACTCTAGTATATCTTTGAGTTCGTCCTCCATACAGATGTCTTGTTTTGCCAAAATACCCAAGATCAAACTAGGGAGGATGATCAAATTCCAGTGAGATGGTTTTTCGGCCAAACTAACAATGGTCGAATAGACATGAAATCTAAAATTGAAAGGTTTCCCTATCAACAACCGATATAAGAACACCGCTTGTGTTTCATTGAGGATGGATTTGTTTGTGGGGGGTCCAATTAAGTCTCCCAATCTTATGTAAGAAATTTCCCTCAAAACTAAGATCAGATGGGGTTACTCCCTCTTTCTTCCAGACCACAATCCTTCCTTCAGTCTGAACAGAAGCTACCTCATTCAAATCATCATCAAATTCTAGTACAACATCATTATAATAAATTCCCAAGAACTCATCTATCACACTAGGAGTGAATAAGCAAGATTTATTCTGGACAAACTCGTTACCTTCATTCAGAGAACCCTCATCCCAATAATTTTCCACCAAATTTGTATAAAATTCACGAACAATATTTCCACAAAAACATGCAGTATAGCCCACTGTCGATTCCATCCCCACCCGTTTTGGGTTTGATAACCGTTTCGAATAAAAAATACAACTTTCCAAAAATACATAATCTTTCTTCAGCTTTATCATTCAGAAATTGCTTCGATTTAGAAAAAAAAGGAAAGGAGGGTCACTAAATTTTGGCGAGGTCCTGGTCAAACTAGCGGAGCGATATGGTGGAAAGATTTTTGAAGTTGTTTCTAGTTCCGACTCTACTAAGATTTTGGTTCTCTTTTCTGCCATCGGAGCAGGAGATGGAATGGACTCAGATGAGTGAATAACTGGGTCAAGAACACACTCATTGGGTCCTTCATCTCTTCACTATTCGGAAAATTGATTATTGATTTAGAGTCAGTGATTTCAGCCATCCCACTTTCTTCTTCCCTTTTCGATCGATTAACTTCTCCAATTTTGAGGGTTCTTCTTGTTCAGGCCAAGAAGAAGAAACCTTAGTCTCTTAAATCTTGTGTTTACAATGTTTCGGCACTGAGAGAAGGAAAGTTCTTCATCCTGACTGTGTTTGTTCTTGTTCTCCATCATTGGGAATTGAGAGAGGAATTTCGGTGGGAGGTGTCACCATTTATTTAGGATTGTGAGTGACGAATAATTTGGGACGATGGTATCGCCAGATGGCTTTTGGTGTTGTCGTTTTTCACCACAAACATACAATCGACATGCCCACACTGAAACAGAAAAAGGGCAAGCAAGATTGTCTCCCAAAGGACCGATGAGAATTTTTCAATCTTTAGGTATGTTAATTAATCCAAAAATCACTAGCAAATGTTTATAATTCGAAGAGTTAAATTAAATAGCAATAATCAAGAGAATAGATTTTGTATAAAAAATGTAAAGCATTCTGGTTTCCAATTAATTCCACCCCAGCTAACCATTCCAATCATTGACACAAAAATGACTGTAATACATGCAAGAAAATTAGTTATAACCACAAAAGACGCTTTATACATGTTCTTATCTCTCCTTAATATCTCAATAATCAGGAAGATGCTTCACCAATTATTTCCCTAATTGACTGACACTCGAGAGATGTTCTACAGATTTAATGAGTGAACAATATTAATAATTAGAGAGACCCGATTCAAAACTAGTAAATTCTGACACAGTATTACCGAATTAAGACTAAAAGTCTAACCCAAGTCACACTATCTAATCTCGTGTGCAACCCAATTTTGGAATTCAAATTAATTTCTAGGCTGTCAAAAGCAATCGGTTTGTAAGGGCATACCGCCTATCCATCAGGTAAGTTTTTTGTTTCAACTCTTCCAAAATTCTGCTCTTTCTCTACAATTGCAATCTTCACCTAAATTTAATTATAAAATGCCATTAGCTCCATAAAATATACTCCAAGGGGATACTGATCATAAAAAATACACCAAAAATCTCCTAAAAGATATAATAAATATGCACCAATCAGTTTTAGGCAACGTGCTGCTGCTTTTGTTCTTGGCATTTTAAAATTTGAATGAAATATCTTTCGGATGAGAGCAATGTACTTTAGACAACAGGAGAGCAAACTGATCAGTGAGGGTAAATGAATAAAACTAGGGGAATTTGAACTTAAGAGAGAAGAGAATTCCTCAACTTCAAATTCAAAAACAAGTAACTGCCCTATTTCGAAAAATCCCACCTATTTTCCAACCATAGTAATTACACTTCAACACATAGTACGCCAGAGAAATTAACATATTGAATTTTTTAATTGAGATACATAGTTCTATACTGAGTTTGAACTAGATTGGGAAACAGTTTCTGATACTTCTCTTTGAACAAACTTTGATAAATTCTATATTTGCATTTAAGGCCATATATAGAAGAGGGGTTTCAACCTAATCACTCTGTGGATGACCCCTTGTGTAGTAGCTCGCAAAGAATACAAGTCAATACTATACTAGAAAAACCCCGTGTGACGAGCTCAGGTCCCTTATAACCCCTTTAAGTATCAAATTTTTTTATGAGATGTGGTAGCTTCCACAATTCTATCATTTTATGTGTATGAAACTCGATCACATTTTGTGACAACTTTATTACTGCATCATTTCAAGGCTGCAGCTTTTTCCATGAGAGAGTTGGAGAGATTTTATGCATGAATTTCATTAGTCGTCAAATATTGTAACAGAAAACATATTGAACCCCAATCACGAACAAACTAAATTCTTTTTGTTCTTTTTGTCTTCAAGAAATGTTACAGATTCCTAATGACTTCCTAAGAGTCATGAATTGTTGCACATCAAATGCTTTAGTGAAGATGTCAGCCAATTGTCCCTCAGTTGGAATATGATCTAGAACTACAATTCTATCTTCTATGAACTCTCGAATAAAATGATACAAGATGTCAGTATGTTTGGTGCTGCAATGTTGTACGAGAATTTTGGATATGTTGATCGCACTTGTATTATCACAGAACATATTGATCGATTCTAACTTAAGCTCATAGTCTAGTAGTATGTTCATCATCCATACCAATTATAAGAATGCGATGTCTGCTGCTATGTCTCTGCCTCAGCTATGGATAAAGATATAATATTTTGTTTTTTACTTAGACAAGATACAAGATTAGTACCGATAAAGAATCAGTCGCCTGAAGTCTCCAACTCAATTTGTGTCACAATACCCTGAAGAACTGGGTTAGTATCAATACAGTACTTTATCCCATAATTACTTGTACCTTCCACATATTTGATGATTCTCTTTACAGCTGTTAAGTGATTCTCTTGCATCAGCTTGATATAGAGCATACATTCGAACACTGTAACAAATATCATGCCCGCTTGCCGTTAGGTACAATAAGCTGTCTATCATGCCTCGGTATAGCGTTGGTTCAGCATGTTTTCCTAACTCATCTATTGAGAGTTTGATTGTGGTTCCCACGGCGGTATTCGGATACTTACATCCTTCTAAACCAAACTTATTAACCAATTTGTTAGTGTATTTTTCTAGTTGAATGAAGATTCCAGGCTTACATTGTTTTACCCGTAGTCCTAAGAAATACGTCAGTTCCTCTACCATACTCATTTCGAATTCTTTGGACATTATCTGCATGAACTCATCAACTTTTGTTTTAAACGTAGACCTAAAAACAATGTCACCCACATAGACTTGAGCTATTATAATATGTGAGTCTCAATGTTGTACGAACAGAGTCTTGTCTACTCCTCTGCGACTAAATCCTTTCTTCAGTAAGAATTGAGTGAGTCTTTCATACTAGGCCCTTGGTGCTTGCTTGAGACCGTACAATTCCTTTTTTAACATGTAAACATGGTTAGAAAAACAGAGGTCCTCAAATCCATTAGGTTGTTCAACGTATGCTTCTTCTTTTAAGAAACCATTCAAAAAGACATTTTTCATGTCCAATTGATACACAACGAATTTTTTTAAACAAGCAAAGGAAAGAAGAATTCTTACTGACTCCAGTCGAGTGACCAAAGAAATTGTTTCCTCAAATTATATCCCTTCGACTTGTGTGTATCCTTATTCTAATAGACATGCCTTTTTCCTTATGATATTGTATTGCCATGTTCGTCGGTTTTGTTTCTTGAATATGTACTTGGTACCAATCACATTCACATCTTCAGGCCTTGGAACAAGTGATCATACATCATTCATTGTGAATTGCTCGAGTTCCTATAACATCGATATAATCCAGGACCTGTCTTTGAGTGCCTCCTTCACATTATTTGTTCGATCATTGATACGTCAAGCTAGTTGGGACGGTTCCTGCATCTTACAATAGTTAGGTTTATGTTCTCCTTGAGTTTGTACTCCTTTAGTAATTTCACCCATGATCAATTCTTTGGTGGTGATTTTTCTGGACCTTGACAGGAGGTTCGTCATCTTTGGGTGAGTCATTTTTTGAATTTTGAACTTGTTCATCCTATACCTTCTCATGTACGTTGTCAGTTTCAACTAAAATAATTTTTCTAATGGAATCGTTAGTTGGAACATCATTAGAACTGACTTCATCATCAATAACCACATAAAAACTTTCAACAATATTTCCATTTTGTTTAATATGAATTATATATGCCCTGCTCATAGTTGAGTATCCAACAAACATACCTTCGTCACTTCTATCTTGGACCTTACCTAGTTGTTCTCGATCATTGTAGACATAACACTTACATCTGAATACGTGTAGGTGGCTTAAATTTAGAGTTCTCCCTTTCCAAATCCGATACATCATCATACCTAGTCGTTTTTTAATAAAGACTCTGTTTATGACATAACATGTTGTGTTGACAGCTTATGCCGACCACTTCTAAGGCAAGTTCTTACTCATCAGCATAGATCTGGCCATTTCCTACAATGTTTAATTCTTTCTTTATGCCACTCCATTCTATGCTAGAGTTCTGAGTGCTCAGAACTCATGAAATATACCATGTGAAGAATAGAAGTTTGCAAACAATATGTTTTCAAATTCTTTTCCATGATCATTTCTAATTCGTAGAACACTTACTTTCTTTTCATTTTCAATTCTTTTGACCAAGGAACTTAATGGTTAAAGGTTTTAGTTTTGTCTTTCAAGAAGTATTCCCAGGTAAAACGAGAAAAGTCATCAACATACACAAAGACATATTTTTTACCGCCAAAGCTTTTAACATGTACAGGTCCCGTAAGATCCATATGAATCAATTCCAAGATTTGCTTTATGGTAACCTCCTTGAGTGGTTTGTGTGTCTCTTTTTTCTGTTTGCCCAATTGGTATGGACCGCTAATAGAAACGTTCTTCTTGGATAGTTTTGGTAACCCTCGAACAACCTAAGATTTAGACAAGTCAATTAGATGTTAAAAATTTATTTGTCTTACTTTTTTATGCCAAGTATGGAAATTTTTGGTAACAACACTATGATATAATAAGTTTTCTCATGTAAGTCGCAATGGTCCTCAGATTTTATGCCAGTAAGAACAGGTGCATGATTTTTATCGAACACTATGCACCTGTTGTGCGTGAAACTCACATAATGTCATTGATCACCCATTTGACTTATGCTCAAAAGATTGGCTTTCAGATTGTCGACTAGCAGTACATTAGTAAGAACTGGAAGTCATTTCATGTTCAACGTTCCTTTTCCCAATGACTTTGTTTCTTGTACCATCTTCGAACTTGACAAACATGTCCTCAACCTCAACAATATTGATTAGGTTAGATCCATCTCTGGTCATATGACGAGAGCATCAACTGTCAAAATACCATAAACCTTCACTTCTCGCATGTAAAGAAATGATTGAGTAAAAATATTGGTTGATCGATTTCTATATCCATATTTTTCGTTGAGGATGATTGGTCTTACGAGTACTAGTATTAGTTCTGACAGCTCGAGAATTCAGAGGAATCCCGCTAATGCTCCACTCTTTTATGTTGTTAGTGTAGAGATCATGCTTTATCCTATAACATTTAGGGCGAATATGACCTCTTACATCACAATAGTGACAAACTGGAACAAATCTTTGAGAAGGATGTTCTAGAGAAGAGTGAACATTAGTAATTTAATGGAGTTCAAAAATAGCTGAGAATTGGACAAACCTCCAGTTACTTTGTTGCATTCCTTTCTTATATCCTAGCCCAAGTTTTGTCCTTGATGTTTGACAGTAGGACAAAATTTAATCAACCTTGCATTTCCCATAATTTAATTTGTGAATTGAAGACTTCGTCTCAAGGTTTTGTATCTCATGTGTTTCAGTTTGCTTTTTTTCTGTAGTTCTAACTTAACTATCATTAGATTTTTTTTTTTGTAAGGAAATTATTACCTGATCCTTTTCTTCTGCCAAATTTTGTGCTATAACACACTTGTGTTGCAGTAAGTCCATCTTGGTCTTCAGTTCTTGTATTGTTCGAACTTGATCTTCCATAGTTGATTGAGTGTCGACTAATCTTTCATTGAGGATCTCATTTACATTATTTAGCTTTTAAATTTCACCCTTTTGTAGTTCAGTTTAACTCGCATCATCCAAACTTGATTCCTTCTCCCTCTTAAGTTCCCTTACTTGTGCTTCAAGTTTCACAATTACATTAGCTGCGTTCGAGCATTGGAACATGGTATGTTTGTACATTACATCTTCGAATGTTGGTTCATCAATACTACACAATTCATCCATGGGCTTGGTACCCGATTTTGAGGGAAAGGAGGAAGTTAAGCACGTAATTGATCATCAGAGGATTAAATAGAAAATTTACAAGTGTTTGGGGATGGTTCATCGTTATCTTCCTCATATTCCGAATCACTCCATATGACTTTGAATGCTTTGTTATTCCTAAGAAAAGTCGAACATTTGACTTAATAGTGTCCATATCCTTTACACTCTTTGCACTGCTCATTTTGTTATATTTTTTAGTGTTTTCAGAGCTTTGCTTGTTTCCAGGTCTATGAAGTAAGCCATCATCTCCTTTATGTCTATATGTTTATCGTCATCTTTCTCTTGTGTGCTTCCCGTCTCAGCTTTTAGTGTGATTGCCATTTGTTTCACTATGTCCAAATCATTGTTCATCTTGAACGTTCTAAGTTATCCAAGAAGGTCATCTAATGACATCGACCTGATTTTCATCAAGTATTCCAGCACTGTGATTTTCTTACGAAACCTCGATGGAAGAGTTCTCATGATTTTCTTAATTTGACTTACTTCAGATAAAGATTCACCAAGAATATAACATTGGTTTACTATGCTATTGAACATCGTGAAGTAGAGATCGATGTTCTCATCTTCCACCATATGAATATTGTCGAATTGGGATGCCAGTTTTTCGAGTTTCGATCCTCGTACGGACTCGTTTCCTTCAAACTAACTTTGGAATGTGTCCCACACTTCTTTTGCTGTATTGCATTTGTCTATCAATTTGTGTCTTATTGAATCAACGGACGATAAAATTCATTGAAAATAATCTTCCATGATTTAAAATTCCATCAATAGACTAGAAACCAACTTTGTCTTTTGTATAATCATGCAAGTTATTCATAGCTTTGTCATTAGTCGCACACAACATATACTATATATGTATATACACTACAATATTTTGATCTTATGTAACATATAACTGTAACACTTTTTACATAGATTACTTTATGTAACATATTTTTATAAAACATTTATAATTTTAATATTTATGTAACATTTTTGTAATATTTTATCATATATAACACTGACATATAACACTTCTTATTCACTAACAATTTTTAACTAGCACTTTTGTAACACTATGAATTTCTAACACTTACTTGTAACACATTTAAACGAGAAACACTTTTAAGTAACACTTTTTAGGTTACATTTTTAAATATGTAACAATTTATATGTAGCACTTTTGATTAACTAATATTTTAGACAACACATTTTAGAACATTCACTTATTAATTTATGAAAATAATTCTTTTTTTATGAGAAACTTATGTGAATATTTCTTTAAAGTAAAACTAATATATAATTAATATGCAATATTTGATAAAATGAAATGTTAAGTATTACATGTCTATTTATATAATTTTTAATAATATATATTAAAAAAGATTTTTAATTATCATAAAATAATTTATTTTAAATATTAATAAAATAATTATTAAATATTACATACAATCTAGATTAAAAAGTATGTATATTAAAGATTATTTATTCAAGATCATATACATAAATAAAACCAGAATAATATTAATTAACTATATATTTTAAAAATTATTTGAAATATTATATTCATGTACAAACAATTTATAATTAGTGTGTACACACACACCTGCACGGATATGTATATATTACCTAATATGTAAGTTGGATCAGATGGTATGGTTGTTAATTTGAATGATCTCAATACTAGAAGGTCCTGGGTTCAATTCTAATTTTAAACATATAGTTTTTTTTTTTTTGTGTAAAATCTAACATTTTATAGTTGTTACGTTAAAGTGTTACATTAAATGATTTATTGTAACACTTATTAAAAGTGAAGTGTTACATATTGTTCATGGTAACACTTTTTTGCTATTGTGTAACACTTTTTCATGTTACATAATGTCTATTATGTTGTGGTGATATGTGTGTTTGTTTTATGCACATTAAACATGTATACTATATCAGTATAAATGGTGAGTTTTTTTCCATTATAAGTAAACCGAAATTCCTTTTTACCTACTTTGATAGTGAAGAACTCGAGCTTGTACTTAGTGGCCACTAGCCACTAGTTGATCTTGTCTACAATGAGAAGTAAATTGATTTTTTCTTTTTTTAACAACTCCTAGCGAATGACAGCAAAATATTGCAAATACAAAAATAAAAATATCACCATTGGTGAGATATGTATCCCCTTGTTACTCATATGCCCAAGCTTTTATGCCATAGTTCAGTTTTATATTTTTTAACAGCATACATGAAAGACTTGGATTTGGCTACACATATATACAAGTTATTTTTCTCTTTAGCTTCGAAAATCATGAAATATCCCGTCATAATTTTCACACAACATTTTCCCACCTCGCTCTACACATCATCTTTTAGAGCAACACAAGATATCAATTGTTACACAAAACATAAATATGTCTAGCCTTATGTACTTTAATCACATATTCAGATTTATATAGCAAAGACAGATCATCAAAACCAACTACAAGTCATTTCTTTTCGTTAGCCATGCAAAAAAGTTACCTGAAGTTTCTTTATATGACGAAAACAAGATTTTACATAGGGACATAAGAAACGTCCATCAATAAGCACCAAATTCACATGCATATTCTCACATATATCTAACACCATAAAAACTTCATCGTGTTTGTCTAAAACTTTTTAGATTGGTTATTACCACATTTATTTTTTGGTTTTAGATAGTCTTCAACAAAGTGTTCAGTTTCATTATAATTATAATTATAACTTACTTTTCCGTAGGAGTTCTATTGTGATTCCCACCCTTATAAAAAATTTTTTTTATGAGATTAGTTGGTAGGATTCTTTTTCGTTTTTCTTTCTCAAATAAACATCACATAATTCTTTTTCACACTCGGACTGCACTTTAAATCCATCTCATTCCTCTTAAGATCATTTTTAATAGTCTAGAGAGATCATCCATGCTATATTTAATAGTACAATATGTAATAATCATCAATGTTTTTATGCCCCTTTTTTCGATATCTTGGATTAACTTAATGAAACTATCAAAATTCTCGTCCATATATTTATTATGGTCAAGCTTGAACGCAAAGACTTTATCTAGGAGGAAAATTTACACAACAATGTCTTGTAGGTAAATAGTTCTACCACTTCTCCCAAATGTCTTTAAGGGAAGCTAAATTCCCCACTTTCCCAATGATTGAATCAAATAAATTCAAGATAATCAATGAATATTCTAATTCATCAATATTAGTTTTTTCTTCTCCATTTGAGTTTCAAAAAATGCCAGGGTCACACTCATATGTACTTTTAGATATATAAGAAGCCCTTTCATTTTTTGCTGTTAGATATTAAAATCTGATATCTCAGAGATAAAAATTGGATAATGTAGCCACATCAAACAAACTAACAGTGACACATGAGACCACGCAAAGGGTCAATGTACTATCCTTTGGTTCAATCTCGCAAAGAATATCTGTTAGCAGAGTATAGCAGCTGAAATAAACGAGTTCGCAAAAAAATCAATATACCAGAATGATAAGACAGACAATTACGAGAATATCAACCAAGAAGCACACAAATTCACAAAGAAGTCCAAAGTTCTACGAGCACATAATAACAATCCTAAAGCCAAATCATGACAAAGTAGTAAAAAAAGAGTATTAAGTTGCGCGAGACATTAGATAAGAGCCCCAATTTACCACATGACAAGGATTTTTGGGTCGCCTGCACCAAAGGGGGCAGCAAGCTACACAAAGGTTCAAGTGTGGATTGTTGTGAAATCCCCCTCGTCTGCATGACTATAGGAAGGGTGATATAAATCAAAGATATGGGAACAACAAGTCTATGATAGGCTATTGGATCAAGCACATAATTCAGTATGGCAACGATGTGGTGATTCACTCACAAGATGATATGTGGGAAGAGAGGTTGCAAGCGCTTGGGAGTTGCACTACTGTATCGTAATGGACATCTGCAACAAGAGAGGTAGCGCTCAGTTGTTGGGATGACCAAGCAGTGGCTCGCACTGGGTTGAGAAAATTTGGCATGCGCTGGGGCTATAGCGAGTTACGATGGTGCGGGTTGGCGGACATGAGACCACACAAAGGTGCGGCACCTAGGGTCTCAGGCGTGCATAGCGAGGTGGACGTAGGGAACACAAGGACATTAGTTTGGAGGCTGAGCCTGCTGGGATGACTGCAGGGAGCTGAGCTGATCATGGTGGCGCTTGGTTGCGCTCAGAGCACTAGATTGTGTCTAGTTGTGCGATGTGATGGTGCCGAAGCTCTACACAGGGTCGCGACCATGCTGCAGTGGGGTGTTGGACATGCGATCTTGTGCGTATGGAACTTTACATGCATTGTCACTACCTAAACTAACATTCACTGATGAAAATTATGTTAGTAAATTAAATTATGGACGGAAAATTTCATCGATAATGAGAAATAGAATAATAGAGACAAAATTTCCATCATACCAACGGAAATATTCCGTCATTAATTTTGTCACAAATAATTGCACAAGTAGTTGCTGCCAAACTTAGCAGAGAATTACCAACAGAATATTGTCATTATATTCCATCACTAATCCATCAGTAATCTGTCGGCTAAGCTGTAAGAAAAATTGTCCATTTTCAACAAAAATATGATGTTAAATCGTCTGTAGTTAGCATTTAAACTTTTCTGGCACTACTAATTAGTGTTTTTTTCTTTTGTAATGGGAAAATCTTATACTTTATGGTTTGTGATTTATCCTATGAGACACATATATTGTGATGAAGAATAAGGAAAATAATGAGAAGAAGAAGATGTATAAAATACGAGTAGACCCTTCAGATTGATAAATAAAAGGTCTACCAAATAAAGAAATATTTAAACCCACAAGGGAGTCACCTCCAAGAGAAACACAACCATTATGATTGAAGACCCCATGAAAAGAAGGATCAATGAGTAGAAATAACTCATGAATCATAGAGTCGTTTAGCACTATTTTCTATGAGACTTTTATGATACGTCTTACACCTATCTCTATTGTGATTGTACTTTGTGGTGTGATTATAGGTTGGGCATTCAGAGGCCAAGGCAGGCATACTGCATTATAGGTCACAAGTACCCTTAAAGGTTTCACCTAAGTGAGAGTTGCCATGAGGTTGTGGCTATGAGTTTGGACTAACTCTAAAGACTTTCATGAGAATCAAGATAAGAGTGCATGGCCATGAACGGTGCTACTTGCTTAGAATTGCGGCCGATGGAGATATTGTGTGAGTAATGCATGTATTGAAATTCGGCCAAGGAATCTAATTCAAAGTGTAGTCTATTAGGATCTCTTAAATGGAAATCATCAACATTAAGTATAAGGTCAAGCCTTGAAGGCACCTGCACCCATTGTACGGTACTTGTTGCTCTATTATATTTACACATATAATTTTGAAGTTTTGAACCTTGTGGTAGATTGTTAGATTTTGAAGTTTAAAAAAAGTCATAATAATTCTTAGACCGAATTAAATTTCATAGTAATTTTTTTGTAACACCCCACATATTCCAATATTTTTAATTGCGTTAATATTTCTTATGTTACAAATTTCACCTAGCACTATAAATAGGATGCTAGGGGTCTAGAATTACACTATCACGCATACACCCTTACATCATATCCACATTATTTTAATATTTTAAGGGGCAACTAGATACTGTATTACCATGAGAGTAAATTGCAAATTAGTCTTAGAACTGTAGCGCCTTTGCAATTTCAGTCACATCCAAAGTAAAATTTCCAAGTAAGTCTCATAATATTTTTAATTTTGTAGATTTAGTCCTAATTTTGAAAAAAAAAAAAAAAAAAAAATCTAAAATTTTGTCAGGTCTCACATATTTCGAATGTACCCTTTTTCTAGCCAAACTTGTCTGACATGGCATGAAATTGGCACATCACATGCGGAAAAAAATAACAAAAAAAAAGTAAAAAAGAAATGCCATTTAATTAAAAAAAGTTAAAATAATTAAAAGTTAAAACCAAAATCTAAACTCAACCTTACATTCGTAATTGAAATTAAAGAACAAAAGAGGGCAAGCGCTCCATGTTTTTCTTCTGCACAATGAGCTTCTTCATCAGACGGTTTTTATTTCTTTTTCCATCTTTGATTCAATTGAAGTTTTGAATTTCAGATTCTTTAATTTGGGAAAAAATTAGGATATATATTATCTCTATGTTCTTTAATCTCAATTAAAACTGTGAAGATGGGTTTATTTTATTATGTAAAAAATATATATATATATATATATATATATATATATATATAAAAGTAGGTTGTGTGGTAATTTCATTGTCACGGAAGACAAGTTTAGTCAGGAATTGATTTCCAACAAAAGTCTCCAATTTTCCCCAAAATTAGGACTAAATCCACAAAATTTTTCCTGGGACTTAATTGCGAATTTTAATTAGTACATGACTGAAATTGCAATAACCCTATAATTATGGGACTAGAATTACAATTTGCTTATTATTGTGATCGTGCGCATGGCAAAAAACATTGGCAAGACCTTCGAGTTTTATCTTTGGGTGGTGATGAATCGTCATCACCTACACGAAGGTAAACCATCACGTTCTCAAGACAACGTCAAAAGGCTTAACTTCTACACATGTATGTTGTTCTTATTTCTTTTATGATTATAGCTAATTCTAAATTAATTTAGTTACATATAAACGCGTGATTTATAGTTTATGATAAAATAAATTAATATAATTTATAATTTTTGTAAATTAAAAGTATTTATTAAAATTTCCACAACAAACATTGTTATATGGGTGCAAGATTTGTTCAAGAACCTTGGATAGTGTACTAAAAAATGTGTTTTTGTAAGGTTTTTTTAATATCTCCTACTACATCTGCTAGAAGAGGAGATATTGATAAAGATAGGATTTACCTATAATTTAGAGTTATTATGCATAATTTTTAGGAAATTGTATATACATAAGTGACAAGTCTATAATAATTTTGTTATATTTTGTTACATCAGAGTTTGTTCAAGTTTTGACAGAAAAATGGATATTTAAGGTTGCACAGACCGCCCACGAGTCACACGAGCTCTGCATGCAAACCAAGGATGGACCCCAAAAGCACGGCTTCACGCACAGACCGCGCCTGGTCATGCACAGCCCATGCTCCAGTACGAAACAACCCATTTTTTAACCTCTGAAGCATGGACCACGACCTTGAGGCACGGACCATGCTTTCCTTGCATGGACCGTGCTTTGTTGCGAGATCCACCCTTAGCCATTGCAATTTTTCATGATTCATGTTTATCCTCTCGTTCCGAAGTAAATATTCGATGGCTCTAAAACCCTAATCATTGGCTATAAAAGGATAAGCGCGTGAACAACGAAGATCGTCAGATTTTAGAGCTAGAAATGAGTATACACAATAGAATCGAGCAACCGATTCGTCGAAGAGAGAAACGCAGATCATTGGGCTTCAGCCATAGTTTTATTTGTTTTCTCTTGTTCATAGATGTTAGTTATGATTATCAATTTGTTTCCTATGGATTACGCATTGATTATGAGTAGCTAAATATTTAGTGATTCTAGATCTTGCACAATTATGAATTCATATATTTTTCTTTGATGATATTATTTCTTTTCTATTTTCATTTATGCTTTCTTGTTTTTATTGTCATATAAAATTAGGTGGCGAATAATTGCATATGTGTAGTTAATCAATTATTACCCAATATGAGTAATTAATCAACGGCTTAGGAATCCACAACATAAACTTGCTAGATCGAGAGATTGGTAAGTAATATGATAAGAATAAATCTTAGGAACGATTGGGAGTTAGATAACACTATGATATCGAGATATGATCAGTGGATTATAATCTACTTTTGTATCTAACTCGAGAGAGAGTCTGATTATATTAGTAATTCTCATAGGAATATAAAAATTAAAGATAGTTTGATATATTAAAAGAACTCATATGAACCATAGGACTACACGTTCCTATAATCTATGTTATCTCCGGTGTCGTTGTTTGAATCTGATTTGTGTAATTCATTGCTATCGTCTGTTTTATTTTCATTTATATCATCAATTATCTTCATTCGAATCTTTAAATAATGTAGAATAATATAGATAAATACATAGTTGAATTTACATAGGATAATTCCTGTGGATACGACACATATTCTCATCATAGTTTTACTATAATTAACCTCATATACTTGTAAGTCGTTTATTGGTTAAATAAAATAGCGAACAAGTTTATGGTTTCCCTCAATTTTTCAGTTTTTTGTAAACCTATAATGTTAGACTTGGTGTAAGATAACTATATTATCACCGTTAATTTGGTGAGTGAGTATTTTCACTACTGAAGGATTACAAGAAGTATACAAGAAAATTACAACAAATAGATCTAGAAAAATATTCCTAGAAAAATACATTGAAAACAATATCAATTATTTCCTAATAAAAAAAATGCATTAAAAACAATATCAATTATTTTCTTATACTTATGAATCAATCTTTATCTCTAATATCCCAAAATCTATTACCACTAATCTTAGCTCAGTTTATCCTATAATTAACATGAGTTAAATATTTATATATTAAAGGAAAGTCGTACATGTCATGTGAAAAATGGAGAAAAATTCAAATTTTAAAGAATGAAATATTAAAATAAAATCATTATGTAAATTAATTTACATTCAGTGTTAAAAAGAAAAATATGCGTTCTGCGCTAAAAAAATAAAATAAAGAAAATACAGCCGTAAAAAAGTCAGACCTGCATGAATTTGTTAGGGCTATTTGTTTAAGCCTGGTCGACATAAATATTTATTTAAATTATCCCTTCAAACCAAAAGCCATCCAATGAAGAAGCATTTTCAAAATTGAAAGTGAAAAAGATTAGGGTTTGATGTTCTAATCTATTTAGCATTTCAAAAAATGTATTTTATTATTTTAAAATAGAGAATGAAATATGGAATAAAATATAAGATATCAATTTCAAGGATGTCTTCTTGAATTTTAACGGTTATTCATTAGTTGCAAATAAATAATGTCAGACTTGCCAGCCTCACAGCACCATTTGTTTTGGGTTAACCTCACTAAAGTAATGATTAAATATTATATTCTATAAATAAAAGTATTTAATAACAAACGGTAGTAATTTTAAATCTATTGAAGGAGTAATAGTTGATGATCTTCATTTATTTGAGCAACATGAAATATGAATTTATTTTGTTTCTCTCTCTCTCTCTCTCTCTCTCCACTCTATACAAAACAATAGGGAAAATGCTAAGTGGTAGTGCAATATAATTCCTACTGTAGTTATTATAATAAGTCAGCATGGAAAGAAACAAGAAGATGGCGCCAGTTTAGGATATGCTTTGTTTACTAAATCCTAACAAGTTGCGGCCAAAACGTCAAATTACCTTTTCAGTCTAGCTTTTACACTTCCACTGATTTTCATGGAGCCTTCCCCGCTTGGAAAGTATGAAATTCACAGATTTTGACCATTTTCTAAAATATGTTTTTTGTAATCCAGTTTTTATAGGGCTTTTAATTTCTGTAATTAGAGTTAGGGGTACTAGAAATTATGATAAATAGTGATAATTTTTGGTTGTTGCAGAATAGAACCATATCATACTTATATTAATTCAAAAAAGTGGATATGGTGTTGAATAATAGTATTTGATTGATCTGAGAGATAATCGAATAGTTGGTGTGCTTATTCAAAGTTGAAAAATTATGACTGATCGAATGGTTGGAGAAACGATTTAAAATCCTTTTTTTCATATCGAAGACTAACAGAGAATTGAGTTTTGGGAGTCCACAAATGGATCAAACACATATATGGCACAGAAAAACAGATAAGATTGAAACCCGTTCACACAAATATCAGCATAATTATTCTTCTTCTGAGATATATTCCAGTCCAACAGCAGCCAAGAGCTCTATCCAGAAAAGATATGCTAAAAAATTCATTAAAAAATACCATGTATGTTACTTAAAACAAGAGGAGGTATCTCAGTTTATGAAAGTGATAGTACAGGTACAAACAAATTCTCTCTTAAAAAATTACAGTGAAACACTGCCACTGCTGGAATTGATCGCTGCAAGCCCATGATATGAAAATCTACACCATTAATGTACGAGGTGGTGTTATTCTGTGTATCCAAGTAACCTTAGCTGATCGAAAACCGACCAGTCTTGTGTCATTCTTCTCTGGCAAACTCCATAATTCGAGAGGGCAGAAGTGTAACCAAGACCATTCATATCGCCCCAGCTCACTGCGTTTTCAGTACAAACTGTACTGCTATTGACCATGTCAACCGCAGAAAAACTGACTTCCTGTGCATCTAATAGTTGTGGCATGCCATACGTTATATCTTCTCGGATCTCATCATATGCTTGAAAATCATTTGCTGCAACACCGCTGATATTGTCGCTATGGGTTAGCATCGTCGAGCTATAATTCATATAGCTCGTTGATGTTGAATTCTTGCCCAGATTTTGATTTTGGTGACCGTAGGCAAATATGGGTTCGAGAAGAGGTGTGAGAGAAGTATTGATTATGGAATTTGAGAAGCCTGTTTCAAAGAGTGAAACAGGCTGATTGTATGGGCTGAAGCATTCGCCAATCGAATAGTTTTCGACTCCTCTCTTCGTCTCTTGTCTCACCTGCTGTTCTCTCCGTTGCCTGCCTAAGAGCTTCTTCTTCAGCCTTGTATTCCAGTAGTTTTTTATGTCATTATCTGTTCTTCCAGGTAACTGGGCTGCGATAATAGACCATCTGTGTGCAATCATATATATGGAAACAATGTCAAGAAAACCCTACTGTCCGGGACGAAACCAAGATTGTACTTTTGATTAGGAGGGCGAAATTTTATGTTTGGATAATTATTGAAGTTCTTGTATTTAATGGAGTTAATTTCACCACTGTAACTATGTACAATTCACATTGAGTGTGTATATATAAACAACAAATTCTCTGAAAAATTAGGTACCGGCTTCCAATACTGATGTAGAGGCTGCAAATCAAGTTATCTTCGTCTTCGGTAAACCCTCCATGCTTGATGTTGGGGCGGAGATAATTGAGCCATCTAAGACGGCAACTCTTTCCGCATCTCTTTAGACCTAATTAATCATATTTCTAAAAACGATAAGCGAATTTGTGTACTTCAACTCGGAAAAGGGAGATCAAAATTTGAAGAAGATGACTCATGTGAGGGTAATCAATAGTTATAAAAACGAGACTCTTCTTTTAAAACGGGGTATCGAAATTCAAGCTAATTCATACCTATTTTTTGAGGTAGGGCAATCCAGTTGCCTCCGGTTCCATGCTTCTCAATGTAGGACTTCAGTTTGGCATCCTCTTCAGGTGACCAGGGCCCTCTCTTTACGTTGGCTTTGTCACAGCAAGGCGCTCTTCCCATCTTAATTTCCTCTATTGAAGTTGGTCTGTTGGTTTCTGTTTCCTCTCACCTGCCTATCGATGGTTATATAAATATATATATATATATATATATACACACAGAGAGAGAGAGAGAAAGTCTAATAGCTAGCTGGAGAAGGAGAGATGGAAGGAAAGTTTATTTGATTAATTTCAAAAAGTGGAGTGGAAAAAGATGGACATCTTTATGTATTAAACTAATACAGCAATTTGAATGCCAGGCAAAGACCTACCTTTTTCTCATTGTCTTTTAATTCACGGTCCAGAATCTAAGATTTAATCAGTTTATGTATATCATCAATCACTATTTAGCTTTATATTATTTTGCTGATTAACCCCACCTTTCAGGAAAGAATATGTATTTTAATCATTTCCATGTATTGGCCTTTCTCCACCTTTATAATTCTGATTGTTTATATTATTACTAAATAACAAGTAGAGAATAATTACTGAAACGAAATGCACCAAATAAACAAGCCCAAAGAATCAACGAGACAAACCATATGATTAATAATCAACCACGCGTGATGGGAGAGAGTCCGGATCTTTTATGTCCTGCCTTTTCATTTCTTATTATCTCTCACTAAAAAAAAAAAAAAAAAATCTACAACATGAAAGATGAATCCTATCTTGCTTAGTATAGATTAAAGACTGCAATTCTTTTATCTATGTGTATAGGCTTTGAATGCTAGAAGGTTAATTCCTCAAAATCATTTGTGGATATACTATTCTCAACGGCTTTGTTCAAGACCTATGAAGAGAAAGGATACAAAATTAGCCCACATGGTTAACTCTTCAACTAGTGAAATATTGGTAAAGGAACATTGTTTCTTCTCTTTTTGTTCGGGCAAAACTTTGACATTAACTAATGTATATCACATTCCCTAAATGATGAAGAATGTTGTATCAGCGCATAAGTTGAATGAAAATAGGTCCCAAAACGTTATCATAACCAAGAAGGGATCCTTCGTTGTTGGGAAAGACTACCATTTAGATAATTTGTACTTACTTAGCATGAATAATAATACTAGTTCTCACTACTTGTCTGATTCTTTTTATAATGTTGAACTGCATGATTTTTGGCATCAAAGATTTGGGGTAACATTAGAACTAATGACATGTATCACATGATTAGCCGTAATTTAATTCCTGAATAATCTATTGTTCATTCTATGAAAACATGTGAGTGGTGTTCACAATCTAAATTAATTAAATCACCTTTTAAAAGTATTACTTGGACAACTCATTTACTAGATATATGTGATAACAAAAGAACATATAACTGGAGGTGGAACCATTATTTTATAACTTTCATTAATGACTTTTCCAAATTTATTTATGTGTACTTACTCAAAACAAAGGATGTGCCCTTTGAAAAGTTTAAAATATTTAAAGAAGAAGTAATAAATAAAATAAACTTAAAAATATAATATTCTGGTCGGATAGGGGCGGTGAATATCTCTCTAACGAGTTTATTAACTTTTGTTTACAAAACAAAATTGTCAAAAAGATTTTAGCACCTAATACTCCTTCACAAAATAGAATAGGTGAAAGAAACATAAAATGAGGTAGTTAGTTGGCCGTGTTTTCAGGTACGTCAAAATTAATTATTTTTATCTTTAATTTTACTTTAATATTTTTGTAGTAGTGAGAAGTAAAGATCAAGTCCACAGAGAATGGTCAATTATTTATGCACTTTTTATACCAATTTATGAGTACAAATAAAAATGTGGGTTGGTTGATTTGTTAACTAAATTACAATTTCGATATATAATCAATAAAGAGAAATCAAGACAATATATAAAAACCAATTGCAAAGAATAATATAAGAAGAAATTTCAGTTCACGATTCAGTTATTTTCCTGTGTTCAATTTTATATTTATCGCGAAGGTTTGTTAATTCGACCTAAGATTTCATATCCTTAAATCAACAACAAGCTATGTTGATTCGATTGTCCTATAAGTGTAACCAATTAGAACAAGCTCTCTAATTGGTCTATCTAACCGAACAATCCAATTCTTGGATTTAATTCGTTAAATGCATTTATCAATTAGAACAATAGAACAGGCTAGTTATTGAATTTATAAGCTCGATTCAATTATCCTAGAATCGTGTTAATTCTAATGATTAGTGTCATTAGTTGCTACAAATGAATTTAATGTTCATAACAATACGAATCATGAAATTATACCCAAGCAATTAACATGTAAAAATATAAATGAGTTGATTAATCCCAATTACATTTCTACATATCAAAATATATATACAAATCCATTAACACGATAAATGCTCAATTGATCGAAAAACAAACCAACACGAATTAACAAATCATAAAATAGTCACAAGGGGTCTAACATGCCCTTAAATCATAATATAAAAGTCTAGTCTAACATTATGAATCTATGATTAAAAAAAAAAAAACGAAAGGCATCAAAATCAAGACAAGAAGAAAAGAATAAACCGAAAGATCTTCCGATCCTTTCTCCTCAAATTCCTTCAAAATTGTGGGCTGCCTCCAAATACTTGTTCATCCAATACGTATGCTAACTTTTTTCTCCTTTCCTCCCTTTTATAAGCAGCCCTTTTATTAGGTCGAAAACCCTTTGATCCCACTTTTCATTCTTCTTCCCTTAAAGTGTAAAGATGTCACGTTTATTCGGCCTTGAATTCGGGGCTGACATTGGGTAATCCAATGTCAGGTCTAATCGCTCAATTCGCTTTTTTTTTTTTGTCCGATAAATCCTACAAAATTTCCACAAGAACAGTACAAGGACTATTTTCAGATGAAATAATAATGTTGTAGAAAAATACAATGTGTATGTTGGTAATTTTTATAAATATGTACACATTTTTCCACCTATCATTAGTGTTATGCTAATTACATTCTAAGTTACCAATGGGATCTTGGGTTGAGGTATTGCTAAGTGTTTGCTACGTTAACAAAGAATAGTGAGTACAAAGCACATGAAAACCACATATGAGTTATTTCATCGGCATAAGCCTACATGTTAGTTTCGGGGTTTAGAAAGATGGCTTTGTAAAACAAAGTTTTACGCTACTACTTGTTACTTCAAGGCGAGTGATCTCTGTCCTTAAAGCAATTTCGCCCCCACCGTTCTTTCGAACAATCGTGTTTTAGGTTACCGACGAATTGCCTCCCAAGATACAATGAAGCAACGTATGTAACAATTATCAACACTACACGATGGTGGTGATAATCCGGATGAACTACCGAGTTTTCGGGGGTTTCAAGACACTACAAATAATAGTTCTATAGCACTTTTATTTATAGCAATTGGGTATACAAGAAGAAAGGTTTTGTATGTGTTTGTTTTTGGTTTTGGATGATTCTGAAATTTGCAGAAAGATGCCAATATTTATAGGCAAACTCGTGACTCTTCAAACAGGCACACTGGTTCATAACAGTCGCGATGGTTAAGCCAAAGACACCCTTTTAACAGATATAACGCCACCTTTGACGAATAGGCGCGTCTTATTGATATGATGGTTCATTAGTGACGGTTTTGTGACAGAAAAACTGTCGCTAATTGCCATTTCGTTGGTCACCACCAAAACACAACAAAACCCTTAACTTTCTTCCTAAGACACAACCCAAAAAGACTTATGTTTGTTTTTGAAAATAATTACCCACCAATCCCCCACCATTTTCAAAATAAACATAGTTTAGAAAAATACATACGACCTAACCCGATTCAGAAATCCGCGGGGGTGTTATGCATAAGTAAAGATGGAATATTACACCTTGAATCTTTACATAGTGAAAGCGCTCAAGTTTAACTAGGGTAAGAGTGGTTGGACCAAAGCCATTGAACCATCTTCCTTTATATGTTAAGCGGAAACGCTTCACACATATCCTTCCTCTCGTTCATTCATTCCACTTTGTGCCGACCCGTTGGAACTGGCCATGGGTATATATCTCGGTTTCTCAGAATGTTTTAGAGCCAATCCCTTCAGCTCATAGGAAGCGGCCTCACTTCCACATTCAGATAGGTGGATATTATCAGGAATGTTACCGTAGCTCAAACATCCAAACACAACATGTGTTATAATTCCATTAAGAATTTTACAATTCACCCTTATCTTACACTACGGTTCAAGTTCTGCTAACCCTGGGATGATTATGAAATTTACAGAACTCCAAGTCACGTTCGGATGATGTACTTTTGCTTCTCTAGAGACTTGGTGAATAACCAAGCGTCAAGAAAAGGTTCCATCATGGGTGACTACTTGTACGTGGGCTTGAGTCCCATCCCTTGCGAAGTACTTTCAATCAGTTTTCTTGGCAATCCTTTTGTAAAAGGATCGGCTAAGTTCTTACTAGATCGTAAGAAGCTAACGGTGATCACCCCATCATTTACCAACTGATTGACTTGCCTGTGCCTAAGTCCGATATGCCTGGACTTACCATTGTACACTTGATTGTACACTCTTGATAGTGTAGATTGACTATCACAATGCACAGAGATTGGCGGCATAGATTTTGGCCATAAGGGTATGTTTATTAACAAGTCCCATAGCCATTCTGCTTCTTTACAGCATGAGGCTAATGCCACGAATTCTGCTGCCATAGTAGAGTCTGTTAAACAGCTTTATTTCTTTGATCCCCAAGACACTACACCCCCACCAAGAGTGAATATCCATCCGCTCGTGGATGCGTAGTCTTCTTGATCAGTTATCCAGCGTGCATCAGTATACCCTTCTAATACTGATGGATCTCCGCTGTATTCCAAACCATAATCCATGGTTTTCTTTAAGTATTTAAATACTCGATCTACAGCATCCCAATGTTCCTTGCCAGGACTACTAGTATGCCTACTTAATCTTCCTACGGCATATGCAATATCAGGTCTAGTACATGTCATGGCATACATAAGACTACCAATAACCTTAGCGTACTTGTTTTGGGCTAAGATTCTACCAGAGTTGGAAGTTAATTTGGAACCTACTTCAAATGGAGTGCTAACAGGCAAGCAGTTAAAGCTGTCAAAACGCTTTAAGATCTTTTCGATATAGTGAGACTGTGTTAACATCAGTCTGTTTTCCTTTCGAAGAATCTTGATGCCTAGGATAACATCAGCTTCTCCTAAGTCTTTCATATCGAAGTTTTCAGACAAAATTTCCTTTGTCATTTGCACTTGTTCTAGGTCGGTTCCAAAGATTAACATATCATCTACATATAAGAAAATTATAACTCCTTTTCCGTTAACGAACCTACTGTATACACACTTGTCTGATTCGTTAATTCTGAAGCCATTAGATAAGATCACTTGATCAAATTTTTTATGCCATTGTTTTGGAGCTTGCTTAAGCCCATACAAGGATTTAACAAGCTTATAGACTTTGTTTTCTTGTCCTTGTTTACGAAACCTTCTGGTTGTTCCATGTACACTTCCTCCTCTAATTCACCATTCAAGAAAGCAGTCTTGACATCCATTTGATGTATTATGAGTTTATTGATGGAAGCCAAGGCAATCAAAATTCTAATGGTTGTAGTCCGTGCAACCGGGGCATATGTGTCAAAGTAATCAAGTCCTTTCTTTTGTGTGAAACCTTTGGCAACTAATCGTGCCTTAAACTTTTCAACACTGCCATCAACTCTTAATTTTCTTTTGAAAATCCATTTGCTCTTGATGGCTTTTGATCCAGAGGGTAAGTCTACAAGAATCCAAGTATTATTTCCTATGATGGAATCCATTTCATCATTCACAGCTTCTTTCCAGAAGGATGAATCATGAGATTTCATTGCTTCAGAGTATGTTTGCGGGTCTTCATCCAAATTATAAATTATTGGATATTCCCTTATCAAACTTTGTCTATCTCCTTCAACTAGATACATTTCAAAATCAGGACCGAAGGTTCTTTGCCTTCGTTGACGACTGCTCCTTCTAGGTTCAACTTGTTGATGATCTTGGGAAGAATCATCATCATTCCTTTCAGTAGTTATAGGAATTTCTGTAGACACAATTTCCTTGGAAATTTTATGTGCCTTAGGAATAGTTTTGAACCTATGTTCGTTGAAACGAGCATCTCTAGATTCAATAATAGTATTAACCGAAATTAGATCATTCGGTTCCACCACTATGAATCTATAGGCTTTGTTATTTTGGGCATAACCAAAAAATATGTATTCAATGCCTTTATCTCCTAATTTTCTTTTCTTCGATTCTGGGAGTCGGACTATAGCCCTACAACCTCATATTCGAAGATAATCTAGCTTTGGAGTTCTTCTTTTCCATAACTCATATGGAGTCTTATTACTCCTTTTGCTTGGTACTTTGTTAAGTATGTAACAAGCAGTAAGCAATGCTTCATCCCAATATCCAGAACTTAATCCGGAATAGGACATCATGGAGTTAACCATATCCAATAAAGTGCGATTCTTTCTTTCCGCAATACCATTCTGTTGTGGTGTATACGGAGCTGTAACTTGGTGAACAATTCCCGTAGATTGAAAATATCGAGGGTCGTAGTATTCACCACCCCTGTCAGTCCGTAGACATTTGATTTTAGTATCACACTTAAGTTCTACTTCATTTTTGTAGATCTTAAATTTTTCAAGGACTTCATCTTTTGAATGTAAATGATAGACATAGCAATATCGTGAATAATCATTGATAAAAGTAGCAAAGTACTTTTTCCCTCCAAGTGTTGGTGTAGCATGTAAGTCATATACGTCACTATGCACTAATTCTAAGATTTTAGAAGATCTTTGAATTGTAGGAAAAGGTAATCTAGTAATCTTAGTATGCATGCATGTTTGACATTTATCATTTTTAGAATCTAACTTGGGAATTAGATTTTCATTAGCCATATTTCTCATGCGTTTAAAATAAACGTGACCTAGTCTTGCATGTCATAATAAAGAAGAGTCAAAGTAAGCAGAACTAGTAGGCATTTTATTTATAACATCATTGTTAGTTACAGTACCAGCAGACGCATTATCAGCGTCGCTTACATCAGTCATGTTTACATCATTCTCACTACTGTTTACAACATTTTTAATGTTCAACTTGAATATTCCACTTGTGTTATAACCTTTGCCAACGAACTTGCCACCTTTAGAGAGGATGAACTTGTCAGATTCGAAGTGACCCAGACACCAAATTCTTACGGACATCGGGGACATGGAGGACATCTTTAAGGGTTAAGGTGTTGCCAGAGGAGAACACCAAATCAATTTTACCCTTTCCTTTCACTTGTGCAGTTGAGTGGTTTTCCATGTAAAGCATAGAGTCCAATGGCTCGTATGTTTTGAACATGGACTGGTCATTGCACACGTGCCGGTGGCTCCAGAGTCCACCCACCAAGATTTCTCTTCTTCGAGGGCGAATGCCTCGGATATCATTGCAACAAAGTTGTTATCTTTGTTCTTATTGTCGTTTCCTCCATCTTATTTTTTCTTTAGGGTGCGGCAATCCCGTTTGATATGTCCCGACTTTTTACAGTTGTAGCAGATGATATCCTTTTTATTCCTTTTGGACTTGTTTTTGTCCTTGTCATCGATTTTACATCTCTTTCTACCAGCTTTGGACGATTCTCCCTTTTCCTCCACGACGTGTACCTTGGATGTGTCATCGTTTGCTTTGTTTTCCAAACGATATTGTTCTTCAACAAGAAGATGCTTACCAAGGTCTTTCAAGGATAAATCATCCTAACGATGTTTAAGATTTTTCTTAACATCTTTCCAAGTGGATGCGAGTTTATCAATAATGGATGCCATGTTCATGTTGTTTTGTGCAAACATACTAAGAATGTGCTCAAGTTCATACATTTGGTCCATTATAGGACGTGAATCTACCATTTTCTAAGAATTAAATTTAGAAACAATAAATTTCTTACTTGTTGCGTCCTCCGTGAAGTATCGTTCCTCGAGAGCATTCCAGAGTTCCCTAGCGGTGGGATAGTTCTGATACACGTCGAAGAGTGGATCTGACATAGCATTGAGGATATGGCCACGACAGATGAAATCATCATTTTCAAACTTGAGACGGTCACGGGATGCAGTCAAGGTCTCGTTTTCAGATTCCTTAGGGTACGAGTTGGTCAGGACATATGCGACTTTCAATGTTGCTAAAAGAAATTGCATTTTCTTTTACCAACACTTGAAACTTCCACCGTCGAAACGGTCCAACTTCACAATGTTGGTTGACATCTACATCAGGTTCTTGGACGCCATCTTGACACGTAAAATTGCTTTAAGATTGTTATTTTTGGGGTTTAGAAAGATGGCTTTGAAAAACAAAGTTTTACGCTACTACTTGCTACTTCAAGGCGAGTGATCTCTGTCCTTAAAGCAATTTCGCCCCCACCGTTCTTTCGAACAATCGTGTTTTAGGTTACCGATGAATTGCCTCCCAAGATACAATAAAGCAACGTATGTAACAATTATCAACACTACACGATGGTGGTGATAATCCGGATGAACTACCGTGTTTTCGGGGGTTTCAAGACACTACAAATAATAGTTCTATAGCACTTATTTATAGCAATTGGGTATACAAGAAGAAAGGTTTTTTATGTGTTTGTTTTTGGTTTTGGATGATTCTCAAATTTGCAGAAAGATGCCAATATTTATAGGCAAACTCGTAACTCTTCAAACAGGCACACTGGTTCATAACAGTTGCGATGGTTAAGCCAAAGACACCCTTTTAACATATATAACCGCCACCTTTGATGCATAGGCGCGTCTTATTGATATGATGATTCATTAGTGATGGTTTTGTGACAGAAAAACTGTCGCTAATTGCCATTTCGTTGGTCACCACCAAACCACAACAAAACCCTTAACTTCCTTCCTAAGACACAACCCAAAAAGACTTATGTTTGTTTTTGAAAATAATTACCCAACACTACATCAAAACATTTGAAAATTTGGGGGTGTATCACATAGACACAAGATGAAAATATTAAAAACCTCAAAACTCGGTAGTAAAGCTACAAAATCTATGTTTCTTAGATATTCATCACTTAGTAAAACTTACAGATTTCATAGACTTAATGATGATAGTGTGTTTGAGGCAAATGGTATCATATATTTGAACATTTATATATTTCTAATACAGATAAGAAATTAATAATGCAATTATTAAAGAAAACAGAAAATAATGAGGATGCATTACATACATAATAAATGATGATTCAACAGAAGATCTAGAACAATATAAGAATCAAGAAATTGATTAAGGAGGAACAAAAGACATAGAATTGAAAAGTATTATGGACACGATATGTTAACATAAATATTAGAAAAAGATTCAAAATCATTTTAAGGAGCTATGGTAGTTGATTGTGGCTCTATAATTTAGAAGCAAGCTATGCATGATGAAATTAAGTTTATTTTGGATATTAATATTTAGATTCTTGTTGTTCTTCCTTCTAATGCTGAACCTATAGGTTGCGAGTGGGTTTTCATAAAGAAACTCAAAACTTATGGTACAATTGATACAAATAAAGCTAGCCTAATAGGTGAGGTTATAATAAAATGAGGATGTTTATTATATCAAAACTTATTCTCTTGTTACTAAGTTTACATCAATTTGAACAATGTTTGTTATTACATATGTTTATTGATTAAGGTTTCATCAAATGGATGTTAAAGTTGTAATTCTAATGCAAACTTAGAGGAAGAGATTTACATAAATCAACCTGAATGATATGTTGTTCAAGGAGAAGAAACTAAAATATGTAAATTTAAATAAATCTTTATATGGACTTAAACAAGCACTGAGGCCGAAGTATAACCATTTAAACAAGAAATTACAAATTTTGTTTTAAGAGCGGTAAAGTTGAAAGTTATGTTTTTTACTAAAGTTACTTCTGATATATAGCTTTGTGACTTTACTTACTTTTTGTTTTCATATATATTGCAACACTAAAAGCAAAAATTATTTGAAAAAAGTATTTAAACATAAAGGAATTAAGTCCTATAGATGTAATTTTAGGAGGTCCAAATTCACAAAGAGATTGAACTTACATATTAACACAATTTCATTAAATTGAGAAAATTATGAGAAAGTTTAATTACTTTGATTGCAACATATGGAAAACTCTTTTAGACCCTCCTCTGAAGCTTGTTCCAAATAAAGGTAAACATGTAAATCAAGAATATATGACAAAATAATTGTTAGTATAATATATGTGGTGAATCGCAAAAGACTTGATCTTGCGTGTTCAATTGGCATATTAAGTAGATTTAAAAGCAGTCCGATGCCCATCATTGTAAGAATCGTCTGTATCGTTCTTTCATGGGTTGTCCATCCCAGTCTGGCAGCCCCAGGCGAGTAGGGGATGTTTTATTCCTGCTGGAATGCCAATTGTCTGCTATTGCTACATTGCTGATTTATTGATGGGGTTACTTTGCTGTGTTGCGGGGAGCCCATTATCTGCGTGTGTTTGCTGGGTTGTGTTTTTTCATAACTGGATGGAGTCTGCTGTTGTTCGCTAGTGGTGCCACTGCTATTTGTTTGTTCCTGATGATGGCTTGATGCTGCACTAGATGATGGCTGCTGAAACCTGCTATATACCTGCTGATGTTATTTGCTGTACCTGCTGATGTTATTTGTTGTACCTGCTGCTGTTTACTGGTTACCTGCTGCCCTGCTGCTGATACCTGTTCCTTGCTGATGGCTGTTGTCCTATTGCTATTTATCTGGCTGCTGATATTTACTTCCTGATGCTGAGACCTGCCGGTCCGTTTGTTGGTCCTGCTTTTCTTTCCTAAAGGCCCGTTCTTTCCTAATGGCCCCTTTGCTGTTGCTAAATGGGCTGCCGACTTCTATGCTGGTTGAGATGGATGCTTGCTGATGTTGGATTCCACTTTGGAATGCTGATACCAGTTTTTTTGAAGACACGTTTGGGCCTGAAAATGCCTACTGGGAGGTTGTTTTGCTCTTGCATTAGAGTTTTCTAGTTTGTTATATTGGCCTTTGTGTTGGTGGATTTTATGCCACTCATTTACAGTTTATTAGGATGCTTGTTCCCGTCCCAGTGCTGGGATTCGAGACTAGTTTTTTATTTTCTTCGGGTATGCCCGAGTATTGGTGTACTACAAATTTTTTTATTTTATTTAATTTCTGCGGTTTCGACCAAAAAAAAAAAAAAGTTGTAGTTCATCTAGGTTTGAGTATTATAGTGATGTGAATTGGGCATCATCCACAACCAACTTTAAGTTAACTGGTGGATGGTTGTTTACTATTAGAGGTGCCATAGTCTCTTGGCTTCTAACAAACAATCTTGTGTAGCTTTGGCTTACATGGAATATGAGTATATAGCAATGTCCATGGCAAGCTAATTAATTGTTTGGTTTTAAAGATTTTTTAGAACTGAAATCATATTACTCTGTATTGTGATAATCAAGTTGTAATTTGTAATATAATGAATGAGAGAGCATCAAATTATAACAAGCATATTGCTATGAGGTATTATTCTATTAGAATTATGGTTAAAGGGAGACTACTGTACTTGTGTATCTTCCAACAAATCAAATATTAGTTGCTCCACAAACAAAAACTTTATGTAGAGAAACATATCAGTTAAATTGCTGTCTTGATTGAAACCAACTTTATCTTAAGGTACAAGTCACACATTTGTCACCTTATGTCTTAGAATTGAAAGGCAATTTAATATTTGACATTGGATAAATCTCAAAGTACATAGCTTGAAAACAATGGGAAACTTATTTCAAAAGTTTCACAACAAGGTAGACTGAATTTTTAAAACGTTAATAGACCTATAGTTTTACTTAGGATGATGTTGTGGACACTCATGACAGGTCAACCTATGCAATTAGAGGGATGAGAGACCGCTCCTTATGCAAGTGGGGATTATTATATATAGTACTTATATGTAGTAGTTACATGTATGTAAAAATTTTATTATTTTATTATTTTGTATTATATTATATATAAAGAAAGAAAGAAAACTAAAAAAATTTGGAAATTAACCTACAATTTGGTGAATTGGTGCCTGTTATCAGCGGCTAGAGAGAGTGGGGGAGAAGAAGAATGGTGGCAGAACTATGAATTGTTGGAAAAGATATAGGGGTGAAGCCTTTTGGCTAATTCCAAATATATTCTCAAAATTTTAAAATTGTGCATAATGGATGCATCTCTTTTCATACAAATTACCTCTTTTGAGAATAAGCAACACTTCTGTAGAAGTTACTGTCCAGTCACAACAACCCGTAAAATATTATATAAAGGATGTGAAATTTAGAAATGATATGCAGAAAATTAAAAAGTTTAAATCTCTCTCAAAATCATAAATATTTCTTTATTTCGTTACTTTTTTTTTTAAAAAAAAAATCATCTGATTCTTGTTCTGTATATATTAGAACAGAGCAACTTTTTATCTATTGTCTATAGGTTTTGTAATCTAGAGAATTAATTCCTCAAAACCATTTGCACCATTCTGAGAGGGATTAAGACCTTTAAAGATAATATCATTGCTATGATGTGTCCAACTTATATATTTTATCCATTACCCGTATGTATATATATATATATATATTTCACATTCAACTTCCTGAACCATAAATCATGAAATCTGAATCATAAACATATATCATGAAACCATGCATTAACCTGAATTGTGATATCATGAATCATGAAAATATATACTCTAGTCGATTCAAACTTTTGATTATAAACAGTGAACCTCAATATGAACTGTAAGATATTGATTTTGAGTTTTTTAAAATTGGTATTGGACAAAAACAAAAATAGTTTAGGATAATGCTAGATTTAACGAGATCTTGTGTTCATGTGCAAATTTTGTGAAGCAAGATACTTATATGATTTATATATTCATATTTTTTTAAATTAAGAAGGACATAAGGTGATCTTGGAACGAATCAACGAGTAGATAATGTGGGAATTAAAGACAAATCAAAGAAAGATCTAATGTGTCATTAAGGAATGCTATCTATCAAGAAATCTATTAAACAAGGACGCCTATATTAAAGAAATATGGAAGGATATTCTTCCCTATTAAAAGAGATTATGTCAATATAAATGAGATTGTAGAGTTGTCCATGAGTTCTACAAAAATTAGGATAATCCACAACTATTAGCCTTTTTTATTTTAGTTTTATTTGAAGTAGATCGAGAGAGAGATAGTACGTTTTATTTTATTTTGCTTCAGCGATGTGAGTTATACATCCAGTTGGAACTCAGACGGTTTGACTTGTAAGAATGCGTGTGGTGGAATCAATTTAGGGGTTGTTAGAGGGAGTATACGTGATCTAAGTAGGGGTATTTATTGAAGAGAGTCTACACTATTGTATACCATACTTTCACCTTATTAAAAAACAAAACACTACTTTAATATATTTGCTCACAGAGGAAGAAGGGAGTTCTTTCTCAAAACATAACAAAATTTTAAGCTAAACCTACTTACCCACAAATAATAAGTGCAGTTAATTTAATATAGGGATGGACACGAGTGGAACAAAACCAAAAAGACATAGACATGGTTTTGGTTCCAAAATGGGAACTAGAGGTTTGGAACAGTGGTCAATGGTTTCAGGAACCGTTGACCTAGTTCTCGGGATGAAATGGAACCAAAACTATATGACAGACGGTTTGAATACATGTAGGGGTGGGGGAACCGAGCACCCATAGTTCCACCTGGCAATTCCATGCACCCTTTAGTTCTACCCACTGGTATGAACACACAGATCCAATGGCTAGTTTCTATTTTTCTTAAATCAACGACTCAACCTAGGGAGTTGTTAGTGATGGACGATTTGATGTGGCTTTTAAATTTTTTTAAATATGCAACTACAAAATTATATGATATTACTATACTACCTTTTCAGATCAATATGTTGAAATTGCAATTATTTTAAATGCATATTCCAAGTGCCCCTTCAAAAGATTGTATTGAGAGATGTAAGTAGAAAATCGTGTATATAATTAAATACCTAAATTGTATTTTAGTATAGTTTATTTAACATGTACTTTATTTATATGTTTGCGGCATCTCGTCGATATTAAGAAAAAAATAATTAAAAGGCTAACAACAAATTGAATACGAAAAAATCAAAGAGAATTGTAGAGAGAGAGAGAGAGACGGCCAGGGAGAAACGGCCCCAAATTGCATGAAGGATCGGAGAGAACATCAGCCAAATAAAAGAAAAAAAAATGGAGAGAGACTCGGCTGAAAAGAGAAAGAAGGATTGGAGAGAGAGAGAGAGAGAGGAATTAAACAAGGGGTTAGTGGATGGATTAATGGGTCGAAAATCAAGGGAGAGAGATTAATTTTGAGGCAGTAGAATCATTCACACCGGGGGAATGATTCTAGAGACATTAGAGGAGAGAGAGAGAGAGAGAGAGAAGTAATTGGGAGAAGTGGAGGCATTGAAGATACATTCAGGCAAAGGGATTCAAGAGGCATTAGACAGGAGAGAGAAGCAACCTGGGGTCAAGACAAGAGAGGAGAAGAAATAAAAAATAGGTATCGGCCACCAGAAGAAAAAGAAGAAGAAAGCTTCGGACCGGTATGAAGGATTTGAGGGGCTAATTGAAATATTTCTTCGATTTCTTATACTTCTTTCGTTTCTATTGCAATGTCTTCTATTTTTATGTTGCTAATTGTTAAATTTGTGGTGTTAAGTTAGACTTTTTATATTCTGATTTAAGGGGATGTTAAATCTTATGTGACTATTTTATGATTTGAATCGTGTTAGTTTATGTTTCGAACAAGTGAGAATTTATCGTGTTAATTGATTCGTGCATATATTTTAATGTGTAGAAAATAGATTGGGATTGATCAACTCATTTAAATTTTTATATTTTAATTGCTAGGGTATGATTTCATGACCTGTAATTGTTATGAACATTATATTCATTTGTAGCAACTAATGACATTTATTATTAGAATTAACACGATTCTAGGATAATTGAATCGAGCTTATATGAATTCAATAACTAGCCTATCTTAGTCCTAAATGGTAAATGCATTTAATGAATTAAATTCAAATATTGAACTTCCAGTTAAATGGGTCAATTAGAGAGCTTCTTCTAATTAGTTACACTTTCGGGACAATCGAATCAATAGAGTTTGTTGTTGATTTAGGGATAGGAATTCTTAGGTCTAATCAACAAACCTTTGTGATAATCATAAAATTGAACATAGGAGAATAACATAACCGTAACCCGAAATTTCTTTTTATATGCAATTATTTTTATATTTTGTTTTATTTTCATTCATTTGATTATATTTCAAAAACATAATTTAGCAAACAAATCAACCAACCCACCCACCCCCTCCCTAGTTGCACACATCAATTAATATTGAAAAGCAAATAAATAATTTGATTAGTCTATATGGGATCGACCCTTACTTTCCACAAATACAAAATAATAAAAGAAAATCAAAATAACAATTAATTAATTTTGATGTGCCCAACTGCACAATCAAAAGCATAAAAGGAAAATGGTTCTAACATATTTATAACATTCCCAATTTAATTTCAGTTACAAAACTATTAAATCCTAGAATGTGAGAAGATGATTTACAAGACTTGTTAACCATGCATTATGATAACTTACTTCCCGATCAAAGTATTGAATTTGAAATCCATATCCCTCAAACTCATGTATTGTTGGCAACACAAAATGAATATTTTATGAGCATTTCAAAAAATATAAAAAAATTACGGTCATATTTTAGATATTGTTGTTTCTAATGAAATCTAGGTGATAGTTATTCTCAACAATCTCATCCTATTAGAAATACAATTTTTAGAAATATTGCATGCCCTGCTTTAATTGTCTCCATCAAACAAGTATTTGACGAGGGAGGAAATATTTTGGATGGTTGTAGATCAAAATTGAAAATTGAAAATTTAGAAAATTAAGCATTAATTCACGATTAGCAAAGGTTGAGCCAGGGAAGCAAGAAAAGAATTTTCATGAAGACGGGGACGGCAAGACCGCTTCCAAGTAATTAAACAATGCCATTAGGATTCCTAAAGCAAGTTAGAAGGTAAGAGAACTAATGAACTTTGTTCCATTGACTATGAAGATCTATAGGCAATTTATTTCTAAGTTATTAATCTAGAATTCTTAGTTTGTAACTTAGAATTAAGATCCAACTCTTTTTGTTGTTATTTATCCTTTTGCCCCTTAGTTTGGGTAATTTATAAGTAGCTTCTTCTTCGTTTAAGTTGTAAGCTTTATTTTTAAAACCAAAGGTGGGTGAGATGGGAGACGTCTCATGCCTCCTCCTAACCATATAGTCATGATCTGATGTACCATACAACAAAATTGTGTACCACACCAAATATTGTAGAAAATTAAAAGTTAGACAAGGATAATAATAATAATAATAATACATAATAGAAGGCATATTTAAGTAGGCGAAATTAAAAATTAAAAGATTTCCAATATTGAATTATGGAATTCCGGGCATTGTCACTCAAATTTCTTCCTTCATCACATTATTTATTAGCTTTTCTTTCAACTTTGGAAGCTATTGTGACCTGCCAATGGAATTAATTTCAAATCACCAAGTATTAGAAAATGGTAGAACTATCATGTCAACATATTAATTTGTTGGAAATTAATTTTGAATTAAATTATCATTGTGATGGACCACCGCTTTTTGATGTGGAGAGTGATGTCAATATCACTTCTTCTAATGATCAATTTTTTCTATTCAACATATGTGATCTGATTTGGGTGAACCCGTTATGATGGGTCCATCGATTTATGACAAGATAGGTGGTGATACTTTTTTAAATGTTATCAATAGGATTAGTTTGTTGTGTCTCTATTTCATATTTTTAGAATCAATATATTTTAACCTATATATTATTGTTCTTCTCAGGCTTACATCATAAAATCTTTTTGAAAGGCACCAAAAAATCAAATTCAAAATATATAGAAGTCTCCAAGCTTCAGGGTTCAAATTTTCATTCTAAATTTGCATCGCAGCCAGTCATTTGCATTGCGGACCATTGTCTAATATACAATGGTGTTATTGTATTATTCTTTTACAATAATACACTATTCCTGGGATCCGTTTCCTATAAATTGGTATCAGAACAAGAATAAAGAAAATTGCTCAACAAACTCGCTTCTCTTGTGCCTCGTTTGAAGGGGGAAAACTTTGATTATTGGAGAAACTTTATTAAATTTATCTCTTGAGTCTGAAGACCTATGGAGCATGGTCAAGGTGTTGGATAAAACTTCAATCTGTATATAGCCCTAATTAATTCAAGAGAATTAATCAATAGAATATAGATTAGCGGAAGCGTACCGGAGTCCATTGAATCGTTTGTAAAAAGAAAGGTATGATCTTCCAATTTGCATCAAGAACTTTTAAGCCTTATTTTCCTGATGATGGGGATTCAGGATTCTGAAAAATACTGCACGATGCAAATGGGGACCATTACCTGTTATATTACCAACTGCTCAAGGCAGTTAATAATATTTATTAACTATTTCTGATTTGGCCCCTCATCAAATCAGAAATTATCTAATTGGTATCCACATATTAAAATCATGACAATTATGCCCTTAAGTCATAAACTTTATTCCTAAATAGACCACATAAATTTGACTTATTTATTTGATGACCCAGCACACATTTTCTATATACAATTGTGACCCCAATAAATTTCTAACAATCTCCCACTGGGCCACATATGTATATATATAAATGAGTTAACCTTATTGAGCTCATAACTTTGTCATCATAACCATAGGCATATGCAATCTCATCCATTAACTATATCAACATAGGATCAAAGCGATTTTCGTTGTAGCAATCACAACTAAACCCATCAATGGTCACATATATCAACATAGTTAAATGACATAGATCAATCATGATAATGTGGTATGAAAATTACATGCATGGTGATCTATTCATGTCAATTTTCAATTGGTCCTACTTTACTTTATAGAGATCAAAACTTTAGCTTAATGTACAAAGTGAAATAAACTTAATAACATAAATTATGATCAGAGAAATACTAAATACACAAGTTTCATGTAATAAATAAAACACAAAGGATAATAAGGACAAACTCCCATTGAATCTAGATATCCTCATACTCTAAAACACCCATACGAGCAGTGTGCTCATGAAAGACCTTGGGTGGCAAACCCTTAGTAAGAGGGTCTGCAATCATGGAGTTTGTACCTAAGTGTTCTATACAAATCTGTCCACTCTGTACCCTTTCTTTTACAACAAGGAACTTGATGTCAATATGTTTTGACTTCGTCGAGCTCCTGTTGTTGTTGGAAAATAATACAGCTGATTTATTGTCACAATATAACTTAAGTGGTCTTTCTATTCCATCCACAATGCGCAGCCCAGTGACAATTTCTCAGCCATATACCATGGTTAGATGCCTCATAACATGCAACAAATTCTGCTGCCATGGTGGATGAAGCTATGAGTGTTTTTTTTGCACTCCTCCATGATATAGCTCCATCACCTAACAGATATATGTAGCCTGAAGTGGATCTCCTACTATCTTGGCATCCCGCAAAGTCGGAGTCAGAATATCCAATGATCTCAAAGTGATCTGACCTCCTATATGTGAGCATGTAATTTCTTGTTCTCTTCAAATATCTCATGACCTTTTTGGCTGCTTTCCAGTGATCAATTCCTGGATTGCTTAAGTATCTGCCTAATACTCCAACAATGTACGCTATATCCGGACGCGTACAAACTTGAGCATACATTAGACTCCCAACAGCTGAAGCATAGGGAATCTTTTGTATTTCTTGAATTTCAAGGCTTCCTTTAGGGCATTGCTCAAGACAAAATTTGTCTCCTTTAACGACAGGGGTATCACCTGGTCTACAATCTTGCATGCCAAACCTTTTGAGTACTTTGTCGATATAGCTCTTTTGTGATAATCCAAGAATACCCCGAGAACGGTCTCGATGTATCTGAATTCCTAAAACAAAAGAAGCGTCACCAAGATCTTTCATCTCAAAATGCTTCGATAGAAATCTCTTGGTTTCGTGCAATAAGCCTATATCATTAGTGGCAAGCAATATGTCATCGACATATAGAACCAGAAATATGCACTTACTCCCACTAAACTTGTGATACACACATTTAAGGTTTCATTGTAAGAAGCAACGGTGTCAAGCAAATATAAGTTGTCATAAACCATAAGAGAACCAGTTCCAACAGTATTTGAATTAATAGATAAACTAAAGCAGTTGTTTCCAAATGAACAACAATAACCTAATTTGTCCAAACAAGAAACAGAAACCAAATTCCGCCTAAATGACGGTACAACAAAAGTATCTAGTAAGTCCAAATAGTAACCAGTACTTAACAACAACCTAAAATGCCCTATTGCTTCCACATTCACCGACTTGCCGTCTCCCACATAAATGCTTCTTTCAGCATCACTTGGCTTTCGGTAACTCAGGCAACCCTGCATTGAAACACTGATGTTAGTAGTAGCACCGAAATCTAACCACCAAGTGTTTCTAGGTACTGAAGCTAAATTTACCTCAGAACAGACCAAAGTAAGAAATGTACCTTTCTTTGCTCGCCATGCAATGTACTTAGAACATTCCTTCTTCACATGTCCTTTTATGTCGCAAAAGAAACAACCACCATCGTTGTTGGCTTGAGTTTGTTTCTTATGTGCTGGACCCTTATAATTAGCAGCCTCATTCTTCCTTTTCTTGCCCTTATCCTTAGAGGTGCTTGCCAAATGAGCACTTTCAGTCTTCTCTTGCTTCAATCTTTCTTCCTCTTGAACACAAAATGAAATGAGCTCATTAAGAGTCCACTTCTCCCTTTGACAGTTGTAACTGACCTTGAATTGACTGAACTGTGGAGGAAGAGAGATAAGCACTAAATGCACAAGCAAGTCATCCGAAAGCTCAAGCTTTAGTGCCTTCAACTTTGAAGCAAGGTGAGACATTTCCATAATGTACTCCCTTATGTTTTCCTTGTCCTTAAACCTCATGGAAATAAGTTTCTTTAAAAGAGTACTTGTTTCCGCCTTATCGCTTTTTGCAAAGAGTTTCTCAATTTCAGCAAGGAAAGTTGTGGCATCGGTGACCTCCTCGGACACCGCACCCCTAAAAACCTCAGGTATGCCACGCTTGATGATCATAAGACTCATGCGGTTTGAACGATCCCACTTCTCATAAATCCTCCTTTGCTCGGAGGTACTAGCATCTGTAAGAGAAGCAGGTCGATCCATCCTTAATGCAAGGTCAAGATCCATGCAGCCAAGAACAATAAAAATGTTCTCCTTCCAGTCCTTAAAGTTACTACCATTAAGGACCGGCACTGAATTAAGATTAGCAGATACAGTAGCAACAGCTGAAAACAGAACAGTACAATTACATAAATAACATGCTCATATAAGAAACCAAATTAAACAATAAATTCAAATAATGGTTAATCCCATCTTAAGATACCAAGCACATCATTAATATCAAGTCTTTGGACAATAATATTAATTGTAAGCAGTACTCTTCTTATAGTGATCAAACATTGACAATAAATTATGTCAAATAATATGCAATCTTTGGACTAACATATTATTCACACACAAAAAAAAAAAAAACCTTATAATTGTCACACATTTATCACCATATGTATGTATGAAACTCTGTCAAATATTAATTTACCTTTGGGTCAGTTAATAAACACATGAATTACATACACACAATTATCTTAATATTTTTATTAAATTAATCTACACAAAAGAGATCACTTTGGTGATATTTTGTTTCAATTAATTTAACTAAATATTAAATATCCTTAATAAATTCTAAAACCAAAATTTGAATTAAATTGTTACTGTATTATTATTATATATTTAATAAAATAATAATAATAATGAAAACCCACTAAAACATATATATATATACCATATAGAAAACAAAAAAAAAACATAAACTGTTGCTACTCTTTTTTTTTTTTTTTCATCGCAATAACCAGGCGCAAGGCAATTTCCTTTTGCACATGAATTCCTCATATAAACTAAATGATAAAGCAACATGATTATTTTGGTTTTACTGTACAAACTCAACAAACAAAATAACCAGGCGCAAGGCAATTTCCTTTTTCACATGAAATCCTCATATAAATTAAATGATAAAGCAACATGATCATTTTGTTTTTACTGTACAAACTCAACAAATAAAAAATGTGTATTAAATGCACTCATGTATGAATAAAGATATTGTAATTTTATGGAAGACCAATAATACCCTAAATTCTCAAGAACTAATTTAGGGATGCTCTGATACCAATGTTGGATAAAACTTCAATCTGTATATAGCCCTAATTAATTCAAGAGAATTAATCAATAGAATATAGATTAGCGGAAGCGTACCGGAGTCGATTGAATCGTTTGTAAAAAGAAAGATATGATCTTCCAATTTGCATCAAGAACTTTTAAGCCTTATTTTCCTGATGATGGGGATTCAGGATTCTGAAAAATACTGCACGATGCAAATGGGGACCATTACCTGTTATATTACCAACTGCTCAAGGCAGTTAATAATACTTATTAACTATTTCTGATTTGGCCCCTCATCAAATTAGAAATTATCTAATTGGTATCCACATATTAAAATCATGACAATTATGCCCTTAAGTCATAAACTTTATTCCTAAATAGACCACATAAATTTGATTTATTTATTTGATGACCCAACACACATTTTCTATATACAATTGTGACCTCAATAAATTTCTAACACAAGGAAGATAGATGTAAGTGCACCACAAGATGAATCTTAAGTCATCGTCCATCAAAAAGATCTTTTGAAGAGCAAGAAATAAAAAGATAGAACAACACTCTTCCAAATCTCTCAAGCTCTAGAAATTTAATTTTATGAAAGAATATTGAAGTTATAAGTGCTCAAGGTGCATGAAATATGTTGGAGATAATGTATTCTTTCTAAAGACAAATAAAGAAGATCCGCCGCACATAATTTAAAAAAAAAAAAAAAATGATCAGAACAGCATACACTTTTACATAAAATTGGACCAAACCCAGAAGACACTTAACTTGGGATGTCAATTATCAAAGATTGGTCCTCCTTGCTGTTAGGACAAGGTCAAAATGGGTTTATCTTTTTCTCACAAAGCTTACCAATAAACAAAAACGAATAAAATGCATCAAATGCTTTAAAGTTTAACGCCCATACCTGGATAAGGTGACGAACCCCCTGAGTTGCGGAAAAGGGGCTTTTATCAAAATTACAACTGTTGGAAAAGTGAAATTTCTTCTGGCATTCACACGCCTTTTGGGGGAAGGAAATAAGCAATTCTTGTTTGAGTTTGATCCTTGTTCTTTTATTTTCTTTTTGTTGTAATGGGTCCCACTGGCTTTCCAAAGAGTCTTTTGACATAGTCACCTGAGGGGTACAGCTGAACCGACATGGTTTTTCTTCTCCAGGCATTTTTCTTCACCCCTTTAAAAAATTTATATAGTAATAGTTGGTGGAATTAAATGCTTTGAGGCGGAAAAGAATGATAGTCTCTGTGTTTGATTGAACATATTAAAATATTACTTCTCTGACACAAAAGAAGTGCAAAAAATTTTAAAAAAAATTGATTCAAATTAACTATAAAATAACTAATACGCCATTATTTAAGAGTTGGGTCTTTCTTTATTTTATGACCTCTTTTTATAACTCATTTATATTTAATTTCGATGAAGGAAATGAAGGAACTATTAAATGTTACTATTATTTCTCACATGCTCTAACTTAAAATAAAATTAAATCTGAATAGCTTTAAGTTATATTTGAATGAAGGGATTTAAAATTTGAAGCTATTTGAAATGAATTGTTTTGAGATTCTTTGTATACGACACCCATTCATTTAAAATCTCTTGATTGAAATTGGTGATTTCAAGTGATCCAATTATAAAACCAATTTCAATTTCATAAAAGAAATATGTTAAAACTGAGGTAGTATTATTTTTTAAAATTTTAATTGTCAATTAATAACAACAAATAATAATAGTAATTAATATATGCAAGGGAGTGTGCGATTAAGAGTGAGTGTGAGAGTATTAATCTGTATGGGTGGGTGCACGACAATGTGTGGCTAATTTGCTTTGCGCGCAAAGGCAACTGTCTGTGTGAGTTTCCAATTATCCGTGTGTGAGAGAACGAAGATGCATTACAAATGATCAGGTTCTAAAACAATTTTGTAAGTTCATGAAAACATAAAATGCTATAACTCAAGTGATTTGAAGTCAATTTCAGACTGTATTTTAAATCCCTCAATTCAAACAGACTTTTATTATTATATATTCAAAGATATTTTAAGAAGTTATAACCAAGATGGCACATGAGAACACCTGTTGGTTCAATGTACAGTGGGAGTATCGCCAGTTCAAACCAAAATAGATGTTGCAAACATAATTTCAGCATCATATTAAAGCAGCACGCATTGAAAAAAATATAGAGACCCAATTAACCTCATACTAGTCTTTTTTTTTATCTATACATACAAATTCACATGCTAAAGCCCTTATAGTACATTATTAAATGTAACTTAATAATAAAACATTGGGCTGCAAAGAGAAATAAGCAAGCCACTCTTATTTTTTGTTAGGACTACAAAAAATCATTGGCATACATATCCACAGATGAAATTAAAACCATCTGCCAGCCATTCCAAATATTTTGGAACCGAAGGAGTATGAAAAAAATAAAAAAAGGTCTTGTTTCTACAACTAAATTTGGAAGAAAACTCTTTCTTGGGGGTGGGGGGGGTTGGGCGGGGGGGGGGGGGGGGTATAACTATCATAGATGGGAATAGACAGAGTGGGAAAGACAGTGCCATGTTTCCCGCTCCCCAAGATGCATACAATAATATTCTCTGTCTGAACACTCAACAGTAGACTATCAAAATTCAAACACAATAGGAAGGAACGGAAATGAAATGTAACCTAATTGAGTTCAGTAATCCAACCCATTTTATCCTCCGTAAGTCCCATTTGTTGGCTGGTAAGGGCAGCATACAGTAGTTGTGATACACAACCAACTCCTCCATCACTTCCGTAAGTTACCCTGCACAAAGTACAATGTGTCTAACTCAGGATACTGAACATTGATCACGTTTTATCAAATAGGCAGCCTGGACTGGGGCAATGAGCAGAACCAGGTGTGTCAGGCCATTGTCAGCCCAGCCTCACCCCATCCCATGTTTTTGAATAATGGAGTAGTTGCCTGACCCCAGAAACCAGGCTAAATAAGTCAGGAACATTTTTATCCAATATATAAAACTGCCCCAGCTCTATTATCAGACTATTTGGGCTGGCTATAATTGCCACCTCCACTCGACCCACGTGATCTATATTCGTATAATATGGTAGTTCAGGCCGTACTTTCACCAACTATTATTGCAAGATGCACTTATCCTCTCATGTCATATTTATAGCTAAAGAAACAAACTTTCCTCTTCTATTTCCACATCACGCTCATTCTCACCACACCTAGAATGGGCATCAGTTAGCTCCATTCCCAACTCCCTGTATCCCGACACCCACATGTAATCAACCGACAACAAAGAAAATGTTGGAACCAAGTACATCATATCGTAACTATGTTGGATTAAATATCAAGAGTACATAGAATTGAATTTGAAAGAATAATGAAATTGAGTCTAAATTGAATTTTAAATAGTAATGGAATGAGTCTGATTTGGTTAGAATCAAAATTAAAATGGATTTTTGGTTTAGGGTTGTTCATCGTGGTACTCCAGCAGAGCATGCTGATCCATCATAGCATTTCTGTAACAGTGATATTCAAGTGGCTGTTAGATAAACTCACATATTATGGATGTGAAAGGGCCTGCTGGTCATATATTCAAGTAAAGCTCATAGGTATGCAGCATAAGCAAGAAGAACAGGAGAACAATCTATGAGGGTCAGTTAGAAGTAAGATAGTGTGATCTTGGCTTTTTAGATTAGAGCAAAGAGAAGAGAATGCTGAAATTAAATGACCTATGATGTGTTGTTTGGTTTTATTCAAACTAAACATTTCAGACTCGGTTGCCATTCTAATATATGGGGAAAAAATTAAGATATTCAACATACAGGAGATCATGCAATACAAGAACATGAAAGGAAAAAATGCATGTTTAATTTCAAAATACACGCACACCTATGATAATAGAAAATTTGTATTTTTAACAAACTCAAAAAAAGAAATGCATGAAAAATTACAAGTTATCTTATTGTATACTCATTTATATGGTCAAGTAAAATTCCAAAAGATCAGGATAAGTATAGTTATTGAATCTTGTCCAGGAAGATGTTCGAATACATTTTGATCAGAAGGAGCTTCTTGCCTACTCAGTAATACAAATTGAAGTCTAGAATTCTCCCATATGGAGGTTACCATTATATTTTCATTAAGTTTCTATGGAACCTGCATTTCCAATGGTGGTTATGACTGGTGGAATATTTCTGTTGACATCAAACCCCCACCCACAACCCAACCCTCCCCCATCAGGACTTGACATTCCTATCGATTAAGTAATAACTCTCCCTACCTCTTCAACCAAGAACCAGTGAGAAAGTAAAAACTTATCAAAATGACAACACCAAGATCTAACACAAAGTGTAAATTTTCTCATTGAAACAATTTTCAGCATTCATTTTTCATGAAACATCTAAAAATACTAAGGGCAAGAAATAACCTTTTATTGAGATATGTAATGCTGCCTACAGGTGAAACCACAACAGCGTTCCAGTGCAAACAACTTCATCAGCATCTAGCAATTCGTCCACTGTGATGAGACGTTCCTCAACCTAGAGATCACAAGAAGAATACTAAATAGAGTAGGTTCTTATAAAATAATCACCGTCAGCTTTCAATACAACTATGAGTTGCCAGGCAGGTCAGGACAAAGTGGTTATTTCTAAACCGTATGCATTCAACTTCAGAATATTCAATGATAAAATCATTTCAAGGGCGTGCAAGTTTATATATTATCAAAAACTCATGTCATTGTCTAATGTTCAATCTTGCAATGCATCCCTGTCGACTAATGCCATATCCAATCTATAATAATGTAGCATGTGCATCAGACATGATGAAGCCATAATATGTACAAATAGGTAAATCCCAAGATATGAACTATATAAGCACCTGGAATCCTTGACTTTGAGCAACATCGAGTATACTCTTTCGAGTTATACCAGGTACGATGGTCCCTTTTATTGCAGATGTAGATATCACATTACCCTGAAAAGATTCTCCATTTTGTAGTTATATTTTATGATTCTACACAGTAAAAACACCTAATAAATGGATGAACTAAAAGGGCAGCAAGATATAAAAGGGTATCACTTCATAAACAAATGAGAGAGGAACATAAATTCTTTAGTGAACTCTGATAGATAAATCAAAAAGAAATAAACTGACCACTCAAACAACAGTTTTTTTTTTTTTTTTTTTTTTTTTTTTTTTTTTTTTTTTTTTGTGAGAGAGAGAGAGAGGGAGATGTTTTCCATTAGGTAAGTTACCACAATAGATATAGGCTGCACAGGATTTTTGAACTTTTTTGTGTACGGGTGTAAATTTTTTATCTGCTTCATAAAAAACATGTTTTTTTCCCTCTTCTTGAAGCTCAGGACAATCTCGAAGGTTATAAGTCAAACTGTACAACCTAGTCAACAATGGGAAGAGCTTCTAAATATACACCAACATATCTCAAAACTCATAAGCTTTGAGATATATTGCCAGCTTTGAGATATGTTACGAGCTTCAAGAATTGGTATATACAAAAAAGGGTATTTTTGACCATTAATTGATAGGAATATCCAAGTCAAAATATTTCCAACTTGAGCATTGTGATAACCCGAATTTGTATTGCATTACTAAAATTACTTTTATAAAAGTTCCAATGATCATGCTTTTATGATTCATAATATGAAAGTTTTTCTAAGATTTCATGTGAGAATTCTATGACTTCATAATTAAATATTCTAATTGATATCGTTATAATTTTTATGTAGAATAAAATTGAGAAAAAACATGTTTAAGTTATTTGATTAACATTAGACCATGATTTGAATTTATTAAAGCTATAGTTAGGCTTAATAAAATTATATTTAATATTAAAAGTCCATAAACTGAGGCCCGTAGCCCATTAAGATACCAAGACTGCATATATATATATTGAATAGCAGGATTAATTAAGGATTAATACTCATTTATTTACATCTCAAAGAAAAGAAAATTAGGGTAAGTTAGTTTGAGCAGCCGTAGTCAACTCAAGCTCATCCTTCCTTCTTTCTTCCTCTCTTCCAACTTCAAGGTACTCTCATTGTAAAAATTTGAAAGTCTTATTTCTTCATCTCCAAATTCTATGAAATTTTAGTATGTTGTTCCTTATTATGATTTTGAGCCATGGTTAAAATTTTAATCAGATTGGATATGTATTATATTTTCTACGATTTTGCTACCTCTTGCCATTTAGATTTACAAATTCCAACGTTTATGATTTTCAAATTTAGAATATATGGTTATAAATATCCAAATCCCTTGAATTTTGAATATGTTGTTCATTCCTATGATTTCAATTCATGTTTAATATTTTAGATCAATTGGGTATCGATTTTATTTTATATGAATTTTCTATTACTCTAGATCAAGATTTAAAAGTCCTACATTTCTAATTTAAAATTCAAAATATAGGTTTATATTAATCCAAATCTCTTCAATTTTTATTATGTCGTTCTTATAGGTGTTATTCATCTTTCATAAAAGTTTCAAGTCAATCCCGTTGATAGCATATGAGTTATGATATTTTTCCTACAACTGTGCAGGATTTACATCTTCAGCTGTTTCGATTTCAAAAATCCAAAACAAAAAGTAAATCTTCTCAAAATGATACCAATATTTTACAACACATCTTCACATGATTCTAGTTTTTACAGTTCAAAATTCAGCTCGTTCCTTCATATAATTTGTGAATTATAAAATATTCAAGTAGTGAAAATATACATCGAATAGTCATAAAATCTTCGTTTTAAGTCCCATTGGACTCAAATCAGTGGCAAAATGTCACAAATTTCATTATTTATAGTTGGTGTTAAGAAAAAGAAAGTTCCGTATTTATATACTGTGCATGAATTTCGAGAACATAACGTGGCTAAGTTTCAATAGAAAGCTCGTTTTCACAACCTTTATAAAAATTAGTCCCCGTTTCCACTACCTAAAATGTTTTAAGTCAATTTATACAGTTTTCGAGTCTTCATAGATTAAGATTTTATTTAATTAAAGGGTTAATAGTCAACAATTCATGCATATTCTAAGAGCTCCAGAAACCTCGGGTTTAGGACAAGGCATAATTGAAGATACGATCCCTGCTATTTTAAGAGGTGGGTGATACTTTCACTAATCGTGTGTTCTGGTTTGTTAAATTACCCTATAGAGAAATATGCATGATTATATGGCAATTATCTATGAATTGCGTTGGCATTGTGAATGTTAAATGTGACATGATGATGGTTTGATGACATGATTCTATGAACAGAATGTTTGACATACATATGTTATGTCTTATCTGCACGATTTGCGGTAAAGCAGCACAATGTGTAAAGTATATGGATAATGTTGTACATAGATATGGCTAAAATTTGCGTGTATGGGCCCGTACAAGATTCTGATCGAAATCCCAAACTCATGATGCTCGAGTGGGACAAAACACTCCCCAAGCAAGATTGATGTGCTCTTATATGTACTATAATAAGTATATAGTATACATATTACTGAATTTTCATGATTTCACTTCGGATAGCTCCCGAGCTCATGATGCTCGAGTGGGGCAAAGCGCGTCCCAAGCAAGATTGATGTGCTCTTATGTACTATAATAAGTATATGTATACATATTACAGGATTTTCATTATTTATGGTCATGTGTAAGTTATTCAATGTGCAATTGCTTATATGTTATGAACATTGTTACGTTTTCATATGTATGTACTTTTGTGGGTAAAAGAGTTAACCCATGGAGTGTTTTCCAGTACTCACCCTCTCACCTTTTCAGGTGAAGAGATCGGGAAGGATGAGCTTGGCCGTGGTTTCGACTCCGATGTGTTGGCTTCTCCAATTAATCAAGTGTTTTACAATTTAACTATTGTTATCAAAACTGTTTATGTTGTGTAATTAAAATCTTGCACGAGTTATATTATGTTTAATTCCCCCATATGATTTTTCAATTAAACTTTTTTCTTATAAAGTAACATCTTTTGAAGTATTGAAAAATATTTAAATTAAGTGTCAAGTAGTAATGTTTCAAATATGAATTTGGGAAGTTACAAGCACAGTGAGTTAGCACACAGTTTCAAGCCAAGATTTATACATTACTGTTTAACTCTGGATGCCCTAAATCAATCATGACTGTTCATTATAAAATTAGACAAATTATTATTACAGTGACATGTATGCTATGGGATGACACATTCTGTTACCATATAAGGTTAAGCTTTATGATTCACATAAGGCCTAAGTTCCATACATTGACAGCTTCAAGTGCATCATTATAATCCGAAAACTACATCTGAGAAGGAAGTCCAAGACTAACCAGAAAAACTATGAAAGTCTAATACATAATTAAACTAATGACTTATTTACAAAAAGGAGAGAAATGTATAAAGTTGTACAAAAAAACATTTTAATTACTGTTGTATAACGAACAAAATGTATGACATGCTTAACTCATCAAGAAAGCAAGACATACTAGAAAGTTAAAACAAAGGTTTGTTGCAGACTGGCAGTCCATTTTGATTCAGTTAAAGATTTATACGGAAGTGGCAGCAATGTAACTTGTTCTCAACAACTTCTAAAGAACAAAAGATTTTGTGTGTATAAAAGTGGTTGCCAAATAAATAGCAAGGTTCTTCCTACTTGAGATCTTTTGACGGAGCTTTTGAAAATGTTGAGAATGACCATGAGAATGCATTCAAAATTAGAGAGAACATTGAGTGTCTAAACTAGTTTAAAATTAGCAACATTGAAATGATTAAAGCTACTTTAGAAGATACATTACCTTTACAACAAACACATTGCAGAGGAGACTTCTTCCAAGTATCTTTTGTTAACACTATCCAAGTAGAGAACATCGGAAAAGCCTTTTGCTTTTGCAGCACTCTGTGCTTTTAAAACCTATAAATTATAGTTCATAAGAGGTATTGTGGAATAAGACAAATTTAAGTATTCAGCTTTCAAAATCAGTTAAATAAAATATATATTTGTGATTCAAATTTCCAAGGCATGGTTATTATTTTTGGGGGAATAAACAAGTTATTAAGCACAAATTTCAAATTTTCGTCACTTTTCAAAGACTTAAATACAATAGAAATGAGTGTGAGTATATATTATATAAAGAAGGTGGGCAACAAATTAGAAATTCCTAAGACACCTGAAGACTAGAAAAAGCTTGGCCTCATATTGTTGAAAATTATCCTGTCTACAATATAGTCAAGAACACACTGTACGCTTTTAGATATAAATCTATGAGTATACCTAAAATTAATCCTCTTGAAGAGATGGAAAGTATATATTGAAAATAGGACATTTCTTATAACAGACCAAGTTGAGATCAAATTTTAAGTGAAAATTCTATACATTCTTTAATTTCTTACTTAGGCTAAACTTTGTAATCACATCATTCACTTCTGAAGGAGTACTGCTAACAAATGTTTTAGCATATTACAATTAAAATTAAAAAAAATATATATATATAAAGAAGCAAATAGTATGTATCAGAAAAAATAATAGTTGTTCATATAATATTCTATAAATTTTCTTATCTATAACAAGCAAGATGTGGTTCCATCCAAAAGAAATGTAATTAGTATTATGTTGTAGAAAAAATAAGCAAAAGTAAGTCAAATGGTCACTTACTGCTGCATAATTTCCAATAGTTTTCACTCCTCCCATGCCACCTGCAAAATAGTAAATCATGAAAGACTAAATATTAGCAACAATATCATTAATCACAATGTGTCACTAGAAAAGTTCTGATCCTGTGATTACATACATTTTTATATCATCTGCACTGGGTAGAGATCATGACAAAGAATACCCCAGTTAATTGCATTATATGAACAGCCCCCAACTATTTCTTTTGTTTCATATCACATAACGTGGTAAAACAGGTGCAAGTATAAATCTAAATGATTTTTTCACGAAGAGAGTAATATACTTCGAATATGGAAAAGGAACACATCAACCATATAAACTTTTAAAATATATATTCTGCTTTAAAGACAGCATTGAGTTACGGCCAACAATAAAGACTATGGACAGAGTGGAATATAATTTGTATAAAAGATAAAGACAATGTACCTTGAAATGGTTTCCCACTGGAGAAACATATATCAAAAAGGTATACTCTGGAGCTGGTGCAAGACCTAGAACAGCTCCACTACCCATAAGTAAGGACCTTATATACAATGAACCTTTATCCGCTGGAGGAATCTGAAGTCGAATAATTTAAATATAACAAAATAAAATAAAAAGCTTAAAAGAACAGAGAGTAAATATGATTACAACCACACTTTTTGAATTGTGTCAATACCCATCTTTCATTAGCTAAACTGGTGACTCTCACAGCCTCCAAGAACTGCTCTACAGTCAAAGAAGGCATGCACATACGCTCCGCACCCATCCTGATTCAAATTGCATTCTCCTCCGGACGAAATAGTAATATATCACCATCGTGTTTCCGATAAGCTTTTAAACCTTCGAACAACCCCTGGAAATGAATTTTGAATGAGTAATTATGCAGAATTTGAGAAGCTACAGATAAGCAATAAACCCCTTATCATGACAAACCAACTTGACCATAATTCAGAACTCCAGCAGATGGGCTCAGCTCAATATTTCCAAATGGTTGCAGCTCACCTTCAGAAAAACTCTCACCCAGGGACCATTTCATGATATCCATATAACCAGTGGGCATAAGCCCGAACCCAAGGTTGTCCCAGTCAACAGCTGCTAGATCTGATTGTACATTGCTGCCAACAATTTAAACCAGATTTTCAAACAAAACAGAAATAATCAGACCAAATAACTACACATCAATTTTTGGAAACTATATTGATACCTAGCAGGGGAGGCAACCCTAAGTGAACTAACATTGTAATTGTTGTAACTGATGGATGAAGCTAAACGCGATTGCTTCTGAAGCTGCACAGAATCAGACAACAATCATGTCGCAGGGACAATGTTAAGCAAGCATGCATCTACACGAGTGGCACTAACAGAGAGAAAGAGGTAAAAATTGAAAGAAACAATATGGATCAGGAATCAAAATTAAATAAGAATAAAAAATGGTGTAATCCATTGCGAGGAATATGGGTTCGTAAGAGTGGGAAGTACCTGAGACGGTGAGGGTGAATAGAGAAGAATCGCTTGTCTAATAAGAGAGGACGAAGAAGCTTAATGGCACAGCGTGGTGCATGGCCGAGAAGAAGGTGGTGAGTAGGGGGGCTTGGGAATGGGGTGCAGACCGGCAAAAACAGCGCCGCTCTCCATCTCTCTCGCTCTCTCAACGCTTTAACCTCTACTCCTCGTTTGTAGCGTGGTCCACTTTTTTGAAGCCTATATAATGGTGCCATTCTTTTTGGGTGCAGCCGCTCAATCCAAAATCATTTACTATATAATAATTATGATAAAAATAGATATAATAATTTAATTAAAATACCCTTATAAATTTATATCTTTTTTTTGTTCTTATTCTCAACTATAAAATTTGGCCTTATTTTCTTCTTCTTCTTCTTCTTCTTCTTCATGTTTCTTCAATACAGAGAAGTTGAAATTGTAAATTCATGACTTTCTTGAGATTCGACTGCAAATTTAATTTTGTTAAAAATGGTGATCTTAATGAGCCACTCCCTAGGTTCAGAATGTGTTAGGTTCGTATTATTTTTCAATTTCAGCAAGGATTTTTTTTCTCTCTTTATGGGTTTCTTGGTAGAGAAGAGAGAAAGTTCACATTAAAAGAGGGATAAATTTATGGTAGATAAAGAAATTGCGAAGAGAAATAAAACATTCTGGGAAGGCACGGAGCTTTTCAACTTTTGATTTGTGAATTTGTATAGGAAATTACAGAGGGTTGGGCAAAAAGAAAGAATTATTAATTTTACATAAGTGTATTTAAAATTGGGTGCGGCTGTTCGTACCCCCAAAATTTCTAAATATACCCAATAATAATTATGACAAAATTAGACATAAAGAAATTGTCCAAAATACCCTTAAATATTTATATTTTTTAATTTTGTTCATATTCTCAACTACATAAATTGCAGATTTATGGCTTTCTTGAGATTAGGCTCTAAATCTGAAACTTTTCACCTCGAAGACCAAACTTAATAAGCAACACACATTTAAAACTATTATTTAAATGGATTTTCTCCAAACTTGATTTTGTTAAGAATTTTGTGTGCAATGATTCATATATATATAATTGTTGTATGTGGACACGCCTAATATTCTTAATCAGCAACTCAATGGAGTCCGTCACATTGAAATCTAAGTTTCCCACATACAACGAAGTTGTCTGTCTCTGTCAGGCGCTGGCACATTCTGGTGTTGAACATATATTTGTGTCATTTTTCAATTTCAACAAAAAATATTTTCCTTCTTGTTGTTAATCTGAGAAACAAAGAGGATTTTTTTTTCTTTTTCTTTTTTTGGTTTTTAGGTAGAGAAGAGAGGAAATTCTTTTCCTTCCAACTTATTGTTACTGATCTGAGAAATAAAGAGAATCTTTTTTGTCTTTTTTTTGAATTTTTGGGTAAAGAAGAGAGGAGGTGCAGAAAATTTATGGTAGATAAATAAATTCCAGAGAGGAAAAAAATTTGAAATTTTTTCTGGAAAAACAAACAACTTTTTAACTTTGATTTGTCAATTTATGTTAGGAATTACAGAGGGTTGGGCAGTAAGGTTGAGATCATGATTTATTTTATGTTTTTTTATTTTTTAATTAGAAGGGTATAAGGGATAAAAATGGGGTATATTTAGTAAAAAATTATTAATTTTTAATAGAGTATATTTAGAGATTTCGGAGGTATGAATAATCGCACCCTTTAAACTTTGGGATGTTTAAAAATTTTGGGGGTATGAATATCGGCACCCTTCTTTTTTCCATTTCATTCTCGGACCGGCATATCATTTCTATTGTTTGAAGGGTCCTTCTAAATTCACCATCACAAATACTTTTAAGCATCCCAAAATTTGTAAGCTTGTATATTTGAATTAAAAGTTGATGACACAATAGTGCAAATAGAAATAATTTTTTAAAATTTGTGACACAATAGTGCAAAATAATATTTTAATTTTTTATTTAATGATATAAAAATGCAGTACTTATTTATATATTTCAATCTATGAAATTTGAGTAATATTTATGATACAACAAGGAATTGAGGTTTTGCTTCACAAAATAGAAGTTTTACTTTGTAAATGGCGGGAAAAAATTGAGGTAAAGAGTAGGGAAATGGAGGAGATAGAGGAGCACAACATGTTTATTCTCTTTCATGCACCCCAAAAATTGATAGAAGAAGAGAGCAAAAGTTGTGACCAATGGACCAAGTTTGAGATGATGTGACATATGCATGACATCAATTCATAAACTAAAAATAAATCATAATTGCACTTTTGTCCAAAAGTATTTAAAAAAACTACTAAATCGTAAGTGATGCTAAAAAAACATACAAAAGTTATAAAAAATATTATTTTAATTTTTCTCCTGAAATTCTTTTTTCTTTTCTTTTCTTTATTGTATTTTTTATTGGTTTATGAAAACGGGTAAATTTGTCAACTTGTTGGGGGTAAAGTAAGAAAAATACTTTAAATTTTTTTATGGGCTGTGCAAAAGTATTTGTTGGAGTAAATTCAGAAGCACCCTTGTTAGAATTGATTCAATACTTTCTTTGAAAAAAAAAATCAACGTCTCAATAAATTTATTGAACTTAATTATATTTTTTATATTATAATATTATATAAAATGAAAATATATTAAGTCATTTATTATATATATAAATATATGCATCTAATTAAATTTGGCAAATTGACATTTATATATTTAAAAATAGAGTTCATACTCTTAAAATTTGACACATCATTTTTTTGCATTCTTTATAAGCTGTCATATGTCCTAATAATAATAAATACAACAAAAAGAGTTACAAATGTTACAACTCAATTAAAATAAATTCATTGAGGTTAAAAATATTAAGATTATGAAAGAATAAAATCTATATATTTAAAAGTAGAGTTCGCACTCTCAAGATTTGACACATCATATTTTTACAATTTTTATAAGTTGTTATATGTCCTAATGATAATAAATAGTAAATACAAAAAAAAGAGTTACAAATGTTACAACCCAATTAAAAATAAACTCATTGAGGTTAAAAATAATAAAATTATGAACTAATAAAATAAATAATCTTATACTTTAGAAAAAAATATTATTTTTTTCATAATCTAATATATTAAAAATTTAGATTTTTTTATATATGTATCAATTCATTACAAATATATATTGTTTATATATATACTCAGATCTAATCAAAGTGTTCCAACCCACAAAAAATAATAATATAATTGTGAAATAAAATAAACAAAATAACTCTGATGTTTCAAAACATATGAGATTATCTAAAAAATAATATTTATAATATATACAAAATTAAATTAACCCTCTATAAATACTCCAAACCATGCGCACAAAATTTCCAACCAATAAAATCAAGATAAAAAATAAATAAACAATCGTATTTTATACACATTAATCTTTTATACATAAACTAATTTCTTGAATTAAAAAATGAATGTTTTTGTATTATCTTAAAAACTAACATAAATAGTTTAATAACAAATAATTTTCTTTATATTAGTTTAGAGATATTTTAAAGTGTAATAGCAATAAAGTTTTCACATAAAATATATTTTAAAGTATTTTTAAAAAATACAATTTTATGGGTATATTTATTTTGGGATGTAGACATTTGAATGGATACATTAAAAAAGTTTACATTTATATATTTTAAAAGTAGAGTTCATATCAGATTTTATTCTTCTTCATAAGCTGTCATGTGTCCCTAATAATAATAATAAATATTAAATAAAAAGAGAATTAAAAATATTTCAATTAAGAAAAGACAATGCAATTATTTAAAATCAATTGTTCGACGTGTTTTGATTTTTCAATTGTCGAGATAACTCCCGTACTCAATTCTCTTTATAGTGAATGTTTTGTAAATATAAATATTTGCACAAAAACAAATATTTCTCCTAGGTTGTCGGTCAATATTAGTTGAATTTAAGAAAAAAAGATGGAAAATGAAAGTTTCTTTGAATATGAATTCTTAGTTTTCCTACTCAACCCTAAATGAAGTTGACCTGATGGGAAACTCACGTCGTATGATAGTGCTCTTACTGTATATGTGTATTAATATATAAATGAATTATTTTTCTATAATTTCAAAATATAATTAGTATCTTTAATAAAAGCTTACGTCCATACATTGCACGGATCTACAACTAATACCATAAATAAGATTCAACCGGATCAATTGAACCTTCATAACTAATTTCTTATAAGATAAAAGGCTAACTTTTATAGAAGTATAATATAATTAAAAATAAATAAAAAATATTATGATCAATTGAAGCAGTTCTTAGCTACTTAAGACTCCTGCAACAAGGAACGTTTCCTCTCTTAATAGTGCAATGCGTATGAGAAACTGGTTAACTCTATCTTTGTTAGCGGCGAACGTTTAGACTAGTTCACTGGATTTTGTAGTAGCGTTTGGAATCATGATTTGTGTCTGACATTCAAACTGAACCAAGAGAATCAACAAGAGTTTTAAACATTGGATTAAATTGTAGTCCAATCTATCTTCCGTCCAACCACAACCAGCAAAAGGGTGTCGCCGGTGACCGCTCAAACATCTCTTATTTCTAACGCTGTCAAGAACGATCATATCGAGGCTGCATGTAACGACCTAAATATTTATTTAGATATATATTAATTTATTACATATTTTTAATAAAAAAAAGTACAAGTTATCAAATAAAAAAATAAGTAAATAAATATTAAGTAATTATGTCCTAATAATTAGGTCGTTAAAGAGCATATAAAATGAATTATGACTCTACTTGATTTACTATAAAATTTAAGCCCTCAATGTAAATCATATAAAAAAAATGATTAAGTAACCCTACTGCAGTAAAATTTATAGCAGCGAAAATATAATTAATTCAACCATAATTAAAAGATTATGCAATTCGGAAAACTCATAACTTCATATAATCACGAAAGTAGGCTTAAGCATTTATTTCCTAAGATAAGTTTGAAGAAAAACATAACAAACCCTAATAAAATTTCAATTCGTTTATGAATAAAATGTAACCCATAATTCAAAGAAGAATAATAAAAATATGCTTCATCCGCCTGCTCCCGTCCCCGTGAGGGTAAGCTACACCCACCTCGTAGGGTTCAGACTTGTCAAAATTAAATATAAGGTTGTAAAAGCACAATTAGAGAGTAACATTAACGTATCAGGCATAACATAATATAACATTCGTATCAAACATAATATTAAGTATCAAAGTTTGGCCAACATATAACAGCGGATCAAATTAATGATCCCATATCAACGTATCAAAATATATAACCATCAAATTATACTTTAAACAAATAAAATATTTAAAAATGACAAACCGTATAAGAACTTCACCGCTTACGTGACTTCTCATAATATAAGAAAAATCTCATATAAGTGATATGCTTCTAATTCACGTGACCTACATTATAAATAAACCTAATCTTAACATCTAATTTAATAAACTAAATAAAGAAAAGAAAATTAAAGAACAAATTGTCAAAAGTGGGAATGGTTGTGGGTTAGGCGGTGGGTGTGAATTATATATATATATATATATATATATATATATATAAGTATTAGATTAGGTGAGAGAAAAAACCTTTTCCCAACACCATTCCCGCATCCGGTCGCCTCTTCCCCTTTCTTTTCTTTTAATCTCTCATCCCCTCTTTCGCAGAATAATACATCCCCTCTCTCATCTCCATTGCTCCTCCAATTTTCATAAATTTGAAGATATCAGCACGTAGGAGATCAGAAAATTTGAGGATGACAAGATAAGGTGGTTGGCAGACATTTAAAGCAATGACGGCGGCAGTTCAGTAACAAGAAACGTAAAGGAATGATTTTAATTTGGCCATGGCTAAGGTAGAAGAACAATAGTATTTATAGGTCTTTACCTGAAATTCTGAAAACCCGAATCAAGAATGTTGAAGAAATATTGGGTTGTATTTATAGGCTTTGCAGATTTAAATCTAGATTTATCTTCTTAGTGAGAGAGAATATCCATCTATATCTAATCCTCTAACTAATTGAGAGAAAATATATTCTTTACTAACAAAATACTAACCTCTGTAGTCATAAGATTCTAAGAAAAATATACCGTATCTTGGCTGAAAGTTCTATTATATATATATATATATATATATATTTGGGCTTAGAGAAAAATATCTTAAGGTCCAATAATCCTAATTGAAAGAATAATAAGCCCACGTAAAGTAAAATAAAATAAAATAAAATAAATCAAGAAAATTAAATATTGCGTGAAAATAATTGGATATTATATCCTACCCTCGTTGAAAATAATTTCGTCCTCAAAATTCCATAACGTACCATGAGTATTGAAATAATGATATTTAGTTCGCAACTCGTCCTCTCGCTCCCATGTAGCCTCTTTTTCACTACGTTGGCTCCATTGTACTTTAATAAGTACCGTTTCTTTATTTCTGAGTTTTTTAATCTTCCAACACCGTTTTTGGCTTCTCCTCATACGTTAAATCTTTGTTCATCTCCAAGATAGAATAATTGACAACATGGCTAGGGTCGTGGACATATTTCCTCAACATAGAAATGTGAAATACGTTGTGTACAGCGGAGAGTTTTGGCGGTAAAGCTAGACGGTATGCCAAGTATCCAGTACGATCAAGTATCTCAAAGGGTCCCACATATCTTGGTCTTAACTTCCCTTTCTTACCAAAACGAATCATTCCCTTGATTGAAGTGGCCTTCAAGAAAATTTTCTCACCGATTACAAACTCAAGATCCTTTCTTCGTTTGTCGACGTACGACTTTTGTCGGTCCTGAGCTACTTTAATCCTCTCTCATATCTTCTCTACTACTGCAATGGTCTCTTCAATCATCTCTGGTCCCAAAAGCTTCCTTTCTCCAACCTCATCCCAATAAACCGATGATCTACACTTCCTTCCATAGAGAGCTTCATATGGCGCCATGCCAATAGTTGCCTGATAACTATTATTGTAAGCAAATTCTACTAAAGGCATAAAATGTTCCCAATTATTTCCCATGTCTAGAACACATGCTCTCAACATGTCCTCATGTATCTGTATTGTTCTCTCGAACTGTCCATCGGTGTGTGGATGATAAGCAGTACTGAAGCTCAATTTAGTTCCTAAGGCTTCTTGTAGTTTCTTCCAAAAATTTAATGTAAAACGGGTATCTCTGTCTGACACAATAGATATCGGTACTCCATGTAATCTCACAATTTCATGCACATAAATTCGAGCATACTGATCCACTCTATAGTTCACTTTACCAGAACAAAATTTTCTGATTTAGTGAGACGATCAATAATAACCCAGACTGCATGATTCCCTTCTCGATTCGTGGAAGTCCCATAACGAAATCCATTGCAATATGTTCCCACTTCCATTCTGGAATGTGGAGTGACTTTATTAAACCCAAAGGTCGTTGGTGCCCCGCTTTCACTTGCTGGCAAACCATGTATTTGCTGACGAATTTCGCTACATTCTTTTTCAATCCTTCCCACCAAAAGGTTTTTCTCAAATCTTGGTACATCTTTGTACTATCAGGATGTGTTGTATAAGGTGTATTGTGAGCTTCTCCTGAGATTACCTCCAAATCCTTGGGCACACATATCCTTTCTTCATAGTACATTGTACCGTCCTCAGCGATAGTGAATCATTTATCTTCTCCGGCGAGTGTTCGCTCCTTCATCTTTGGGAGAAAATCATCACGAGTCTGACCTTCCTTGATTCTTTCCTTTATTGTTGATTTTACTACCAAGGGTGCCAATATTGAATTCACAGTCTTTGGTGGGTGCATTCCAATTATTCACTGCCTTCACCTTGGTCGGATCAACCTCAATTCCTCCAGATGTGACTACGTGCCCAAGAAATGCTACTCGTCTAGCCAAAATTCACATTTACTAAATTTTGCATACAATTTCTCTTTACGCAACATTTCCAACACCTATCTTAGATGTTGCTCATGTTCTTCCTTGTCCTTTGAGTACACAAGTATGTCATCAATAAAGACTATTAGAAATTGATCCAAGATAGAATGAAACACTTGATTCATCAAGTCCATGAAGACTGTTGGTGCATTACTTAATCCAAACGACATGACCACAAACTCATAATGACCATAACGAGTTCGGAATGTTGTTTTAGGAATATCTCCCTCTTTAATCTTCAGTTGATGATAGTCTGACCTTAAATCAATCTTGGAAAATACTCCTACTCCTTGGAGTTGATCAAATAAATCCTCGATTCTTGGAAGAGGATACTTATTTTTATCATAAGTCAATTTAGCTCACAGTAATCAATGCACATTCTCATAGAGCCATCTTTCTTCTTTACAGACAAAACCGGTGCTTCCCAAGGCGAAACATTTGGTCTAATGTAACCCATATCCAATAGCTCTTGGATTTGAACCTTAAGTTCATGTAACTCCTTTGGGGCCATACGATAGGGGGCTTTGGAAATTGCTGCAGCTTCAGGTACCAAGTCTATAATGAACTCTGTTTGTCGGTCTGGGGGAATTCCCGGTAGACTTTCTGAAAAAACATCCAAAAACTCTCTTACAATTGGTACATTAGTTAATGATGTTTTGGCAGACGGAACACTCATCACATTCACCAAGAATCCTTCACACCCTTCTTTTTTTAAGCATCTTTACCGCCTTCATTGATGATATAATACATATAACAGGATTGGATTTTACCACATGAAAGATTATTTTTACACCATCTAGTGACCGTATAATTATCCTTTTCTCTAAACAGTGGATATCAGGTTGATATCTACCCAACCAATCCATACCCAAAATAATATCAAAATCATTCATCTCAAGCATATATAAATCAGCCTCCAATTTATGTTCATTGAGATAAACAATTATTCTCAGTAATGAATCAGTAATCATTGATTTACCCGAAGGTATATTGATTTCGAGTGGTTCCATTTGCTTAATATTTTTATATGCACACATAGCACAAAATTTTGTGGAAATAAAGAAATGTGTAGCACCTGTATCAAAAAGCACTAGAGCAGGTATTCCCGCAACCAATGACATATCTGACATAGTTCCTGGCTCTTGCTCTACCTCTTTCTTTGTCATACAAAAAATTCTAGCTTGTCCTCCTGAATCGGTGTTTGGGGCCCTTCCATTAGATCCACCTTGATTCATTGGACATTGTGATATGACGTTTCCTGGTTCACGATAGCAAAAACATTTATTTTGTCCACATAGACGCTCATCTCCGTGCTTTTTTACCACATGTGGGGCATGTCGGAAAGTTAGCCTGTGGTTTAAGCCCAAATGGCCCATCGTTCCTCCCTTTTTTATTCTGATTTCCTCCTTTCCCTTGATTGTTTTCATGTCACTTTCTTTTGTGGGAACTCTCTACCGCCTTGTGCTTAGTCTTTTCCATGTCAATGCTAGCAGATATGTCTTCCGGCCTTGCTACTGCTTTAGCATAGGCCATCGTTCCAAGTCCCGGTAGATGGTGGCGGATCTCGCCACGTAATCCATCACGAAATCTTTGAGCTTTCCTTTGTGGAGTATCCACCAGGTGTGGAATGAAACGGCACAAATGATTGAATCTACATTAATAGTCAGTGACTGTCAAATTGCCTTGGGTGAAATCCATAAATTCTCTTTCCAACTTGTCGCGATACACCCGTGGGCAGTATTTCTATGATCTCCTTAAAGTCCTTCTAAGTAAGAGTAAGGCGCTCCTCCTACGTTCTAAACCTCCAATAGTCATTCCACCAAGTCCTAGCGTCACCCTTCAGTTGGAACATAGCACAAGAAATATTTTGGGCATCGGTGCATGACATGTACTCAAATATGCTTTGTAGAGTGAGTAACCATTCCTCCATGGCAGCAGGTCCCTCAGCACCCTTGAACACAGGGGGTTGAAAGTGACTGAATTGATTGATAACCCAAGCTTGTGTTTGTTCGGAAGTAGTTGTTGAGTTGATCGTAGCGCCCTAAAGGAGTGCAGCTAGTCCCGACAACAACTGTTGTTGATTGTTGGGAACCTCATTCTGGGCAGCTTGATCTTGATTGTTGAAAGTAGATGTGGTAGTGTTGTCGCGTCTAGGTACCATATTTTTATTACCATGAATATTCTAATTCGTGAGTTATAAGTATCAATATAGACTAGATCGTAAACATAAAATAATAAGAAATTTAAAGTATTTCCTTGTCTAAAAGTAGGAAATGAGAAATGACTTATATGAAATAAATAAAGGAAAATGCTCGTAATCTATTTTTACTCAACATCATTAATCACTATAGGTGGGTTTTTTTTTCCATCGGTTCTTCTTCTAGGCATTCAACATGTGAGGCCCATCTTATCTATCCAATCCATGCGACTACAACTCAATACACATAATACTAAGGCATAAATCTATATGTCATATCTCTCATGCATGCATAATAGGTCTTAACAAGTGTAACCATATACATATCAGGCTTAATGTGGGTAGCATAAATCATAACTCATTGCATACCTTTGGAGTTGTCATGGTGAACGGAAGAAGACGATGAAGCATATAACTGATATATATATATATATATATATATAAATTTTTCAAACATTTCATCATAAATTCACAATTTAAAAAAGTCTACAAAAACGTAAACCTGCTCTGATACAACAATGTAACGATCCAAATATTAATTTAGATATATATTAACTTATTACATATTTTTTATAAAAAAAGTATAAGCTACCAAATAAAAAAATACGTAAATAAATATTAAGTAATTATACCCTAATAACTAGGTCGTTAAAGAGCATATAAAAAGAATTATGACTCTACTTGATTTACTATAAAATTTAAGTCATCAATGTAAATCGTATAAAAAAAATGATTAAGTAACCCTACTACAGTAAAATTTATAGTAGCGGAAAATATAATTAATTCAACCATAATTAAATGATTATGCAATTCGAGAAACTCATAACTTCATATAATCACGAAAGTAGGCTTAAGTATTTATTTTCTAAGATAAGTTTGAAGAAAAACATAACAAACCCTAATAAAATTTCAATTCGTTTATGAATAAAATTTAACCCATAATTTAAAGAAGAATAATAAAAATATGCTTCATCCGCTTGCTCCCGTGGCCTTGACAAACTCCCTATCCTAAAAAGTAGGAAGATAAAGGGGGGTGAGCTACACCCAACTCGTGAGGTTTAGGCTTGTCAAAATTAAATATAATGTTATAAAAGCACAATCAGAAAGTAACATGAACGTATCAGGCATAACATAATATAACATCCGTATCAAACATAACATTTCGTATCACAGTTTGGCCAACATATAACAGTGGATCAAATTAATGATCTTGTATCAACGTATCAAAACATATAACCATCAAATCATACTTTAAACAAACAAAATATTTAAAACTGACAAACCGTATAAGAACCTCACCACTTACGTAACTTTTCATAATATAAGAAAAATCTCATACAAGTGATATGCTTCTAATCCACGTGACCTACATTAAAAATAAACCTGATCTTAACATCTAATTTAATAAACTAAATAAAGAAAAGAAAATTAAAGAACTAATTGTCAAAAGTGGGAATTGGGTTATGGATTAGGCAAGTGGGTGTGAACTATATATATATATATATATATATATATATATATATGGAGAGAGAGAGAAGTATTAGATTAGCTGAGAGAAAAAACCTTTTCCCAATACCATTCCCGCATCCGGTCGTCTCTTCTCCTTTCTTTTCTTTTAATCTCTGATCCCCTCTTTCGCTCAATAACACATCCCCTCTCTCATCCCCCAGTCTCCATAAATTGGGTTATGGGTTAGAAAAAAAAAATTACGCAATAGGTATGTTTTGGAACAGTTTTTTAAAAATAGGTAAAACGTCACCGCCGGTGACGTTATTTCAAAAAAACATCACCGGGGGTGACGATTTTAAATTAAAATGAAAAAACGTCACCTGAGGTGACGTTCTTTCTTTTATCATATATATACATATACACATACATCATATACATGCATATATATATATATATATATTATATATATATAGACACTGACATATATATATACATATATATACATATATATATACATATATATATGTATATATAACCTGTATTATATATATATATTTATTTATTTATTAAGTGAATATATAAAAAAATATATATAATAATAATAATATATAAAAATATTTATTAAATTAAATAATAATTTTTTATTATTAATTCATATCTTTTAAATTAATAATATATATAATAATATATATATATATATATATATAAATTTATATATATATATATTCGGATATTATATATATTATTATTTATAAATAAACATATATATATGTGTGTATATATAATATATAATATATATATAACTAAAAACGTCACCTTAGGTGACGTTTATTGTATTTTTTTTATTTCATATATATATATATATATATTTATGTATTATTATTATATATATATATAATTTATTTTGAATATGTATATATATTTTTATTTATTAAGTAAAAATATATATTAAATTATAAATTTTAAAAGTAAAATATTTATTAAGTGAAAATACATATTAAATCATAATTTCAATTAAGTTAACATTTTTTTAATTTTTTTCTTTTATTATATATAGATATATATTTATAAAATATATATATATATATATATATATTCTAAATATATTTATTGAATATTTATATTTTTTTTATTAAGTAAATAAAAATAATTGAATAAACGTGACATTTTAAAAAACGGCAAGATGACGTTTTTTTTATTTGTTTTATATATTATATATAGATATATATAATTTTATTTATTAACTAAATATATAAAATATATATTAAGTAACATCATAATAATTTACTTTTGAAATTTATGATTTAAGATGAAGAAATTATTATTTAAAATAAAATATAATTGAATTGTCGTTATTTTTTTATGTCAATCAATCACTTTTTTTTTCAGATAAGTAAATAAAAAAATTGTTTGGATCAAAATAATCTATATTCACGCCTATTACAAATGACCTCCTGTACCACAACCTCGATTTCTTCTAGTTCGGCGACCTCTTCCTTCACCTTGCCCGACATTTCCTGATGTTTGTTATTGTTTTCTTTGAGTTCCACCTCGTCTACCTCTTGTGTGAATAACGGGTGGTTGTGGCTGTATGTCTTTTTCGACCTCAACTTCCTCCGAGGTTGGTGTCAAATGAATTGTCATTCGGCTGGAGGATGACGTAGAGTGGTCTGCTACATCCCTGAAAGTAGCCACATCTGAATACTGGAATTGAATCGGAGTAGGACGGACATAGTCGTAGTTTGGCATATTGCTCGTGTCTCCTGCTCCGAGGTCAACATTCATATAAGGAAATGGCAAGTGAGTGGACATAGATGGATGGTAGGGTGTCGGAGTATACGTTGGTGTACTCATTGAAGGCCTATATACATCCGACATATGTCCTTCAGTTTGATATTCGGGTCGCGAAGATGTTGATGCAAAGTTCTCAGGTGGTGGCATCCGATCTTCAGGGGTAGGACGCCTTCTAATTCTCATCTGATTTCCTGATTGACTTTGCGTCTGTTGTTGATGTACAGGCTGGGTATACGTCATTTGCGGAGGCTCGGGGGACAGTCTCTCAATTGTTCGCTCTATATTTTCATACAATGAGAGCTGTTCATCTAACAAATTATTAAGTTGGTCAATGTTGTATCTATTTCAATTATGTATATTTCTCTTCATGGGTTCCAACTGTTCAATCTACAAATAAGATAACAGATGCACATTAAAGCACCAATCATGTTGAATAGATATAAAATTAATTGTAGAATTACATATATGTTGCGTACCATGTAATGCATCAGTGAAGCATCTCCAGTTTTTATTCCCATTATTTCATGCGTATCTACAGGGGATATAAAACGACGTGTAATCGAGTTATACCAATCATAGTAATCGGGTGTCGTCGTTGGGTTCATTGCAAATTGGGTTCCCGTGAGATACTCATGTCTTTGATTCCACTGATGAACATACTTCGCATGTATGTCCATCCAGTTGGCATTTTTTCGCCTTTTATGATCAATCTGATGCACGTTCGTCTTCCAGTCATCAAGAGGGTCGATCCGATTAGGTATGTCTTGCAACATTCGAAACTGACGTAAGACTCTTTCTGGATGATGGAACTCCACAAATGAGAAGAAAATCAGTGGACATATAGCTCGTACATTGTCCGAGAAGCACCGCGAAGGTAAATGGAGTACTTCCGGTTGCGACCAATCATATGGATCCCATGTAAACTGATGACACACAAGAACCAAAAACCAAAAAACATACATGTGTTTTTAATTAATACATATAAGAATTATTAAAATGAAGTAATAAATCGAACCTGTTCATGTGTCAATTTATCTAATATTTCTCGGAAAACCTTGACCTGGCGCCTACCAGTGTGCACAAAACTGCTATCAATATTCCACCTGTTACATATATTTTACTAGTTAATCAGTAGATGCATTACATTTGGGTGTGCACTGTAAATATTGTCAATAACGATAAAATAACCAAAATAACATGGGTTGCATTGTAAATATTACAAGGCACCGAAAGGGGGGACAGGGAGTGTACCACCACCTAAATGATCAGGTATTTCAATTTCTTGCATATTTAATCTACTCGTCTTATATACAGGCACTGCCCCAGCTGAATTCAATAACCTTCTTTATATCTTACAGACATTGTACATATACTAGTGGTAACAAATTCCCACTAGCATCAGGGCACATCACACCGCATATCAAGAATAAAGCACATGCCCGTGCATATTGCTCAATATGTTCAATTGTGCTGTCATCCGTCATTGGATGCAATCGCATATGAGCTGCTACAGAGCTGGCTCTAATCTTTCCACTTTTTATGTGGGATAGGTCTGGCGTGTAACCTAACATCGCCTGATAGTAATTAACCCACTCATTGGGAGACATTGTAGGATCAAGTCCACACACCGGATCCCCTTCAACCGGCAAACCCCATATTAAGGCGACATCCATTAAAGTCACCATTGCTTCACCCACAGACAGGTGAAATGTATGGGTTTCTTGCCGCCACCTCTCCACCAAAGCGGTTATTAAGTGGTTGTCCGGGTAAAACCTCCCGCACCTATACACACCATAGAGACCCATTTGAAATAACGAATCCAGTACGCGTGTGTGGATCTCAGACCCTTCATGTTCAAATAATTCCCAAAAATCATTGTCGCACCGCCTAAAGCGAAAGAAAAAGTTCAAATCAGCGTCGGGCTTCAGTAGGCCCTCGGAAATGTGCTGAGATTGAAGGGTGAGAACTGTCGGTTCCTTCGGGCCATAGTGGTTGTGTGAATTGATATCCATTATCACTGCAAATGAAAATACAACATTAATGAATATAGGATAATTAAATCGTAAGAGACATATAACACATATCAATACATGAAACTCGACATATAACATGTTTTTTTTCCCTTTTACATAATCACTTACATTACAAAAATTAAGAACATATATCTATTGGTAATAAATAAAAAAAGATTAAGTTACAAGTAGAACAAAAATATATTAAAGTATGTGATTCTTGGCTCCATAAAACATACCTTTTTATACAAAGAAAATCAAGACTGGATTGTAGTAGTAATAAATTCTCCAAAAAAATAAGAACAGGAAAAACAATGTTGAACGAGAAAGTTGAAGGAGAAAAATGCAAGGAGAAAGTTGAAGAAGGAAAATGCAAGGAAACGTGAAGAGAAGGGAGAGAAAGTTGTCATTATATAAGTGTAAAATGTTACAGTTGATTTGATATATGCATGCTTCATTTATTACTTGACGCCAAATCTCTGCAAACTCTTTATAAATGCTTTATTGACTTTGCAAACTTTTTATAAATGCTTTAATGATTTGAGTTGATGTATGTGATGTGTCCGTAGATATTTATATCTGTAAATGCATGTGATGTATCCGTAGATATTTATTTAATTTTTTTAGTGTATATATATATTTTTTTTATTTTGATATTATATATATTATTTATTTTAAAAATATGAATTAATAATTACAAATTATTATTTAATTTAATAATTATTTTATTATCTTAAATAAAATTATAACATTTTACTTTTTAAAATTATAATTTAATTTATATTTTTATATATTTACTTAATAAAATATATATATATACATATTCAAAATAAATAATATATATAATAATAATAATATATACATTTATATATATATTTTTTTTGGATATTATATATATTATAATTTATAAATATATATATATATATGTGTATTATAAATATATATATACATTACATATAATATACATATAAGTAAAAACGTCACCTTAGGTGACGTTAATTCAATTTTTTTAATATATATATATATATATTTATGTATTATTATTATTATATATATATATATTATTTATTTAGAATATGTATACATATTTTTATTTATTAAGTAAATATATAAAAATATATATTAAATTATAATTTTAAAAAGTTAAATAATTTTATTTTATTTAAGATAATAAAAAAATTTGTTAAATTAAATAATATTTTTTTATTATTAATTCATATTTTTTAAATTAATAATATATATATAATAATAATAATAATAATATATGAATTTAAACATATATATGCGGATATTATATATATTATTATTTATAAATATATATTTTATAAATATATATATATAATACATATAATATACATATAAGTAAAAACGTCACCTTAGGTGACGTTAATTCAATATATATCTATATATATATATATATATATTTATGTAGTATTATATATATATATTATTTATTTAGAATATGTATACATATTTTTATTTATTAAGTAAATATATAAAAATATATATTAAATTATAATTTTAAAAATTTAAATAATTTTATTTTATTTAAGATAATAAAAAAATTTGTTAAATTAAATAATAATTTTTTATTATTAATTCATATTTTTTAAATTAATAATATATATATATAATTATAATAATATATGAATTTATATACATATATATGCGGATATTATATATATTATTATTTATAAATATATATTTTATAAATAAATATATATATATAATACATATAATGTACATATAAGTAATAACGTCACCTTAGGTGACGTTAATTCAATTTATATATATATATATATGTATTATTATTATATATATATTATTTATTTAGAATATGTATACATATTTTTATTTATTAAGTAAATATATAAAAATATATATAATAATAATAATAATAATAATAATAATATATGAATTTATATATATATATATGGATATTATATATATTATTATTTATAAATATATATTTTATAAATAAATATATATATATAATACATATAATATACATATAAGTAAAAACGTCACCTGAGGTGACGTTAATTCAATTTTAAGTGCAATCGCATCGATACCAACATTTAATGCCCCACATGGAGTGAGTCGTTTTTGTTTGAGACATGTTTGTTCAAATTTCAATTCGCATTTTAAAGATGTGCAATTGAAAGATCTGTGTTGGCGGGCTGGATCTGAACACCAAATCATTAAGCATAACAGTGTTATGAATGAAATCAGAAATCTGAATCCGGCTGCGTACTTGTATCTCAATGAAATCAATAAAGAACAATGGTTTTATTTCATGATGGTGGCTGGCGACATGGTATTTTGACCACTAATGTGTCTGAATCGTTTAACGGTGTCTTAAAGGGTGCTCGACGTCTTTCTCTAACAGCTATAGTGGAGATCACGTTCAAGCGATGCGTTGCATATTTTAGAGAACGGAAAAAAGCTGTGAGGAGAATGCAGAGTAATGCACAATTATATACTGATTTTGCTCATTCAAAATACCAGTATTGGTCGCATATGTTTGTGGGTCATGTCGTTACCCAGATCGATTACCATGAGCAATCTGCTATGGTGGTCACGAAACCAAGACCAGGCAAAGGGGGCCACATGCATGCTGTTAGGCTTTCTACCAGAGACTGCTCTTGCGGCAAGTGGACCTTCTATGGTATGCCATGTTCGCATGTGATGAGTGTATGCGCTGATTTACGGATTAATGCTACTTCATTTGTGCAACCGTATTATCTCTTGGTAAACTACAAGCGAACATATGCTGCTGCATTCCAACCCTATTTAGGGGAGGAATATTGGGATGAGTCTGATTTTCAGTTATTTCATGACACCACTTTAAGAAATATGTATCGCCGAGGAAGAAATCGAAGGTCGCGAATTCCGAATGAGATGGATTGGCCTCAAGCACGAGCTAGACAACATGCTAGGAGAAGACAGGCTCGTCGACAAGGAGAAAGAACCAGTCAACAACCTCTTCGACATTCTCAAATATTTTTAACACAGGAAACTCAACAAGCAAGCTCACAATCTGAAGATTTCTAATATCATCTAGAAACCTTATGAAGATTTGTGTAATGTAAGTGATTATGTTAAAGGGAAAAAAACATGTTATATGTGGAGTTTCATGTATTGATATATGTGTAATTTAATTTAGAATTTTTTTAACGTCACCTAAAAAAGAAACCAATATATATATATATATGTTAATATCATTTACCTACTTTCATTTACGTATGCTTTCTACATTTTTTTTATATCTTAATATCAAATGAATACAAACGTCCCATCAACAATTTTATTAACTTTATGCCCAAAAGCAAAAAAAAAAAACTTAAGGGACCCAGGAAGAAAGCACTATAAATACGTGTGTGGTGACTGATTTTACTTCCCTACAAATATGGATCATCCCCTAGAATTCTCTCCTCTTCCTCCACAATCAAAATGCTATAACTTGTTTGAAGCTCAGTTCTACTCGAACACCGACTGGACAAAGGAAATGGAGACCGTGCTTGTGGATACTCTTGTGAAGGACGTCGAAGCAGGTGATTGGAAAATCGGTAACCATAATAGCAACTGCTTGTTGAACGTAAGAAATGTGTTGAAGAATCAATTCAAGAAGCGTAACTTCTCTTACGCTGACGTGAAAAGGCGGGCTGATTTGCTACAATTGCGTCACTACACGTTCAAAAAAATGATAATGACGGCCGGAGTTCGTATGGTTGGTGAAAGACGGTATATAAACCATACAGACTATTGTTGGCGTTTATGGGTAATTTTCTCTATACTTTACGCAAGCATTTATTTTCTTCATTGTAAATATATATTTCACGCTTCTATTACTTATTCTTACATTTATAGGATCGTGATCCCAAAATGACAAATACAATTGCATACCTAATTGATGATGAGTCATTCTTCGACCAACTTGAGAAGCTTTTCAATTTTGAAGATAATGATGTCGTCAGTGGACCATCTTCCTCAACTAGGCAATAAAATGAATTGGTTTAGTTATGATTGCTATTTGAAATGTTCGACTTTCATGAGTATTGTAATGGTATTATTGTATTAATTATTGTATACAGTGATATATAGGTATCTTAAGTTTGCAAAAATTATGAAATAATTTAATAAATAAAGTTCATTATTATTATATAACATATATATAACACAACAACAAACTATTATACCGAATAAACATATCCTAAAAAAACACAACAAACAAAACAATAAATCTTTATTGCAAATTTGTCATCGACACAATTACGAGACTCTGCAGTACACATTTTAATATAATTTCAGAAGACGTGCACGCTAAAAAACTGAATTCAATTCACGAGACTCTGTAAAAACTGACAATTCACGAGAGTCTGAAAACTGAAAAAAAAAAAAGTGATTGATTGACATAAAAAATAACAAAAATTCAATTATATTTTATTTTAAATAATAATTTCTTCATCTTAAATCATAAATTTCAAAAGTAAATTATTATGATGTTACTTAATATATATTTTATATATTTAGTTAATAAATAAAATTATATATATCTATATATAATATATAAAACAAATAAAAACACGTCATCTTGCCGTTTTTTAAAATGTCACGTTTATTCAATTATTTTTATTTACTTAATAAATAATATATATATATATATATATATAAATATTCAATAAATATATTTAGAATATATATATATATTATAAATATATATCTATATATAATAAAAGAAAAAAAATTAAAAAAACGTTAACTTAATTGAAATTATTATTTAATATATATTTTTACTTAATAAATATTTTACTTAATAAATATTTTACTTTTAAAATTTATAATTTAATATATATTTTTACTTAATAAAAAATATATATATACATATTCAAAATAAATTATATATATAATAATAATACATAAATATATATATATATATATATGAAATTAAAAAAATACAATAAACGTCACCTAAGGTGACGTTTTTAGTTTTATATATATATATATATTATATATTATATATACACACATATATATATATATATATTTATAAATAATAATATATATAATTCCGAATATATATATATATAAATTTATATATATATATATTATTATTATATATATTATTATTATTATATATATACATTTTTTTATATATTCACTTAATAAATAAAAAAATATATATATATATATACATATTTCAAATATATAAATATATATAATACAGGTTATATATACATATATATATATGTATATATATATGTCAGTGTCTATATATATATAATATATATATATGCATGTATATGATGTATGTGTATATGTATATATATGATAAAAGAAAGAACGTCACCTAAGGTGACATTCTTTCATTTTAATTTAAAATCGTCACCTCCGGTGAAGTTTTTTTGAAATAACGTCACCGGCGGTGATGTTTTACCTATTTTTAAAAACTGTTCCAAAACATACCTATTTCGTAAATATTTTTTTTGTATTGAATTATTTTGAAAAAAAACCCGGTTAGACGGTGTGTGTGAACTATATATATATATAGAGAGATAAGTATTAGATTAGGTGAGAGAAAAATCCTTTCCCCAACACCACTCCCGCATCCGGTCGCCTCTTCCCCTTTCTTTTCTTTTAATCTCTCATCCCCTCTTTTGCACAATAACACATCCCCTCTCTCATCCCCATTGCTCCCCCAATTTCCATAAATTTGGAGATTTCAGCATGTAGGAGATCAAAAAATTTAAGGATGACAAGATAAGATGATTAGCAGATGTTTAAAGCAATGACGGCGGCAATTCAATAACAAGAAACATAAAGGAATGGTTTTAATTTAATCATAGCTAAGGTAGAAGAACAATAAAAATTTATAAATCTTTACCTGAAATTCTAAAAAACCCGAATCAAGAATGTTGAAGAAATATTGGGTTGTATTTATAGGTTTTGCAGAATTTAAATCTAAATGTATCTTTTTAGTGAGAGAGAATCTGCATCTGTATCTAATCATCTAACTAATTGAGAGAAAATATCTTCTTTACTAACAAAATGCTAACCTCTGTAATCATAAAATTCTAAGAAAAATATACCGTATCTTGACTGAAAGTTTTATTTTATATATATATATATATATATATATATATATTTGGGCTTAGAGAAAAATATCTTAGGTCCAATAATCCTAATTGAAACAATAATAAGCTCACGTAAAGTAAAATAAAATAAAATAAAATAAAATAAAATAAGAAAATTAAATATTGCGTGAAAATAATCGGGTATTATCCTTAAACCATTGGCTAATAAACAACAAAGTGGCTGCCAAAGCAAACATTTTCACATCTCAAAAACTGTTTTCTTTCTCTCAAAATATTCATTCAACCAGCCCTGGATCAACTTGACTTCAGCAGCCCTTTGCTCCAACAGCCAATCAGGATCCTCCGCCGTTGCTGGCCGCAAATCTAAGTGATGGGCTCCTAACAATCAATCAATGAAACGGAGGTCATTATACAAAAGCACCATAAGGTTAGCTTCAGGTCTCAAAATCAAGGTGAACACATAGTACTTAAAGGACGAGGAAATATGGAACAGAATCAAAAGCTAGCCTGATAGAAAGGGAAGAATGGCATAAGATGAATCCTTCAATCATTTTATAGCATAATATAAAAAGAAAAATTGTAGCAGGCCAAAAGTTCAGTCCTACTAGAGATAGTAGGTAACAAGAAGGTACAAAGCATTTAACTGTAACATTCCCAAATGAATCAAGGTAAAACTGGCTTGTAGCTTATTACCCTTTTCAGTTACAAGAGCTACAATCGTTTCAGATATATCCTCCAAAACTCTGCAACAAATCACTCATTCAATACCTTCAATGATTCAGCAGTGCTAAAAAGTTAAGTGAATGTACAAACACAAACAGATAAAATTTACCCGCCACCACTCCAGGGGTCCAATAGCCCATTTGAGAATATGATGTTACTTCCAAAGGTTTTCAAGGCATGTTTAAATCCCTTTGTAATGAAAAAAACGAACGAAAATCAAGAAATAAGTTAGTAAACCTGGTACCAGGGATCCCGTCAATTAAAGACAACTGATTGAAAACTAAGACGAGATATAACCAATGGATTCAACCATATAAAGCATAAATATTTGAGCAAAGATTTCATACATGCCCACCAAATTCAGTAGTTATCCAAGTAGGCCTCGGTTTGACATGGTAATTCTCCAAACACCACTCTTCATCAGAAGTGTAATTATAATCATACGCTGGAAACATGCTAGTGTTGCTGATAGAGAGTGGCATGACCATCTCTGTGCATGCCTGGTAAATAGACAAAAGATTAGTTTCTTCAGACACAGAAAAATTATTTATAAAAAAACAAAAAAAAAAAGATAAAAGAAGAAATAACAAACAAACAAACAATTTTTGTAAAAATAGTAGAAAATAGAAAAAAATAAAACATAAAATGAACAAGTAGAGAAACCAAAACAATAACATTGTCACGATTCTGCACCTGCCAATTCCACCCGTTCATACCATGAGGGTCATCATCCAGATCAAAGCAGTCAACTGTTCCTGAGTAATTGTAATAAACACTAATCCCTTCAAATATTCGCTGTAAGATACCAGTCCCATCAGGACAGTCATCCATCTTTAGACATACCTGATCAAGAAGGCTATATTGGTGAGCACTGAGCAAGTAAACCAAAAATAGTCCCCCGTTAAATACCACATTAACATGGAAGGAAAAATATGATGAAACTACTATATATAGAGAGATAGGCTTTGTCCAGGAATGGTCAAGTAAAGAATCTCCTATGGGGTAACAATATCTCAGTTAACACTTCAATAACCATTATGTAATTCCAACAAAAAAGGATTAGTTAACAAGTCATAAGAATAACTCAGAACCATAGGTCTCACACATGATGACCAATCAGCTCCATCACAGACACACTTAATACAGAGGGAATCAAACTTCACATTTGTAGCCAAACCAAGTGACAAACCTCCTTTATTGGGTTTGCAGGCATTGGCATTAGAAAGTCGGCAGGGTACGGATAATCTGCCATTGACAAATAACTATAAGCAGATGACAACCAATCAGAAAGATCATCAGCACTCTCAAGTTTCCTGCCAATTCACCTTTCACATCAGACTCAACAGATATTACAACAATAAAACATAGTGAAACAAAAGTTTTCCATCAAATAAAAATAGTGTAAAGAAGGGAGAGTTTGAGTTGGAAACTTGTAGACGTGCTCCCACCTGCAAAAGTGGAAAGTTCTCGTGAGATTTGAAAGTCCATTGCTTTTCTGTGCCTCTGATTCTATTACATTCCAAGATTCTTTGATAGTATTGAAGCAGCTAACACTCTCACGCTGTCAAAGAAATAAATGAACCGGGCTAAGGATGCAGAACATATTCCAGGATTATTAACTACAATGTTTACAAAATGTGAAACATACTTTAAAATCATTGGAAACAATATCATAAAATGCTTCTGGAGACACAACATCTTCGAACTGAAGAACCGGGGCTGACGAAGAGAGTGCTCCAATTGCAATATGGGGATACTTCAGCCGCATCCATGCTGCCAACACTGCAAATTGATGGGGAAACTATAATATATCTTACAACGAAACCAACCATTCTCAGTTAAAATTAAAAAAAAAAAAAAAAAAAAAAAAAAAAAAAAATGATAAATTCAAACTCAATGATGCCTCACTTCCCCCATATGATCCACCAAACAGCACTACAGGACAAGCCTGGGCAGACAAATTTCTTTTGAGCTCAGTAATCAGCACAGCAAAATCAGCAAGAGCTTGTTCGGCTGTTAAATGTGCCAAAGTAGTTGCATTCTCATATGCTACTTCCCTACTGCCATACGGCATCGATTCCCCATAGTACCTATGCTGCCATCTAAATCTCTTAGCATAATAATAGCACAAACATCACTTTTATACTCTGATTCTCAGTGATTGAAAAGTTAAAAGACCACACATGATTGCCAATGAAAATTAACTTCACAATTCGTAATCCCAATCTAAACCTTTTTTTTTTTCTTTTACACCTTCAAGTTCAAATTAATCCAGTACATGAGAATAATAATACCTCGGGGAAAACGATCATGGCGCGGAAACGTGGAGCGAGCTCCCACACAAAGCCGGTATTGGCGGCGAACCATTCGATGTCCCCTTCATTGCCACAGTAAAAGAAGATGGGGCCCAAGTGGTCGGGACCGGCCCAATGTTCGGTGTTAATAAGGTAGCGTTGCCGGTACTTGGGGAGCCCCGAAAAGCTGAAGTGATCGAGGTTCTGGTCGAAGTAACGGGTTTCGTATCGGTAACGTGGAGCTCCGAGAGAAGTGGGGCCCGAGAATTTTCCCAGAAAACGGGGAGCATGTTTGGGTGATCGGAGAAGGGAAGGAGGCCGCGGAGACGAAAGTGTTGATGGGAAGGAGAGAAGGGCGAGCGAAATTAGGAATGAGAGCGTTGCTGTAGGAAAATTGGCCATGAGTTTCAGTAAGAGTGAGTGAGAGCCTTCGAAGCTTTGTAATAATGTTTTTGAAAAGTAACAGTTGGCAATGTTAACATTTAATTGTTGAAGACAGATTTTAGTAAATTCCATATATCGACTTTATTAAATATAATTAACATATATTTTTATATAATTTTAATATATTTTGAATATAATTGAGATTTATAAATATACTAGTTCCACAATAAATTTATTATTTTTTAATTATTAATTTAAAATTTAAAAAATAATTTCTTAAAAATATTTTTTGCACATCCCATAAATTTCACACGACTAGAAGTATATTAGTACCTCAAAATTCATCCTTCTAAAACGAAAATTTGGACTCCTACTTTGAAGAGATCTTTGACCACACTGTTGGTAAGATCAATTGTTGGGACTTGGGATTGAAGAATCCTTACAAGCACAACCTATATAATTGATAGGTTGTTAATCTATTAAATATAATTAACCTATTTTCAAAATACGAGTATAGTGGTAAGCAGGGTCGAATCCACAGGGAACAGGAATTAAATTCTTTTGAATAAAATAAAACAAAAACGGGGGGTTTTGAAGATTTTCACCTAATCTACTAAATACCAAATTAATCAATCTAGCAACTACAAGCTTACACGATATTAATGCACACAAAACAATTTGGCAAGAAAAACTATTAAAATAGAGATAATACTAAGAAGAGAAAATTTTGATTCAAGGGTTCGATATTCGATTATACTATTGATCATAGACTAACAAATAAGTTCTTGCAAATTCAAGCAATTAACCTTGGATTTATTAGGATAACCTTATAAATCATTTGTTTTTCTAATTAATTAACCAAACCTAGCATCCGGTCAATTCTTATTATTAATCAACTGAGCACGATAGCGTTCCATGTTAATTAATAATAGCATTAATTTTAGTGAAAACAGGTTAATACTAATATCGATAATTAGGATAGCCATAAATATCAATATTAGCCCTATGGGTTCAATTAGGATAGGCAATTTATGATAGCATAATTTACCCACTCTAATGCTACAATTCTTCACTCATTTACACTACTAGGAGTATAAACTCATGAATAGCTTTAGGAGAATAAATATTCATTTGATTTGTCAATTCAAATTAATATAAACCTCCATTAAGAATCATTTGAACCTATTAGTACTTGAATATAAAACAAGATAATCAATACATATCACAAAGCCTCACAATAATATAATCGAAATACGAAACCCTTAAATCAAACCGTAAAATTAGCCACTCATATTATAATAAATCCTAAACACATTAAACATCATTTAATACAAGAAATAAACTAAAGAAGAAAAGAAAAGATAAATAAGATAAAAACTTACTACAAAAAGGAAGAAGAAATATGCTCTTTCCTCCCCCAAAATTATCTCTCTACAAAATTCCTCAAAAGAAGGAAAAGAAGAAAAAAAAAGTGTATTCTCTCTCCTCTCCCTCAAAATGTCTTACGCTGATGTTGTGAAAGTTAGGGGAGGAATTTTCTTTCCCTACCCTTTAGACATTTTTGGGCCATAAATGGGCTATTAGGCCTTTCTTGAGTTTTGGACTTTTTCTTGGGCTTTTGGGTTGCTTTTTTGGGCTTTTGGGATGTTTTCACATTGGCTTGTTTCTTTCACTAATTGTCCTTTTTTCTCGATTTTTCTCCAACTGCAATTAATTATTTTCCTGAAATAAAGAATGATGAATTAGATCAATTAATTGCAATTTTGGAGACAAAAATACGGAGGATATGAACACAAAATATGGAATATTATAATCATATCAAATCCCCTACATCTAAAATCATGCTAGTCCTCAAGCATGCATAAGAAATTAGCACAAGGTGATAACCAAGAAAAATATTCTCCTACAATGTTCTCAAATTGCTAATGGATTCACTCAATTCGCTCTTTTGTGTATGAATGGACATTTTTATATTGTTACAGTCAATTTCAAAGCATAACACATCATTGCCATAAGCTTGCTCATCAATCAAATCTCCACCACTTTGTCATGTATCCATGCAAAAAATCAAAGGGTCTTTCCAAGGGTTGTAATGAGGCCATGGGTAAAGGTTGGATAAAAATGAAGGGAATATAAGCTAAACAAGTCAAGAAGATATATGAATTTATACACAAAGTCCAAGATGACAAATAATCCACCTCCATTTGCACTATTCAACATGAAAACTCTTTATCCCATTCTCACTTGATATTCTCTCCATCAAGCTTAAACATATATAAACAACCAAGTAGTAATATGTATATTACTCTATTTACAACTCCCAATCACCAAAATAATATTGCACTATGCACTATTAGGGAGTATGATGAAAAACAAACCAATTTTTTTTTTTTTTTTTTTGTGCCCAACCTCTTTTCAACCTCCAACTCTTTAAACACTATTGCATTTCATTCACATACTTTTTGACAAGAAGGGTTCGATCAAGGTGGATAAAATGAACAAAAAATGGTTAAGAGGTTTATCATGTATTTGTTAGTACAAAAAAAAATTGGCTAAAGGCACAAATGAGCAAACTAGGGGAAATTGCATAAGTATGGATTCAAAGAAAAGGCCGTCAAGTGGTTAAGCATAAATGTCCTTATCATTTTTAGTGCATGAACACATTATGTGGTCTTAAAATGCATATTAAAGCAAGTTCTAGAATGAATATGATATGTTTGATCACACACAAAACAAAAGATAAGGCTCGAAAGCTCACAAAAAGAGGTGATTATGTGTTGAACTATGCACATTTTCGTTCTATCCATTGAAAGAAATAATGAAACACATCATTTTGAGCATAGACAAAAACTAATCAATCTCATGCATCTCTTGTATATTATCACTCTCATTCCAACAAATCATAGCAATTTAACAACCAAAATTAGCATTTATGCACAAATCCCCCCCCCCCCACCTAAACTCTACATTGCCCTCAATGTATACCACCAAAGCTCGTCAATCAGAAAACAAAAGAAATAAGAAGATAACAAAAATAAAAATAAAAATAAAAGAAAAAAGACAAAGAAAGAACTTCCCTGAAAGACGGCCGACTGTGGAGAAGACTCGAAGGTTGGCTTGTAGTGAGAATCTCCTCTTCTTCTTCATATTAGGTAGATTCAAAATTATTTCCTAACATCAAAGTAGCCACACATTCAATTATAATAGTTAGAATTTGACAATATGTGCAAATGAATCTTTTGAAATTTATAAATTCAACTCTTGCTTCTCAATCAATCGGCAAAATGAATTAATCCCTAAATAATATGAATAGTAAGCAAATTCCGACACATCTTCAAGGGATACAATTCAATATTTACCGTCATCAACATCACCCATCTATATCTCCAACAATTCACAAAAAAAAAATAAAAAAAATCAAAGACTCAAACCATATCGATTAACATGACAACACAATATCGAATCCTACAAAAATCATAACAAAAATCTAAGATAGATAATAAGAGAAAGAAAACCAGTGAATGGAGATGGGTAACAGCAGCCACGGTTGGACAGCAGGGAAGAAAGAAGAGCAGCAGCGACGGAGGCGGCGCTGGCGCGGGCGCCGGCGGTTCGGCGCGCAGAGGAAGAAGCGACGGCACGAAGATCGCGCAGGAAAGGTGAGGGACGGGAAGGCGACGGGCGCTGGTCGCGCAGAGCAGCGGCGAGGAAGAGCGTCGATAGGCGCGGCGCAGGGAAGGAGATAGGCGCGCTGGCGCTGAGAGAGAGAGAGAGAGAAGGAGCTGCGGGGAGAGAGAAAGGAGGAGGGAGGGAGACGGCAGGCGGAGAGAGAAAGGGGCTGCCGGGAGAGAGGAAGAAGAAAGAGAGAGAGAGGAGAAAACCCTACCCCTGCTCTCTCTCTCGTTTTTTTTTTTGATATTTTAATTTTTTTTTTAATTGTATAAAGGGCTGAAAGTTTTTGGGAGGAAAATCAGCAAACTTATCTGCTCTAAGGTGTGGGAACGCCTTAAATTGTAGAAATGGATTGAAATTTTTGGTTGAAAAATTAGCAAACTATCTGGTGTAAGGCGTGGGCACGCCTTAAATTGTATAAAAGGGCTGAAATTTTTTGGGAGAAAAATCAGAGAACTATGTGCTGTTAGGCGTGGGCATGCCTTACACTTCACTGTCTATTGAGCCTGATCATGCCCATTTCAACCTTGTCCACGAAATTTTTAAGAAAAACAAGTTTAATTTAAGCGTGATCACGCCTAAATCAAACTAATCTCCTGTACCATTCCTAATTTTTGGACTTGGAGAATTCTCATAAGATGTGATCTCGCCTCCAAAATTGATGCCCGAACCTATTTACACAAAGAAAACAAAATTCAATGAGAATTAGAAATTGAAACCTAAGCTATCCAAATCCGAAATAAAAAGAAAAAAATTTGGGTTGCCTCCCAATAGCGCAACTTTTTAACGTCGTTATGCTCGACGGTCTTTCTTTCTCAATTTGTCAAGTATCGAGGGCTTTCTAACTCCACATCCACTAAGTAAGATATGTCTTCATTCTCATGGAAGACCTTCACCCTATGTCCATTTACCTTGAAATCCTTCTCAGTTTCTAAACTTTTGATTTCCACTGTACCGTAAGGAAAAACATTAGTAACAACAAATGGACCAAGCCATTGAGAACGAAGTTTACCTGGCATGAGCTTAAGACGAGAATTGAACAATAACACCTTTTGCCCAACCGTAAATTGTTTTCGGATAATTGAATTATCATGGAACAATTTGGTTTTCTCTTTGTAAATCCTAGAATTCTTGTAAGTTTCTAATCGAAGTTCTTCTAGCTCTTGTAATTGCAACTTCCTCGACAAACGAGCTTCCTCTAAATTCATGTTGCAGCTTTTTACTGCCCAATATGCTTTGTGCTCAATTTCAACCGGCAAATGGCAAGACTTTCCAAAAACCAACCTAAAGGGGGACATTCCTATAGGAGTTTTATGTGCCGTTCGATATGCCCAAAGAGCATCGTCTAGACGAAGACTCCAATATTTTCTTCCAGGATTAACCGTTTTTGCTAAGATGGACTATATCTCCCGATTAGAGACTTCTGCTTGGCCATTGGATTGTGGATGGTAAGCTGTGGCCACTCGATGATGCACGCCATATTTCTTCAACAATGCTCCAACAGTTCTATTGCAAAAATGGGTGCCTTGATCACTGATTATTGCTCTTGGAATTCCAAACCTGCTGAAAATATTAGATTTTATAAAACCTACAACCACAGCAGAATCGTTAGTCCTAGTGTGTTTTGCTTCTACCCACTTCGAAACATAGTCAACCGCTAGAAGTATATACAAGTTGTTACAGGATGACGGAAACGGTCCCATAAAATCTATACCCCAAACATCAAAGATTTCACATATAAGAATAGGAGTTTGTGGCATTTCGTTCCTTTGAGACAACGAACCCATTCTTTGACACTTCTCACAACTTTTACAAAACTCATATGCATCTTTAAATAAGGTTTCCCAGTATAAACCACTATCCAAGACCTTTCTAGCAGTTTCTTTCGGACCAAAGTGACCACCACAAACATAATTATGACAAAAACTCAAAATGGATCTATGCTCATTTTCATGTGTACACCTCCTAACTATTTGATCAGAACAAAATTTCCACAAATGAGGTTCATCCCAAACATAGTATTTTGACTCATATTTTATCGTTTGCTTGCATGATTTACTAAGATCATTAGGTAAAATTCCCGTAACCAAATAATTAACAATATCTGCATACCATGGAATAATACCTTTCACCAGAAATAAATGTTCGTCCGGGAAGAACTCAAAAATGGGCAAAGATTCTTCATCTTGCACTATCCTACTCAAATGGTCGGCTACAGGATTTTTGACTCCCTTTCGATCCTTGATCTCAATGTCAAACTCTTGAAGCAAGAGAATCCAACATATCAGTCTAGGCTTCGACTCCTTTTTGGCTAAAAGATACTTCAATGCTGCATGATCAGAGTAAACATAGACCTTAGAACCAAGCAAATAAGACCGAAATTTATCTAGAGCAAAAACAATTGCAAGAAGTTCTTTTTCAGTGGTCGTGTAGTTGCGTTGAGCCGAATCCAAGGTTCTTGAAGCATAGTAAATGACATGGCTCTTCTTATCAATCCGTTGGCCTAAGACAGCTCCCACGGCATAGTTGCTCGCATCACACATGATTTCAAAGGGCAATTTCCAATCGGGTGATTGAATAATTGGAGCAATGGTCAACATACACTTGAGCTTGTTGAACACCGACTTGGAATCATCACCAAACTCGAATGGTACCTCCTTTTGGAGTAAATTGGACATTGGCAAAGCAATCTTCGAAAAATCTTTGATAAACCTACGATAAAATCCTGCATGCCCAAGAAAAGCTCGAACCTCTCTAACATTAGTAGGATAGGGTAAACTTTTGATCAAATCAACCTTTTCTTTATCGACTTCAATTCCTCTAGGAGAAATTACATGACCTAATACAATGCCCTCAATCACCATAAAATGACACTTCTCATAATTCAGCACCAAGTTAGTTTCAACACATCTTTTCAAATTTTTTTACAAATGCCCTAAACAACCATCAAATGAATCACCATAAACGGTAAAATTATCCATAAATACTTCAATGCACTTCTCAATAAATTCTGAAAAAATACTTAACATACATCTCTGAAATGTACCTGGAGCATTGCAAAGACCAAATGGCATCCTTCTACAAGCAAATGTTCCAAAAGGGCATGTGAAGGTTGTCTTGTGTTGATCTTCTTCAGCGATCACAATCTGATAATAGCCTGAATACCCATCAAGAAAACAAAAGTAAGCTATACCAGCCAATCTTTCTAACATTTTATCAATAAAAGGTAAAGGAAAATGGTCCTTTCTAGTAGCTAGATTGAGCTTTCTAAAATCAATAACCATTCGCCATCCATTTTCCACCCTCATAGGCACCAACTCATCATTTTTATTTCTTACCACAGTGATGCCCGTTTTCTTGGGTACAACATGGATCGGACTCACCCACTTACTCTCCGGAATAGGATATATGATGTTAGCTTCATAAAGTTTCAAAATCTCTTTCATCACGACCTCTTTCATCACCGGATTTAGCCGTCTTTGGGCTTGTTTTATTGGTTTCGCATCATTCTCCAGGAGAATTCTATGCATGCAAATCGCCGGACTTATGCCCTTGATATCTGCCATGGTCCACCCGAGTGCAGTCTTATATTCCTTTAAAACTTGGATCAACTGTTTTTCTTGATCATCAGTTAACCGGCTCGAGATGATCACCAGTAAAGTTTCCTTATCTTCCAAATAGATGTACTTCAAGTGTTTTGGTAAAACTTTCAACTCCAACTTGGGGGCCTGCACAACAGAAGGTAGCATTTTTCATTTGAAACATTATATTCATCAATTAAATTTGTTACCCCCATGTGTGTTTCAATTAAAGATTGAGACATTTCCAAGGCTTCGGCTATTTCTTCCTCCATGTCCCACTGTGCTTGTATATCGAATCTCTCACCCTCGTAGTCTTCTTCAAACACATCCTGCACAATGGAATCAATTATATCAATAGAGCACACAGAATGATTTTCTGAAGGATATTTCATAGCATCAAAAATATTGAATTTAACAATCTCTCCGTCAAACTCGACGGAGAGTGTACCCTCATCCACATCGATCTTTGTTCCGCAGTCTTCATAAATGGTCTTCCAAACAAAATAGGGGTAGAACTAGTGATGGTGTCTTCTTCCATTTTCAAGATGTAAAAATCTGCTGGAAAAATCAACTCGTTAACCTGCACCAAAATATCTTCAACGACCCCTTCAGGATAAGCATTAGAACGGTCTGCTAGCTGAATTACAACTCGGGTATCTTTCAAGGGACCCAAATTCAAAGCACAATAGATTGAGTATGGCATGACATTAATAGATGCACCTAAGTCTAGCATGGCACGCTCAATCTTCATATTTCCAATAACACAAGGCATAGTAAACATACCGGGATCCTTGCATTTATTTGGAAATGACTTTTTTTATCACAGCAGATACATTCTCCCCCACACTAACCTTCTCATCATTTCTCAATCTCCTTTTGTTAGTGCATAACTCCTTTAGAAATTTAGCAAACTTCGGGATTTGCTTAATGGCATCCAACAAAGGAATATTTATTTCCACTTTTTGAAAGGTTTCCAATACTTCTCTCTCATGATTATCCTTCTTGTATTTTGCTAACCTGCTAGGAAATGGAGGAACAACCACATTATAAGCATTAGGTGAAGAGTGTGGGAAATTTACCTTTTTGTGGTCCTTGGGCTTTTTCTTGATGATTTCTTCTGCTTCTTTCTCTTTTTCTCTTTCATTGGTATTTTCAAGCGAAGATGGTCCCGATTGTATTTCTTTTCCACTTCTCAATGTCATTGCACTTGCATTTTCTCTTGGATGTACCTCCGGTTGAGATGGAAGTCTTCCCGAATTCTGAGCTTCCATTTTACCCACAGATGTTGCCAATTGGCTAAGTTGGTTTTCAAGACTTTGAATGCTAGCTCTTGTCTCTTGTTGAAATTTTTTAGTGTTTACTGCTAGAGCTTTCACGATATCTTCCAAAGACATTCCGAATTCTGAATGTTGAGCCTGTGGTGGTGGTGGTGGTCTTGTATAGCCTTGGTAAGGAAAATTTTGTTGGCCTCCTTGATTCTTGTAGCTAAAGTTCGGGTGGTCTCTCCACCCCAGGTTGTAGCTATTTGAATAAGGATCATATTTCCGTTGAGGTTGTCCCGAAAATCCTCCCATGGCATTGGCTTGTTGAACATCTTCCGGCAATGAGGGACATCTATCCGAACCATGACCAACAACCGAGCAAATTCCACATACTTGAGCTTGTGGCATTTGTCCCACTACAAAATTTTCCATCAAAGATGTCAACGCTTCCAACTTTTGATCGAAGGAGCTCGTGTTCACTTCATTAACTTGATGTGGAATACTTTCTTGTCGGGTTCCAAACTGTTGTACATTAGCAGCCATGCTCGAGAAGAGACTTCTAGCAGTTTCTGGTGTCAAGCTAACCAATGCTCCTCCACTTGCAGCATCAATCATGTTTCTATCAAAGGTCAAGAGTCCTTCATAGAAGTATTGGACGAGTAATTGCTCCGGAATTTGATGTTGAGGACAACTAGCACATAATTGCTTGAATCTCTCCCAATACTCATATAAAGTCTCACCACATTGTTGTCTAATTCCACATATATCTTTTCCAATATTGGCTGCACGTGAAGCTAGAAAGAATTTTTCAAGAAACTGCTTCTTCATCTCATTCCAAGTGGTAATAGATCCGGAAGGTAGATAATAGAGCCAATCCTTAGCTTTGTCAGCTAAAGAGAATGGAAAGGCCCGTAGAGAAATTTGGTCTTCCGTCACATTTTGAGGCTTCATTGCAGTGCACACAACATAAAACTCCTTCAAATGCTTGTGAGGATCTTCACCTGCAAGTCCACGAAAGGGAGGTAATAAGTGAATAAGACCGGATTTCAACTCAAAAGTAGTATCTGTAGGAATTTGAATGCATAATGGTTGTTGATTAACATCAGGGTTAGCCAACTCCCTTAAAGTCCGTTGAGCTGGAGCTTCCATGTCTTCTTCCTTTATCTTACTTTCTTCAGATTCAGTATCTACTTCAGGCTCAGACTCAATCCAATCTAAAGCCAAATTCAAACCAGGGATGATGAAGATGATTGTTGAGCTCGTAGTCTAGCTTCCTTCCTTAAGGCTTTCGCATTTTTCTCGACTTCTGGATCAAATATCAATTCACCTGTACTAGAAGAACGAGGCATAAACCAGAAACAAGAAAAAACCTAACTCAAAAGAAATTAATTAAACACCGTTCCCCGGCAACGGCGCCAAAATTTGATAGGTTGTCAATCTACCAAATATAATTAACCTACTTCCAAAATACGAGTATAGTGGTGAGTAGGGTCGAATCCACAGGGAACGGGAATTAAATTATTTTGAATAAAATAAAACAAAAACGTGGGGTTTTGAAGATTTTCACCTAATCTACTAAATACCAAATTAATCAATCTAGCAACTACAAGCTTACACGATATTAATGCACACAAAATAATTTGACAAGAAAAACTATTAAAAAATAGAGATAATACTAAGAAGAGAAAAATTTGATTCAAGGGTTCGATATTCGATTATACTATTGATCATAGACTAACAAATAAGTTCTTGCAAATTCAAGCAATTAACCTTGGATTTATTAGGATAGCCTTATAAATCCTTTGTGTTCCTAATTAATTAACCAAACCTAGCATCCGGTCAATTCTTATTATTAATCAACTGAGCACGATAGCGTTCCATGTTAATTAATAATAGCATTAATCTTAGTGAAAACAGATTAATACTAATATCGATAATTAGGATAGCCATAAATATCAATATTAGCCCTATGGGTTCAATTAGGATAGGCAATTTATGATAGCATAATTTACCCACTCTAATGCTACAATTCTTCACTCATTTACACTACTAGGAGTATAAACTCATGAATAGCTTTAGGAGAATAAATATTCATTTGATTTGTCAATTCAAATTAATATAAACCTCCATTAAGAATCATTTGAACCTATTAGTACTTGAATATAAAACAAGATAATCAATACATATCACAAAGCCTCACAATAATATAATCGAAATACGAAACCCTTAAATCAAACCGTAAAATTAGCCACTCATATTATAATAAATCCTAAACACATTAAACATTATTTAATACAAGAAATAAACTAAAGAAGAAAAGAAAAGATAAATAAGATAAAAACTTACTACAAAAAAGGAAGAAGAAATGTGCTCTTTGCTCCCCCAAAATTGTCTCTCTACAAAATTCCTCAAAAAGAAGGAAAAGAAGGAAAAGAAGAAAAAAAAAGTGTATTCTCTCTCCTCTCTCCCAAAATGTCTTACAGCTGATGTTGTGAAAGTTAGGGGAGGAATTTTCTTTCCCTGCCCTTTAGACATTTTTAGGCCATAAATGGGCTATTGGGCCTTTCTTAAGTTTTGGACTTTTTCTTGGGCTTTTTGGCCGTTTTCATATTGGCTCGTTTTTTTCATTAATTGTTCTTTTTTTCTCGATTTTTCTCCAACTGCAATTAATTATTTTCCTGAAATAAAGAATGATTAATTAGATCAATTAATTGCAATTTTGGAGACAAAAATACGAAGGATATGAATACAAAATATGGAATATTATAATCATATCAATAATATCCCTACTTTTCATCTTCTTTTATCAACATTCGCTTTTCTATTTTATAAGTAGTGTGTATTTGTGTTTATTAAGGTGTTCTTTAATTGAATCAAATTGTAGAAAATTAAAAATGAGTACTTTTTATATTTGAATCGAATAATCGAATGCTCATAAAGAATCAAACATAATCAAACCAATATAATTTAGTTGGGATCAATTGATTTAATCAATCGGGTATTTTTTTATATTTTTATTTTGAATTAATTGTATGTAAGATTTCATTTGGATTGAAGAGAGAATGTGTGGGCATAATCAAATTTTTAGAAAATAAAAATAATATAAATTTAGCTAAATATTTAAACTATATAAATTTACATATATTTTGGTTTGGTTCAGCCAACCGATCTTTTTAAAAACAAAAAATTGAACAGAACCAATATTTTATTCAATTATCATAATTTTAACCTAATCGAATTGATTAAATATATATAATTGATCCAAATCGAACCGAACCACAATTCAATTTTTGGATTCCAACTCAATTTTGCATACCCAACATATTAATTTGTGTGGTCCTTGGTTGATGAAATGCTTGGGTTGTTTTTAGCTAAGTAGAATGAGTGAAGTGGATAAAGTGAGGAAGAATGAGAAGTAGTTATAGCCACAAAATTGTTAGGTGGGTAAGTGGATGGATTGGTTGCAATGTGTTCGTATATATATAGAGGCATGGAACAAATGCATATAAGACTTATTCTAGAGCTAATATAATACATATCTTAATTTTCATATGTAGGTGTAGGTGTTAGTTTGTGCAAATCCCCGTGGAGGGACGCACTATTAAAACAAATAATATTGCATTTGATATTGTTTTATTAGAAACCACATCCATAGGGTTTGATGAAAAATAAGAAATAATTGGATTGGATATATTAATATGATTAGGTGGTGACCTAACTTTTGGTGGACAATGCATAACTGGACGTATTTGCAGCAGCCACCAAACACGCCCACGCCCACGCCCACGCCAACTTTGTAGCTAACCATACATCCTCATTCGTCTTCATCAATCCTATTCTATCACCATTAATTATATCCAAATGAGCTATTAAAATAATAAAATTTTCAGTGTCATAGCTGCACAAATCTAGCATCATGCGTTGAGCTATTCAATCTAACCCAAAATAATCTAAACACAAGTGAATTTGGCATACCGCACATTCCCGGCGAATTTACTTTTCGCACACAAAAAAACATAAGAGTATTTTCGATAAAAACTGTCTTTTTTTATAAAAATAATACCATTTTAGATTATTAAAATTTTACTTTTTACGATAAAATATTACTTGTCACAGTAAAAGTATCATTTATATTTTGCTATAAAAATTAGTTAATATATTTTTAGTGAAAAAATAGATAATTTAAAGTAATATTTCTTTGTTGGAAAGAAAATATGCTTTGAACCATCTAAAAAAGTCAAATTTTTACAAAAAATAATTTTTTTATCAAAAAAATATTAGATCTAAAATATGTAAGTTCTAAAGCGCACAAGCATAGTAGGCTTTGGACCTCGTGTATTTCAGTGAATCCAGGCGGATCAACAAGAATCCGCATGCTTGGTTACTTTTTAGACAAAATCCAATCTATTTAAATACATGTATATGTGGCATTAAAATTTATATGAATTATGAATCTCATCAAAAATATAAAATTTGTTTAATAGTTTAAAAAAAATCAAATTGCGACATTTCTCTATTTCAGTTTATTGTTAAGAAATATTTATTCAGCTATGATTTGACAAATCGAGTGGGAGTAATACCTAATTTTTAATGATTGAGAAAGTTAGTTGATGTGTACATGTTGTGTGGGACGCACATATTTTATTTTGAATTACTATTTTTTTTGTATAATAATGTAATAAGTTATTATGAAAATAGTAACATAATTTTTAAAATAAAATACATAATTATATAAAATATATTACTATTAAAAATTATTTTATATTTAAAAATTAATAGTTTATTTTTATATATGTAATATGGATATCAAATTGAAAATTATGAAAAGGTGATTAATTTGATATATTTTTCATAAAAAACAGAATTGAAATGAAAAAATTATAAATCTTTAAAAATTAATATTAAAATAAAAAAAATTTGATTAGATATCATAGTTTCTAAAAATAAAAATGGTATTTCTGTAATTTTTTTGAACTATTTTATTTTTATATAATTATAAATACCATAATTACATATCATATGAAAATAATTCAATTTTAAACTCACTAAATGGGTCATTAATTCAAGATCAACATAAGCTCGAAAGCTTTTCCAATAAAAAATTATTATCCAAATTAACATTTCTTTTCCGAATGTAATGATTTAAGTAATTTATTGAGTGCAATTTTCAGTCTATTTATTAGCACGGTAAAAAAAAATGAGCTCATATGATTATGCGCGCATGATACATAAATTTGATTTGGAGATTTTATTTAAAAAAAAATAAAAAAATAAAATAATAATAATAATAATAATAATAATAATAATAATTATAATAATAATAATACGTTATATGGAACACATGCACATATCTAAATACATATAAGAGATCTCACTTCAAACATAGAAAAAAAAAAGGACCGAATCCAGTCGACTTGTCAGATCTGCATTTTTTGTTTGTGTGGGCGTGTTTTTGACTTGATATATTTTCAGCAAAGATCGATAATTTTTGGATAAAAAAATATATTTTTAGATTCTTAAAAAAATATTATTTTCAAAAGAAAATTATTAATTTTCATTTAAAAAATTTATGATTTTAACTAAACATTTCTATGTAATCTTACTATTGTGATAATTAAAATATTTTGAACAATATAAAAAATATTATATTTTACTTTAAAAAAAATTACTTTTGCTTCAAAAAGTATTTTGCATATGTGGTCAAATCCACTGGGGTGTGCTGACCGTACTTTTAAGTCAAGTTGGCCCATTTATATTGAATTAAATCCATACAAGTGTAAAGCCTAACTCACACCTCTATTACATACCTAATATATATTGACCCCTTTTATTTTAAATGATAAAAGCTGAATAAGTTATCCAACTTTGTCATCCATTTATTTTAGGGGACCCCACACCCAAATTAACCTGTAAGCTCGAAATAGGCACAGGCTTTTTAGGTAATTAAGGTGACAGTGTAAGCGCTCACCGCCCATTAGGGATGTTAAAAGATCACGGTTTGATGGGTTTGTTCATTTAGTTCGAAAAATTATAGGGTTATAGTTTGACCTTCTTAGCCTATTTAAAATTAGCTCGTTTAGCCCAAACTCAATTAGCCCGATAGCTTGTACGTTTCTTTTTATTTGTTTTTTTCTTAACATTAAAATAATAATATATACAATTTTAAATTATTTTTCATATAACATATCTGATTTTTAGTTGAAGATAAGAAAATTTATTTTAATTACTAGAAGATTCTAAATATTAGCATTTAAATTTAGAATATAAATGTAACATAATTTTAAACATTATAACGTGAATGCTATTAAAGCTAGAATTGAGAGCATGAAATAGTATATATGATTTATATATTTGAATTTTTAAATTTTGTATAATGACATAAATGTTATAAAATATATAATTTTTTAATTTTATCTAAAATTTTATTTTAAATAGAATATTATATGAGTTTAATTAAAATTTTAAATTTAAATATATAATTTGATTATTTCAACTCATAACCCGATAGTGGTCCGATTAGTTCGAAAATCGTAGATTATGATTAGGTTCACCAAGATATAAGCCTGTTTAAAATGACCTGATTAAAACGAAGCTCGATTAATTCAAAACTCATTAAGGTTAACTCGTTTAACACCTCTACCAATTTTGAGTGGTAAAAATAATGCTATATTACCGATTTGTCCTTCCTGTAAACTAGTGAAATTACTAGTAACTACCTTCATGTGCCGCCATTAATTTGGGACTGGTCTGACTTGTTCGATTTTTAGAACCAACTTGATGTTAATAAGCTTTTTCTTATAACCAAATTGATGTTAATAAGCCTGCCTGCACCGGACATTTCATTTGGTCAAAAATGAATGTTTTTTCATCGTTCCCTTGCATTAATTATCGCATTTTTCCTCGGGAGAGGTGTGGGTGGGTGAGTAGTAATCTAACAGAATGATTTACAGTTGCACCAAACATTTGGTTTTGGTGCTTGTTTGGGGAGAGAGATTTATCTATTTATTTATTTTTCCTTGGACTGGTGCCACGGGAGGCAACCTTCTCTTATTTGGGTCATTGTATTTTTTGTGCAGTGGAACAAGTCTTGTATGGCTATAAAAAATTATGCAGCCTTTGTTAGACCTTCTCACCTAATTGAGTCTCATAATGACTCGTTGCTCGGTATAACACATCAAGCTTACTAGCTTATTTATAAGAACAAATTTGAGTGATGCACCTTGCCGCAAGCACTGGCCTATTCTCAATGACTATATTTGTCTAGAGCACCCAATTGAAACGCCTTGTGTGTCTTAACATCAACCCCCAACTAGCTAGCATACTTGTTCGACCCTGTTGACACTCAAGTCCTTTTTGAACAACTTGTGATGACATTGGATCACTCGTGCTCCATAAAAACACCGAGGGTTGCTCGTAAGCCACAATGCAACTCCTCTTGCTCGTCACACACTCGAGGTGTCCTTGATGTTGTACCTAAGGTCCTTCATTTGTTCCTCGCCCGAGACATGCAATATCTCAAACCTTGGCTTAGATAACATGAATCCATCTCATATTTTCCCCACACAATGCACGGGACGTCTTTTCTTGCATGCCGACACATGCCTATAATTTAACTTCAATGCAGTGCTGCCGTGCTACTGCATATCTCAAGCCAACAGTTCTTCGTGACATGGCTAGAACCAATAGGCATGCTACGAGTGAGCTCATGAGGCCTTGGGATGTTTGTTTCGATCGGTCTCTTGGCCTAGAGGAGGGGCTCGATAGTTTTCTCAACCCATGGGCACCTTTGCAGCTCACCCGCAACCTCAAAGCCCAAAGGAACACCCAACGTGGACCCCGTAGTTAAGCCACTTCATTCTCCTAGAAGTCTCCTCTCACACCCCTAGGGATGTAAATGCTAAGTATTCTACAGTACGGGGACGCTGCCCACCATTGGCTCTGAAGAGCATGTTTCCCTTTTAATAGACTTTAAAGTTTTTTATTTTTATTTTTTCACCAGTAGATATTGTTTGGCCGAGAAATGTAACTTTTTGTATCTCCCCCGTCCGAACTCTAATTTTACTTCTGTAAAGTTCGTGGCGCAGTTTCCGAATTCAATATGAACTCTGTAAAATCTCAGCCCCATCCGATGCTCGCTCGTCTATGCGTGGCTAGCGCAATAGGCAAGATTTACAACACTACTACATTATCACACTTTACAACTTGTTGTCAGATGCTACTTAAACGAATACATTTCTTGGAGAAACTTGGTGGAGATATTCTCAATACCTCAATGAAAGTTCCACTTGAACAGTTTTGAAAAACTCTTTCTTAAAGCCCTCTTCTCAAAGCATTTATCCTACACTCATGCACGAATACTGCAACCACTTTGCGTCAACCTTCGTAAGACCTAAAGGCTTCGAATATTTAGTTGAGAACCTTCTTAGGACTCAAAGTGTTTGTCCTTAAATCAGTTCTCAAATATCTACTTCACAAGTGTCTCATATGGTAAGCGACAATGTTGTGCGCAACACACCAACATTACTTGGGTGAGTGCACTTCTCGCGTCATGAATAGTCAATCTCGGATAATGTCACCTAATCCTGCATAATCCCAAGATTTAAAAGATATTCCGTGCCGGTTCGACAGCATTGTAATATAATTGTAGATAGGTGAAAAGAGGGTATAGGGAAAGTTATCAAGGGTTGCCTAGTATGGGAAAAATACTCAAAGGTGAGAGACCGAAAGTCGAGCAGGAGACCGTCAGATTGAGGCGGAGTGACCTAAGAGGAGCCTCATTTGAAGCTTGACGACGAGCCGAAACCAACAAAAGCAAGACTACGATCAGGGGTAGTCCAAGAAGAGGGGAGACTCCAAAAATCGCACGCATAACAACAAACCCAAGCTCTATTCACTGAGGGGCCTAACCCAGATCTCCTCAGTAAAAGAACTGGTTCAGCGCTCCTTGCTGTAGGACTTAATGACCTGAGCAGCGGCCACCAACGTATTTGGACGATGAACCGAATCCAACAAGGTCGGTTCATCGAGCTAGTGTCGACACTATTTTGGGGGAAAGACACGTGGAATGGCCACTACCTGGGGCCTGGAGGGCATGACGCATCACCAGCAGAAGGTGGCCCCAAAGCATGAGGTGGAAGGTCAAAAGTGCCCCACCCTCATTAGATAGCTACAGAGGAAGGGGACAAACTCTTATCTCTGTCTCTCATTCCCCCATTTATCTTGAGATATTTGTAAGAACTTTGTATTGGAAGAGATCCAAGAATGGAAAAATGAAAATAAACGAAGAGATAGATTAATCTCACATTATTCCAATCAAATTTTTATATATTGTTCTTTTGGATGATATATGCTTTAATTAAGACCTAAATCAACACACATTATATGCAACTCGATATATTCGACCTAGATTAACAAAAACACTTCACAATAAACTAATGTTTATATTCATGTATGCCTCGGAGCTTTTATCCCATTTTTGGAATCGTCTTCTTGAAGGAAATGAAATGGAATTTTGCAGATCTACAATCCAATTAGGGATATTTATGTAAATTTGTATTATTCAACCTACAAAAACATAAAAGTAAACGTGGGAGGAGGATAATATGCTTATCCACTTCCAAATCATGCTATATAAATATCAAATAAAGACACAAATCCTTATCCAATCCCTCACCGTAATTCAACTTATTCTGTTCACACCAATTCCTCAGTCCAAAGTAAAAGCAGATATTCTGTATTCTCCTGTTCTTCCAGCTCTAGCGATTTGCGGTGGACAAAACATTCCATCCTCCACGTTGTTGTGGTTGGAAGAATTAGAGAGGATGGCCATTAATGGAAGCATGGCGCAGGAGACACATCATGTGGTCTTCTACAAAGTAGCCTTACCCACCCACTAAATTGTGTACATCCCATGAAACACCTTTTTTTCTAGAAACATGACTGCATATCAACAATTATATTAAATGTTGTCCCATATCTCCAAACATACCACATTTGTTTCCATTGCACTTTGTTAATTAGTGGATTCTAAATAAACACTTGTGCACTCTCTAATGCAACTCACAATTTTGATTTGGACCACAATTTTCAGTGAAGGTGTACCATGGACTAATTATTTTATGACACTAGCAAATAATAATAAATAATTAAATAAAAGGTGCATTGCACGTACCTAGTTATTCCTCTCTCCATCAATAAAAGAAAGAGAGCCATATTTTTTGTTAAATTAATACACTGTTTGTAAATTTATTAAGTTATGTAAAAAGTAATAATAATTTTTAAAAGATTATAGCTAAAATATCCTCCAGGCTTGACCCATCTATTAATTGCATAAAAAAATGAAATAATTATATTTACCTAGAATATTAAACTAAAAATACTAAAAAAAGAAATCCAAAAATCATTAAGTAGTTTAAAATGGAATCCAAGTCTATATTTATTAGGAAATTGTAATATATTTATTATTAGTAGTAATATCCTTAAGGAGGAGACATTAAAAAAGTCATAAAACAACCCAATGAAAACTCATGTATTGAAAACAAGGAGTAGATCCACATTTTGGAAAGACAAATATGAGATTTCCTTTGGGAATCAATCTAAAGGTCCAAGATATCCTGTGAAGGCTAACTGAACTCATGGAAACGAGCAACAATATCATAAACTATAGGAAAGTGAAGGAAGAAATCAGAGAGATCAACGCACAAAACGCCATGCTCGTAGAAGGAAACGAAACCCACTTTATCAACTTTACTAAAACCCACAAATGAATCATGGTGGAGACGCTCTTATTAATTTGGAGAAGAAATTAAGAAATCTCATTTTTATTTCCTTGACTCAAAAGAAAATGATAACAACGTACACTCCCTTAGATGTTTTATTAATTTGGGAATAATAGATGTTGCTTGCTTTAATGAAAATATTTTGAAATGATATCAAATTTTCACTTTATCTTTTTTTTATTAATTTATAACTTTTGACTTGCGGTCTAAACCTAAAAAGATTAATTTAAAATAATTTATACATTATATATTAATATATATATATATATAACATATTTATATATATATATAATTATGTATGCATATATATATCTTAATTTATTTATAAAATATAAAATATATATTTATATTAGTAAATAAACTATATAAATTTATATACATATATGTATACATAAATACATAAAATATATTTCCTTTAAAAATATATATAAATATATTTATTAAACGAATTCTTACATACAAATATGCCAAAATATATATAGTATATTTATAAATATGCATTAATGTATACACATAATAATAAATATATATATATATACATATATATGAATATAATGGTAATCATATATATAATATATTCTATATATAGGACAATAATATATATTTATAATATATATTAGTATTTATATACATAATAATTAATACTACCCATATTGTTTTTTTTTTTTGGAATGACTTTTTTAGGAATTAAATCATGAAGGAATGCTACCTTTGAACTATCAATCCATCTTCCAGTCCATACCCATTCATTAACTCAAAATTCATCAACCAGCAACAGCTAGTCTATATAAAAATGCAAAAAAGAAGTCCCTCACGAGTACAAACTAATCCCAAGAAACAACCTAGGTATTCCACCCCCACCATTTCCACATATTGAAAACACAGGTTCGATAGGCCTTTCAATGACAGGAGATAACATAACCATCAGAAGTGATCCTAACATTGGAGTTCAATAAAGAAACTTTTACGAAGAAATCCAAATACGGTAACAATAAATAACCCTTGGGCTAAAAATATGTTGCAACGAATACAACTTTGTGGGTTGATACTTAATTTGGATATCATCAATTTTAGAAACTTGAAAAATTGGTTGAAGAATGGATTGCATCAATAAAGATTGAGGCAATTACTCTACATATAGAAAATAAAAACTTTATAAAAATGAAAATGAGTTTCGAATGATATGTCAAAGTTGGTGGAGAACAAACAACAACCAATTCCAAGGAAGAAGCTTTAACCAAAGATTCCAAAAGTAAAATAGTGAAAAGATTCAGAAAACTTATAAAATTATATTTCTTTCGAGATGGATCCTTCGATGGAAGTAGAAAGAAAAAGAAAAAAAATTATGAAAATATGTGAACTCTCATTGGCCTCAAGCAAAAGAATATATGTGCAATAGATCAATACATATACTACTTTCAAAAATATTTCTTTCAAGCAAATGTGTCAACATAGATTGTGTGTTTGTCGTACTTTGCAAATAGTTGCAACATTGGGAGAGAGATGTTGATTCTACCAAACAATTTTCTAGATGGGCGAAGTGACTTAGTTTTCAAAAAGACATCTTTCTTGAAAAACAAATTAAAGAACTGATATCAACAAACAAAAATTCAGAAGAACATGAAGAAGTTACGAGAAACAATAAAAAGAACCCTCTTGACTATGATAATACTAATTTTTCTATAGTTATTCAAGAAGCAAAGGACTAAAGAAAACAAAAATATACATTTCATTCCAAAAGTGGAGGTTCAAGTAAAATATATTCTTTCAGAAAAAGGTCATGGTGGTCCAAGTCTAAGGTAATCTTTTATAAATCTGGACAAAGAGACATACCAACAATGGGGCAAAATGTTGAAGTAAAAGTTGGAATTCGTGGACAATGACTTACGGGGCCCAACCCTGTAAAATCTCTCTGTGGTGCATTATATTACATGACTTTCATTGATAACTGAATGAGAAATATACAGGTTTATTTTTTGAAAAATAAGTCTAATGCATTCAATACCTTTAGGAAGTGGAAAAATTTGGTAGAAACAAAAACAAGACTGAAGTTGAAGTGCTTGGAGGTATGATAATGGTGGCGAGTATGAGCTCGGGCAGTTCAAGCACTATTGCACTACAAATGGTATTCACATGGAGAAAACCTTGCCAGGTACCTCTTGGTATAACAACATATCAGCGTGTATGAAATAGATGTTAAATAATCATGCTAGGAGCATGAGGCTGAAGTGTGGTTTGCCAAAGATGTAATATGCAAACGCGATTAAAATTGTTGCATTCCTCATAAATAGAGGACCATTAGCTTCTTTGGAGAGTGATATATTAGAAGAAGCTTGAAGTGGTAAAGAGGTAAACCTATCTTTTCTTTGAATATTTGGTTATGTTGTTTAGGTTCATATTGATGTTGCTACTAGTAAAATAGATGTTAAATCTATATTGTGTACATTTATCGTTATGGTGGTGACGACTTTGGTTCTATATTTTAGGATGAACTAAATCAAAAGATAATTCATAATCAAGATGTCATATTTAATGAACATGTTATGTACAAAGACAAATTAGAAGCATCTGACTTTGACAATGCAGGAACACAAAATATCAAGTTGGATGTTTCAAACTCATGTGGGAGCAAGACTATTCAAAGTGAGCATTTAGTGTTCATAAAGAAGAACCATATACTCCAGAAATTATGATGCAGAAAATAATAGATTACGTAGATCACCATATAGGTACTCTCCTGCTAACATTTTTCTTTAATTGACTTATGGAGATGAACTTGAATGTTATGATAAGGGAAAGCTTGTTGATGAGAGGAGCAAGTGAAAACTTATGATGGACTACAAGATACGTCTAATGACACTTGGGAACTAGTTAATCTCCAAAGGGTAAAAAAACATTACACAAGAAGTGGGTCTATAGAGTTAAAGAGGAAGATGATGGAAGCAAACATTACAAGACAAGGCTAGTTGTGAAAGGGTTTCAACATAAACATTGTGTTGACTGTACGGATGTCTTTACTCTTGTTGTGAAGGTACATTATTCTAATGGTTTGGAGTATGGTTGCAATAGATAATTTATTGTTAGAGGAGATGTATGTCAAAACAGTCTTTCTTTATGGAGATTTGATGGAATATATATACATGAAGCATCTAGAGGGTTACTTGTTAGAAGATGGAAACGAACTTGTGTGTAAGCTAAAGAAGAGTTTATATAGTATAAAATAAACTCCTATACAGTTGTACAAGAAGTTTGATGGATTCATGCATATGATTGATTTTGTCACATGCAATGCTGATCATTGTTTTTATTTCAAAAGGTTAGACTACAACTATATTATATTGTTGATATATGTTGGTGACCCGGGCCGGACATAGTAATATTTGGGCTTGAGTCGAATTTTATAATGGGCCCCTAAATTATGTTCTTTTTCAATGTACAAACTTAAAGAAAAACTTAAAAAATTAAAGTATTTGTAATAATCTAAATATTTATATCATCATAAAAAATAAAAGACAAACAAGCCGAAAATAATTACTTAAATACAACTCGCCTCACGATTTTGGCAGCAAAAGTATTAATCAGGTCTGTATAATCAAGTAGCTGAATAATGTCTTTCTCAATGGATAACATAGCTAATCCATTCAATCTTTCTTGTGATATAGTTGACCGGAGAAAAGTTTTAATGAGTTTCAACTTTGAGAAGCTTCTTTTTGCACTTCGTACTGTAACCGGTATCATCAACAAGATTTTGTAAGCAATGTACGCATTCGAAAAATACCCATCCATTTACTTCAAGTAATTCACCACATCAATTGCATATTTTATTTCTATTGGCAAAGAAGGCTTCAAGAATGTTAACTCCGAAAATAGATCATTCCCATCAATATTAGAATAATCATTATGAGTCAAATAAAGTTGAAGATTCTTGCAATACCACAACAAACTATCATCACCAACATATCTCAATCTCTCAAATTGAACAAAAACCCAAAAGCTTCTTCATATTTTTTGAATTGTTTAAATCGACTTTCTATAGAAGAACGAGTTTGGTTTAAATATTCTATGAAAGATTCCTCGGCTGATAGTGTTACCACTTCATTGTTGCTTTCATCAAATTGGCTTTTTTTTTTTTCCCGAATAACATGTTTTTCTCGAAGTGCAGCTTCAATGTCTATTTTACTTGCCATTTCTTTAGCTTCACTCGTAGCCTTATCAAAACCAAATTCTCTATATTAATCAAGAAATGAAATAAGTCCTAAAAGCCATATAGCAATATCAATATCCATGTTCTCAGATTGAAGGAATCTACTCACAGTATTGATCGCATGTAACAAACAATCTGTACCAAATTACCACACCAAGTAAGAACTCAAAGTTCTCGAATTCATGGAATTTCATCATGAAGCAAGTAATACTAACTAGTCACAAACTATAACTGCATCAAAATTCATAAACCTGAACAACTTGAATCTTCAAAATCTCTCCTTTCTACTGGAACCCATAAAAAGATAAATGCAACTGAATGCTAATGCTATCCCTATAACAGTTTAAATAGGAAACCTTCTACCCTATCTACATCCAGCTCAAAAACACAAATCATCTCAATCAACACTAAAACCCCTTATTACAAGTAAAATGCGAAACCCACTAAAATATAGGAAAAAATCAATGAAAACAGTAGTCTTCGATTGGAACTACGGAAATCACCTGCCAAGCATCAATTGTACGCTGAAATCTTTGAAGCCAGCGATCGGCTTCCATCCTTATGGCGTCGTCTGGATGATGGTAGAGTGCATTTAGGGCTTCTTTCACAATGTTTTGTAGCTCCATGTTTTTCTCTCAGTTTTCATCGAATCGATTGATTGGCAACAGATATGGAGATAGGCAACTAACTATATATGTGTGATGAATTTCGACTGGTTTTCTATGTAATCTAGCTGTTTAAATTTGTGTGTCTATCTGTAAGTCGATTCCTCTGTGACTCTGTGTGTTTTCAACTTCACTCTTTGTCTTGGATCTTCAATATCATCAGTTAAATCATGTAGAACATCTCTTATTTGTGCAATTTGGTCTTTTATTACTTTTACACTCTTAATATGACTTTCCCAATGTGTTTGTCACAATGGCTAGACTGTCAAACCTTTCACACGATCTTTACAAATCTTTGAACATTTGGTGGAAGAGGAGAGAAATGTATAGATGCGTTGGATCACTCCAAAAAAATGACAAAGCTTTAGGGCAAGAGTTCGCCCTATCGCATAATACCAAGTTAATACTAGACAACCACAAAGTGTATAAAAAGCTCTGGGATTTACTTCAAGTAATCTATTTTATACATCTTTGTGTCTCCCCTTCATATTAGATCCATTATCATAACCTTGACCTCTTATATCATTAAAATCAAGCTCAAGTTCAGTTAAAACATTTTTAAGATAAGTAAATAGCCCAAGTCCCTGAGTATCATCCACCTCTAAAAATTGTATCCAATATTCTTCTACTTTTGTAGAGCTAAATCATCTAAACATCGTATGAGAAGACACATTTGTTCCTTATGACTAACATCTGGAGTACAATCTAGGATGACTGAAAAATACTTTGCACATTTCACTTTTGCAAGTATTTTATTTCTTACTTCACCTACTAACATTTGTAACATAAGTCTCAGGATCTTCTATTCGCCGAAAGTGCTCTCTCATTACTGGATCAAATTGAGCAATCATCTCAATGATTCGTAGGAAGATTCCATTATTTTCTACATAAAGTTTCTCACAACTTCCTTGAAATGCCAAGTTATTTTTTACCAATCTTTATACAACAACAATTATTCTCTGTAAGACTTGTTTCCATTGTTCCTTTTCTTTGTTTAGATGTACTTGGACACTTGCATCAAGTGTCTTATTTTTTGTTAACCCCCCTTCAAATTCAAGCCAATTAACCATACACTCATATGCTCCTTACCCGCTTCATGAGTTATTAAACAATGACTCAAATTATGCAAGTCATTGTATTCTTCATTAGCAAGCTGACCAAGTCCAATTCTTGTCTTGAACAATTTGCAGCAAAAACAAAATGTCTTGTTTAAGGAAATAGAGTACAATAATCATCTTCTATCATTTTCCTCCCCATTTGGTAGTACTCTTTTATAATGTGATGCATCAAAGTTTCTTTTGGAGCTATCTTTAAGGAATAAGATACAATCATCTCTTATTGGACCTCTTTCCACTAAAAATCCCTAACTTTTTTTATCAATGTTTTGCCACTTTCCAGGATCATCAAAGCATATCTCCTGATTCAATTTTTCATGTTGGATAAACTCATTATCATTATCATTATCATTGACTTCATCCACATTAATAGGTAGCATAACTTCCACATCGATAGGTTCAAGTACTTCTTCAATATCTTCAGTTATTTTCAAATTACTTTTATCTGTACATGCACTTTCCACAACAGAGTTTTTTTGGAAGAAAAATATTTGTTGATATCTCCAGATTGACTTTGGATTAGCTTTATCTATTTCTTTTTCTTTTCTGATATCTGGACTTATTCTTAGAAGACATGATACTAGAATTAACAAATCAAAGTTAACATATTAATTAGCAATCCATGAATTTTTTATAATCAAGAACCAAAAAAAAAAAATAATAATAATAAAAAAAAAAGAAGAAGACATACATAAATGAATATTTAAAGTGGGTTAGAATATCAAATTATCATTCTACTAACAAGTAATCAACAATTAAAATTATAAAATAATTTCCACAATCACTAACAATAAATAAGCGAAAAACTCTAAATATAAAATATAAATTACCTTTTTTTATGATGAAGTGATGACTAGAATTTTAAGATTTGAAAATGCTTCAATTGGTAGAGAAGTTTATCTTGACTACTTCACATGATGCCGAAAAATTCTTGATATATGAAGAATGCAACCACAAAAAAACTATAATTATGAAACAATTTCCCGGATCACTAACAATAAATAAATGAAAACTTCAAATATAAAATATAAATTACCTTTTTTTTTCATGTAGATGTGATGACTAGGATTTAAAAATTTGAAAATATTGAAGACTTTACGTTCAATATTAATATATTAAATATACGTATATATATACACTTAAATAATTTGGGGCCCCTAAAAATCGATAAGTTTTTGGGGCCTGAGGTGACGGACTCTTCCGACTTACAGAAGGTCCGACCTTGTTGGTGACATGTTGATTGTTGGCACTAATGCAAGAGAAGTGCACAAGTTAAAGAATCAATTACCTTAACGATTTGCTATGAAGAATCTTGGAGAGGCCAAGAAAATTTTGGGCATCTAGATTAATCAAGATAAGGTAGCATGAAAGTTATATCTTTCACAAGTTGAGTACATTAAAATAGTCTCTGAAAGGATCAGTACATATGTAGGATGCTAAGGCCTTGATTATTTTGCTCGGTTTTCACTTTAAGTTACCAAGTAAAGATTCATGTAACACTAAATATGAGCATGCTCATATACAAAAGGTTCCCTACATTCGGTAATTGGTAGTATAATGTATGCACTAGTGTGTATAAGGCTAGACATTGCACATAAGGTGGGAGTAGTTAGTCGGTTTATGAGCAATCCAGGTGAACAACATTTGGAAGTAGTGAAGTGGATCCTTAGGTATTTGCATGGTACTACGAAGTGCGCCTTATGTTTTGAAGGTAAAAGTGTTAAAGTTGGCTGGATATGTTGATGCAGACTTAACATCAAATGATCTTAATAGAAGGAGAAGTATTATGGTATATGTGTTTGCATTGAGTGGTACAACAATATTTTGGGCTTTTAACTTGCAAAAGATTGTAGTCTCGTCTACTAAAAAAAGTGTACTATATAGTAGTGATACAGGCTAGCAAAGAAATGGTATGATTACAAAATTTCTTGGGTGAATTTGGAAGGAATAAAAAAGATAGTACACTCTACAATGATAGTCAAACTAATATTTTCTTGGCTATAAACTAGGTGTTCTTTCAAGTGCGAAGCGCATCAAGTTGAAGTATCACTACATACATTTTCTTTTAGATAATAAGATCTTGCAGCTTAAGATTCTAGGAAGTAAGAGTGCCACTAACATGCTAACTAAGGTTGTGACCTTAGAAAAGTTGAAGTTAATCATGACTTCAACTTGCCTAGGAACTTAAAGATGAAAGTTTGGCCTAGGAACTTGAAGATGAAAGTTTGGCATTGCCGTATGAATTTTGGTTATATTTGAATTAGCCTTCAAGTAAGAGATTGTTGGGTTATAGGGCCCGAAGATTTTCGACAATGGGCAAGAGGAACAACCATGTGAGCTGAGTGGGCCGCACGGACATATAAGCTGCAAATTAGGGCATCTTTTTTTTTTTTTCACGATAAATATCTTCTCTATGTAATTATATGATATCTCAAAAATCAAAAATGAAAAAACATGGCTTAGCAGTGCCCCGTATGCACATAAAAATTATAATGAACTAATAAGTAATAAACTGTCTTGTTTTTTTTATCGATTTCTCATAATTGCTTTCTATCAATTTTCATAACACTACACACATTATACACACCTCACACATTCTACATACAAACTATAGAACACTTACTCATATTATCGAGCAAATTGCAAAATTAGTCTAATAACTATATGACATTTGCAATTTCAATTATGTTCAAATATAAATTTGCAATCATGTCTCACAACAATTTTAGTTTCACAATTTTAGTCCTAATTTTGGTGGAAATTGAGAATTTTGCTGGAATTTGACATATGCATCTGACGTGCCTTTTTTTCAGCGAAACTTTTCTAACGTGGCTTATAAATTCCACACAACCTGCAAAAAAAAAAAAAAAAAAAAAAAAATTTAAAGAAAATAATAGTCTTCTTTAGAGGAACAACTCGTAAGTAATCAACAACCCGAGCTCATTTACATTTGATTACTTACGGGTTGTTCATTTAAGAAGACAACCATTTTGTTTTAAATTATTTTAATTTTTTGTTTATATGACATTTTCTTTTCTTGTGTGGCTTTTTTTTTTTTTTTTTTGTGGAAATTTAAAAGTCACGTTAGAAAAGTTTCTCCCAAAAAAAGCACGTGAGATGCACATGTCAAATTCCGACAAATTTCCTAATTTCCACCAAAATTAGGACTAAATTCGCAAAATTATAATTGTTATGAAAAATAAATGCAAATTTACATTTGAACATAACTAAAATTATAAATGTCCTATAGAAATGTTGGCCTACTTCCACACCGGATATATCATATAACCCTTTTACTGTGTTGATGGAACATGATAGCACATTCATATTGTCCTCTGAAAAAAATCGAACTTAAAAAAATGATTTTGATTCAACCATCTCCTTGAATCGGATATTTTGAATATCAACTAATATTTTGAATACTAACTAATCACATGGTAGCTCCACCCCATATATCCTATATCTATCTATATGAAGAAGAAATCATGTACGAAGGAGATTCTTATTTGTATAAGTGGTACTTCGAACTCGGAACGAGCATGAAAAAAATTAATGATACTTCTTTATCTTTTGAGTTGTTCTGCCGGATCGATCACTCAAAATCTTTGATCTCTACGCGGACCCGATGAAAAAAAATGGATCACGTCTTATGGACTCGTTGAGATTTGCTCCATATTATCATATAAACATTACACACCGTGTATGTACTCATATTTTAATATAATATATTTATATAATCATATCTACATTTACATCTGCATATACATGTATAAACTTGCATAATATATATATATATATATATGCACACACAAACACAATTATATTATTTATATTAAATATAATACTACAAGCTTTTAAAATATAATAATATGAGAAATGTGAAAAAAAACTCATAAGCTTATATTATTCTTTTCTTTTTTTTTTTGTAAAAAAATGGCAATTCAAATCTAAATAAGATATTTCAAATTTAAAATTAATTTATTTGAAATTAAAGCATTGTTTACATTTGTTGATGTAAGAAAAAAATAGCTCAGTAAATTACAAAACTTTTTAAGTTATAACTCAGTTATAATCGTTAATCAAGAAATTTTATAGTGTGCCAAAAAGTGAAAACATTTTAATAAATGAACATAAGAAAGTAGTTATAGCTAGACACAAATTTGGCAATGATTGATGCAAATAGGAAAGTCAATATACAATGTTAGAAACTAATTAAGTAATTCCACAAGAAAAAAAAAAAAAGGACGAAAGTGGTTAGGGATTTTAGTTTTACCCACAAGGTAATATTATTTGTGGGTAAACGAGTAATTGGGTAAGGTATGGCATAAAATTTTGGGTAATGGGTAGAGTATTAACTATACACGTCAAATTATGTTATGGTAAGGATAGGGTATGAGTTTAATATTTTACCCCGTATACTCGATCCGTATACCTTACCTGTGTACCCGTATATATATAATTATATATATAAATATATCTTATATATAATAAAATAATATTAATTATTTTAATACTTGTAGTCCTAGTTCATGGGATAATTTGAATTAAGTGATCGGTGATCACATTAAAATTATATGTTGGATGTTATTATTATTATTTTTGTATTATGTTTGATTTGTGTTTATGTTTCGTAATATTATATTTTTTAATTTGTCATTGTTGAAGAAGTAAATAATGTACATTTTTAGGGCGGGTAGGCACTGTAGGGTCGGGTAGGACATATCAATTTTACCCATATAAAATAACATATAATGGATAATCCGTTTACTTGAAGGTACCCATATGCGCTTCGGTATTACTCGTACCCTACCCATATTATATAAATAGATAATAAAATAAAATAAAATAAAAATAGAATATTTGGTGTTAGAATAGGATATGGGAAAGACATACCTCTATCCTACCTATCCATTTAAATCCCCAAAAGTGGTAAAAAGGTATACTTTTGCGATGCTAAAGAATGGCAAGAGGCCATCAAATCATTCTCTTTATTACCATGTGAATCCACGTATTCATTCTTTACATTGATTCTTGACATCTGAATTGTGCCAAATAGGGGGGGTGGAGGTGGGAGTGGGGGTGGGGGGCGGCTTCTGTTAGTTTCCTCGTTGATGGTCATCATAATTGGAGATAACTGTAAGTGGGGTTCAAGATGTCAACACATAGAGAGAGAGATAGAGAGAGAGAGGTGACTTTTCATCATTTTCCCCATCCAAAATCCTTTCCCTACTTATTCGTCCGCTGATTATTATTGTACTAATCATCGACCCCCAACCCATTCCCTTCGCTTACAAAAGCATCCTCTCTTCTAGTCATTTTAGCACAGAAAAGTGATTTTTCTTTTTCCCTCACTGCAAAAGCTCCAGCTTTTCGTCCAATTTCACCAGAAATCTTTGATGGGTATTGATGATTTATGCAATAATGGCCTTGTTTTAGGGCTAGGGCTTTCATCCTTTGGAGAAGACAAATCTAAAAGGTCAGCCGCAGCAGCAACTCTGAGGATTGAGCCATCACTGACTCTAAGCCTCTGCGGAGGTGAAGCCTTTGGTCAGAATCATCCTGAGAAAAAAGTTGATTTTGATTCCAATAATCACCAGTCTACTGATTTGTATGGACAAGATAGTGGTGCGTCCTCTCTCTCTAACGTGAGCGTGAAAAGGGAGAGAGAGATGGGGAGTGAAGAGGTAGAAGTAGAGAGAGTTTCGTCCAGGGTTAGCGATGAAGATGATGATGATGGATCCAATGGAAGAAAGAAACTTAGGCTCAGAAAAGCTCAATCTGCTCTTTTGGAGGAAAGCTTCAAGCGTCATAGCACCCTCAATCCTGTGAGTCTCTCTCTCTCTCTCTCTCTCTCTCTCTCTCTCTCTCTCTGTGATGTTGCTGAAGATTACTTTTTCCATTTGATCATCAGAAGCAAAAGCAAGAGTTAGCGAAGGAGTTGAAGCTTAGGCCTCGACAAGTTGAAGTTTGGTTCCAGAACAGAAGAGCCAGGTCTCTTCTCAGCCCATAAAAAAAAAATAATAATAATAATCTGAATATGTCCAGAATAAATATTTCTAAGAGATAAGAATTTAATTTTGCAATATCTTATGGCTAAACCAAAAGGAAAAATTTTTTTCCTTACATTATTATTATTTTTTATTTTTTATTTTTTTCCGATCATCATTTCGAAAGGTGTTAAGGGTCCCGGTGGTTCCACTTTTAGCTACGTCGGCACCTTTCTCCTGTTTTTATTTATTTATTTTTCTTTCATTTCTTTTAACTTTATTCGATGGAACAAAATATATCATTGTACCAAATGTAAAACCTTCAAAATCACCAAATTGGATCTAATAATGATGTAATATTATATAAGTATTCTATACTGGTGCAACACAAACTGCAGTAAAAAGTCAATTAATGTTTTTACTTGATCACAGGAATAAGCTGAAGCAAACAGAAGTAGACTGTGAGTTGTTGAAGAAATGCTGCGAGAAGCTAACAGACGAGAACCGGCGGCTGCATAAGGAGCTGCAGGAGCTGAAATTTGCGCAGCCGCTGTATATGCAGATGCCGGCGGCGACCCTCTCCATGTGCCCCTCTTGTGAGAGCATCGGCGGCGGCGGCGGCGTGTCGGGAAACCCAGCTAAGAGGTCTTTCGCTAAGCCGCACTTCTACAATCCCTTCACAAATCCATCTGCAGCTTTTTAGAAATTAAATAAGTTTATTTGTAGCGTATATACGTGGACGCAGATGGTATAATCCCGAAAACCTGTTTTTGTACGGTCAAGGGCATCCATAAGCGCAGAAATTAGATTTACGGATTATGTTTTTTTTCTTCCTTTTTACATATATATATTTTTGTGTGAGATGAATGTAATTAAATCAGTAATATGAATTAAAGAAAGGATTATTGTTTATTATTTCTCGTACATTTTCCTTTTTTTTTTTTTTTATATATATAATCGTCTCAATTATTATTGTTTTAGAGCATTAGTAATACGTCCGTGAGTTTTACGATTGAGTAAAGTGCTATTTTTGTTCTTTTTCTTTTTTTGACCTTATATTTTCAAATGACAAATGGGGACCATAATTATTGTTTTGCTCAAATATTTGAGGACAAGTTCGCGACTCAATTAATTGGCCCTAACCTACCCATGAATTACACATAGCTATATGTAAATGGGTCGGATAAGATATGTGTATATTTTTTATATTATATCTTATTAGATTAAGGTAGATTTTGAGTATTACTCGTCGAATAATTTGATAATTTATTGGGTAATTAAATTCTTCGGATATATTTAAATTTATTTGAATAATATATAATACACATATATACAATATAAAAATTTATATAATAAAATCATTATATATTATACTTTTTGATTTATAATATTTTTTATATTGTATAATAATATATATATATATATATATATATATATTTCTTTTTTTTTTCTTTACTTAATTTGTCTTGCTACCATGTACACATTTCTGAAAGCTTATTCAATACAAAGAAGGTGTTATTTGTTAAAATTAACATAAAATATTAGTATTGATATAGATATGGAAGAAAGTGATGTATGCTTGACAAATTTGACAATAAATAAATGAACAAAGTTTTTACCCAATAATATAATTTATTTATTTATTTATTATTATTATTTTAGTTTTGGTAATGTTCATAAATTATACTTCATTTCTAAAAATCTGCATTCTAAATTCTATGCAAATACAATTAGAAAGGTGTTGATATAAGTTAGTATTTTCTATTTTGATTATTATAAATATAAAATAATTTTATTTTACAAACCTTTTTAATATTGATCCCATGAATTTCACTAGTTCTACGCTCTAATAAGAATGTACAATCCAAAACAAAATAACTGTCACCGTATGTAATTATATTGTGAACACAATAATTGAGATTTCATGTGGACAAAACTTCTATGTGTTCCTGAATCCCATTTAACTTCTTTTGTAGATATGGAATTTCTTTTCTCATATCTTTTATTTTCTTGTAAAGACCAACAAATATCTTTAATATGTATCATACATATGTGGGAGATTTATAACTTTTCTATTTTTAGTGTTGGATAATCTTTTGATTTTTGGAAGATCTATTGCAGTCTTTGGGTGTTGGAAATAATTTACTCTTCGCAAAGTAGTGTCTTGTTATTATTTTCTTTTGAGTCAAAGAAATTCATATAAAATTTCCAAATTTCTTCTCTATATTGAAGCACGCTTCCTCTATGATTGTTTTGAGGGGTTCGTTGATGGATCTCATTGAAGTTGATGAAGTGATCTTCATTTCCTTCCGCAAAGCCTTGTACTTTTTTCAAGTTAATCTCTCCGATTTCTTGCTTCATTTCCTAATTAGCTATGGCTTTGTTGCTCGTGTCTGGGACTTCAGTCATCATTTCAAAAGATTTCTTACACATTCGGGTCAATTCTCATAGAAAATCTTGTTACTATCTTTCCAAAACTTGGAATTATTCTACTCGAGTCAAATGTCATAACTGTTAGGATATTACTACTAATAATCAAAAAATTATAATATCATGATAACTCTAAGCTCAGGTAATTTTTGGTTTTCAGTAATTTTTTGGATATTTCTGAGTATTTTTAAAATGGACCGCTCTAAATGGCCAGAATTGAATAAATTTAAATCTAAATAATAATTGTATTTATAAAATTACCCTTTAGTAAAATGGTTCCATAACATTTTTCTATCTGATATTTCCTCCTTCTTTCTCGGTTTCCCACTAGGCATGCTTCTTGAGCCTCACACCTACGTATTTCAAGATGTAATAATTATGAATATACATCAACAAAGGAAAGAGGTAGATTAAACTGAAAATTGAACAATTCATTTCAAACCTTCATTTTATAAGTTAATTCAATGGACAGTCCAAATATTAATACAATTAGATCATCTTTTATGCATGAGATTTTTGGTTTCGATAATGACCAAAGTATATCCAGCCATGATGATTCGTCGAACCATCACAAAGTACGTCGAGAGGTGAAACCAACATAGCGGATTCTGAAATCAACAATACGCAATCGTTGAATAATATTGAGCTTGGTCCTCAACGAGGTATGATTTATTCGAACATTGAAGGGTTGTTTAGAGCTTACCAGGTACATGCTAAGCATAAAGGTTTGTGTTACAAAGAGAACAAATCGTAAAGTTGATGGTTTAGATTACAAGTACTCGCTTATGGTATGTTATAGGGCTCGACAAACAAAAGCTCAAAAAATCCAAAAGAATAGGTTATCCTGCTCGGATTAATGCCATCAAGCAAGATAGTGAAACTTGGATTGTTTCAAAAGTCGTAGTAGAACACAACCATGAACTCTGTCCTGATATGTCGGTTTTAATGCCAGCTCACAGAAGTATGTCAGTGAACATGAAATGACAATTAGAAGCGAACGACATTGCAGGAATAAGGCCTTGTAAGAATGTAAGATTAGCTAAAGTTCAAGCCGGTGGCCCTATTAATTTAAGGTGTCTTCCTAAAGACTGTAGGAACTGCATAGAGAATCGAAGGAGGTTGAGACTTGGATGTGGAGATGCAGAGGCTATTTGTAAGTTGTTTTTCAGATTGCAGCAAAAGGACATGAACTTCTTCCACTTGATGGATATTGATGGCGAGGGCAAGTTACGTAATGTGTTGTGGATTCATCCTCGAAGCAAAACAACGTATGAAGAATTCCACGATGTGTTCAGCTTTGATACAACGTACCTCATGAATAGATATAAGATGCCTTTTGCAACAATGGTTGGCGTAAATCATCATGGCCAATCAATCATTTTAGAATGTGTGTTGGTTACACACGAAGACGCTGAATCTTTCAAGTGGCTTTTTTCGAACTGGTTTAAAGCAACAGGTGGCATTCATTCTACATGTGTAGTTACATATCAATGTTAGAGTATAAAGATAGCCATTAGGTCATTGATGCCTAACATGATCCATTGATATTGCTTGTGGCACATCCTGTCTAAGCTACCTCAAAAGTTCAAGGGACTTCTGGAATTCAACAAAGCCATTATTGAATTCAAAGGGATATTTTATGATAGTATTATAATTGAGATGTTTGAGTTGAAGTGGGTTAAATTCTTGGTAAATCATCGCCTTAAAAGTAATGATTGGCTTCAAGATATGTTCAAGGAAAAAGAAAGTTGGGTGCCTGTTTATTTGAAAAACATTTTCTGGACTGGTATGGTTTCAACTCAAAGAAGTGAGGGGATGCATGCTTATTTTGATGAATACATTCACTTGAGGTGTACATTGAAGCAATTTGTGTAACAGTATGAGGTAGCAACGGCAGATAAGATTCATAAAGAGTTCATTGCTGATTATAAATAAAAAAAACAAAGTGATCAAGTGTTTGACATAATTTCCTTGGGAGAGACAATTCCGAAAGGCATATACAAATAATATGTTCAATAAAGTTCAAGATTAAATCACGTGTATGTTATATTGTCATATTGTCGACGAAAAAAATTGAAGAAAATCTTGCAGTTGAAAAATACAAGGTGCTTGAGAGAAACATATTTAGTGACTTCTTTGTGAAGGAGTTCATGTATAATGTGGAGTATAGGCCTACTGGTGAATATATTTTCTGCAATTGCAAGAAATTTGAATTCAGGGGATCCTTTGTTGTCATATTTTTAGAGTAATGGGCAAGAAAGATATCTTATCTTTAATGAAAGGTATCTGTTGGGTAGATAGAGGAAGGACGTGTATAGACGACATTCTAGTATATTTTTTGCTGGAGGTTATCCACACATGATAGATGATTATAAGAAGTTCCAAGAAGTGGAACGAATTTTCCAAAGAGTGTACTGATGCTACCATGGATAATGTGGGGAAGATGGAGTTTATGGAAAAAAATTTGTTTGAAATAAAGAATGATTTGTTTAACATGGGAGACGCTATTAGCATATCGGCAAGGACAAATGAGGATCAATCGTTTGGAGGTACCGCAATATTGAATTCAGAAGTTGGTCGCCCTCATGGAAGGCCCAAGATCAATCATTATGTTTCAGCTACTGAAACAAATCGTGGTCGAAGAGGTACAAGAGGAAGGCGTGGCAGGAGTAATTTTGGATGAGGAAGGATGAGCTTGGTCTCCACAAATTCTTGGAAAGGATGCATTAATATAGATCTCAATGACCCTACACACTGAAGTCCAATTCCAGTATTTTATTTCACAGTACTTTAATAGTACCAATTTTATTTTTTTCTCATTTATGTTGGCATATTTCTACTATTTTTGCATCATACTAAATGTATTGTAAGGAGTTGTGTGTTGTCAAGTGGAGATTTATTAATATGGCTGAGTAATTAAGAGAGATAAAAACATCACAAGTAAATATTAAATAATTCACTTGACAATGAAGCTGGGTATTTTTTTTCAAAACAACAATATTAACATTATTTTTCAAGAACAATATGTTGTTTGAATAAAATTTAATTTCGATATATTTTTTTGACCCTACACACCGAACAATAGGTTGGTTATCTTTTTTAAAAACAACAATGTTAACATTATTCTTCAAGAACAATACAATATGTTGAGTCTTTTTTGCAAAAAAAAAAAAAAAACAAATAAAAAAATTGACGATGCGCCAAATATATACTGTAAAATAAAGCATATTATCAAACATAAATAGAAAAAAGTGTTGTTCAAAAATATTAATATTTACATATTTTCTTCAACAAAAAAAAAAAGAAAAAAGAAAAAGAAAGACAAGAAACAACAAAATAAACCCTAATCTACCAGGAAAACCCCCTTCCTCTAATCGGTTAGATGGGCATCCCCCATCCACCCTCGTGAGAAGTTACACTATAAAATATCCATCTATAGCCCTTGGTGTCCATTTCCCTAATCCGGAAGAGAAGATCAAATTGAGCAAATGAAACATCAACGGGCTGTAAGAAAACATGAAGGAAAATATATAAGAAAAAAATATAAACCATATACATTTGATGTAGTGGAGTTTGCTCTTACCTACGCAACGACAAGTCCTCGACGGCCATGACTATCGGCATTGCGCTCAACCCTTGCAAGATTCCAGCGGAAGGAAATGTATCTATTTTTCCATTCCTAGATTTTTTTGGAAACATCCTTTGCATGCATTTCATGCCCAAATCTTTCAAATAGAAGTCGAGCAGTGGTAACAATTATCCTAAGCAGGATGATAGCATTCAAAACATCCATTCTCCTACTATAACAAATCAACACACGTAGTAACGTTCTCTCCTCATCCTCCAACCATGGCCTTTGATCACGCATATCTGTGTGTTCAATATCAATCATTTCTTTTGCGATTAGGGTTCAGAGAGAGAAAATACAGAGAAGAAGAAGAACGAGAACAATTATTGTGATATAAGCAGGTATCGTAAGTGACGAGTTTATCACATAGGTTGGTGACGGAAAAGATTTGATAAATCTTGGAGGACATGGTAATTAATTTTGGTGTGATGTTAAACGTTCCCATGCAGCTGCTGTCATGGTAAACAAAGAGTCAAAATGATTGTAAGTTGTCATTTGCACAGTAAACGAAGGGTTAATTCATCCTTCCAAATGAATGGACGTAATTAATTAATTAAATATTTTTTAATTTTTTAATTCATGAATCTATAAATTATTGAATGAATCTAATTAATTTTTTTTTAGTAATTGTGTGCAAGTCTTGAATTAAATAATTATTCTACATTTTTTATTCTTGGAAAAACATTAATTAATGAATTATTGAATGAATCTAATTAAACGTGTATTTTTGCAAATTTATTTCATACACATAGGTAAATCATCAATTTCTAAGAATAATCGAAAAACATTAATATACTTTTTAATACAAATATTTTAAACAGAAAACAATTAAAATAAAATATTATAATATAGTCTTATTATATAGATTATCATATAATATAGTCTTATTATATAGATTATCATATACTATACTCTAATTATATAGATTATCATATAATATACTCTTATTATATAGACTATCATATGATGTAGTCTTATTCTATAGACATGTAATATAGTTTTATTATATAGACTATCATATAGTATACTCTTATTATATAGAGTATCATATAATATACTCTTATTATCTAGGTTATCATTTAATATACTCTTATTATATAGATTATCATATAATATAGTCTTATTATATAGATTATCATATGATGTACTCTAATTATATAGATTATCATATGATGTACTCTTATTATATAGACTATCATATAATATACTCATATTCTATAGACAATCATATAATATACTCTTATTCTATAGACTATCATATAATATAGTCTTATTCTATAGACTATCATGTAATATAGTCTTATTATATAGAGTATCATAATATAAATTATCATATGATGTACTATAATTATATAGATGATCATATGATGTACACTAATTATATATATTATCATATGATGTACTCTTATTATATAGATTATCATATGATGTACTCTTATTCTATAGACTATCATGTAATATACTTTTATTCTATAGATTATCATGTAATATACTCTTATTCTATAGACTCATGTATGATACTCTTATTCTACAGGCTATCATGTAATATACTCTTATTATATAGAGTATCATGTAATATAATCTTATTCTATAGAGTATCATGTAATATAGTCTTATTATATAGACTATCATGTAATATACTCTTATTATCTAGACTATCATGTAATGTACTCTTATTATCTAGACTATCATATAATGTACTCTTATTAAATAGACTATCATATAATGTACTATTATTATATAAACTATCATATAATTTACTCTTATTATATAGACTATCATATAATGTACTCTAATTATATAGACTATCATATAATGTACACTTATTATATAGATTATCATATAATGTACTCTTATTATATAGATTATCATATAATATACTCTTATTTTATAGAGTATCATGTAATATAGTCTTATTATATAGAGTATCATGTAATATGATCTTATTATATAGATTATCATATAATATACTCTTATTATCTAGATTATCATTTAATATACTCTTATTATATAGCTTATCATTTAATATACTCTTATTATATAGATTATGTTATAATATAGCCTTATTATATAGATTATCATATGATGTACTCTAATTATATAGATTATCATATGATGTACTCTTACTATATAGAGTATCATATACTATACTCTTATTCTATAGACTATCATATAATATAGTCTTATTGTATATACTATCATGTAATATAGTCTTATTATATAGAGTATCATATAATATACTCTTATTATATAGATTATCATTTAATATACTCTTATTATATAGATTATCATATAATATACTCTAATTACATAGATTATCATTTAATATACTCTTATATATAGATTATCATATAATATACTTGACAAAAAAAATGAGAAAACAATTGTATAACAGAAAGAAGAAGCAAAATTAAATTTAGTCGAACAAATAAAGAAAAGAAATTAAAACCCAGCTCCATGACCTCCCATTGTAGCCACCCTAAAAATCTACAAAAGTACTTTAATCATTATTAGATGGCATATTTAACTCATTAAAGCGTACATGAGCTACATAGTTGCTTGAATAACCGTGCACAGGAATTGAAAGGTTGTGGTATTTTCATTATAAATTGTCAACATAATAATGTTCATGTACGTCACCATTTTCCATACTTTGTCCTTCTTCTTAATCCAAATGACTAATACGGCAACAAAATCTCTTGTCTCCAAAGAGTAGAGCGTTCCACCATCCCCAAGAAGTCTTGAGGCTTTCTATTTAAACACATGGAATCAACACGATTTGATGAAGAAAGAGCTAACGGAGCTGCTCCATAGGCTGGTGAAAGTTTGCGATGATGAAGAACTAAGAAACATGATCCTCGAAGGGGAACCACTAGTTAAGGTCAATGATATTTTTCTTGAAACTCTACAATCTATCACCCAAAAACCGACGTCAAGTGCTACTAGTCCGAAAGAAGTGCATGTTGTCGTCATTCCGGACTCCAGCTCTAGTGCACTCTAATTTATTTCAATGTTGCAAAAATTTGTATTAATGATCTCCCTTTTGGTGCTCTAGTGCATGTTCTCCCTTTTGTTTTGATTTCTATCTTTTTTTTTTTTTTTTTATAATCGACTTCGACAAATTTCTAGTCCATCTTTTTTACTACTCACAACTACGAATTAAATAGTGAGTTTTCAGAACAAAAGCGAAATGACAAAAATTTAAGAACATTTAAATATATTTAGAACATTAAATTATTTTCGATATAGCTTTACACTATTATTAAAGTAAATTAATTAACAGAATGTTATTTTAAAATTGTATAAATTATTTTCGATATAGCCTTACACTATTTGTATTAAGTTTAAGTTCTTTGGAATGGACTAAAAATTTTATATCTAAATCTTTATATGACTTTTTGAACTAGAGGCAAATTGTTCTTGAAAAATAAATTTAATAGAAAAAAGTTTCAATACAAACCAGCAATCACTTAAAAAAAAAAAAAAATCACTTTAAAAACTAAATAAAATTCCAGCAATCAAACCAGAGATACAACCAACAAAGAAAATTTTCAAGTTTTTAAAGATACAAATTTTCTTCGTGTAAGGAGATCTTAAATCACTGTGTTTTGTACTGCTCTCAGCTTCATCACTTGAATCCATATAAGAATCACCTTCAAAACCACCAGAGCTATCTTTAGGTTGAACAGTAGTTAGTCAAAAATGAATTATATGCATCAACAACTTCCTTCTCCGTTTTATATGATGTATACAAGCTCCCTTTAAATCAAAGAACATGGGTGCACACTCTTGCCAACTGCTATATATTATAACCCGCACTCTTTTGAAACAACATAGAATTTTCGCGGCCTCTTATTTTGATATCTCATCTCTATGTAATTTTTTTTCGAAGAAGAAGAGAGATTGGTATTGGTTTGAATACAAATGAAACTAAAATTTGGCTTTAATATGAAGACTGATTGGTATGAATTATCATTATAAAAAATTATTGGAAGTTGTAATCTGAAATTTTGGAAGTCTAAATCATTATTGATGATGAGAGAGAAATACACTCAAAATCCAAATTCAAACTAAATTTACTTATTTCTTCCGCTGTTAATGAAGGGCATATTAAATATTTTATATAATTATTTTATAGTAAATTACCAATATATCCTTTTCTGGCCGGCCAGATTCCGACCACATATCTTTACCGTTTTAAAATTTTGATTCTAATATTTGGGTTAAAAATAAATTTTTTAATAGGTGAGCCAAGCCTAAAAAGTGTTTTGGAAAGTTTGCATGAAACGTGAGTAATAAAGATTCAAATTATGATTTTGGTTAGAAAAGAAAATCAGTATTCCAATGGTAAAATAAAACATATTCTTTTGTGTCATTATTTAATGTACAATTCTCCAAATAAAAGAAAGATATTAAAAAGTTGGTTTTTTTCATGTGTCATTTTAGTAATAATTTTTAATATTTTTCTGTGATGTGGTGCATTTGAGATTTTTTTATGTTAATTAATTTAATATTTTTTTTAAAAAAATACATTTTTATTTTATTTTAACTGCCACAGGTGAAACTTTTAATCTTCTCATTATATCTCTTTATAAATTAATTGATATGTGTTAATCACTTTTTTTTTCTCCATTCTATTTTAATTTCTTAAATCGGATCATAGATATGGCCGTTTCAGATGCCCGAACCTTAGGGGACTGCGGTGCGCTGTATGGCCCACCTCATCTTCCCAAAAATAAATATGTTATTCTCATTATTAAAAAGGATTAAATAAATATAGAGATTGAATGAAGAAAAAGCAACTTCATAATTTTAATAGGGATAAAATTTAGTTTTTCTAATACACATATCGAAATATATAGATAAAACTAAAATAAAAATTAAAGAGATCCCCCACGGTCTGCCATTACAGTGTTCTGCTTACTACACTACCTACAAATGTAAGCTGGATATTATTATGAGCGAAATAGTTTCTTATTTATTGTTTAATATTTTAATATTATAAAACATTACCTACATATATATGATATCACATTTTAGTTAACCACACATTTTTTTCTTTTAAATTCTATATAATCTTTTAGTAAGTTTTTTTTTTTTTCTTCTTAAACTTAAAAACTCCATATTTCTGAATTTTTCATTTAGAGCCAATCCAAACATTAGTACTTAATTCTATATTGAACTGTACCAAAATTTTAGTACAATATGGTACACGATGCTTATTATTTTTATAAGACACATGCTTCAATTTAAAAAGTATTCAATGTTTGATTCGGTATAGAATATTTTCAAATATCCAAACTTTATTCTTTCACACACACACACACACACACACATATATATATATAATTTAAATATTAGTTTGATTATCTAATAATTTGATCTTAATTTTCATAGGGATGATAGTGATAGTAAGAAATCATATGTTGAGAATATATATATATATATATATATAAAGAAATGTGAATTAAAAAATCACTAAACTTTTATAACTTGTGCATATAACATGCACTCCATATTGTTGGATTTATGAGGTTCAATACTTAAAAAAAAAAAAAAAAAAAAAAAAAAAAGAAGAAGAAGAAGAAAAAGAAAACAATCAAAGTCTATTTTCAAATCTCATTAGTGAGAATGGTTATCTTAATTCTTATTTTGTAATATCCCACTTAAGGGTAATTATTGAATTTAATATGTTACTATGTCCCACAAAGTCTATCACTATATATATATATCGGCTGTGTTAGGATTTAGGTAGACATAGTCTCATATATTATCATGCATGAGCAATCTATGAATTTATACACATTGTTTTCGTATGATTAGTTAGATGAGGTTCTCTCGTTAGCCTTCCTGTGATTGTACTCATCGACCACATCTTTTAAAATTTTATTAATATAATTATGAATCGTCATTACACTACATCATAATAGATATTATTTAATACTAAAAAAATATATTATATAATAACAAAAAAATGTTAGGTCTTTGAACAACCTTAAAAAAAATAAAAAAGATAAATTATTCTGTTATATCAACTAACTTTGTTAGGACACATTCAGAGTGCGCAGGAAAACCTGACATGTAACATAATTCGTAACAAAAAATGATCATATCTCACACGTCCACCCTAAGATAAGTTTAAAAAGTATGTATGATAATAATATGCATACGTATTTTGGCGGTCCAGATATGCAGTAAACAAATGCCTCTACTTCTTAGGAGACACGTTATGATCAGTAAAGTCCAACATTGCATCATTTGTCGGACTCCGACACATAAAGTATGGTCTTCTGATGGGGTCCACTTAAGCTGTGTCATCAGGATGACTCATTTCCTATACTTTATGTGGGCCCACAAATATCTGATATAATCCTGCAGGGATTGGGATTTATATGCTTATCTCATCTCATTAATTAATATATTACACTATATTCTGCTCTCACAATGTGTAGACCATATTTGATACACTTTTGACCTACGAGTTAAATTAAGGACGACCTTTCAATGATAAAATATAAAAATAAAAAGATAAATAAATTATTTTAAAAAAAATAAAAAATAAAAAATAAATTAGGTCAGATCTGTATTATAACTATATGGTCTCACTCTGAAATTTCATTATTCGATCAATATGGGAGTGTTTCCAGTGAATATATATTATTTGTCCAAACTGTACTGTAGGCAAGTGCAACGTGCATACATGAATGTCCCTTATGTTTGAGAGTTAAATTTTGTAACAACTGAAGTAATTAGATCATGGTAATGATCATTGAAATGTCCAGTCCAACCGTCTAGTTCTAACTTATAAACGAAGGCCAACTCTTTCAGTCAGTTGAATTTTTTGACGTTTTAAATTTATATTTGTTACATTATTATTTCACACTTAATTTAAAATATTATTAATATTCCAAATATATTAATTTAAAAGAAATAAGTTTAAATGAGAAATCATATCACAGAAATTAATAAACATAATTTAACTTGTTCAATATTTTCATTTATACAACATAAATAATTTTGATAAAGTAGTTAAATTTTAAAATACTTGATTAATTGGAGAAGCCTACACAAACATAGTCCAAACTACAGTCATGCTCATCCTTTTTTACCTCTATTTATCTGAAAATGTGAGAGGGTAAGTGTTGGAAAACACTCCGTGAGCTAACTCTTTTACCTACAAGAGTACATACACATGAAAGTATAATAATGTACATAGCATATAAGCACATTGTACATTGACACACTTCACATAGGTCCATAAATCATGAGAATCATGAGTTTGGAAGCTATCCAAAGTGATATTTCAATTAGATTTTGTATAGGTCATATCTGCAAATCTTAGTCATATCTTTGTACAGTATTACCCGTATACCTTGCATATTGTACGACTTTACCTCGAATCTTGCAAATAAGAAATTATATATATATATATATATCACACATTACGGCACATCATAATCATTTGCTATATGTATTGAGCTCATTCACATGTCATATCATAAAATTTCTCACATAAGCCCCATAAAACAATCATTCAACATAAACGTATATAATATAAAATCAAAAAGAATATCTTAGACAGTTATCATATAATATCTCTTTGGTAATTTAACAAATCACAACACACGATTTAGTGTGAGAGTATCACTCACCTTATAGACGGGCACTAAATTTTTCTTTTAATAAAGTTTGTCCTAGTTTCGTAGGCCTCCGGAACTTCTACAATAGAAAATTTTCTTTTATTAGAATCTTTAAAACAGTTAAAAGGTTTACTCAACAATTATTAGAAATTTGACATTTTTAGAGATCTTATAAACTTACTTGGAAAATTTTAGGAAGTGAAAACGAGGACTAATGGTCACTCTTTTATTTTACTTAAAAACACTTGCAAGTGTACAGGACAAATTATAGTAAAATTATGGTGAGAACATTTATCGTATCCACAGGAACTGTCTACTGTAATTCCAACTAATTGATCGTTTATATTATCCTACTTAAACTAAAGACTCAAACTTTGGTGATATATGAGTCAATTGAAAAAATAAAATAAAAGATAAAAATAAAAAAAAATAAAAAATTCAGATTCAAGCAAGATAAGCCTATAGAGATTTGATGTATTCTAGAGATATATACTCTTATAGTTCATATGACTTCTTTTATTGTATCAAACCATCTTTAATTCCTATATTCGTAGGAGAATCACTAATATATCTAGATCATCTCTCTCCAGTAAGATATAAATGTGAATTAGATAACACTGATCATTCTCAGTATATTATCTAACTCTCAATAGTTCTTAGGATTTATCCTTATCACAATAATATCAATCTCTCGATGTAACAAGTTCGTGTTATGCATTTCTCCGTTAATCAACTAATCCTCTCATGTGATAACCAATTAACTATACATATGTAATTGTTGGCCAAACAATTTCACAAGACAATCATATCAAGGAAGCATAAATGAATAAAGGAAATGAATAATAACATAAAGTAAAATCATATAACTCTATAATTGTAGACACCCTAGAATTACCAATTGTTTAGCTACTCATTATTAACTAACAATCCATGGACCATGAATTGACAATTAGAGCTAACATCTATATAAAAGAGAAAATAATATAAACTACAAAAACTACAAAATAATAATGATCTTCGTCTCTCTTCTCTCCGATGACTTAGTTGCTTGTTTCCTCCTCGTATATATGTTTTAACTATGAGATATAAAAATTGATGTCTTTCTTCATTCCTATATTACTCCTTTTATGATAGTTGATTAGGGTTTCAATTCCCCCAAAAATCTCTTTTGGAACAAGAGGATAAGTACAAATCATGATCCCGAGAATCTTCTTCAAAACAAGAGGATATGTACAAATTGTGATCCCTGAGAATCTTCTTTGAAATGAGAGGATAAGTATAAATCATCAAATGTCGATTTTCTTGTCAAATTTCAACAACTCGTGATGTAACAAAATATATCAAAATCATTATGAACTCGTCACTTAGGTACATGTGATTTTCTAAAAATTATGCATAACGACCCCAAATTGCATTTAAATCTTATTTTTATCAACTAACTTTATAAACGTTGTGAAAACAGGCTTTCTATTGCACTTGGCCACGTTCTGTTCTCAGAGTTTGAGAAAAGTACAAATTTAAGAAACTTTTTTTCCCAACACCGAATTATAGAGAAATTTGTAACATTTTGCCACTAATTTAAGCTCAATTGGACTTAAACAAAGATTTTATGAGTATTTGATGTGTTTATTCACTGAACAACAATGAATGAATATTTTATAAATCACAAGATATATGGAGAAAAAAGATGAATTCTGAATTGTAGAAACTAGACTCATTTGGAAGAACCATATAAAAGCTTTGTATCTTTATGAGAAAAATTGCTATAGATTTTGGAATTTTGAAATCAAAATATCTAAAGTTGTAAATTCTACACAGCCGTAGGAAAATTATCATAACTCATAAACTAAGTCTTGATATCCTATTGGACTCCGGCCTCAGAACTTAGTCTTTTAATATTATATATAATTTTATTAAACCTAATTATTGCTTAATAAATTCAAATCATCATTCAATATTAATTAAATAATTTAACCATTTTTTTTTTGAAGTTTATCCCACATAAAAATTATAAGATCATAAAAATAATCTTATTGCAATATTTAATAAATTGCAAATTAAGTTATTGAATAATTTTGTAAAATCATGAAATCATATAACTTAATCAATATAATGATATTTCGTAATCTCAATTATCATTCTATTAATTTAATTCAATTAACTATACGTAAACCATGAAAATCAAAATCTTATAATTGTACATAAAATTATGGATTTCTATTGAATCACTCATCATGCTCTAACTTCAATTCCACACTTAAAATCATAATAATTTCAATTAGAATATTTCTTATTATGAATCATAAGGTCATGATCATTAGTACTTTCATCAAAGGAATTTTATTAATGTAATAAAAATTTGAATTACCACAAACACACTGAATGAAAATTGCATAAAATAAAATATTTCTAGCTAAAATCTTTCGCTAGCTTTGCTCGTTATTATCTTTGGTCTTCAGTCTTGGTTATCATTTTAGGAATAAATCGGTTGGTGGTCCAGTAAAGTTTCAGTGTGTGTATGTTTTTACAAAAACCCAAAAAATAGGAGAAGAATTCATATCAACAATTTTTTTCCTTTTTAAGAACAAAATATTAAATTAAAGTAAAATAACATAATTATTAATGATAATTTTTTTTTTTTACAAAATATCTTCCGTGCATTGCATCACATGGGATCTTACACCAGTTTATAAAATAATATAATAATAAAATACTTTAAATATAATTTTTCCGCCCATTTTTAGCTTCTAAAAATAATTTTTATTTTTGGAAATGATATGTCGACTTTTGATTAGTTAAATTTTTTTCTTCTTTTATAAAAATAATTTTTTCACTTTGTTAAAATACAAATAAATTTTGTGTTTCCTACTACTGTTTACGTATAATATACTAAGTTAATCCTCTTTTCATAATTTTTAATTTTAGACTCATATCGTATGCCTTAAAATGAATATTAGATGTGAAAATATAATTATTTTTTGTTGATTATTTGGATTAGACCTTATTATTTACTGTGCATTTGATTATTTATTTTGAATATAGGCTGCAAATAAAAATAAACTTATAATTTATTATTAAATTATTAAATAAATAATTTTTTGTATAATTAATAAATTTAATATAGAACATGACTCTTATTTGGGCGTAGGGAATATATATTTGAATACAAAATTATACTTTTCGTATATGTATTACTAAAATAATAAAATATTTTAGATATACTTAAGTATCTATCTTTAAATATCAATTAACTCAAAATTATATTGTGGATATATTTTATTTTATTTCTAAATACATTAAAAATTATGCACCACACAAGAAATAAGTGTAGTGACTAAATATATTTTATTTGTATATATATTTCTAAGGTGTAGTTCTTAGTTTAATGTCGTAATCAATATCTATTTTCTTCGTATTTTTCCTATTTCAAAATTAAATAGTCTGCATATTGCTAAGAATTAAATTTAAATAAACACTGTTTTATTTGATATTGAAACAAATCGAAAATGTGAGCAACAAAAACCAGTAATATTGATTTTTTTTTGTCTAACACGTGATGCTCTTCGAATGGGCAGAAGATTAAATAAGGTCAATGACACATTTTTTTTTTCCCACTGTATTTCGTGAATTTGGATTAGCTAAAACTCTGAAGAAAGCAGCGTTGTTGTTCCAGAATGTGGGCGTAGAGCAGATGAGACAACAGTCTAATTCCGTATTAAAGTTTATTACTTTGATTTTCCATATCTGTCAAAAAGAGAAATGATTTGACACCAGATTAGGTTACTTCTTGTTTCTTCTCATGAGCTGAGACATTTTTCAAGGATGTGGTCGTGTCTTTCCATCACTTCCACATCTGATTCTTATAAAATTTTGACCGAGGGCGGCTGCAATAGTAGGTTGATTGGAGCTTGAAAAAGCCTTAAGCTGATTGATGTCGCTGCATGGGAGTTGTAAAATGACACATAAACAACTCAGCTTCAAATTTTAGAAGTTGGGTTGAAGAAAAAAGTTGGAAAACAAGGATGGATCGGCTGTTGTGGCCATGGGACACACGCAGACTTCCACTGGGGGGAATGCCTGATACAAACCAGCGGCGTGTGCGGCCAATGGAACCCGCACCTGTCGGCCACCTTTTTTTTTTTTTTTTTGGTTGCGTCTGATGAATGTCTTAAGGTTATAAACCTTTTTTTTGTTTCTTAATTGATCGTTGTTGAACAGTTATCTTATTTATTTTTCTGAATTATTATATATATATATATATATATATATATAAATTTCAATGTACCATGGCAAGCAGCAATTGTCAATTTGTTTTTGGCAAAAATTTCTCAATAAATATATACTATACTCCACTAATTTTATTACAATCATCTCCTCTATAGAGATATGACATTATGATTCATTACTAATGTAGTATTGATCGTTTTACTAGATAAAAATATATTATATTATTTATTAATTAAAATAATATTTATATTTTAAATTTATCAAATAATATAATCATCATAAATACATATTTAGCTTAATATATAAGTAAAAAAATAAAAATAAAGATAATATATGAAAAATATAAAAATAATGTGTAAATGGGTGCGATCCATAAAAAAGTTAGAAATAGGGTTTATAGTTGTTGAGAAAAATTTATGAAAGTGAGAAATTTTGTAGTACCCTAGGGGTACTGGTACCCTAATAGACTTTAGCCATTAAATTCTCAAGGTTTAATCATAACCCTTAGATTTATCAACATGTTACCTAAACTACAGGTTATAAAATTAAAAATAAAATAAATTATTTTTGTTGTAACCCTCTTTTCTTTCTTCTATTTCTAAAATAATTATAATTTTAAAAAGATTAATAATTCTGAATAATCTCCAGGAGCAACACATGATTGTGG